>OY755210.1:2237635-2837635 GCA_963576765.1 Draba incana | reverse complement strand
TGGGAATTGCATATGGCAACAAACAAACTGCTCTTCTTTGTGGTGCTTTTCCACCGCTTTGATCTTGATCTCAACTATCAGCCATGTCCTTGTGGTCTTCTCTCCAGGTAATACTCAATCTGAAGTTTTGGCCTAACTCTTTTTCTTAGATCAAAATCCAGTTTTTGGTGCCTTTTTGGCCACGATTAGCACAAACTGACCGTTGACAAAAACGGAAAATATCAAAATAGCACGAACGATCGCTAGATTATATTATATATTATTAACGCAACAATTTGCAATTTGCAAGCAATGTTTGAAAAATATAAAATCAAATATTGTTCATGTCATCTCAAAGATATTAATAAAATATTACATTAGCCCAAGCCCAAATGTTTATTTCTAATTTTAGTAACTATTATATGGCTCAAGGCTTTTAATTTTAACCCATAAAAACTCTAGTTGGAAAAGGAAACAAATTGAACCAGTTCGTGGGTCAAGAAAAAAAAAAATATTGGGTCATAACCAGAAGCAGTTTGATAATCTTCTTTGTAAAGGGATCTACTTTAATTTAGGTCAAGTTAATAAGCACTATAATTGTTTTTCATTCACGATTTCAGGGAAGGGCAATTTTGGCCCAGTAGGAATTGATGAAGACTGAAGCCCAATTTAAATGTAAAATTGTAGGAAATCAGAAAAAAACGTCAATTTAACTAGCAGAAGCATTCGACAAAAAAAAAAAAAAAAACTAGCATGTATGAAAGAGCTTTCGGTCAAGCAGTTAATCTACATAAATCAGCTATTACTTTTGGTGCTAGAGTTAAAGACGATGTCAAAACCCGTTTTCGCCACATTTTAAATATCCATAATGACGGAGGATGCGGGAAGTATTTAGGCCTCCCGGAACAGATTGGAAGGAAAAAGAAAGAGGTTTTCCAGTTTGTGCTTGATAAAGTCAAACAAAGAACTCAAAGTTGGTCGCATCGTTTTCTATCGGAAGCAGGAAAGGAAATTTTATTGAAAACGGTTGCACTTGCCATGCCGGTGTTTACAATGAATGTCTTCAAACTTCCTAAGGGTATAGGAGATGAAATCAATAAAGTTTTGGCTAACTATTGGTGGAGTAAAGGTTCCGGAAGACGTACAATGCATTGGGTTTCATGGAAGCGATTGAGTGTATCTAAAAGAGATGGAGGATTGGGATTCCGGAACATTGAATCTTTTAATTTAGCTCTTCTTGGAAAACAAGTTCACCGGCTGTTATCAAATCCAGAAAGCTTAGCAGCCAGAGTTTTGAGAGGGAGATATTATCCGACAACAAACATTCTTCAAGCGGGTAATGGTTATAAACCATCGTATTTATGGACTTCTTTGATACACGGAAGAGATTTTAGTCGTCAAGGAATGCGCTGTTTAATAGGAGATGGAAGAGAAATAAGTATTCTTTCAGATAATTGGCTTTCCACTCACCCACCATGAAGCCCTCGACTTCTAGACGAGATACAAATTGATGCAAGCAAGGTGCACAAACTTTTTATCTCAGGTACATCTGATTGGAATCAAGAACTGCTTGCTAATATGTTCCAACCGGAAGATGTACAAGAAATTATGAAATTGAAGGTTACCAACCACCAACATCAAGATCTTATTGGCTGGCATTACACAGAGGATGGTAATTACACGGTGAAGTCAGGCTACTGGTTCTCTACGCAAATCCATGATCAAGAAAGAATCCAACCGGTAGGTGATACAAACATTAAGAAACTACTCTGGAAAGTAAATATAGCTCCAAAGCTAAAACACTTTCTATGGCGCATTCTCTCCCAAGCAATGGCCGTAGGTACTGTACTAAAACGAAGAGGAATTACAAGAGATGCCATTTGTAGACGTTGCTGCCTTTATGAAGAGACTTTTAACCATATGTTTTTCCTATGCCGACATGCTCAAGCAGTATGGAGAGGATCCAATAGTAATGTTTTGTCTCAGGTTAATTCAGGCATTTCCTTTGAGTTAAAGATTCAAGCTCTACTTGAGAATTTGTGCCAAGGAAATATATCAAACTACAAGCGACAAGCACCGATTTGGATATTATGGAGGATTTGGAAGAGTAGGAACATCCTAATTTACCAAAGACAATCTCGGACATGGATACAAGACGTTAATGATGTGAGACGAGAGACAAACGAATGGATTGCTAATATTACCACAACAACAATCACAAAGCTTCCAACGCTAAACAGATCAAGATGGACAAAACCAAGTCCAAATTACATTAAATGTAATTATGACTGTCGGTTTCATCAAGATGGAACACAATCGGGCATGGGATGGATTTTTAGAGATGAACGAGGATTCTATCTTGGAGCGGGACATGGTAGAGGCAGAGTATGTACCACACCTCTAGAGGCAGAGATTCAAGCTCTTTTAATGGCAACAAAGATTGCTTGGAATCAAGGTTATCACAATGTCATCTTCCTAGATCCTTTTTGATACAGTGTGAGAGTACTTTGCTCTTAAGTTCACATGATAGCCAAAATCAAGTCTATCATGTGGTTAATTGCCTCTCTCTAATAATGATTTTAAGTATAATCTCCTTCTTTGTCTAACTCACTGTTGTAGGTTTTTCTATGCTTAATAAATGAACAGTTCATTCCTAACAGCTGCAAAGTTTCGTTTGGATTTGAATCAGTTTTTTGGATTGTTGGTTTAAGAATACTAGTATTCAAGCTAAAAAAATAATTAGCTACTGATGATGGTTTGATGCTGGGTTTTCGGTTTGGACTAGGGTTTATAAGTTTTTTTCTTTTCTATTCGGCTTTTCAGACATAGAAAAAGTGAATTGTATGTTGAAACCATATGTATATCTATCGATTACTTTAGTTTGGTTTGGTTTGGACATGTTTATCCGGAATCAGCACTCTCTACATTGAGGTTTATTGTTTTCGTCCACCACTTTTTTAGTTCAGTTTCATTATTTATCGAGTTGTTTGTTTCCTAATCCTGTTTACTAATAGCTTGGGGTATTAGTAACATATTTTGGTGAACTTACATAATGTTTGCTGTTGAATACTTAATAGTGGTACATACTAGCTTAGTTAAACTCTTGGCTATATAGACAGTTGAGTTATAGACTTATAGTACATGTAACATGTCAGGTGGCAGTGCCTGATGGTTATATATAGTTGCTTCTGGGGTATATTGTTTGTACTCTTCCCTTTCTTCAGATATATGTATCAATTGCTATTACTTATTAATGTAGAAGTTTTGAATCATTTTTCCTTGTAAAATTACATTTTTTTGTACTTACGAGTCCTTGTTATATATTTCATTATTCATAAACAAAATCATCTATTGTATGAATTTTTACCTTCTGCTTATACTTTGTTTTGTTTTTGGTTCCCTTTGATCAGGAGAAAGAAGAAGTAGAGACCTATGTCCCTGGACGATGGTTTTCTCGTTTCTGGAAAAGCTCCCGACTCGAAGCAAGTCCAAGTGAAGGTTTGTTGGGACATGCCAGGAACATCATACAGATGGACACACTCAAGGAAGGAGATGGCGGGAACAACATCATGACGGACTCTGTCGAAGAAGAAGATAGCCCACCTCCGATTATTGGAGACGCTGTCTCGTCACTCAGATAGCTTAAAGACTTATAAATTATGACTTTATTTATCGGGATGATTTGCAAAAATAACCAAACTTGGATTATAGCCATTCTGTATCTATCTCAAGAACTCGTCCGATGATCAAGTCTAACTGGTGTATTTCTTTACTGTTAGAAAGCAGTAGTTTTACTTCTTTTTAGTTCATTTTTTTAATAGTAAAAACAATTGTAGAAACGTGGGAAGATCCCTGTATATTATTTGAGAGGTGATTTGTGAGAAATGTTTATGTGTCCTTTTCATAATTACTCTCACTAAAAGAATTATGAAATGGCAAACACTAGTAATTTATTTCCTAATTTAGTTTTCTCGATTTTGCTTTTATGCTAACTTATTTTAATCTCCTATATATTATTTGAAAGGTGACTTGTGAGAAATGTTAATGTGTCCTCTTCATAATTACTCTCATCAAAAGAATTATGACAAAACAAAAAAGAATTATGACATGGCAAAACACTAATAATTTCTTGGGAAGATTGGTTTAATATTCCAAAAAAATTGTAAAATTTGAAAATTAACCCTTGTTTAAAAAAGTTCGAAACTAACATTTTTGTTTCTAAAAAAAGAATATATATTCTGATAATTCAAACTTTTTTTAATATCATTTTCGAAATTAATTTGATCTAGATATTTAGAATATATTATGGAAACAATAAATTTGATTTAGATATTTAGCATTTCCTTGGGCTATTTAACGATCTCAATTTTTTTCTCCCGAAGTAAGCAAGATTCTCTGGTTTTGAATTTGATATCTTTCCGTGTATATGTATAAAGAGTTTGGTGTATATATATGAAGAGTTTGGTCCTGGTACCATTTATGGCTCACTATTATATGAAACTAGATGAGAGCTCGCGCAAACGTGCGGGTTTTGTCTTTTCCGACTATCTCAAATTAAGTTGCACGCAGAACCAAATTATGTTTGTGTCACAATTTGAGATCAAATCTCAGAACCAAGTTCACAGTTAGCCTTGAAAGGATAGAAAAGTGAAAACTTTGGTATTATAAGAACTTGAATTTGTACAGATTAAAAAAATCATGATTCTCTTAACTTCTTGATACTCTCACCAGTTAATTTACAAAAGATACACTAATTGTTTTTCTCTCACTAACTGCTACGGATAAAGTAGAGTATTTACCAAGTTATTCAAAAGGGGAAACTATGATTCTCTTGACGAAACAAAACAGAAGAAGAAAAGAAGAATTAAGATAAGCAAGAGAGAATGTGACCGGCTAGACTATTGCTATGAACCCTGCAACATAACAATTTTAAAAAATAGAAGACAAATTTGTAGACTTAGATAAGGATATGTAAGATGGTGGGGTGTGGAAAAAACTTACCATGTAACCTCCCAACAAAAAGGTTAACAAACAAGCACCAAACCATGAGAAACCATCATCAAATGCAACATATGAATCGACAGAAACATGACCTGTCTCCAAGAGAGAATGACAAAGCGTGAAGAATAAAAGGAAGTGTATTCACAATATAAAAAACATATAAAAAACATATAAAAAATGAAGAAGAATGACATCAAGGGGCATTATGTCTCTCCCTCAATGAACACACGAGAAGTATCACCTTCGACACACGGGAAGTGTACCTTCGACACACATGAAGTGCCTTCTTCAACACACGTGAGGATAATGCACTAACAACGAGTAAAAACAACTCCAAAGGGAGAGCGAGGAAAGAAAGATGCACGTCACCATTAAGATCAACATTGAGACGTTCGTGAAGTGCAGACCGACACGGTCATAGTATTGAACTATATCATTCGACAATGATCAACGACTATGAAGACAGCAAGATCACGGAGGTGGCAAGGTCATGGATCTTCACTAATAATAAAAATCGGTAAGGTTACGACTTTCGCTATTCGCAAAGTAACGTTCAAATGTCGACGCAATAAGAATTGGCAAGGTTACAACCTTTTCGCCATCCGCAAGGTAACGTTCGAACATCGACATAATAAAAATTGACAAGGTTACGACCTTCGCTATTCGCAAAGTAACGTTCAAACGTCAACAGAATAAAAATTGGCAAGGTTACGACCTTCGCTATTCACAAGGTAACGTTCGAACGTCGACATAATAAGAATTGGCAAGGTTACGACCTTCGCTATTCGCAAGATACTTCGACAACGATCAATACTCTACAAATTATAATTTATAAATTGAAGAGTAGGGGGCAAACTATTGGGTGAAATAAATTCACTTCAAAAAACTTTTGGAAGTACCTACATTAGGTAGGTCATGACACTGACCATGTCACAAATCATGGTACTGACTATGTCACTGCATTCATGAATGTCACAAATGTTGACATTTCCCAACAATGGGACAACGAGGTCAAATTTATTAACGGACACACGTCCCTAAACCGACATAACATGGACAAGGATTATATGAAGTCGCAGGTCATGGCACTGACCATGTCACAGATCATGGTACTGACCATGTCACTACATTCATGAAGGTCACAAACGTTGACACTTCCCAACAGTATACCAACATCGAGATCTGGTATATTGACTGAACTTGACCTTCAACCATCCTATTTCTAAGTGAAATATGACAAGGATCCACTACTCTCTCTTCCACCACGTTTCTACTAGTGTGTAGGGTCTCAATTCCAACATCTCTCCACTATTCTCAGTTCACCATGTCTCCTCTATGATTGTGGAACATCCACGCCATTACTAGTGAGTTAGGTCTCACTTCCACCATGTCTCCACTAGCCTCTACTAGTTCCTACTAACTTCCACCACGTCCCGAGGTTTCCATGGAGCTTCCTTCATGAAGTCTATTTAAGAAGTCGGGAACTGAACGTTCAAAGGGAAGGCGAAAGATAAGTCATTTACCTTTCCATCCTACACAGACAAGCTCTGCCCTTTCCTACGACGAGAGGCAAGTCCCGTCCGTGCCTACGATGATCAACAAGATCATCTCCCCCCGATCTCTTAATTGATAACAAGAGAGAGCACCGTTAGTGCCTAAGACGAGCAATAAGTTCTGCCTTTCCCTACAACGAGAGGCAAGTCCCGTCCGTGCCTACGATGATCAACAAGATCATCTCTTAACTGAACGTAATAAGAGCGAGCACCGTTAGTGCCTAAGACGAGCAACAAGCTCTGCCCTTCCCTACAACGAGAGGCAAGTCCAATTCGTGCATACGATGATCAACAAGATCATCTCCTTCCGATCTCTTAACTGATCGTAACAAGAGAGAGCACTGTTAGTGCCTAAGACGAGCAACAAGCTCTGCCCTTCCCTACGACGAGAGGCAAGTCCCGTCCGTGCCTACGATGATCAACAAGATAATCTCTTTCCGATTCTTAACTGATCGTGACAAGAGAGAGCACCATTAGTGCCTACGACGAGCGACATGCTCTGTCCTTCCCTACGAAGAGCGACAAGCTCTGTCCCTTCAACAAGATCATCTAATTCGGATCTCCTAATTGATTCTGACAAGAGCACTGTTAGTGCCTACGACGAGCGACATGCTCTGTCCTTCCCTACAAAGCTTGACAAGCTCTGTCCCTTCAACAAGATCATTTAATTCGGATCTCCTAATTGATCCTGATAAGAGCACCGTTAGTGCCTATGACGAGCGACATGCTCTTCCCTACGATGAGCGACAACCTCTGTCTCTGCCTACGACGAGAGACAAGTTCCGTCCATGCCTACGATGATCAACAAGATCATCTCCTTCTGATCAACAAGATCATCTCCTTCTGATCTTATAATTGATCCTGACAAAAGCACCGTATGTGCCTAAAATGAGCAACATGCTCTGCAACGACAAAGAGCGACAAGATCTGTACCTTCAAAAACACCTATGAACTACGAGTGATTTGATCCCTCCTTGGGTACGTAGGCAGCCTTATAAAGGCGCAATTGCAAACACATAAAAGAGACAAGTATTTTCTCTGTCTACGACAAGGAACGAACGATCGACACGATCTTTCCTTTACGATGAGCTACAAACTCCGTCTCTGCAATGAAGAGCGACAGGCTCTGTCTCTGTCTATGACAAGGAACGAACGATCGATACGATCTTCCCTTTACGACTTCCCTATTGATTTTTTGTAATTCATATTGAAACTCATTGATCAATAAAGCTAATCTCTTCTCGTCATTCCGTAGAACTGTTTCCTTTCAATCCGGTTAAATTTTGCACAAACACTATCTACCAAATATAGATTTTTGGTCAGTACATAACTCTTAGTGGTCCAAACTACATCAAAATTTAGACACTCTTGCATCGAGTTTCACTATGTATCATATTTGAGGAATTAAACAGGAGTAAAGATAGACAAAAAATAAAATGATTTCGGAGAAAATTTCTGAATCAATTTCCTTCTTTGTCTAAACAATCAACACCTATGACCTTCAAAAACTTACTAAAGTATTCAGTTAAAATCAACAAGTAGCAGCTATGACATATTAACACAAGACCATCACCTTATCCATGTCAACATTGATGTAAATGCCACATCTAAAGGCTTGGCTCAAGTTGTTTGCTAGGACTGCCACATCATAGACTCTCTCAAGGTAATCATTATCATCTAGTGGAGTGACTATGAATAAATCTCCCTCGAAATTAAAATAAGAAACTAATTTCTGCAATTTAAAGTAAGAATTGTCTATCTTTAAAACATACAGAGAGATGGAGACCAAGTCCATTATTTGGTAAAACTCACTATCGCCGAGTGAAAACCAACCCCATGTCTCGACCTTTAAAGAAATTTGATTTATTTTAAGTTCCGAATATAGAGATCGAAGTATCAATAAAACCTTAAGGACATACGAATGTTTAATCAAACCAGGAAACTATATACGAACCATGCAAATAGCAGGAGAGTCGCCAGGAAAACAGTAGGAAGGAACAATTGACAAAAGTATATACCCTTGTCTTCTTTCAACATTTCCATGAGTTTATCGTAATGCTCAAAATCTAAAAGGAGAACTCATTAGTATATGTGGGAAGATATCTGCGAAACCAAGGATGGGAAACCCAAGAAATCGGAAAAGAGATTGACAAAATATGTTCTACCTACCGAGATTGAGGAACTCAAAACCTCTGTTGTCGAGATGGGAGTGAATTTTATGAGTTGAGGAAGATAAGAAGACAAACAAAAGATTCAATTACATACATTGAATTCTGACATTAGAGATGGTAATCTCAGCATTAAGTGTATAACCCATCGAAGAAGTTGGAAAGAAAGGTAAGTCAAAACGTTGGTAGAAGAAAGTGGCCACGTGTCAATTAGGTAGATATGCCATGTGTCAAGCCCACGAGAGTGTTGGTCAACTATTATAGTATAGATGGTTTTTGATTTATGCAATTACAAAGTTTAAAACTAAAGACACAACTCAAGTAAAATGTTTAAGAAAAGACAAGAAGTACAATATGCAGATTAAACGTATTGAAGATCAAACCTATTAAACCATAAAAAGTATTGAAACATAGAAACATCAAATTCTTAATCAATGAAAACATAGCAAATCAAATCCCAATGAACTGAATGAAGAATCAAATCTTATATTCCCTTTTTAAATGGTAACTAAAATGATGGTTTCTGTAAAATAAATTTTAATCTAAACAAACTTCCTCATTTTAGGTGACCCAAAAAAAAAACTTCCTCATTTTAATGTTTGTACTATTAAAATTTATTTATTTTCAATTTTTATTAATATTTACAAGATTGATTTAAATAAGGAAAAGGTTATTTTTCAAAAAAATCTTAAAAGAGGTTAGTTTTCAAAATAAAAAAAGATTTTGAGAATATTAATACAAATTTCCTCTAATTTATTTCCTAATTTAGTTTTCACGTTTTTTACTTTTATGGTAACTTATTTTAAATTTGAAAATTTAATATCTTCTTACATTAGTAAACATCATAAACAATCATAACATTTGCTTGAGAAATCTGTGGTATGGAAGTTGTGGCTTGAGTGTATAAGTCACGAACGGTACGCTCTCCGTTTCATATTTTTGTCGTTTTAAAGTTAAATTTTTGTATCATATTACCTGTCATTTTGTATTTTCAATGCATATTTATTACTCATTTTTTCATTTGTATCCCTAATATTTTAGCTTTTTAATTACTCATTTCAAACAAAATAGTGTATTAGTTAAGGGTAAAACAATAAATTTAATTGTTTTATTAATTTGTGTGAAATAACCTTAAACGACAAATAATTTAAAACGGAGGGAATATTTAATAAGTACAATAATATAAAAACTAAACAAATTGTGTCTTTTTCTCGCTCTATCTCTAGTTAAAAAAAAAGAAAAAAGAATGAGCATCTATAGCCATAAAAACTTGATTATGGTATGTGCCTTTTCCTGTCTCTATCTCTCTAGTTAAAAAAAAGGAAAGTAGCATCTATAGCAATAAATATATATATAATATGAGGGTTAGGCGGTTAGCCCTCAAACAATCACCAAAAATATATATATATATATATATATATATATATATATATATATAAACTACACAAATGGTGCTTTCTTTTCTTTGTACCTGCTACTTTTTTTTTTTTGTTAAAGTTGTACCTGCTACTTTTTTTTGTTAAAGTTGTACCTGATACTTTGGCGTCACAGAAGGATGATACAATTTTCTAGTTCAGAAGGGTAATGGCGTCCCATTGGAGCAGCTTCCAC
Organism: Draba incana; assembly: GCA_963576765.1. NCBI lineage: Eukaryota > Viridiplantae > Streptophyta > Magnoliopsida > Brassicales > Brassicaceae > Draba > Draba incana. Next base: position 2,827,323 of record OY755210.1, on the reverse strand, counting down.
GCTATAATTGGTATTCTGTCGTCCCGTTGGAGAAGCTCTTAATATTTCGCTAGATTTGGGTTTTCCACCTAACTGACTCAAAAAAAAACTTGATTATGGTTTTTGGGCCAATTCGCTCTACTATAAAAGCCAAACAAATTGTGCCTTTTTCTTTCCTGTCTCTATCTCGGAATATTCATTTCCCTCATCTCTCTCGCTAAAAAAAAAAGGAAAGTAATATGAGGGTAGTCCTCAAAAAAAATATATATATATATATATATATAAACTACACAAATTGTGCCTTTGCCTGTCTCTATCTCTCTAGTTAAAAAAAGAGGAAAGTAGCATATAATATGAGGGGTAGAATATCAGAATCACTAGCAAAATATATATATATATATAAACACAAATTGTGCTTTCTTTTCTTTGCACCTGATACTTTGGCGTCACATAAGGAGGATACAATTTTCTAGTTCAGAGGGGTAATGGCGGCCGTTTCGATGAAAGCTAGTTCTCTGGTAAAATTTTCTCCTTCTCCTGTTCAATAGTTGAGATCTCAATTTGGTTTCGCATTTGCAACACTCCAAGCCCTCGTGACAGTAATCGAGAGTTTCATTTTGTTTTGGATGATTTCTCCTCTTCCGTTGTCCTGAGACTCTAGGCGGTCGAAATTTCGTTCTTTCGTGGTCAGTGCAGTTGGATTCATAATCTGTTGTTTGAGATTGTTTTTCTTCTTTTCAGTGTAAATTTCATAACAAACGGTTATCCGTTTTCTATTGAATTAGGTTAAATCATCTGATTAGGATATAAATTAGCCCAAATCGTGACATAAAGTAACCACTATTTAAAAATGGCATATTTAAAAAATAACATAGAAAAAGTGGCATAACTCAATTTTTTTTTTTTTCTTATTAAATTGTAAACAATATTAATATTAAAAAATAAAAGGCAGATTTTTGAGCCGTTCGAAACGGATGTGTGTCCTTGACGTGTGTGCAATTGCCTGTGTGTAAATAATATTTCCTCGCTACCAAAAAAAAAAAAAATTTCGTTTATGCGTCTTCTCTCCATATTGTTCTTCTTTTCTTTCCTTTAACCATTCTCTCTACTTTACTGGCGGAGAGAGCAATGGTGAGCGCTTCAGTGTCGATGAAAGCTAGTTTTCTGGTAAATAATTCTCATTCTCCTTCTTATTAGTTGAAATCTCTCTTTGGTTTGCGCTATCTTCGTTCGAATGGACATAACTTGTCGTCCGATTACGAATCATTTAGCTTCAAGAATCGAGCGTTTTCATTTTGTTTTGGATGATTTCTCCTTTCCCCCTAGTCCTGAGACGGGCTGAAAGTTTAGATCTACTGTCAATTGAATTGGAATTTGCGATTTATGATTTATTTGAATGCTTGTTTTCGTCTTCTGAGTTTGGATTTATCATTGAACGGTTTTCGGTTTCCTATCGAACGATTGTAATCTATAAAATTTAGCCCAAATTTAAGCATAAAGGAATCCCAATTTGCTCTTAAGTTCACATCATAGCCAACATCACTTCAGTCATTTAGTTAATTGCTTATCTCTAATATTGATCTAAGTTGTAGCTAGGGGTCGGCATTCGGTTCTTCGGTTTAGTTCTGGTTCAGTTCAGTTTCGGTTTTTAATTAAATAACCGAATTAAAACCTATAAAAATCAATTGCACAATGACAAATGAAACACAAAAACAATATAAATTTTGGGTCTTGTGCCAAATTAAAGGAGAAATTAAAAAATGTACTAAATGTTATATAAAATTTAGAGCATAAAAATTTTTGAAGAGCTTAGGGCCCTAAATTCTTAAAGAAAAACTAAAAAAAGTCGTTTCACCCAGTGCTTTTGCACATTCCGCACAGGTCTTTTGCCTTTTTGGCTATCTTAGTTAAAAAAAAGAGGAAAGTAGTATCTACCAAACAATAAAAAATAATATTTCCTCACAACCAAAAAATAAAAAATAATATTTCCTTTATTCACCTTTCTCCAATTCCTTTAGCATTCTCTCTACATAAACCAAATAGTGATGTCACCATTTTCTTTTATTCATATTTCTCCAATTCCTATCTCTATCTCTCTATCTCTAGTTAAAAAAAGAGGAAAGTAGTATCTACCGAAAAATAAAAAATAATATTTCCTCACAACCAAAAAATAATATTCCCTTTATTTCTCCAATTCCTTCAGCATTCTCTCTACATAAACCAAATAGTGATGTCACCATTTTCTTTTATTCATATTTCTCCAATTCCTATCTCTATCTCTAGTTAAAAAAAGAGGAAAGTAGCATCTACCAAAAAAAAATAAAAAATAATATTTCCTCACAACCAAAAAATAAAAAATTATACTGTTTTTCATTCGGATTTGGGGGCGTTTGTCGGATTTTTGGTTTACGGATAAATTATGGGTGTTTTGGTATGGTTTTTTGGTTTGGATCTGGATCTTAGTCAAATATATTCTCTCTGTTTTATCTTAAGGTGATTTGGTTGCATTGTACAATTCGTAACCCAACATTCATATACTTATGTGATTTGTTGCATATTTACAATCTTAGATAGCTTTTTTTCCTTCTTTTTTGTTTGATTGAATTGATTTTTCAGATATAAGAAAGGTGAATCCCTTTAAACCATTTTAGCATATGGTTTGGCTTTTGAATTCATTATTTTAGCTTAGTTTGGATTAGGTCGGTTTTTTGGTTTGGATTAGGATCTTAGTCAAACCTATACCACCATTTTTTTCTACAGTGCAAACCAACTTTTTGGGTTTGCTGATGTCACTCTTTTTTCTCTATCAAACAATAAAAAATAATATTTCCTCACAACCAAAAAATAAAAAATAATATTTCCTTTATTCACCTTTCTCCAATTCCTTCAGCATTCTCTCTACATAAACCAAATAGTGATGTCACCATTTTTTTTTATTCATATTTCTCCAATTCCTATCTCTATCTCTCTATCTCTAGTTAAAGAAAAGAGGGAAGTAGTATCTACCGAAAAATAAAAAATAATATTTCCTCACAACCAAAAAATAAAAAATAATATTTCCTTTATTTCTCCAATTCCTTCAGCATTCTCTCTACATAAACCAAATAGTGATGTCACCATTTTCTTTTATTCATATTTCTCCAATTCCTATATCTATCTCTCTATCTCTAGTTAAAAAAAGAGGAAAGTAGCATCTACCAAAAAAAAAAAAAATAATATTTCCTCACAACCAAAAAAAAAATTATTTTTTAAGCATAAAGGTATCCCAATTTGCTCTAAAGTTCACCAACATCACTTCAGTCATTTAGTTAATAATTGCTTCAACAAGTAAAAAAAATTATATTTCCTTTATTCATCTTTCTCCAATTCCTTCAGCATTCTCTCTACATAACCCGAAGCCGTGCAAACCATCCCTTTTATTTATAAGTGATGAACCGTTTCTTCTACTGTTTATAAGCCTTTCGCATTTACAGGAAGTTTCAGAGGGGTAATGGCGTCCGTCTCGATAAATTTTCAAAACGTAATGACTGTAGGTAATTCCCACGAATCAAAACGTAAGTTATGCAGCGAAAGTTATGGGCCTTAAATTGGGTCAAGATGGGCTGCCCAGCTATGAAAGCATCTTTGGACCAACCTAGGCATGAGCGTTCGGGTACCCGATCGGGTTCGGGTCGGGTGGAAAAAATTTTCGGGTATTTCGGTAAAGAGGTCTAGAACCCGATCGGGTATTATATATATTCGGGTTCGGTTCGGTTCGGGTATTTTGGTTCGGGTTCGGGTTCGGTTAAAATGCCCACCCCTAGTGAGCATAATAGCAGAATAAACGGATGTGGTGTGTTTCCTTAATTTTAATTTTTTTTTGGTGTATTTTTTTTTGGTGTATTTTAATTTTAATTTTCTTTTGGTGTGTTTCCTTAATTTCTACAGATTCGTCAGCATAATAGCAGAACGCCTCATAGTGTGATGAACCATTTCTTCCACTTTTTCTTACATTTCTGCCTTTCGCATTTACAGGAAGTTTCTTTCGCAGAGAAAGTCTCGTTCAGAGGGGTAATGGCGTCCGTCTCGATTAAAGCTCTGGTAAAATTTTCTCCTTCTCCTGTTCAATAGTTGAGATCTCACTTTGGTTTTCACATTTGCAACACCCCAAGCCCTCGTGACTGGAATCATTTTGTTTTGGATGATTTCTCCTTTCCCCCTAGTCCTGAGACTCTGGGCTGTCAATTGAATTGAAATTTGCGATTTATGAGAATGATTGTTTTCGTCTTCTGAGATTTGATTTATCAGTTTCCTATCGAACGAATGTAATCTATAAAAATTAGCCCAAATTTAAGCATAAAGGTATCCCAATTTGCTCTAAAGTTCACCAACATCACTTCAGTCATTTAGTTAATAATTGCTTCTCTCTAATATTGATCGAAGTTGTAGCCTGCTTCTTTGTCTAGCTCACTTTTACAGGTTTTTCTATACTTGATAAATGAACAGTTCATTCATAAGTCATAACAGCTGCAAACCATTTGTTCAACCCTGTTTTCCATTCGGATTTGGGCGTTTGTCGGATTTTTGGTTTACGGATAAATTATGGGTGTTTTGGTATGGTTTTTTGGTTTGGATTTGGATCTTAGTCAAATATATTCTCTCTGTTTTATCTTAAGGTTATTTGGTTGCATAGTTCAATTCGTAACCCAGCATTCATATACTTAGGTGATTTGGTTGCATAGTACAATCTTAGATAGGTTTTTTTTTCTTCTTTTTTGTTTGATTGAATTGATTTTTCAGATATAAGAATGGTGGATCCATTTAAACCATTTTAGCATATGGTTTGGCTTTTGAATTCATTATTTTAGCTTAGTTCGGATTAGGTCGGTTTATCCGGATTGACGCTCCTAATTTGTTGGATTACAGTCAGTCAATCTATTTTGAGATTTATTGTTTTGATTTCGGAGCAAAGAAGAAAGTAGGAGTGAGGTAACTATAGCATCAGTGATAGTGTAACTGTGAGTAACCTCACAAGTGGCTGCTAGGTCTGTGATTTGAAAGGAGATAAGTTCTGTGTATGGTGCTTCTACAGTTTCAGAGATATTGTTTGGGTTGAGTTCTGTGATTAGTGTATGAGTCAGGTCAGTATACAGACAATTGAGTTATGGTACATTCCCAAATTGCTGGCAGCGCCAGTTGATTCTGGCGAATAGTTTGCATCTATAACCTTTACGTTATCAAGATACCAACTGCTATTACTTATTAATGTTGAAGTTTTTAATCCATTTTTCTTGGAAAATAACAATTTGTTGGGCTTGCAAATCATTCTTTTTAAACAAAATCATCTCTCTTGTGCATTTTACCTACCATCATATGTTTTCTTTTCTTTCTTTCATCAGGGAAAAAACATCAAGGAGAAAGATGCAGCAACAACCTATACCACTGGACTACCAGGTTGGTTTGGCTTCTGGTCCAGAAGCTCCCCAGTCGAAGCAGGTCCAAGTGAAAGTTCGTCGGGCAATGGCGAGAACAACATCCAGACAGATGCATTCGACAATGGAGATATCCCACCACCGCCAGGGCACGGCGGGAACAACGTCCAGATTGACGAAGGCCCACCGCCAAAAATTGGAGATGTTATCAGTCCGAGGAGATAGCATTATAATCGTTGTTCACCCATATCTCAAAAGACTATAGACATCTTGCTATATACTCTTCTTCAAAAAAAAACCTCTGCTTGCTTAATGCTTATGTTAATGTCGCTTATAATCGTTTTTGTTTAAAAACTCTGCTTGCTTATTGACCAATGAGAAATTGTTATACGAGTTTTTCGTTAATTTTGTTCGAACAATTAAAATACTATTATTATTATTCTTTGATGGTCAATTCTATATTTAATTTGGTCAAATAGTTACTATATTCGGATGTTTATAGCGACGGTTTCTTTGTTTTGTTTTTTGGTCGAAATAGCTGACAGTTTTTTAATATTATTTATCTTTTTTTTCTACAACATTATTTATCTTTATTAAAAAAAGAAGATTTCATGATGTTCTGTTCGAATTTTTCTTTTTTTCTTCTCTGTTCGAAACTTCAAATTGCTTTAGTTCTAAGATTTGATTGCACAAACTTCATCCCAACATTTAAACCTTCTCAAACTCACCACTTAATTAACTCTTAGAATCTTATTAAGGTAAATTTTCATCGTCTTTTCCATTTGAAACTTTTTTTTAAGTAATATAAAGCACACAAACTAGAGATAAGAATTAACCCAGTTTAGGAAATGCAATAACTAGAGATGTTTATATTCTATTTAAAAAAAAAAAAACCAATACTAAACGTCTATATCAGATTTAATTAAAACTATAGTGAACACTAAACAAAATAAAAAAGACTATAGTCAACATTTTGGCTAAACTGTTGAGTTGACTTATTTTTCCAAAAACGCTGCGTTTCGATTTTTGTAAGTGGGAACGGTGCGTTTTACTGACTCAAGTCTCTCTCTCTCTTTCAGTTAGAGTCTCTATCTTCTTCTTCTTTTTCAGATCACAAAATTGCCATGAGGATTGTACACGGAGGAGACATCTATGGCCGATATATTTGGATACTCCATGAAAAATCTTCTCACCTCAAAAATTAAATTCGCCTCAGAAATCTACAGAGGTATTTCATTTTTCTTTTCTATTGCATCCCTTGGAATTTGGTGCGAATTTCACCATTTGTGGACATGGGACTGTAGAATTTTCATTTCACCATTGTTACATACTTATATATCATCATGTTTGGTGAAGGGTTCGTCTTTAATTTCTCTAGAATAGAAATTACTCGTTGTGGAAATCTTTGATCTTTGGTTGATGGGAACGTGTTTCAGTTTCAAAATTTGATTCCTTTAGTTGAGTTTCCTATGTAGCATCACTAAAGACTTTTCCTTTTTAAGTTTGGACTTCAACAAGTTGTGTTCTTTCTATACAGAATGGATCTTAAGTGTTATGAGAATCTCTTGCCCCAAAAACATGAAACAATTTGGATTTAAGCTAGACCAAAGGTCCCGGATTGGATGATGCGAAAAGGTAAACACATTTTGTCTCAGTAATCAGAACCACTCACTCACTCATTTTTGCTTTCCAATTCTCTTGGATGAAAATTGCCTAAGAGAATTTGACTTCTGAATACAAAGGAGGAAATTAATGCGAAAGTGTGGCGGTGTAGACTTTGCTCCTAGTTGGATATTGACTCTTGTGTAGGTCCAACAAAAATAGTTACTTCATGATGCTCCTTGTATATATTGCAGGCAGATGTTGGATTAAACCGCTCCACTTACATTCATTCGGTTTCATAGCAGAAAATCTTAAAGAAGATAGCTCGCGTGGCTTCTTCGTTTTCTCTTGGCGCCAGCCTCCTGTCACAGCATCAAATGAATGTTCATCAGCTTCCGAGGAGGTGATCTGCATAAGAGCTTCATCGGTTTCCTCACGGGTGCCTTGAAACAGAACGGGGTCAGCTTCTTCATAGATGAACACGAAAAGAGAGCGCAAAGATCGTGAAAAACTTTCAAGAGGATCAAAGAGTCAAGCATCGCACTGGTCATGTTTCTCCAAGAGGTACTCGGAATCCGAGATGAGCTTGCGAAAATCAAAGAACGAGTGGACAAAGGACAACTCATGGCCATTCCCATCTTCTACATCCGACGTGAAAGAGCTTAAACAAGAGTTTGGCACTAACTTCAAGGTTCGGGCTTGGAAATGTTTAAGGGCAGCATGTGTTTTGCAAAACTAAGGAAAAACCGTTCTTGTGAAAAGGATTTACGACAAGTGGGTACAAAAGTTTAAGAGAAGCATGTGTTTAGCAAAAGTAAGCAATATGTTAAAGAAACATGGGCTTGATTCATTGCAGAAGCGGCTTTTGGAAGAGCTATTGAAGGCACTCATCCAACATAGAATATGCGTGAATTGCACATGAGTTTTGGTTAAATTAATGTGAAGTTTTGCATAGGATGAGTTACTCAAAAGGGATGTTTTTATTGTTCTTGATGAAATTAATGGAAAAAGACAGATTGAATCTCTTCTTGGTACTTAGATTGGATAAAGGAAGCTGCATTTCTTGACATTGCTTGCTTTTTCAGGTCAGAGTCTCTAAGCTATGTAAATCTTGGTGTAATGGATGATTTCAAAGATAGGTTCCTCGTTAAGTAGAGATGCCTGAAGTACTGTTCACATTCGGTAAGGAACTGGCTGCACAAGCAATCTTGGAAAACAAAGGAACTCAATGCAGGCTCTGGAACCACTGGGACATCGTTCGTGTGCAGGAGAACAGTTTGGGGATTTTTTAAACATGTGTTTAGTTAATATAATGTTTAAAAAAAATATAAGACAAATAAAATCGGGATCGGGAGGAAAAAAATCAAAACCCCAAAATCGATTTGGGAATTAGGGCTCTTCGTTCTTCAGCGAATTCAAAGATTTTGGTTGATTTAAATCTCCAGTTTAATCGATTCACTAAACACATTTTTAATTTAATAACGGTGTTAACTGATTGTTAAACGGAGTTAACATTCCGTTAAAAAGATTTACTATTCCGTTAACAATTTCGGCGGCACATACGAAATTACCACCTTTGAGGTTTAAAGTGTAAGTGTTGCCACCTTGGAGGTTTAAAGTGATAGTCCTTAACCTTCAAGGTTTAAAGTGTAAGTGCGAACCACCTTGGAGGTTTTCTATGCGATTTTCCCTATTCAAATCAAAGTCACGAATGGGATATTTTAAACACTATCAACAAGTTTAAAAAATAAATTTAAACTTTCCGTTTGGAATTAAAATGGAGACTTCTTGAATACACGATTATTGGTGGTCATCTCCCACCTCATATTTGCCTCTTTGTAACTACTTCCCACCTCAGTCTCGTATATAGATGAAATATGACATAAGATTACGAACAAACACCCTAAGATAACATATAAAGGAGAAAAATTCGGTAGTAAGCCAGCAGCTGCTTTGACCCAACTTGTGTGCAGCCGTAGAACCAGGAATGTTTCACTTTCTGGTGTGTCGAAATTTGGCCCGTTTGCAACTGCAGAGAGGAAAATACACTGAAACAAATATTGGGATCTACGAACAGCTAAATATTGAATCAGGTTAATCTCATTTCTTTTGTGTTCAATGTAATATAACACAAGAATACCTGGAAGAGTGAAGTTGATGAAGCACAAGGAAAGCGATTCAATAAGAACTGTTTTAGCTTTGGTCCCAGTGTGAAGCCATTTATAGATGGTATGCTCTTCTCTGCCAAATCTAACTGCAGGAGTTTTGGAGATGAGATATTATGAATACGTAAACATGTTTTCATACCATAGAATACAATTATAGCAAAAGCATCTCAGACGATGCCTTTTTCTAACCCATTCACAGCTTACTTAAAGAAACTCTAGAGTAAACATCTATAAGAACATCTGAAACGTATATTTTGACTACCATTGGAAACTTAAACACATGCTACTTCCGTAATTACACTCAATGTTCTGGCACGTTTCTGAAAGCTAAACATCTAAGTTGTATAAAGTTGGAATAATGGCAAAAATGTCAGGGAAATTGGTCTTAGTATAACTTAGTATTTCCACACAACAAACAAGTAAAACTCATAATTTTAGTTGGGAACTCTAAAAGTCAAGACATTTGTGCCAAAGGAATAACAATATACTGCCGCGTTGCTCTAATTCTCTCAGCTTAATGTACTTTATTTTCCAAATTAGTTTGCAGAAAGAATAGATCGATCCTGTTCTGTGTACTCAACTACAGTCAATGATCCACTTGTTCCCCTCCTAAGACCTCACCTAACAAAAATACTCTGACTATAACAACAAGCTTCCGCTTAAAACAACTTGGCTGTGATTGTGAAAGAGCTAACTAAAACATTATCAACGCTTTATCAATCCACATATTTAACCCCCATGTAAGCCATATTTCTAATAGCCTTGAATATTTCAGAGCTAAACAAACGTATATAATTTTTTGATTAGAGTCAGACAATGCCGAGTATAGAAATTTTGAACAGCTACGGCATGAGGAGTTGGACAATATACCTGCATAAACTCCTCGGTTCCCATCCGGAGCACTGGCTAGCTAGTGACATAAAATGTAACTGACTACAAACCTCAGGCATCGGTATTTAAATTTTTTTCAGGTTGATGTGAAGACATATACACTGAAAGGTGTCTCCATGATAAACGTGGCATTGAAATTGATGGTAGGGTTCCTTACTGAAGAAATGTGACCTAGAGAGAATGCGATGAATATCAATTCCGCACAAGATAAAGAAAACATAAGACATGAATCATAAAGCCACATAATACAATTCACATCACTTAAAGAAACATAGACAGTGCTAGAAAGAAGATGGTAACATTTATTGTCGATATTCATTTGAAAGGAAAATATTAGTGAACATGACCTTAAATTTAAAACCTATCAGGTGAATGTAGTAGAGAATCTTGAATGTGCAATAAAATTCTTCATATACTAAGAGTATGCCACAACTAAACATGAATTCTACAAGCAAAAACAGTTTACACATAAAGATTTGTTAACATAAAATCTCATACCAAAACCAATATTGATCCAAGCCATTAACACTGAAACATCTTTTGCATCATATAGAGAAACTTATATATTAAATTACAGTTATTTTAAGCAGTGTCAAGATTCCATAGATGCTTTCATCCATCAAATTGGTGTCCAGTTTTAGTCAAACAGTACAAAGGAAACTGAATCTATAGCTTCTCAAGAAACCTATATTAAATCAGGCTTTAAAGAAGCTGAATCAGTAAATGTGTCATATGCTTGAGGATACATTAGAAAAATTTACCCTTGGTGTGAAGACCAAATCAGTTAATTTTTCAGTCAGGAATTTGATGGTGGTCATCCTTTACCTTTGAAGAACATCCTCTGGTCCCTCGTCAGCTGTATCCATGAATTATCCTCTTGTCCCTCTTTTCGTCAGTTGTATCCATGAATTCTCTCAGACAACGGAAGGAAAATATTCACATAATCAAATTAATTGACAAAATAGAGACGCATACATTTGAAAAAAAAATTAAGATAAGAGTAACTTTCATAATTGGAATGGATCTAAAGCTTCTTTAAATAAGACAATGACGTAGTAGTCTACAATTCCCAACGATCGAATATACCAGATCGTAAGCAACTGGAAACGCCCATACTTGAAGAGCGACCTGTGATCGGGTATGTGTGCTCAGCATAATAGAAAATAATAACCGCAATGGCTAACAATAATAGAAAAGTTAGAACATATATAAAGTAAACTAAGATTCAGTGACATTCCTAAAACCAAAGAACAAAAATTAAAGGGGATAATTGTATACCAAAACCATTAGCATAAGCAAAACCAACATATAAATGGGATATGTAGCATTTTTAGGTGAGACAATCAAGCGGGTCTTGTATCATCCATCCAAATGCATCCGTATTGCAAGAAGTAAATGTCACTCCCAAGCTTGCACTAAGATCTTAGAACATATTGACTTACAAAAAAAAAACTTAGAACGAATATGACAAAACAGTTGGCAATGACCGGAAATGTTTGTTATGAGAAACCATTGGAATTTTGAAGAGGTTCAGTTGGACAATACAACAAAACTAGCGAGAAGAGTCATCAAAGAATCCTAATAAATTTCATAAACACGGGAAGAATTTCTCGAGCGATTACTAGTAAAATAAAAGGCATAAGAATAGAGAACGGGGGCTAACAAAGTTGACAAATGAGATAGAGCAATGAAATTTAGACCTTGCGCAATTCCAACATCAATATCCAATCAGCCATTTCCGTCCACAACAATATCGACAAAAAAAACCTTGCAAACAAAATCTGGATGTGTACATGTGAATTTTGGTTGTAACACAAATCTGAATCGAAATCATTAAAGCGAATAAAACCAAATAACTTTTTTTTGGTGAACTATAAAATCCAATTCTTCCCCATAATTTACTGAAGAACAATTGAAATCATGTGTGAAATAATGAACATGTAAGTCATTAAGGGACAAAGGAGAACACTTGAGGAGACTTTTAGAGGAATTTCCGAGAGAATCAGACCAATGTTCCAAGGAGAAAGTATGTGTTGCTAAATATGATCGTTGTAGGAAACATAAATAGTTTGAGATCTACCAAAACGGAGACACACCATATCCGAGGGGAGGTTTTTGACCGAGAAGGAGGACGTCTACATCTCGAAAGTGAAACAATTTCAATTGTTGGAAGACATTGATCTCTTCAGTGTAAGTCATTACGATGTGGCAATGAGACATCTTGTGTGGTGATATATCATGGTTTTTACCCGGTTTAGACCATGATATAAGTCTGTTTTATAGAGTCTATTATGTGTTTTCTAGTATGTTTTAGAGTCTTTGCAGGTATAAGGAAGTTTGGACTTAATTGGTGTTTACTGAAGCTTTATGGAGCATTGTGGAACGAGTTGTCAAAGTTGCGAGTTCGGATTGAAGAAATGCAGAGCATGTCGAGCGACAGGGATCTAGGGTCGCTCGACACGAAGGATTTATAGGTGTCGATCGACACACCATCAGTGTCGATCGACACGAAGGATCAGTGTCGATCGACACGACCTTCAGGCGGACCAGATTACCAGATTTGAAAGATTTCCGTTTTCGCGCCAGAAAAGGCCAGATGTTTGCAATTGGGTCCAGACGGTTTTGTACCTTATAAATATGTGTTTTTAGCCATTGTTTAGACTATGCTTTATTTTTTAAGAGATATTTTATAAAGGGTTTTATTATTCATATCTATATCTGAGTAATTCCCTAGTTAGACGGGTTTTTCAAAGGATAATGAAGAGTTGTAGAGTTTAATTACTATTGGGATTTTGCATTCATATTTATATTCTTCACTTTGATTGCTTTGAATTCTAATTTAGTGCTGAATTGGATATCTTAGGTTGTTTAGTAGATGAGACATCATTATTAAATTACCTGAACTGAATCATAGGTGAGCAAGAGTTTGTATCACAACGACAGTTGGCTTTGAATCCTTGTGAACAATCGAACTTGAATTTAATGCTTATTTAGATCAATCTGATTTTGCAACGACAGTTGGTTTTCTAGAGTTTAAACATAGATAGTATTTGCAACGACAGTTGATTTACTTTACAACAGTGTTTCGGGTTCTAGAATTGTGCTTCATCAATCATCCCAGTAGTAACTTTATTCTGCAATTTAAATTTATTCCTGCGAATTCTCTAAAGCTTAGCGTTTGTCTCCCATTGAATTTAAAGCTTTACAATCATCATGTTTTCTATTTCTACAATTTATTTTACAACTTATTCTGCTTAGTTTAATCCAAAAGTTTAATGTATTGTGTTTAATTGATTCCCTGTGGATTCGATACCCCAAGTGCTACAATCGATCTCTTGTTTGAGAGAGTGGTTCAAAGGAAAATTTGACCGTATCATGTAGTTACATTTTATGTGTCGAGAAGGTGAGCTTTGCTTACGGTAGATGTACCCAAAATTGTATCGTGAAAGAGAAACTCGGAGTGAGACCCGTAAGATGTTGTACGAATTTAGTCTTCAGGCTAACCGAGAGTGTTGGGAATGATGGTATTGAACTCTATAACAGAGTATAGGAGCAGCTTTGCAATTATTAGTGCAACAGAGGAGAGTCCTCTAGTTAGTAGTTAGTGATAATTTAGCTGGTTCAGAGTAATGGGGAAGCGGCGAAGACGTCTCCGAGAAAACAGTGTGTGGAGGCGAGGTGTGGGGAGACAAAATCCATGGAACTTCCTGAGAAATTTGGAAACGGTGAGGAGATTCCCATCGACACTTGGGTAACACTATCTAAGCCGGAACAGGCTCCGTTAGCCTTAGCACCACAAAACTACGACGTCTGAGCTTCAAGAACCAGATCTACTTCTATTTTTGTTGATGGGGCTATCTTTCTTAAGCCCAGTTTGAGTTGTGTAGAACTAAGGAGACTCCTATTACCAGGGAAAACACAAGGTTGAGCTGGATCCGGAGAGAGACTGGTAAGAGATTACACTGAATCTGGCTACAAGATTGTTGGTTGCTAAGAAACTCTACACCACCTTAAACCCAGATAAAAACCGGTAGTAAAACAAAGCAAAACGTAATTAGAAGCCTGCAATTTGCAGTAGTTGATTCCCGCAGCAGAGACAGTGTTCACCAAAGAGTTGAGCAGAGATTTTCCGACTGGTGGTGAAAACCGTGAAACTTGACACCGCGATTTCCTTCTAACCTCCGTCATGAGAGCTTCTCGAAGTCGGAGCTCCGTGGAGCAGTCGCCAGAGTTCGTAACCCCATAAAGAGTTGCAGTTTTAAGTAAAAAATATGTTGAAACCGGTTTATGACAAATCACACTTATTGTTAGAATTGGGCCGGGCTTGGTCCAGTCCTATTGGTGCAGGCATTAATTGGAGATAACCGGTGTGGTTATTGGATCTGGTTAATCAGGGTGTATCCGGCTTCTGATATATATATGAGGAAGAAAGGAGTTTGTCAAGTAATCCACATAACCTAAAGAGAACACTTAAGAACGGAGGCCTAGGGTTTTAGGTCTAAGAGAGATTTGAGAGAAGAGAGATCTAGTAGAGTTCTTAATACATCGTTGAGTTCTCTTGTAACTAGGTCTTTGTAATCTCTTGTTCATATAGTGAAATCTTTGCTTGTGTCGTCAAGCCCCAGACGTAGCGTCCTCACATCGAGGCGTGAACTGGGTAACAATTTCTTGTGCAAAATCTATCTCTATCTTTGCATGTTCAAACGTTCTTAGATCTTTAGGGTTTCGTTCGTGAAGCATACTTGCTTGATAAACACTCAAACACATATAGATTCACAAAGTTATTCGATCTAAAGCATAACAAAATAGTTGGTATCGGTGGTAGATGAAAAGAAGATTTGATATTCTTCCTAAATTCGGTAATTAACCATCGGTACTAGAAACCCACCGGTTAATACCCTCTCTCGAGGAAGTCGCCTGGGAGAGAAAAAGTCACGGTAAAGGCTCGTTTTTTCACTGGTTCAATTCGTTTCAAAAATTGGTTTTTCAATTCAGTTTTGACAAATTTTATTTATTTATTTTTTTTGTCAGCGTTTTGACAAAGTTAAATCAGTTTTTTGGTTGGGTTTTGAAAACAAATTCAGTCATTTTGGTTTTTTTTTATTGTCTTATTTTAGTTAAACTCGGTTAAGAAGAACCAAACATAAACGTAAAAAGAAATGAAGAAAATGATGGTTTGGGGCTGCCAAACCAAACCGAGATCAAAATCACAAAAAAAAAAAAAAAAATCGTGAATCGATCCCAAACCGAAACAAAAATCATTAGGAACAACTTTACAAATGCCACTCATGAATTGTTTTTGCAAACATGCCACTTATAAATTTTTTAAAAAACTTTATAACTCAAAATTTTCAATTTCTTTTTTAAAATTTGATCCTTAACAAACCTTAAATCATAAAAACTAAAAAATATTTGCGTTGTACAACAAAGCAAAACACATAAATTAGTCATATGACAATGGCATTGTTGATATTTTTTTAATTACTGTCCAATCCCTATGAGCTACATTGCAAAACCACATAAATCTCCGATTACCATCCACCACTTTCCTCTGTAACCACTGTCACCTCCACCGTAGCCACCTCTTCCTTCAAAGCGACCACCGTATCCAGGGGCGGATCCACGTTGAAACAACCAAGCTTTTTTTTTTTTTAATCCAGATTATTATTCCCATAAATAATAATCCTCAATAATTAATTCAAACTAACTCAAATTTATACCAGCGGAAAACATCAACAATAAATACACCAGCAGTTTCCATTGAACCAAAATATCAATTCAAAAGTAATCTAGCAACCTAACAACCGGTTCTAGAATTCAACCTATGAACATAAAACCTAGAATTCCTAATCATCCTCTCGTCACAGCCATGATTCCACGACCTCAACTTTTCTTTTACCTGCAACTCAAAAGGGAAAAACAGAGTTGCGTGAGTATTATCACAAATACTCAGTGAAGCGGTCATCCCGCCTACCGATTACATAATAGGGAAAAGCATGTCAATTTCTACGTGAACAATCAACATTTAGCAGATATGCAACAATCAACAATTATGCAATTTTCACAATTTATCAACTGGTGTCGATCGACACTCCTCCTGGGTGCCGATCGACACTCCAATAACAAAAACAAACTTCGCGATCAAAAAGAGTGGTGTCGATCGACACTGCCACTAGGTGTCAATCGACACCTCTCGCAGAAACCGAATCCGAGTCAAATCTTCTCGCAGACTCGATTCGTTTCCTCCTACAAGATCAATCACGATCAAGCCGCAACATATCATAGGATAACACAGGAATAACAATCAAAATCATCACAAATTAATCAATCAATCTCCTAACTTACTAATCCCGTAATCGCGATCACGCACTCACCTTGGCCTAGGAACAAGAAAAACAGGACTTGACACCAAATCAGTGACTCGCCGACTACGCAGCCTCTGATATCACTCGCAACACCAAAGAACACCTCCTCTAACACCTAAATTTCACAATTAGGGTTTTCCCTAAACCCAAATCAGATTTCCACAAAAACAGAACGACACTCTGACTTAAAACACCCACAGGGACCGGAACCTACCTCCGAATTCATATTTGAAACCCAATCTAAAAATTAGATTGAAGGAGCTTTCCAACGATACCAAGATCGTCTCCTGATTCCTACACAAACGCTGGGAAAACGCTTCCCAAGCTGACTGATCAAATCCCGAAACTGCACAGACCCCTCACGGGAAAGCGATCATAACTCATTAGCTACAAATCGAAACGACAATCCGATTTTTCCTATAGCTAGCTAGGAGACAGAAGAACATACCTACCAAAAATTACTTTAATCAAGCACGATATGACCAATCGTTCCTCGTCTCCACCAAGACAGACGAATCTGATTCCTTCTTTCTCTTAATCTCCTCTCACAAAACTCTTTCTCTCTCTCAAAAACTCTTAAAACTCCTCTTTTCCTCTGACCCGACTGCGAACAAGAATCATCCCATTCGAAGAGACCGAATACTCAGAACCCTCTGCTATCGTTGGAGCAACCAAACTCGGCTCACTTGCCTGAGCCACTCGAGTCCTACTCAAAAGATCTGCCTGATCAAACGGCTCCTGCAAAATAGCACAAAACCACAAAGTGCCCCTCTCGTTCACAAGCGACTCGATATCCTGCTCTCAAGCTGAAACGTCTCGACGACGACTCAAAACATTTGCCACCTGGTGCGCCTTACCAAGATGGTAAATGATATCCAATTGAGAACTACTGGTATCATAAACCAAAGTCTGAAATGACACCTCCCATAATCCACCAGATAACCCTTATCACACCCTGCGATCCTCTGGCCAGACCCACACGGAAACATACACTCAAAATTCGAGATCTAACTTGATTCTCTTAAGCTGTCCAACATCGACCAAAATCCTGACACTATTCAGACAACATCACCCGAGATTACCATTCGAGTCCAAAAACCATCTAACATAAGACTAACTTCCTGGCCCCACTTGGCCAATACCACAAGAGATCCTCGCCTGATCCCAGAGGAACACGTCTAATCCTCTCAAGAAAACATACCGCTCGTACTCTCGGGACGCATCCCTCGAGCCGGCAGTATCAGGGAAACTCACATCCTTCATTACTTACTCTGGGAACTCACATCCCAAATAAGTATACAGGAGAACTCACATCTCCTCTGATTAGACTGCCTCACGTGGTACAATCTCGATATTCCCTTCCTGGAATATCCTCACAAAAACGATCAACATTGGTTAACACATATAAGCACCACACGTCTTATAAAACATAGGAAAATAAATAAGGAACACCATCTTATAAATTTCCAAAATGTAAATCGATTCAACACCAACGAAAATACCAAAATCCAAAAACAACAAAACCAAAGCTAAAGCTCTGAAACTGGAAACAAAGCCAAAAGAAAGAACAATCACTCAATCCTAGACCTGCTCTCCCAGATCCTCGATTGCTGCAAGCACCTCCACTAACTCCGCCCTCGAGGCGTACTTGGAAGCTCTGCCAGACTTCTTCATCCCCATTCGAAGTCCTGCCACGAACTTGCCCATCTGGGCCCGCTCCTCATCCATGCCACTACTCGCATAGACCACTAGCCTGCTGAACTCAGCATCATACTCACGAACGAACCGATTTTCCCTGAACCAGACTCCTGAACTGCAACTCTAACTGCTCCACCACCTCTTGAGAGAAATACCTGGCATTAAACTCTCCCAAGAATTTACCCCAAGTCCACACTGTCCGCCTTCTCCTGGCTTGCACTCCTGACCACCAGAGATAGGCATCACCCTCCAAGAATCCTACCGCCAGATCCATGCGGTACTCCTCAGGACATCTGATAGAACGAAGCCTATGCTCTACCTTCAACCTCCACTCATTGGCTGCCTCTGGTCCCCCTCTACCTTAGAAAGACAAAGGACCCATGCTCCGCATCTCGTTGAACATCACTAGATATTGATCCCTTGGGTTTATTACTGGAGCCTGCGCTGGTACTGCAACCAGTAACCGCTCCAAAATCAAAGCTTAGCATCTTTGCCAAACGACCCTCTGGATCCTGAGCTCTGCTCGTAGCATAACCCAAACCTGGGCCTCTGACCGCACCAGTAACTCCGATACTGCCTCTGGCACCGGCAGTCTTAGCCGCCACACAAATAATTCTCACTGAATCCTCCTGATACGTAGGTGAAACAACCTCCTGTTCTGACGACTTACTCTGAGTTACCCACTCGAACGACGTAGTCACCCGAGAAGTAATTTAATTGGTATGACCCACAGTTTTGTTTTATAGGTACTAGAAAAAAAGACAAATTCAGGAAAAAAAAAACCCCGACCACGACCTTGGCCTCCACGGCTACCAACTCTGCCGCCACGACCTCTCGGAACACTGCACTTACCAAAAGCACATTCTAAGATACTAGAATTCACAGAATAAAGGTCAACCAATCACATACCGTGAAATCTCTTTGAAGGCTCGGAGAGGATGATCTAAGACTCTACAACTCAAAGAATTAACTAACTACTCATAGTCAATTCAAACAACAGTCTCAAATTAACCAATTACTATTAGCCTAGAACCGTAAGGGCTCTGATACCAAAATGAAACAACCAAGTTTTTTTTTTTTTAATCCAGATTATTATTCCCATAAATAATAATCCTCAATAATTAATTCAACCTAACTCAAATTACTAACCAGCGGAAAACATCAACAATAAATACACCAGCAATTTCCATTGAACCAAAATATCAATTCAAAAGTAATCTAGCAACCTAACAACCGGTTCTAGAATTAAACCTATGAACATAAAACCTAGAGTTCCTAATCATCTTCTCATCCCAACCATGATTCCACGACCTCAACTTTTCCTTTACCTGCAACTCAAAAGGGAAAAACAGAGTTGCATGAGTATTATCACAAATACTCAGTGAAGCGGTCATCCCGCCTACCGATTACATAATAGGGAAAATCATGTCAATTTCTACGTGAACAATCAACATTTAGCAGATATGCAACAATCAACAATTATGCAATTTTCATAATTTATCAACTGGTGTCGATCGACACTCCTCCTGGGTGCCGATCGACACTCCAATACCAAAAAAAAACTTCGCGATCAAAAAGAGTGGTGTCGATCAACACCTCTTGCAGAAACCGAATCCGAGTCAAATCTTCTCGCAGACTCGATTCGTTTACTCCTACAAGATCAATCACGATCAAGCCGCAACATATCACAGGATAACACAGGAATAACAATCAAATGTTGGGAATGTCCTGAAATCACACTTGTATTCACTCTCGTGATAGTTGTACTGTCGAGATTAGACATTCATATGATACTAGGTGGTCATGACGTTTTGCTAGAAGCCACTCATGATCTATGAGTTATTAACTCATTACTAGTATTATATGATCCTACAGGGTCACACACCTAAGCAAACTGGATTTACTTTATGTGGGAATGATCATTAATGTAATGATCAAATGATGTGTATTTGATACACATAAGAATCGTGTTTTAGAGGAGGTGTCGATCGACACTACATTAGTGTGTCGATCGACACGGGCTAAAAACCGGAATAGTGATTTCGGTTTAAAGACTTAATTAATTCTGAATCGGTTCAGGGATTAATTAGGTTTTCTCCAGAGCCTATATATATGATGTATGAGGCACGACCTGGAGAGAGAGACTTTGAGAAAGTTTGACAGCCACCTTTTGAAAACACAAGAGTTCCCTGAGAGATCCGATCTACCGGTACTAGCATCCCGGCGGATTCCAGTTTGTGTGCGTGTGGACTAACAGTAGAGGCTCAACACTTGAGGAGCTAATTGATCTCGAATCTCTGATCTTCTTCCGCTGCTAATCTCCAGGTATATTAAAGATCTGTTATAGATTCATTGTTTACAAACCCTAGATCCTAGGAAAAGGAATTGTCACTAGGTTGATTAATAGAGATTAATCCGGTTAAAACCTGTGCAAATTCCTACAGTGGTATCAGAGCCTTAGGGTTTAACTAATGAATCTAAAAGCATGCAGTTGAATTAGAGAATTCAGATTGAAACATGAGATGTTTAGGATGCTTGCTAGATCATTTTTTTGTTTTCACTGATAATCGTGTTGTTAAAGAAAAATTGATCAGAACCGATCGTGTCGATCGAAACAATGGTTGTGTCGATCGACACGACTTTGCGAATGTTATCGAGTTACAGAAACTCAAGTGTCGATCGACACAAAATGGTTGTGTCGATGACACGACCTTGTGAATGGTTAACCGGTTCAATTAGATTGAATCGGTTATCGCGCTTGGTAAGAAATCGATTGAAACCGGTTTATTGCGGTTTATTGCGGTTTGGTTGGCGTCGATCGACACAAATGTTACGTCGATCGACACCAACCGTTTATCGATTTGGTCAATTGGATTGACTGGTTATCGAAAATTAAATTTGGTTTAGTCAATGTCGATCGATACAAATGTTGTGTCGATCGACACTGACCGGTTATCGGATCGGTTATCGAAACCGGTTCAATTGGATTGATCGGTTGTCGAAGAACTGTTACAGAGAAGTGAGCGTCGATCGACACTAAGGTAGTGTCGATCGACAGCCTTCGAAAATTGTGGGTTAGTGAACCTATAATCAAATAACCAAACCAGATTTAATGAGATTCTAAACCTTCCTGAATGCATATTTGATATGTGTTAGGATTAAATGTTCAGTTCCTCAACTAAATATCAAGTGTTCTGGATGTCTTCCCGATCTTGTCAGCTGTCAAGACTCGTTTCATTGCGTGATAGGCTTGCAGTGCTAGGTGTCCGCAGTTACATGAGTAAGGCAGTAGGTAATTGAGTTGATGGGCTTGCAGTGCATGACATCAACTATTACATGACTGAAGAGATTGGTTTACTTGAATGGGCTATCAGAAGTTCTGGGCCCAGAGACATCAGGTGGATAGAACATAAGATGTCTTATCCTCAACCAAGAGTCATATTGGATATGATTAGCAAAGTGTTGCTTACCTATATAGCTAAGATTCGGGTGACAGCCAGTGGCTCGCTCGGGTTTTGGTGAAATATGGATCTTGGATCATTATTTTCATTTGAGGAAACATTGTTATGAATATAATGCGAGTTTTCTTAATTGTTAAGATTTCTCATTTCCTGAATATCATAACTGAATTTTTCTTTTCTTATTACAGTTATGTCTAATCAGAACTCTTTCTCGTTGACATTCGTCCTTGAGAAGGACAAGTTAAATGGATCTAACTTCCTTGATTGGTATTGGAACTTGAGAATCGTTCTCAAGCAGGAGAGAAAGGACTATGTCCTTGAGAAATTTCTCCCCGAGAAACTAAGGTCCAATGCCTCACATGCAGTATATGATGCTTGGAATAAGCATTATTTGTTGGGGTCGGTTTCCACCCCCTCGACCTTAAACGATGAAAGTCAAAATGTTCGCCGAGGTCCTCTTGCGGATAGTAGCAAAGTAAGTGATCGTAGAGTGAGGCGAAGCAAGAAAGTCTTGGACAAGGAAGGACTGATCGCGAGCCCGGAACACCAAGGGCCGACCTTAGGCTCGGCATGTCCAAGACCCGACCATAGGGTCGGCACGTCGGGACCCGACCATAGGGTCGGCACGTCCAAGACCCGAACATAGGCCTCGGCATGTCCAAGACCGACCGTAGGCTCGGGCACGCCTGGACCGACTGTAGGCTCGGGTACGCCAAGACCGACCGTGGATTCGGCGTGGACGGACGGCCGAGTATGGACTCGGTTTGGCGATGCCTTAGCGGACCGATCCTGCCTTCGGTCCGATAGGACCTTCGGCCCAGCTACGTGAAGATAGTCCAAAGGTGAAAGCATTACGGCCTAGACGCGAAGCCCACTCTAACGTGACCGACCTTATCAGGGCAAATCCGCGGGGACATAGGAAACGAAGCCGACTTAGACATAGTATAAATAGACTTTTGTGAACACCCCAAAGGGGATCCGCAACTTTCAATACGCAAACTTGTACTCAAAGCTTTTCTGAGCAATAAACAATCTCTTTACATCTTTCTTGGCCCTAGCTTACCATAGAAATCTCACAAGCTTCCCTAGAACTCTTACAAATTCTAGTTGTGTTGGTTTCGACCCCCACAATTTGGCGCCGACTAAGGGGAGGAGAGAATTTCTGACACAAGAAAGCTAGGTTTCGCAACACTGTTACCATGTCAGGAAACAACACCATGAGCAACGAAGGATCTTCGTCTCACCAGCACGACGAAGACAGAAGCAACTCCACGGAGAACACGGTGCCTTGCGCTGCTAACAACGCGACTGACCTCACACAGATCAAGCAGATGCTTGAGTCTCTGGTGAAGAAGACTGAGGATACATCGAGCGAGTTGCAATCGCTCAAGAAGAGGAAGCGCAGAAGATCCCGTATCCGTCCAACACGCCTCAGATTCAATACACCGCGAGCTATTCGAAGGGATCAGCGCGAGGAGCTTCCGCCTCGGACCGATCGCACGGATCCGGAGGATCTGCCTCCACCACCGCCTCGTCGGGATTTCGATCCGACTCCTGAGCGCGTGATCGAAGGGTCAGACGAGGATCAGCCCCCTCGGAGGCGTGCCCGAATCAGCACGGAGGTTGACCATGCCACGGTCGCAGCAGAAGGAGACGCGATCATAGCGGAACTCCACAGAAGGGAGCGAGAGCGCAGGGCTCCGCAGGGCTCCCGTGATGAAGAGGTCGCCGCCCTGAAGGCCCAGTTGGATCATGTCGTCTCGGACTTGAGGACGACTAAGCTGCAGATGTATCGGAGCACTGGGAAGGCTCCCGGAGTCGCTTACGTGTTGGAGAAGGCACGAAACACCCCCTTTGCAGAAAACATCTCAGGGGCTAGGATTTCCGACCCGGGAAGGATCAAGCTTCCGACTTACGAAGGGACCTCCGATCCCGCTGACCACCTAATGGAGTTCGAGGTGGCCCTAGGAAGGGCAAATTTCAGAAATTCCGAGAAGGACATCGGATACTGCAAGCTGTTCGTGGAAAGCTTGAAGGGGCCCGCTCTCCAGTGGTTTTACAAGCTGGAGAAGAATTCTATCCACAACTTCCAGCAGCTCTCTGAGATGTTCGTCCAACACTACAACATCTTCGCTGAACGGAAGATATACGATGCGGACCTGTGGACCAACAAGCAAGCAGAAGGTGAAAGCTTGCGATCCTTCATGACAAGGTTCAAGAACACCTTGTCCAAAGTGGATGGAATTAGTAACACATCTGCTTTGGAAGCATTGAGGGGTGCGGTGAGATGTCCGTCTCCATTTTGGCAGGAGCTCACCATCAATCCGCCAACGACGATACAAGACGCCCTTCATCGTGCAGCTGATTTTGCCCGAAGTGAAGAAGAGCTCCGCGCCAAAAGAGGCGGTAAAGCAAAGCAGATAAGCGAACCTTCTCAGGTTCCGACCCCAGCTGCTTCTAAGAGAGGCAATCCCGCCTTCGTTCAGTTTGAAGGGGGAGCAGGCGGAGCTCACAACTACCAAATCGATTCACCTGGCTACGGCAGAGGTCGAGGTCGTGGTCGGGGACGCGGCAGAGGAAGTCTCACTTGGGTAAGAGACCCAAAGGAGTATGACGAGAAGTTATATTGTGATTTTCACAAAACAACCGGACATTCTACTGCAAGGTGCCGAGAATTGGGACGACAGCTAGCTGCTAGGCTGGCCGAAGGCGCCCTCAAGGGTAACATCAGTCTGTCGGACTTCAAGCCAGAGGAGAAGTTTCAAGACGCTACTGAGGTCCAGACTGAGAATCCCAGACGACGGCGTCGCGGAGACAATCCCATGGTACTATCTCCGTGATCATGGGAGGATCGCAATACTGTGCCGATAACGAAGCTGCGTTCGAGGCCTATCAGCGGCGCGCTGAGGTTTGCGCCAACATCTCGACACCTCCAAAGACAAGGCGTAATAGTGACCCTGTCACTTTTGACGAAGTGGATGCTGAAGGTATCGATCATCCGCACAACGACCTGTTAGTAATCAACCTGACCGTTTTCGACTTCAACGTCGCTCGAGTTCTCGTTGACACCGGAAGCTCAGTGGATGTTATCTTCAGGGAAACACTCGAGAAGATGAAAATCGACCAGTCCCTTATCACAGGACAGCCAAAGCCTGTAACGGGCTTCTCAGGTGAAACAACTTGGACACAGGGAACGATCCGCCTACCAGTCCAAGCTGGAGGTGTTAAGAAGATGGTCAACTTCGCGGTGTCCGATCATCCCGCCATCTACAATCTGATTATGGGAACACCATGGCTCAGTCAGATGCGAGCCGTGCCATCGACATACCACCTTTGCTTGAAATTCCCAACCAGCGAAGGCGTTCACACGATCTTTGGCAGTCAGAAAGATTCACGCGTGTGCTTCTTAGCAGAGCACAAGTTGCGCAACCGTGAAGAGAGCAAGGGATCGAATCCAGAAGCTCACGACCAAAAGAAAGACGACTCGGACTCACAAGGGCCACGGAAGAAAGCGAAGGCCGGGTCCGATCAAGTGAAGGACCTAACCACCCTCTTATAGCAATTACAGATTGCAGAGGGTCGTGAAGAAGAAGAGCGACCCACCTGCGAGCCTGTGATCTCTGTGTGCATTGATGAACAGCACCCGGAGAGATGCGTTGAGATCGGAGCTGCTCTTGATGAGGAGCTCAAAGAAAAGTTGGTGGTTTTTCTCCGGAAGAACATCAACACCTTTGCCTGGGCCGCTGAGGACATGCCCGGGATAGACATCAGCGTCACGAGCCACGAGCTCAACGTAGATCCAACATTTAAACCGGTCAAGCAGAAAAGAAGGAAGTTGGGTCCTGAGCGAGCAAAGGCTGTGAATGACGAAGTCGAAAGGCTTCTGCGAGTAGGATCAATAACCGAGGTCAAGTACCCCGACTGGCTCGCCAACCCAGTTGTGGTAAAGAAGAAAAATGGGAAGTGGCGCGTCTGTGTTGATTTCACAGACCTTAACAAAGCGTGCCCGAAGGACAGTTTCCTTTTACCTCACATAGATCGCTTAGTGGAAGCAACGGCGGGTAACAAACTGCTTAGCTTCATGGACGCCTTTTCAGGCCATAATCAAATCCTAATGCACCCTGAGGATCGTGAGAGGACGGCCTTCATCACGGACAGAGGTATTTACTGCTATAAAGTAATGCCCTTCGGCCTGAAAAATGCTGGTGCAACGTATCAGAGACTGGTGAACAAGATGTTCCAAGACCAGTTGGGAAAGACCATGGAGGTGTATATTGACGACATGCTCGTTAAATCACTCGAGGAGGAAGATCACATTTCCCACCTAGAAGAATGCTTCAACCAGCTGAACCTCCATAACATGAAGCTCAACCCAACGAAGTGTCGGTTTGCTGTAACCTCTGGTGAGTTCCTTGGATACCTGGTCACTCGCCGGGGTATTGAAGCCAATCCGAAACAAATTGATGCCTTGATCCAGATGGCTTCACCAAAGAATAAGCGCGAAGTACAGAGGCTGACTGGGAGAGTGGCTGCACTCAATCGGTTCATTTCCCGATCCACTGATAAGTGTCTGCCTTTCTACAACACTCTACGAGGCAATAAGCAGTTTGAATGGTCAGAGAAGTGTGAGGACGCCTTCAAGCAACTGAAGGAGTATCTGGCGACGCCTCCCATCCTTGCTAAGCCAGTAACTGGTGAACCTCTCTTTCTCTACATCGCTGTCTCAGAAACAGCAGTCAGTGCCGTCCTTGTGCGTGAGGAAAGAGGCGAGCAGAAGCCTATCTTCTATGTGAGCAAGACACTCACAGATGCTGAAACGAGATACCCTCAATTGGAGAAGCTGGCATTAGCCGTCCTCGTGGCCTCAAGGAAACTAAGGCCTTACTTCCAATCGCACTCAATCGTTATACTTAGCACCTTCCCGCTACGATCGGTCTTACACAGCCCAAGTCAGTCCGGTAGGCTGGCCAAGTGGGCTGTAGAGCTCAGCGAGTACGACATCGAATATAGAGGGCGGACGTGCAATAAATCTCAAGTACTGGCGGACTTCCTCATAGAACTTCCAGAGGACAGCAATTCCAAGGAGGTGCCGCCAGGGATTTGGCAGCTGTACGTAGACGGTTCGTCCTCAAAGAACGGTTCCGGAGTTGGGATACGACTCCTGTCACCGACTGGAGAGGTCCTTGAGCAATCATTCCGACTTTGTTTTAAAGCTTCTAACAACGAGGCAGAGTATGAAGCCCTTGTCGCCGGTCTGAGGCTCGCCCAAGGGCTACAAATCAAACACATTCACGTGTTTTCAGATTCACAACTCGTAACCAGTCAGTTCAGCGGCGAGTATGTCGCAAAAGACGACCGAATGGACGCTTATCTGAAGATAGTAAGGGACTTGGCTGCTTCATTTCAAGAGTTTATCCTCACAAGGATTCCTAGAGGTGAGAATATGGATGCTGATGCATTGGCAAATTTGGCCTCCGCTACCACTGCGCCAGAGGATCCAGCTCTAAAGCGAGTTATCCCAGTTGAGTTCATCGAATTCCCTAGCATCAAGAAGGATGCAGCACTTGCCATCCTGACACGTTCCCAAGCAGCGAAGCAAGCAGATGCCCTTGTGGGGGCTACTGACGAAGATATAGAAATGGCAGAAGAACCAGAAATCCGAGACGCTGACATGCGTGACACCAACAGCCCACATCATACCGAAGCAATCCCAATGGACGCTGACACTGAAGAATCTGAGTATGGCTGTGACAAGCTATGGATAAGTGAGATACGAGAATATATTGCCAATGGCAAATTGCCCAGCAGCAAGTGGGCTGCTCGCAAACTACGAAAGCAAGCCGCGCGTTATGTTCTCCTTGATGGAAACCTCTTCAGATGGGGATTCTCTGGTCCAATGCTTACATGTGTAGAAGGAGAAAAAGCAAGACAGATAATGGAAGAAGTTCATAGTGGTTCTTGCGGCAATCATTCAGGAGGGAAAGCACTTGCTATAAAGGTCAAGAGACATGGTCACTTCTGGCCTACTATAGTAGGTGACTGCACTAAGTTCTCAGCCAAATGTGAAAAGTGCCAGCGACACGCTCCGAAAATCCATCAACCTACTGCAATGCTCTCCTCCGTCACCTCACCTTATCCGTTCATGAGATGGGCCATGGACATCGTTGGACCATTACACCCGTCATGACAGAAGCGGTTCTTACTCGTCCTAACAGATTACTTCTCGAAGTGGGTGGAAGCTGAAGCTTATGCTAACATCAAAGATGTTCAAGTGGAGAACTTTGTATGGAGGAACATCATATGCCGTCACGGAGTACCATACGAGATAGTAACTGACAATGGTTCGCAGTTCATATCCAACCGATTCGAGACGTTCTGCGCAAAATGGAGCATCCGACTTAGTAAGTCTACGCCTCGCTACCCTCAAGGCAACGGGCAAGCAGAAGCTATCAACAAGACAATCCTTGATGGCCTTAAGAAGCGTTTAGAGGCAAAGAAGGGTCGCTGGGCCGACGAGTTAGAAGGGGTTTTGTGGTCCCACCGCACCACTCCCCGCAGAGCAACAGGCGAAACTCCTTTCGCCCTTGTCTATGGCACCGAGTGTGTCATCCCGTCCGAAGTCTGTTCGCCTAGTGTCCGCCGTCAGTTGTTACCTCTCAACGAGCCTATCAACAGAACCATGCTCCTTGACGCGTTGGATTTCCTCGATGAACGACGCGACCAAGCGCTTATTCGGATCACCAACTATCAGAACGCCGCTTCCAAGTACTACAATTCCAAAGTCAAAGAAAGGCGTTTCTGCCCAGGTGACTTAGTCCTGCGAGAGGTATTCCAGAACACAGCGGAACCTAACGCTGGCAAGCTCGGAGCCAACTGGGAAGGCCCATACAGAATTACAACAGTCGTTCGTCCTGGTGTCTATGAGCTCGCCACCATGACCGGGACTCCAATCCTCCATTCCTGGAATGCAAGGCATTTGAAGAAGTACTATCATTAGTCTTCTCTCCTTTACTTGAACTACGAGGCGACTTGATCCCTGTAAAGGGTACGTAGGCAGCCTGTCTTCGGATAGGTTCAGTTGCCCCCCTCCATCAAAACGAGGGGGATTATACGCTTCATCAGTCTCATTTGCCGGATGAGCTCTCTGATCTCTTCCGCCTTTAAAGGGGGGGGAGTGAGTGTTTCACTTAGCTTTCCGACGAAGTCAGCACCCTCCTTCGTCTCAAAGGGGGGGGGGAGTGGGGTACCCATACTCCGCTCTTCCAAAAATCCTTAGTGGTGTAAGAACAATTTCATCGGTCACGAGCCTTTCAGGGCTTCAACCAGAGTCGTTCCGCTTTCATTGCTGCTGGCCACAGCAATGAGTGCGGAGATGCGAACACACTGACATCCACAACGGATACAGCGCGCTATATAAATTCCAGTGTTCAGAATTGGGGCGGATGAACCCAACTGATCATTCAGAAACCCAACAAACGTCGTTGGTAATGCAGCTGCTAATGACCTCCGTTCGGCATGTACCCTGAACGTGTCATTCAGAAACCCAGGATGCACTCTGGTCAAAATCAAGGTGAACTCGTTCTCAGACAGACGTGTCTTGAGAAACAGCACCATTCTGCAAAGCCCAACAGCAACGTTGGTAGACGAAAAGCGTGAACGCATTTGTGTTTTCACAGCTTAGGCAAAGCCTCATCCATGAGCAAATAAATCAAGCCTCATTCACGAGCAAACAAAGTCCCATCCATAAAGCAAAGATGTTTAAAACAAGTACGTTATTCTTAGAAACCATCAAGGTTCATCACCATGAACAAAAGTTACAAAGTCATCCTGCATTCTCCACAATGCAAGGCTCCAAAATAATAGCACGGATACAAACCATCCAATGCTACAACCGAGAATCATCAAGTCCAACAAGAGTGTTCGGAAACAAAAGGATACAAATAAACTAAGTCATAATCAAAGAGCAACAGTCGCTCGTCACTCATCTCCATCAGCTACACCAGCATCCTCTGAAATCTCCAAAGCTTGCCTCATGCTAGAGATAAGCTCATCAAACACGTCACGAGCGTCATAGATCGGGATCTTCCTCTCAACCAAAAGCTCCGCTGCAGCATCCAAAGCCGCTCCATCAGATCCACGGAGACGCTCAATAAGCTCCAGGCTCGCATCGATCTCAGCAAGGTCCAGCATGTTTTCCTTCGCTGTCCCCTCAAGCCTAGCAAGCGACCTGGCAACCAGTCGGGTCCGGCTAGCAAAGCTGTGAGCCGCCTCATCCTTGGCCCTAGAAACGGCCTCCTCGATCTGGGCGTCCCTGAGACTCTCAGTCTCCAGCAGCTTGCTCCTAAGCAAAGTGATCTCCTCCTTGCTCTTCGCGTGCCTCAAAGATGCCTTTGCCAGCTTCCCGCTCAACTCGTCCGACCTCTTCTCAAGGGTTTGGACCCTCTCAGCAAGCTCAGCGTTAGCCCTCCTGGTCTCGCTAAGTTCACGGTCCCGAGAGCGAGAGTTCTCCTCAAAGCAGAAAGCCATGCCATCCAACTGAGTGGAAAGCTGCGTACAAAGAAAGAAAGCAACAAGAATGTTAAAAGCAAAGTCAAGTAACAATACCAAAGATAAAAAAAATATATATATAGAAAGAACGAACCTCAGCCGCTGCGGCTCTCACCAGCGCAAGGGCCTTCTCGCCAGAGCCAGGAGTCAAGGAGCGTGCTGCTGCAGCACCATCACTGATCGGGTCGCTAACGAACGCCAAAGAGGAGCCCGCCTTCTGTCGCTTCGGAGGTGCTCCATCCGGAGTGCCTCCCGCCGATCTAAGGGCCCTCTTCCGCTGTTGCTCACGCCGCCTAGCAATCTCATCAGAAGTGAGGTCAGAAACAAGAGAACGCTGAGCTGACGCAGCAGGAGTCTTGGGCGTCGTGGATGACGGAGCATCCGTCTGCGAGCCTGCCTTCGCCGAGACCGCGAGGTTCGTCGACGCCGCCTTCGCCAATTCAGCTCGCTGAAAAGCGGAGACCCTGGCAGTACCTCGTCCAAGGACCTTCCCTGGGAAGATCCGAATGGAGAGCGCTCTCCGGATCCTCTGACGGGTGAAAGACTTCACCCAATCACCATCTCCAGAGGCCAGGGCGCTGTGGATAGCTGCTGCCTCACTCCGGCTCACTATCTGGGATGCCGGTTTCACTGCGAAAGCAAAGCTACACATTAGTACACAAGACATGAACACGTTACAAAAGAGAATTTTTCTAAGTGTAGAGTTACCTCGTCTCTCCCAGCTCGTCCTGAGGAAGGGAATGCAATCCGCCTCAACACTATGCTCTGAAATCTTGACAAAGAAGAATCGGTCCTCGAAGTAATCGTCCTTGCTCGGGAAGCCATTGATGAGCGTACGACCCGGAACCGGAGAGATGCAATACCTCAGCTCCTCTGCGCGACCACGAGGCCTGAAGTCCAGCAGAGAGGACAGCTGCTTGATGCTAATCTCCGCGTTGCACTCCCTACTCAGCACGTAAACACCGATGATATGCCTCAACCCTCTGGGGTTGATCTGAGCAAGGGAGACACCGTTCGCCTCTAGAAAGCGAAGAAGAAAGCCGGGCACCGGGAACCATAACAAGCAGTGTTCGATGAAGTTCTCGTACGAAGTGAAGTACCCCGGAGGCGGAGCATCAGCTCGCTGAGTGTGATCGGGGGCAACGAACCGGATCTCATCTGAAATCCCGCACTTCTCTCTAAGAAGCTGCAACGACTCATCATCAGAAAAAGTGGATCCCAGAGGGTCCGGACGCGCCTTCTTCTTCTTGGCCGCCGCGGGTCGTTCAACCTCTGCGGAGGTATCATCATCACCATCCTCAGCATCGGAAGCAATCGACCTGAGCGAAGAAGAGTCCGACGATAGAGCGACGTCGGCTGCACCATCTGGGAGCCCTGGGTCCTCGTCATTGAGGGGAAAGGAGAGTCTGATCCCACCGTTACGGGCCATCAAATCCTCATCGCCACTAGGCCTCCTCTCCTCCTCAATATCCGCTAAGCCATCAAAGATATCCTCGTCACTCTCATCGGATCCGCCGAAACGACGCCGCGGAACGGTGGTTTTGCTACGGAGGCGAACTCTGTTTCCGGTATTCTCAAGCGGTGCCGAGGATGGCATCACGACCACGCAGTCGGTTCGGCTCGGCAAAGCGGTCACGGGGTCGGTTCCGCCCGAAGGCGCGACCGAGCGATCGACACCACCCGACATAGCGACCGCGGGGTCGGGCCGCGCGACGACGATCGGATTGGTCCCGACCGAAACGGAGACCACATGATCGGGCGACATCATAGCGACCGCAGGGTCGGGCCGCGCGACGACGATCGGATCGGTCCCGACCGAAACAGAGACCACATGGTCGGGTGACGAGATAGCGACCGCGGGGTCGGTCCCGATCGAAGTAGTGACTCCGGGGTCGGTCCCGGTCGAAGTAGCGACCATGGGATCGGGTTGATCCGACAACGCGACAACATTGCCGGTCCGAGGTGGTGCGATGGTGTCTTCGGTTGGATGCAACGGCGCCGCCGGTCCGATACGGTCAATCAAACCAAGTTTCGTCTTATCCATAACAAAATCAAATCTACATCAACCCCAAAAACAAAATTAAAAGGTGAGTTTGAGCATTTTCATCAAGAACAAGCTTCATCTACAACAAGCCTCAAGGAGGGTGTCAAGACATCCATGCAAATCTAGACTAATCCTATCAACAATAGGAGCTTGAAATCAATCAAAGGATTTGTGGTTTCTTCATAACAACATCCCATAGCCAAGACTTTTTTCTCCCTAAAGCTAAATCCAAGATCTATGGAAATCAAAGAGAGAATGAAACAATGAGGAACACTCACCAAGGAACAAAGAAAATCCGGCGAGGTTGGTGGAGAATCCGGCGACGGTGAGCTCGTGATCGGCGGTGGCTCCGGCGGCGGTCCGGTTTAAAAAAAAAAAAGAAGAGTTGTTTTTCTTATTAAGAAGAACCTAAGGAGGAAGAAGGAGAAAGGGGAGAAGAAGAAAAAAAAAAAAAAAAAAGAAGGGGTGTGAACCACACAAACCTTATCTTTTTCCTTGTCCTTTCTCAAACGGGTCCCGGCTCCACTCAAAACATTTTTGTTCCGGAAACCGCCTCGCCATCGCTCGGAAGCGTCCTCGACACCGGCTACCGGAACACGGAGTCTTAGAACCTCCGTAGAGAATATACGAAGTCTTAAAATCTTCGAGAGAAAAAAAAAAAAAAAAAAAATTTTTGCAGAAAACATAGCAGCTTCAGCAAAGGAAGCATGAAGTCTTAAAATCTTCAGAACATTTACGAAGTCTTAAAACCTCCTTCGTGAAGTCATTCTCTACCACTGTGATGAAGGATAGGCCAACACCTTGACTTTAAACGGTAACGCCGATATCTAACACATCTCTTAACTCGGCATCATCACTTCTGATATTACCGAGCTGGGGGGCTAACTGTTGGGGTCGGTTTCCACCCCCTCGACCTTAAACGATGAAAGTCAAAATGTTCGCCGAGGTCCTCTTGCGGATAGTAGCAAAGTAAGTGATCGTAGAGTGAGGCGAAGCAAGAAAGTCTTGGACAAGGAAGGACTGATCGCGAGCCCGGAACACCAAGGGCCGACCTTAGGCTCGGCATGTCCAAGAGCCGACCATAGGGTCGGCACGTCGGGACCCGACCATAGGGTCGGCACGTCCAAGACCCGAACATAGGCCTCGGCATGTCCAAGACCGACCGTAGGCTCGGGCACGCCTGGACCGACTGTAGGCTCGGGTACGCCAAGACCGACCGTGGCTTCGGCGTGGACGGACGGCCGAGTATGGACTCGGTTTGGCGATGCCTTAGCGGACCGATCCTGCCTTCGGTCCGATAGGACCTTCGGCCCAGCTACGTGAAGATAGTCCAAAGGTGAAAGCATTACGGCCTAGACGCGAAGCCCACTCTAACGTGACCGACCTTATCAGGGCAAATCCGCGGGGACATAGGAAACGAAGCCGACTTAGACATAGTATAAATAGACTTTTGTGAACACCCCAAAGGGGATCCGCAACTTTCAATACGCAAACTTGTACTCAAAGCTTTTCTGAGCAATAAACAATCTCTTTACATCTTTCTTGGCCCTAGCTTACCATAGAAATCTCACAAGCTTCCCTAGAACTCTTACAAATTCTAGTTGTGTTGGTTTCGACCCCCACATTATTATGATGTGGTTGATGTGCACCGTCTGATGTTGGCTGCCATGAACTCTGACTTGCAGAAGCAATATGAGAACGTGGAATCGCCTATCGAGATAGTCACTAACCTGAAAGCTATGTCTCAGGAGCAAACTCGAATTGAGAGATACGAGACGGTTAAATCTTTATTTGAGTGCAAGCTACCAAAGGATGCTCCAGTGAGTCCTCATGTCATAAAGATGATGGGTTATATTGATAACCAGAGGAGACTGGATTGTCCTATTAGCCAAGAGTTGGCTACTGACATCATTCTGCAGTCACTGCCGTCGAGCTATGATAAGTTTATCAAGTACTATATCAAGAATGGCTTGACGAAGACATTGACTGAACTGCATGACATGCTCAAGACAGTTGAGCTTAACATCAAGAAGGGCAAAAGGTTTGAGAAACCTGGTAAAGACAAGGGTGAGAGCAAGGCCGTCCAAATTATGAATCGGGATAAGCCCAAGTCTCCCATTGAACCCAAGTCTGGTCCATCTGATGATGATCCATGCAGCTACTGGGGGGAGCCAAGGCATTGGAGGAGAAAATGCAAGAAATACATGGAAGATTCTATGGAAATAATGAAGATGTATGAGACTTCTTCAGGTATTTATGTTATTTCAAGTTCTATCTTGTGGGTATTAGATACCGGTTGTGGTGCTCATATTTGTTGAAATATGCAGGGCCTGAGCAACAGTAGAACGTTGAAGAAGGGACAAATGGAGATACTCAACAGGAATGAAGCAAGAGTTGCTGCATTAGCTGTAGGAAGTTTCCATTTGTAGTATCCTTCAGGCTTGGTTTTAGAAACTAAATAATTGCTATTATGTACCTGCTATGAGCAGAAATGACATTTCATTTTCTTGTATGATTTTAAATGATTTTATTTTGATAAAAGACAAATGTTGCTCTTTTGATCTTAATAATATGTCCTATGATAGCACCCCATTAGAGAATGGGCTTTATGTCTTAAACCAATCTATGCCTGTCTATAACATAAACACAAAACGGTTCTCTAGCATTGTCATTTTGGGTCACATCGGATTTTGAAGCTCCATAGTGATGGGCTTCTGGACTCACTTGATTGTGAATCATGTGAGAAATGTGAATCCGGCTGTTGGGCAAAATGACTAAGGCCCATTTTATCAAACTAAATGAAAGGGCCAACGCATTATTGGGCCTTATACATACAGATGTGTGCGGCCCGATGAGCAACAGTGCTAGAGGAAACTTTTAGTACTTCATTTCCTTTACTGATGACTTTTGTAGGCATGGCTATGTTTATCCAAAGAGTCACAAGTCGGAATCC
The DNA here is from genome assembly GCA_963576765.1 of Draba incana. Lineage (NCBI taxonomy): Eukaryota > Viridiplantae > Streptophyta > Magnoliopsida > Brassicales > Brassicaceae > Draba > Draba incana. The sequence goes on along the minus strand of OY755210.1, from coordinate 2,792,204 downwards.
TTTGAAAAGATCAAGGAGTTCCATAATGAAGTACATAATCAAATTGGCAAAAGTATTAGAGCTCTTCGATCAGATCGCGGAGGAGAACACTTCTTCGATCAGATCGCAGAGGAGAATACTTAAGTCAAGAGTTAAGTGATCATCTGAGAGAGTGTGGAATTGTTTCACAGCTCACTCCTCCTGGAACGCCCCAATGGAATGGAGTTTCCAAGAGGAGGAATCAGACCTTATTGGATATGGTTCGATCAATGATGAGTCACAAAGATCTTCCATTATCTCTTTTAGGGATACACTCTAGAAATGTCTGTGTTTACACTAAATAGGGTTCAATCAAAATCAGTTGCAAAGACACCACATGTGATGTGGATTGGAAATGTTCCAAGTTTGTCTTTTCTGAAAATTTGGGATTGTGAGGCTTATGTATAATTTCATAAAGCTCGCACCCAAATCCGATAGGTGCTACTTCACTGGTTCTCCTAAGGAAACCAAGGCATACTACTTCTACAATCGTTCTGAGAAAAAAGTGTTTGTTGCTAAGAACTATGTTTTCTTGAGAGAGATTGTCTTTCCAAGAAGAACAGTGGGAGTAAAGTACAACTCGAAAATGTTCGAGAATCACAGGAGACTACTCGACCTGTTAAGGTAGAGCAGTAGCTGGATCTCCAAAGAGTTGTAGAACCTACACCTGTGGTGCCTGAAGTTCGCAGATCCGAAAGGATTCGTAACGATCACGAGAGATATGGATTTCTTGTGACCAATTGTCATGACTTGTTGATCTTTGACAATGACGAGCCTGCGAATTTTGAAGAAGCAGTGTTGGGCCCGGACTCCGAAAAGTGGCTTGGAGCCGCTAGATCCGAAATGGGATCCATGTCAGAAAACCAGGTATGGTACTTGGTAGATTTACCTGATGGTGTAAAAGCCATTGAGTGTAAATGGATCTTCAAAGGAGAAGACTGACGTGGATGGATATATCCAGATATACAAAGCTAAGTTAGTGGCTAAAGGTTTCAAGCGAATTCATGGTATGACTATGAAGAGACCTATTCCTCAGTCGCTATGTTTAAATTCATTCAGATTATCCTAGCAACTGCCATTTATCATGGTGATGAGATTTGGCAGATGGATGTGAAAAACAGTTTTCCTTGATGGAATTCTGAAAGAGGATGTGTACGTGACACAACCTGAAGTTTCACAGATCCTAATAATGCTGGGAAAAAATGCAAGCTTCATTGATCTATTTATAGATTAAAGCAAGCATCACAGAGTTGAAATCTTCGTTTTGATAAAGCTGTCAAAAGGTTTGACTTCATCAGGAACGAAGAGGAACCGTGTGTTTACAAGAAGACTAGTGGGAGTGTAGTTGCATTTCTCGTTATGTATGTAGATGACATACTTCTTCTCAGAAATGACGTTCTGTTGCTTTAGTCTTCAGAGACTTGGCTCGGAAGTTGTTTTTCAATGAAAGGCATGGGAGTAGCCGCGTGAATTCTTGGAATAGGAATCTATAGAGATAGATTGGGTAGGCTAATTGGATCGTGTCAAGATGCTTATGGTGATAAGGTCTTGGACAGATTCAGTATGCATGATTCCAAGAAGGGCCTCATACCAATGTCTCATGGCATTAATCTTGGCAAGACGCAGTGTCCCTAGATACTGGTTGAGCATGAATGTTTGAGTAGGATTCTCAGGCGTATGCAGTGGAATCTATCATGAATGCCATGACCTGCACTCGTCCAGATATTGCTTGTGTTTTAAGTATGACGAGTGGATACCAATATGATCCATGTGAAAGTCACTGGACAGTTACCAAGAATATTCTCAAGTATTTGAGGAATACTAAGGATAGGAGCTTGGTGAACTGAGGAAGTAATGGTTTTTATTGAGAGTGGTTAGACGGACAAAGACGATTTCCGGTCGGAATCTGGTTATGTCTTGAGTCTAAATAGCCTACGGTTTGTTGGAAAGGGTTCCAAGCAGAGCACCGCAGCCTGCGGTTTGTTGGAAAGGGTTCCAAGCAGAGCGCCGCAACCTCTCCCACGACCTAAGCATGAGTTCGCCCTCCTGCTGTAGGTATTGGATATATTAAGATGTGATCTTGATTCTAGTGGGATTTGTAATGGATTTAGTTATACTATGATGTTCATATAGACATACTGTCTATTTTGGTTATGTCATGATGAAATTGTTTCATGTATTATTTGATTATTGGATAATTGAATAATAGTCCCAAAGTAATTTATGGCATTTTTATAGGTCATCAAGTTGAGGACTTGATCATGAAACCCTATAAGTGATAAATGACATAGATTAAATTTGTCCCTGGTCAAGGTTGTTAAAGTGGGACACTAACAACCGCGTGAGACTGGTATGTAAGGTGACTGATGACTAAGTTTCATAGAGTCATTAATAAGAGTATTAAAGTCAATCACATAGATATATGTTAGAGAAAATATGATCGGACATGACCCGCTAATGAGAACTCTATAGGATAGTTATATAAGTGTCATAAGAGGTTCTCATTACGACTATAGAAGATAGTCCTTAGACCTGAGTTCATCATGATTTCTTGCATATGAATTGGTCCGCTTTGACTTTGTCAAACGTCAACCGTAACAGGTGACTATAAAGGCATTGATTGGGTGTATCATGAAGTGTGTGAAGTAACAGGGATGGAACAAGATGGAATTTGTCCCTCCTATATAACAGGAGATAAATATCTCAGGGCCCATCGAAGATTTGATACTGAGAAATGCGTGGCCGCGCTCAAACGAGGTGATTGTCAGTCGTTTGTTCTTAATCAGTATAAATCGGAGTTCGATGAACGTGATATTGGCTATAATAAGGATGACACGGTTCTTGCCTTATGCCATATCGAGATATAGAGATGAAGGGATTATAGGAATAGAAGATTCCAGTACAAGTGGGAGATTGTTGGGAATGTCCTGAAATCACACTTGTATTCACTCTAGTGATAGTTGTACTGTCGAGATTAGACATTCATATGATACTAGGTGGTCATGACGTTTTGCTAGAAGCCACTCATGATCTATGAGTTATGAACTCATTACTAGTATTATATGATCCTACAGGGTCGCACACCGAAGCAAACTGGATTTACTTTATGTGGGAATGATCATTAATGTAATGATCAAATGATGTGTATTTGATACACATAAGAATCGTGTTTTAGAGGAGGTGTCGATCGACACTACATTAGTTTGTCGATCGACACGGGCTAAAAACCAGAATAGTGATTTCGGTTTAAAGACTTAATTAATTCTGAATCAGTTCAGGGATTAATTAGGTTTTCTCCAGAGCCTATATATATGATGTATGAGGCACGACCTGGAGAGAGAGACTTTGAGAAAGTTTGACAGCCACCTTCTGAAAACACAAGGGTTCCCTGAGAGATCCGATCCACCGGTACTAGCATCCTGGCGGATTCCAGTTTATGTGCGTGTGGACTAACAGTAGAGGCTCAACACTTGAGGAGCTAATTGATCTTGAATCCCTGATCTTCTTCCGCTGCTAATCTCCAGGTATATTCGAGATCTGTTTTAGATTCATTGTTTACAAACCCTAGATCCTAGGAAAAGGAATTGTCACTAGGTTGATTAATAGAGATTAATCCGGTTAAAACCTGTGCAAATTCCTACATCAAAATCATCACAAATTAATCAATCAATCTCCTAACATACTAATCCCGTAATCGCGATCACGCACTCACCTTAGCCTAGGAACAAGGAAAACGGGACTTGACACCAAATCAGTGACTCGCCGACTACGCAGCCTCTTATATCACTCGCAACACCAAAGAACGCCTCCTCTAACACCTAAATCTCACAATTAGGGTTTCCCCTAAACCCAAATCAGATTTCCACAAAAACAGAACGACACTCTTACTTAAAACAACCACAGGGACCGGACCCTACCTCATAATTAAGATTTGAAACCCAATCTGAAAACTAGATTGAAGGAACTTTCCAAAGATACCAAGATCGTCTCCTGATTCTTACTCAAACGCTGGGAAAACGTTTCCCAAGATGACTGATCAAATCCTGAAGCTGCACAGACCCCTCACGGGAAAACGATCATAACTCATTAGCTACAAATCGAAACGATGATCAGATTTCTCCTATAGCTAGGTAGGAGACAGAAGAACATACCTACCAAAAATTACTTTAATCAAGCACGATATGACCAATCGTTCCTCGTCTCCACCAAGACAGACGAATCTGATTCCTTCTTTCTCTCAATCTCCTCTCACAAAACTCTTTCTCACTCTCAAAAACTCAGAAAACTCCTCTTTTCCTCTGACTCACGCGGCCAAAAATCCCAAAAGACTTATATACGCGAGTCCTAGGGTTAAACCCTCAAACCGAGTCAAACCGCATAATTAAATCGAACCAAAACCAGTTCTGCAACAATGGTGTCGATCGACACTGCTCCCTGGTGTCGATCGACACTGCTCCCTGGTGTCGATCGACACCCTTACCAAAATTCTATATTTTGGTTTGGGATGTTACACACGTTCAATGAGTTGTGGCACGTGCCACATACTCATTATATAAAAAAAAAAACTGTAATGTATTAAACGAGTATTTTTCTAGCTCAGTTAGTTGATGGAGGTTTTATGTGCATTTGAGAATGGTGGTTCAAGACCACTCTTATTTCATTGTTTTTTTTCCAAAGCAAAACTTATTTCTTTAGTGTCTCACGGTTCCTAATATACTTACGAGTCAATTAGCTCACTGGCCATAAAGAATATAGAAATTAGGTAAATAACCAAAAATTTTCAAAACCCAAAATATATGTAGCATCTCTATGTTGGTTTTACGCTTTGCCCCTCATAATAGAGTTATAACTACAACCCGACCGTCACCACCACCACCACCATTTCTCTATCCGGTAACTCACCTCCTCCATCATGATTCATCCACCTCGTCACAACCCAATCCGACTGAACAACCCGACCCGATCGTCTCCGATTCTAATCCCATCATCACCACCACCACCACCACCACCATATCCCTCGGGTAACTCATTCTCCTCCGACATGATTCCTCCGCCTCGTCTCAACCCGATTCGACTCAACAACCCGACCCGGTCGCTCCGATTCTAATCCCATCACCACCATCACCGCTATTTCTCCCTCCGGTAACTCACTCTCCCCACTTGCTCCTCCATTGCGTAGTTTTCCGGTAAAGCTACATCTTCCTCCGAAGAAGCCGCATCTTCCTCCGACAAAGTCGCATCTTCTTTCGTCGAAGATGCATCCTCCTTCGACGAAGCCGCGTCTTCTTCCAATGAAGCTATATCCTTCTCCGGTGAAGTCACGTCTTCCTCCAACGAAGCTGCATCCTCTTCCAGCGAAGTCTTATCTCCCTCCGTCCAAGTTGCATCCTCCTCCGGCGAAGTCACGTCTTTCTCCGACGAAGCTCTATACTCCTCCGGCGATCCTCCGACGATTTAAGTATGTATATGTGTAATAAAAGTCAAAATACTAATTGATTTGGTCTTACACTTATCCGAGCAATAGGTGATAGGGGTTAAATCGGATTAATGAAAATTGCATAGTGTTTGATACAGTGTTTAGTTACTTTGCCAATTTACCATTTATTCTTTGCTATGAGTCCCAATTTCTCTATACTTGATATACTTTTTCGACTCTTCTTCTTTCTTTTTTTGTATTTGTTTTTTCATACACACACACATATATATATATATATATATATTCTATTTTTGTCACTATTTATATAAAATAGCAATTAATTTATAAAAATGAAATCATTATACATAAAATACAATTTTTTATGTTAATACCACTAAAAGTGAATAAACATCCAAAAATAATATATAATTTTATAGTTGGATTCAAATTTGCCAAAACATATCAAAACATAACATAAAACTTTGAAATTTGGTTTAGCATTTTCTTATAGTCATAATATATATTTAAATTAAATAATGGTTTAGCATTTTCTTATAGTCATAATATATATTTAAATTAAATAAATTATATTAGTATATAATTATATTGTGCCCCATATAAAAAAAAATTCTGGATCCGCTAATGACTGTATCCACTATCACCACCGCTACGTCTCTCTCTGTTACCACCACCTCTTCCTCTGTAACCAACACCACCGCCTCCACGGTTTGTAGTTACACTTATTAATTTGGGTTAACAAACATTCAACTAGGGTGTAGTTTGGTAAGCTTTGAATTTTAAAATTAAAAAATTGGGTTAATAATTACATAAATAAGGTTTCGTTTTTTATTTTATTTTATTTTTTTGGGAGGGGGAATTTACAAAATTTTGGTTTCAATTTGGATTAACAATTACACAAAAAACCACCCCCTCCTTCACGGCGACCACCGTATCCACCACCACCACGACCTCCACCACTATTGTATCCACCACCACCACCACCACCGCTACGTCTCTCTCCGTAATCACCACCTCCTCCTCCGTATCCACCACCACCGCCTCATATCCACCTCCACCGCTGCTACGGTAACAACCACCGCCACCACGGCCTCCTCCACCGCCATTGCTTCCTCTCGACTGAGCCTCGTTCACGGTGATGTTACGGCCATCAAACTCTTTTTCATCTCTTCATTCGCATCTCCATCTAACAAGTATACATATACATACACAATATTATATACATATACATACACATTTCTTCGTTATCCAGAGAAAGGAGAGAATTGTCATTAGCCAAACAATTACAAACAGTGATTCGGAGTTGTTTGAGAGTTATTGCTATTTACTTAATTTGTCAACATTATATTGTTATACAATTAAATTACTCAAAACTAAACTTTAATATAATATATTTAATTCAAATATATATAATATTAAAATTTCAGAGTAGTAGCCTTTTTAAAAATTGTCATGTCAAAAGTGTCATTTCTTAAAAATTTTCAAATCATTATCACATAAAAAAACAAAATCGCCCATCAATTTCGTGACCAGAACCGAATGAAAACCCAAAGGTTTGGCCCTTTTTTCCATATGCTTACGTCTAAAAAACCCATGAAAATAAGTTAGTTAAGTTAAAGACATTTAGTTATGTATTCTATCAGTTTCAACTTTCAAGGATTTACAAAATTTTGGGGTTTACATTTTTCAATTTGGGTTAACAATTACACAAGTAACCATATCCTCCTTCAGGACGACCACCGTATCCACCACCACCATTGTATCCACCACCACCACCGCTACGTCTCTCTCCGTAACCACCACCTCCTCCTCCGTAACTACCACAACAACCACTGCCTCCATATCCACCTCCACCGCCGCTATGGTAACCATCACCGCCACCACGGCCTCCTCCACCGCCATCGCTTCCTCTCGACTGAGCCTAGTTCACGGTGATGTTACGGCCATCAAACTCTTTTTCATCTCTTCATTCGCATCTTTATCTAACAAGTATACATATTCATACACAAGATTATATACATATACATACACGTTTCTTCGTATTCGGGAGAAAGGAGAGAATTGTCATTAGCCACACAATCACAAACAGTGATTCGGAGTTGTTTGAGAGTTATTGCTATTTACTTAATTTGTCAACATTATATTGTTATACAATTAAATTACTCAAAACTAAACTTTAATATAACATATTTAATCCAAATATAAATAATATTAAAATTTCATAATAGTAATCTTTTTAAAAAGTGGAATGTCAAAAATGTCATTTCTTAAAAATTCTCAAATCATTATCACATAAAAAAAACAAAATCGCCGAGCAATTTCGTGACCAGAACCGAATGAAAACCCAAAGGTTTGGCCGGTTTATTCCATATGTTTACGTCTAAAAAACCCAAGGAAATAAGTTAGTTAAGTTAAAGACATTTAGTTATGTATTCTATCAGTTTCAACTTTCAAGGATTTACAAAATTTTGGGGTTTACATTTTTCAATTTTGGTTAACAATTACACAAGTAACCACCTCCTCCTTCACGGCGACCACCGTATCCACCACCACCACGACCTCCACTACCGCTACGTCTCTCTCCGCTCCTTCGTAACCACCACCACCGCCTCCATATCCACTTCCACCGGAAAAACTATAACCACCACCACCATCGCTACATCTCTCTCCGTAACCACCACCACCACCGCCTCCATATCCACCTCCACCGCTGCTACGGTAACCACCACCGACACCACGACCTTCTCCACCGCCATCGCTTCCTCTCGACTGAGCCTCGTTCACGGTGATGTTACGGCCATCAAACTCTTTTTCATCTTTTCATTCACATCTCCATCTAACAAGTATATGATATGCTCAAATTTATCCTGAGCTACTCTCTCAAATTAAGAGATCTGTTGTAGAACTTAGGGATCGAATCCACATGGAATCAGGGACACAATAGATTATGTACTTTCAGATTAAGCTAGGCAAAATATAATATATGAAAAAGCAAATAAAACAAGCAAGCAGGATGATAAGCTTTAAAACAATAAAGATAAAAGTTAGGTTCAGGGAAATCGCAGGTGAATCAGAATTGCAGGCATAAACAAATAATTAGGATTATTACAGCTCAGTTCCTAAACATGAACACGAATATAAAAAAAACCAACTGTCGTTGCGAATATTATCTATGTTTAAACCCTAGACAACCAACTGTCGTTGCGAAATCAAATTGATTTAAACAAGCATTAATGATCAGGTTCAATTGTTCACAAAACCATAAACCAAATGTCTTTGCGAATATGAATTTTTCTCATCTAACACTAGTTCAAGTAATTCAATAATGCTGTCGCATCTACTAAACAACCTAAAATCAGATTCTAGTTAGCTACGCTAGAATCAACAATAAACACAAGTCCAGATGAAGAATTCTAATGATTTTATCCTATTAACTAAGAACAACCCTAGCAATTCATCAAACACCTTTGAATATCCCTCAACCTAACAGAGAAACTACTCCGACATATTCAATGAAGCACAAAACATCTTTATTAGAGATATCACTTAAGAGTAGGTTCTAAAACAAAGTAAAATAAAGCTCAAGCCTAAACAATGGCTGTAAAAACGTATATAGAGAGGTCCTAAACCGTCCTAAACATAAAAGTAAACATCTGGAACTTTTGGGCTTCGAACGGGCTTCTTCGATTAGGCTTTTTGGCTTGATTGGACAGGGTGTCGATCGACACCCTTGGATGGTGTCGATCGACACCAACATAAACTCTTCGGGATCACAGATGATTTTTCATCGTGTCGAGCGACACCAAATGCTCTGTCGCTCGACACCGATTCTGAAATCTGCTTCTTCACTTCAATCTTCGCCACTTCATTCCGGGAATGCTCCAAAACTTCCAGTAAACATCTTTTGTGCTCCAGACGGTCTAGTTCCTGTAAAGACTCTAAAAACAAATAGAAAATACCAAAAAACTCTAAACAATAGACTTATATCATGGTCTAAAATGGATAAAAACCATGATATATCAGTATACATATATATACACAAGATTATATACATATACATTTCTTCGTTATCTGGAGAAAGGAGATAATTGTCATTAGCCACACAATCACAAACAGTGATTTGGAGTTGTTTGAGAGTTATTGCTATTTACTTAATTTGTCAACATTATATTGTTATACAATTAAATTACTCAAAACTAAACTTTAATATAATATATTTAATCCAAATATAAATAATATTAAAATTTTAAAATAGTGACATTTTAAAAAAATTGAATGTCAAAATTGTCATTTCTTAAAATTTCTCAAATCATTATCACACCGAATAAAAAACAAAATCGCCTATCAATTTTGTGACCAGAACCGATTGAAAACCCAAAAACCAAAAATTTCGGTTTGGCCGATTTTTATCCATATGTTTACGTCTAAAAAACCCACGGAAATAAGTTAGTTAAGTTAAAAACATTAGTTATGTATTCTATAAGTTTCAACTTTCAAGGATCTCCGGAAGATAGGTTTGTGACTTCTGTTTTGCATAATTGGTTGTGCATAATTGGTTTTCTGTGAAACTGCGACGTTGTTTCCTTCGAAGCCGACGTTTTTTTTTTTTTATGGGTTTTCGCTCGCCAATTTTGTTTTTTTTTCCTTAAAAATATAGTGTGGTGGCCATTTGAAAGTAATTTTCTTTTCTTTTTTAATAACCAATTGGTCTTTTTAATATAATTCCGAGACTGAGTCCTAACAAAACGAATCAATCCACAAATAAACAAGAGAAACGTGTGGAAATTTTACTAGTTGAAATACTTTCGACCTAATCTTTCTTTTTAGATGAATAAGAAAATAATCCTACGTATATTAATTGAGAAGATATTTGGTGAAAAACTCAATTTGTTACTCAATGAAAGTTTTAGATTATTCAATCAAATTATTCAATTATAACATTTGTGGAAGCTAGATTCCGTACTAAAAATTTATATTTGAATTTGGGAAAAAAATTTAAGTCCTAAAAAATATCAATAAATCTGACTAAACTCGAGCACAAAACAACGAAATTAGATTTATATTGATGAATAATCGAATATACAAAGAGAATTTTAGTTAGAATAGCTGTGAGAGCTAAAGTAGTATTAAGTGTAAACTTATAGAAAAAGTTGGTGATTTCGGCTCTAATTCTTCATATTGATTCTCCTGTGAGCTAACTGTTCAGCTCCGCATATCTCTCCTTGTCCCTGGAGATCTCGGACACGTTCAGATTCGTCCTTCGAAAATATCGGGATTGCAGCTAGGGCGTTGGAGCAGCGCTGACTCGTTCCGGCTTCGATGAATTATGCAATGGGAGAATCTTCAACGGTTGGTAAATTGACCTGTGATTCTACCCAGCATAATCAATGAATACGCTGGCCTTTTATCCGTGTTTGACAAACTTTTGGACCTTAGACCCAATTATACTTATAATCCAGTTTAATTATAATTAACTTTATGGGCCGGATTTCTTGGGTGAAATCCAGCTCCAACAACATTCAAACTAATTCTATATACCATAGTAGAAATCTTTACATATTTTTATCAATTTTTTAACACGAAATCGCAACTACATGTTACAAATTTAAATCAACTAAAATGTAACATTTTAAAAGGTTAAAATGTAATTTTTTTTTTTTTTTTTTTTGCATTGATGTCCATTTAAATACCATATTTTAAAATATGAATTGATCAAATAATTTTTTTTACTGTCACTTAATTGTATCTATATAATTTTAACAAAAGTTTGAGTTTTTGTTATAAACGTACAACTAATTTTTTAAAAAATTTTTTATAGAAAATACGATTTAGTTTATTGGTATAACTGTAAAGTGGCATGCCAAGAATGACATATCATGAAAATTCTATTATTGGTATTAGTGAAATTCAAAAAAAGTTATACAAAATAAATTGAAACCTAAAAATTAATCTTTGAATTTTTAAAAAATCATTAGTTTCAATTTTTATTATTTCTTTGGTTTTTCATTTATTTTTTTTACTTACTAACACAATATATTTTTTTTGAGCATAGTGAACTCAAAGAAGTTTGAGAAATTCCATAATCTTAAACATTTTTGGTCTATATAAAAATGCTTACATGCAAATTAAAATTTGTATGATAAAATTTATTTATCTATAAAGAATATGTTCCATTTGATATTTGGAGGAATTACAAACATGCTACCTTTGAAAATATTTTTTTCAAATATGCTACTCTTGAAAATTTATTGCAAACATGCCACATTTTATAGAAAAATACAAAATCATTAATTTTTTTTCTCTCTCTTAAACCCAAACCTTAAACTCTACCCCTAAAAACTATATCATAAATATAAAATAGTTAACCCAAACCATATAAAAGGTAAATTAAAAAAAATTGTATTTTTGCAAAAAATTTTAAACGATGCATAACTGTAAAGTGGCATGGTAAGAATGGCATGTCATAAAAATCTTTTGATATTTACGATATCTTCGATACATTAAAAAAATTTATAGATTTTTCTTTTCAAGTATTTTAATGATACGTTTGAATCTAGTTTAACCTAAAATTAAAATATTTGCAGTCATATTTTTTAAATGCTATAAACAGGCACACCCAATAACTTCCCACCAACTTCTAGAAAACACACGTACTCTTAAGTATAGTCAATGTCCAGCATTTATAAAACATATTCCTTGTGTTTTAAAACGTAAGTTGTTTTGGAGATTTTTTGTGTTTCAAAATATAAATTGTTTTAATAATTTTATATAATTTTTAACTTTATTGAATATTGTATAACTACTAATATTTTTCGTCTTTTTTGTGGTAGGTTAAATTTTTTTAATATATACGTTAAATAATAATGTTTTGGTAAAAAAAATATGTTTTAATATCCGCATTTTAACTAAAATAATTTATATTCTAAAACAGTGAGAGTACAAAATTAAAGACTTTAACAGTTTTATAATCGATAGTGGGGGACGACTATCTCACCTTTGTACACACAATCAATCATATTTAATGGACATATATATCTCAGTACCGCAGCCTTTCAGGACTCTGTCTGGACGCAGTAAATTCATCATTATTCATGATGCCAGGTTAGTTAACTTTTTTTAAGATTCCATTTCGAAGAAACTGGCTACATCTTCTCATCTCCATAACCACCATTAATAACATCATCACCATCATCATCAGATTGGTTATAACGAGCCACATGGCCATCAATAACATCATCATCATTTCTGCAGTTGTATGGTATGCTCCCATACTAGCGTTCACCACTCACCAGGTGCTTTGGTGATATTGTTAGACTCTATATGTAGCTTTACATAGCAAACACTAAACATATACATGGGTATATATGTACATCTACATATATTGTCTAACAGATATCATTGAGAGTGGCTGCAAAGAGTCTTCCTGTTCGTTTTCTTGTAGCGGGATCAAGACAACGTCCTGAACAGAGCTTTGATTGTTGTGACGTTGCGTTAGCATGCAGTGTCCCGTCAGGGTAAGGAAAAGGAAATATGGTTGGGAATCGCATATGGTTGGTATGAACAAGCTTCTCTTCTTCAAGGTGCTTTTCCACCGCTGGATCTTCATCTCAACTATCAGCCATGTTGATTATCAAAAAAAAACTATCAGCCATGTCCTTGTTGTCTCCTCTCCAGGTAATCATATAACTTTACTAACTTAAAGTTAGGTATAAACTTTACTTAAAAAGTTAGGTAAAAACTTTACTATTTTTCTTAGATCAAAATCCAAATTTTTGTAATGCAACAATTGTATTTATTATAATAATAAAATTAATGGAACAATTGCAACTTGCAAGCAATGTTTTAGAAATATAAAATCAAATATTGTCCATATCATCTCAAAAATATTTATTTTTTTCCGATAAAAGTTGTTTTTATTTAAAGCCATAGAAAGATAAAATACTACATGGCCCAAGCCCAAATGTTTTTTTTCAAACGTATATCCAAATAACTAAAGAAAATACACCCATTAGACCCAAAAAGAACAAGAAATCCGTTTTAATATATATTATGTGGCTCAGGCCTTTTAACCCTATAAGAAGTCTATTCTATTTGGAAAAGGAAACAAAGTGAACAAAAGATATTGGGTAATAATTAGATGCAGTTTGATACGAGGATTTTCTTTGTTATGGGATTACTTAGTTTAGGTCAAGTTAACCATTCTAATTGATTTTTCTTCATGATTTCAGGTAAGTTAAACCATCTTGGCCCAGTAGGAAATGTTGAGGACTGAACATCCATTTACAGGTAAAATATTCTTGTTATTATTCTAGAATCTTCTCGGGAGTCGCTTTCCTTCATACTCACGACTCGACTCAACTCAACTCAGGGACTCGCTTTGTGACATAGTAAGACCATGATCAATGGTCAGAGATCCACTTGGTCTCTCAGATATATTTTTTTAATACAATTAGTAATTAATTTTTTTGAATCCAATTATAGAACAACACGTGGCAAAAGTATGTGCAAATGTTAAAAGACAGCTCAATTAAGGGAGGGATAGAAGGAACGTTGCTAGCCTTTATAAAAGATAGTCTCTTATTTTATGAGATTACAACCCCCTTCCCCAACACCTTTTGAGAATTTGTCTCCTTGATTTTCTATTTTATTTTAAGGGTTGACACGTGTAAGTAGTTTGAGGTAAGAAGTTTTAAAGTTCAAGAAATCTTTTCTTATCTCTAGATTCTTGTAAGGGGAACGTGGGATTCCTTTGAGGTTTCTATTGAAGTTTAATCTTATCACTCCGTGAATTCCTTTAAGATCTACTCGTGAACCTCTCTACAATGGCAAGCGCCTCAATTCCGATGCAAACGCGTTCTCTGGTACATAAATCTTCTTCCCCTTTTCAACAATTTTGCTTTGGAGATTGCGTTGCGAATCGTGTCTGTGTAAAATTCTTGATGCATATCAATTATCTGGAACATAGAAGATTCTGGGCTTTTGCAATATCGTTCTTTTATAATCAGTATGGTTGGATTCATAATTTGTTGTTAATTTAGGTTAAAAGTTTAGATCTACTATCGTTTGAATCAGAACATCCCATATATGATTTATTTTGATGATTCTTGTTATTATCGAAGAGTTCAGATTTCGGTCTTTATTATCTTCGTTGTTTGGTTTATAATCCTCGCTTAATTTCGGGTAAAATTTTAGATCTACTATCATTTGAACCGGAATTTGCTATTTTATTAAAACGATTCTTGTTATTTTGGCTAATTTTCAACGAAACGAATGATTTACCAACGAAAGGTTTTTACTTTTTAGTTTTTTATTGAATGAGTTAGATCAGTGGAAGTGTGTGCCTTGAGCTAAATGTTGTGTTTAAACATGCTTTCCGATGGTAGGACTAGGAACACATTTTTGTGTACTGGAGCAATTTGTTGAAAATCTTCCTAGATCCTTTTTGAATTAGTGTGGAGAAGATGATCTAAATTGTAACCTCAGTGTAGGGTTTTCTATGCTTGATAAATGAACAGATGATCCATAACAGCTGCAAACCATTTGTTGTAGGGGTGTTCAATCCGGATTGTAGTTCGGATTTGAATCAGGTTTTTAAAAATTTTCGTTTAAGAATACTAATATTCAAGCTGAAAAAATTATTAGACACTGATGATGGTTTGATGCGGGATAGAAAAAGTGTATATTTTGAAACCATATGTATATCTCTCGGTTATTTTAGTTTGGTCTGGACTGGATTGGATCGGTTTATCTGGGTTGTGACACTCCACATTTGTTTAGGTGTATTGTTTCAGTCTACTTTTCTTTAGTTCAGTTTCATTACTGAGGTTTGTTTGTTTCCTAATCCTGTATACTAATATCTTGGGTATTAGTAACATATTTTGGTAAACTTACATTCGCTGTTGAAATCTTATTAATGGTATATACTTGCTTAGTAAAACTTTTGGCTCAAGAAAATAAAACTAGATCATAAACAGAATCATCTCTTGTGTGTTAGTTTACCTTATGTTTTGTTTTCTTTTGCTTGCCTTTGATCAGGAGGAAGGAGAAGCAACGGCGTCTGTCACTGGACGATGGTTTTCTCGTTTCTGGAGAAGCTCCCAACTCGAAGCAAGTCCAAGTGAAAGTTTGTTGGGACATACCAGGAACAACATACAGATGGACGACGCACTCGAGGGAGGAGATATCCCACCACCGCCTGGACATGGCGGGAACAACGTCCAGATTGACGAAGGCCCACTGCCGAAAATTGGAGACTTTATCAGTCCGAGGAGATAGCATTATAATCGTTGTTCACCCATATACTATAGACATCTTGCTATATACTCTTCTTCTTCCAAAAAAAAAAAAAAAAAAACTTATGCTTGTTGTGTTAGTGTCGCTTAAAATCGTTTTTGTTTTCTCGCTGAGAACATCCTCATGGGTAACATTTTGGAGTCTAAATGTGGTGTTTTTATAATATAAAATTATTAAAATGGTTGTAAAAGGAAGAAAGAGAATGTTTTTGTGGGGTATATTGAAATATAAAATTAATAAAATTTGAGTAAAGAGAGTAGAGAGTATTTAAAAGGAAAAGAAAGTGTTTAAAATTAGATTTTTTGGAGAGTGTTTTTAAAAGGAAAAGAAAGTGTTTAAATATAAAATTAATAAAAATTGAGTAAAAGAATGAAAGAGAAGTTATAAAGTTGAGTAAAAAAAAGAGAGAGTGTGTGTTTTAATAATTTTATATGGCTTTAAAACACGATAGTGTCTGCAATGAGGATGGCCTTAGTGTGTATTATCTCAAGAATTCGTTTATTGACCTATGAGAAAAATTTTAACGAGTTTTTATTACCTTCACTGTTAGAAAAGTAGTTAATATTTTTCCAGGAAAGCATTTTCGGTTCTTATCTGAAGTACACGTGCTTTTGTTTTGCTTCTTTATATAGTAAACTAAAAACAATTAAAACACTATTATTATTCTTCTTAGATGGTCAATTCTATATTTAATTTAGTCAAATAGTTACTATATTCGGATGTTATAGCGACGGTCTCTTTGTTTTGTTTTTTTTTTGGTCGAAATAGCGACAGTTTCTTTCATATTATTATCTTTATTAAAAAAGAAGATTATTATCAGTCCGAGGAGATGGCATGTAGCTCTATAATCGTTCTTCATTGCCCATTTCTCGAAAGCCTACAGACAAGAACTCATTTTTTTACCTATGAGAAATTGGTGTATTTTTTTTTTGATAAAGAAATTGGTGTATACCTTCTTTGTTAAAAATGTCGTAAATAATTTGTCAGCTTATTCAAACAATATTATTATTAATCTTTGCTGGTCAATTCTATAATTTAATTTAGTCAAATAGTTATTATATTTGGATGTACGGAAGATGGTATATTGACCCGACCCGGTTTGGTTTATATTATAAACCATACTTGAAGAAGAATTACGATTTAATATTTAGATAAAGAAAAAGAAACAAACGCAATTCAGTGTCATAGTCAACGAAAAAGTCAAATCCCAAAGGGACAATTTTCAAAAATACCATGTTTTTAAGTTTTGTTTCCAAAACAATCACGTATTTTCAAAAATTCCTTAAATATTACTAATTTTTAAAAGTTCCAACAACGCCACAAAATTAAAATTAACTTTAAATATTCAAAACTAATTTCTTAGAGCATCTACAATGGTGAACCTTTTAAGAATTCATAAAACATTTTTTAATATTAAATTTAATATTATTTTAGTATTTGAGACTCAATTGGTTTATGCTAATTTTTGGTGTCCAATGGTAATACTAAAGTGGAGTTCTAAAGAATTAAAAAAAAATAAATTTTTTTAAATTAAATGTCTGCGCGTCTTAGGAACACATTTGTTGTATGATTCCAAGTAACCGCGTTTATATTGTGTTTTGGTGTCGCCAGGGTTTATATTTTATTTTTATTTTATTTCAACTCTTATACTAGAGAACGGGTTTATCATTTTTATTTTATTTCAACTCTTATACTAGAGTACGGGTTTACCATTTTTATTTCTTTTTAGTTTGGTTATTATCTTTGGTTTTATTTATGTTTTGTTCTGTAGGAAATAAAACCGACTAAATGAAAGAAAATGAAATTACTATATATAAGTATAGAAGATTACATCATCTTCAATCAAAGTATATGCAGAAATTGCTACACAAATGAAATTACTATATAAGTATATAAGATTCTCTTTTGATTGAATTAGGCTAGCTATGTGGTTTAACAAAGTTTCCTTAATAAGTGGAAACTAGAGGCATTTCTGGTGGTGAGATCAACCGTACCTAAGCCAAATCCAATAAAATAGATCATAGTCCATCTAAGCAAGAAGGATCTTGCGAATAGAGAGCTTAGAGAGAAGCCAAGACATGTAATTTCGAGTTACGCCTAACATGTAATTCCGAGTTACGCCTATCACATACCAATGCTTCTGCATTGTCCAGCCCAGATTTTATTTCAGACAGCTTCTGCTTCTTTTGTTCTGCAAATCAATAGAATATCATCAATGCACCTTAAGCTAAACAATCAATAGAGCATAGTACTCCATAAAAAAACAATGATGATGATCTAAAATCAGTGATCAAAGTAAGCGAAAGAAAGCTCAAATATTATGTCCTTAGAACACATGAAGGATCTAAAAATACACAATACTCTGCATCAAACACAAATCAAAATATTTCTAATTCGGTACATTGTTACTATTTGCAGTGTCTACGATTCTTTATGGAAGCTAAGGCAATGTATGCGGAGTAAAAGCTTCATATATTTGAAAAGATTAGTGATAAATCAATTTCCCTGCATTGTATTTTCTCCTGAACCTATCTTCACCTCCAGGAGCCAATTTCCCTGCCATGTGATCCAGTAACACACCATCTCCATCAATAAGCTGAGTAGAACAAGAGCTATAAGTATGTATTTTACCATGTCAAGAAGCCACAGAGGTTGTAAAAGGTTTCTTGTCTTATTCATTAGAGAGGCAAAGCCTTATATACAAACGTACAATGCTTAACCTAATATTAACAATGTAATTTACACTAATCAAGCCCAATAGGCCCCCAATACCCCCCCCCCCCCCCAAGGTGGAGTGTGTATGCTAATAATACCCATCTTGAGAGGAAACGCCTCAAACTCCTTGCGACCCAAAGCCTTGGTCATAATATCCGCCAATTGTGTCTTGGTAGACACATGTTTTGTAGTTATAGTACCACATATGATCTCATCATCAATAAAATAACACTATTTCTCAATGTGTTTCATTCGAGCGTGAAAAACAGGATTCGCAGCAAGTTGAATCGCGGAAAGACTGTCAGAGTAAACCGTAGTTGAAGCAGAGTAATCAATACCAAGAGTAGGGAGGAGTTCACGTAACCATAGAAGTTCTTGGACTGTATCACCCATTGCACGATATTCAGCTTCAGCTGAAGAGCGTGACACTACGTCATGTTTGCTTGTTTTCCAAGATAATGGAGAACCGCCAAGTTGTATAAACCAACCGGTGAGAGAACGACGACTCAAAGGGCAACAAGCCCAATCATAATCACACCAAGCAGTAAGTGTTAAATTTGAATCAGAACTAAGGAGAATACCTTGGCCTGGATCATTCTTTAAGTAACACACGACTCGAAGAGCAGCTTCCCAATGATCAGGTTTTGGATTTGCCATAAACTGAGAGATAATGTGAATAACATAGGATAACTCTGGCCGTGTCGTTGAAAGATATATCAGTTTGCTAACCAAGCGATGATAGCGTGAAGGATCAGATAGTGGTTCACCTTGTGCTAGCGCCAACTTATGATTTTTCTCTAATCGGAACGTAGTCGGTTTAAAACACATAAAACCAATTTTGGAGATAATATTGAAGGTATATTTCCTTTGACACAAGTAGATACCGGAAGGACTACGAACTACTTCGATTCCTAAGAAATACTTTAAAACTCCCAAATCTTTCATGTGAAAACAAGAGCTTAAGTATTCTTTGAAACCATTGATAAGCCCAATAGAACTTCCAGAAATGATCAAATCATCGACATATATGAGAACCTGTAAATGTTGACTGCCTCGTTGTAATGTAAACAAAGAGTAATCAGAGTAATTCTGATCGAAACCATACTCTTTCAAGGCTGTTGCTAACTTTCCAACCAACATTGAGGTGCTTGTTTAAGACCATAGAGAGATTGATGTAGCCGATAAACCTTGGTTTTAGCATGATCTTTCGATCGAAAACCTGGTGGAAATTGCATATATACCTCTTCGTCAAGGTTGCCGTGAAGAAACGCATTATGAACATCCATTTGATGTACCTCCCAATTTTTCGAAGCTGTAAGTTTAAAGAAAGCACATACCGTGACCATCTTAGCAACCAGTGCAAAGGTTTCATTGTAATCAACTCCTTCTGTTTGATTATTGCCAAGAACAACAGGACGAGCTTTATATCTTTCAACAGTACCATCAACTTTGAATTTAACACGATACACCCACTTATATCCCAAAGCTTTCTTTCCTGGAGGAAGATCAATCACCATTCAAGTGCTATTATCTTCTAGCGCAACAATTTCATCTGTCATAACATCACACCAAACATCAATACCGACAACCTCTTTAAAGTGTTGAGGCTTGACCGCGGAGGTGACTGCCATGATGTAAGGTTGATGGTTTTTCAAAAATTAAGAACTTAACAAGTAGTTGTCCAATGGATACGGAGTAGCCGGTAGGAATGGTTCATGGAGAAGAATTGTGATATAATCTGCTAATTTGGTAAGAGGTTTTCTTTTACGCTTTCCACGACTAAGTTCCTCAGATAACGTATGCTCAGGGAAAATAAAACCTGAATTTTCAGATCCTGAATCAGTTGTAGCAGTGACTGAGTCTGTTGTAGTAGTGCCATAATCAGTTGTACCAGTGCCGAAATCAGTCGTAGCAGAGACAAAATCAATTGTAGCATTAGCATCAGAATCAGCTGTAGCAGTGACTAAGTGATGCAAATATGAAATCAGAGCTGGTACAGGAGGTAGATCAGGAGATAGTTCAGATCTAGGATCAATGGAACCATGGTGTTCCTGGTCAAATGAGATGTGAGCCTCAAAAAATTCCTCTTCA
The DNA here is from genome assembly GCA_963576765.1 of Draba incana. Taxonomy (NCBI): domain Eukaryota; kingdom Viridiplantae; phylum Streptophyta; class Magnoliopsida; order Brassicales; family Brassicaceae; genus Draba; species Draba incana. The sequence continues at coordinate 2,771,653 of OY755210.1, read as the reverse complement.
TCATCTAAAACTCGAAGTTGAACTGTTGCAGATGGAGAAGAAGAAGATGGCTTTATTTTTGAGTAAGGAAAGACTGTTTCATAGAAAACAATATCGCGAGAGACAGAGACCACATTGGTTTTGATATTGTACACTCGCCATCCTTTCTTGGCTAACGGGTAACCGAAAAACATAGAGGGATTGCTACGGGAAGCAAATTTATCACAACCATGTCTTTGATTATGAACATAAATAAGGCACCCAAAAACTCGCAGATGATGCATAGGAGGTGGGTGATTATAGACCAATTCAAATGGAGTATTTCCTTGTAGCAGTTTAATAGGAGTACGATTTAGCAAATACGCTGATGCAAGTGCACAATATCCCCAAAATTCTGTAAGAAGATGAGCTTGAAATCGCAGTGCTCTTTCAACATTAAGAATGTGACGGTGCTTTCGTTCAAGTCGACCATTTTGGTGGGGTATGCAAACTCAAGAAGTTTCATGAATGATATTTTTTTCCAGCAAAAAATCCAGTTAAGCAAACAAATTCTGATCCGTTATCACTATGAATAGTTTTAACGTGACTAGAGAATTATCTTTCAGCAAGTGCCATAAAATTCTTGAGATGTTTTAGAGCATCTCGTTTGGATGGAAGAAGATAAACCCAAACAGCTCGAGAATAGTCATCAAGTATCGTTAGAAAATATCTTGCGCCGCAAATAGATGTAGTCCGATAATCATAATGAATCATCTCAAAAACACGACTTGCTTTATTAATATTCAAAGGAAAAGAATCTCTTGTTTGCTTGGCGTAGATACAAATATCACACGTCTTTGAATCAAAAACACTACTACTAAAATTAGATAACTTCAACATCTCTAAAGCATTAGAGGAAGGGTGTCCTAAACAACAATGCCAAAGCTCCATAGGCTGAGTATTCGTTCCTTGCATTGCTATAGCAGTAGCCACTCCTCTAAAAAAATACAGCCCATTCTGTTGTTTGCCCGCTCCAATCAGCATCCTCGTGATGCGGTCCTGAACAACACATAACTTATCAGTAATCTGAAGCACATATCCACTGTCTTTTGTCAATCGTGAAACTGAAATAAGATGACATTGAAGCCCATCAACAAAGAAAACATCTTATAGTGCAACCGATTAACCCAAATTCACTTTGCCATGTTTAGTTGAAATTGTAAGCTTTTCGTGTGGTAGCTTTATCATAATCGGTGCTATTCGGAGATATCAACAAAAAACTCAAGACTTCCAGTCATGTGATTGGAAGCACCAGAATCAATAATCCAAGTTTCGAGAAAATACGTACTCGTAAGACGATCATTAGGGGCTGGTTTTCGTTCCTCAAGCATCCGCACCAAAGTCTTCCATTGTGCATCACTTAAGCCACTAATGCCCATGCGATCAGAGGTGGTGAGGTTCGTACCAAAAGCATCATGTCCAGCAACGAGATTAACACGAGCTGAAGCAGGAATAGGAGTTGAGACACGTGATTTTGTAAGATTCATTAAAGTAGTAAGAATCCCACGTCCAAGTCCATTATTTCCCGATGGACCACGGGAATAGGCTGAACCATACTTGCTTTTATTTTTCTCACCAAACTACTCCGGATAACCAATCTTACGAAAATAATTTTCAGCCAAGTGACCCGACTTGCCGCAGTAAGTGCATATCATCATTTGATGTCCTCTACTTTCAGACACACCACGTTGAGGTGATGTTGTTTGGACAGCAAAACTAACTCTGTCAATACGTTCTTCATGAATCCTTGCCGCAAGTTTGGATTCTTCATCTTGAGTGAGAACATTGTATGCCTCATCAAGCGTTGGTAAAGGATCACAAGAAGGTAGATTCGATTTCACGGCACCGTAAATCGATTTATCTAGCTTATAAGGAATTGATGAATTTTGCCTTCTTCACATTCTTTATGTATCTCAGCTGGAGTTTTAGCTTGTTGATAATCAGAAAAACTAGACAATAATTTTGTGAGTTGACCGTAGTAAGTCTCAATAGCGAGACCCTTTTGTCAACAATTTGCAAGTTCCGTCTTCAGTATTTGAACTCTTTGGCCATATCGCAAAGAAAACCACCGCTGAATATGCAGCCAAAGGTCATGACAGTTGTCACTGTGTGATTCCGAGGATTGTAGTGTCTCGATAATTGTGAGTTTAATCCACGAAATCACTTGAGCATTATTGGCACACCTATCTTCGTAATCATCTGAATATGCATCAGGACGCGGAATTGAACCATCTACAAATCCAAATTTCTTATGTGCTTGAAGTGCTAAGCAAAGATTTGTGGACTATTCATCGTAGTTTGGTCCACGCAGCAACGCTTGAGAGATAAGGGTTCCTGGGTTATCACCAGAAGTAAGATCATATGGAGATATAGTTCGTCGAACGTATTTGATCCATGATTTGGATGTTGGAGTGACCATCACGGATTCGTTTTTAGATCTAGACGACTCGTCTCCCGGCATTAGAAAACATCAACAAAGAGAGATCGAAGAAGGGGATTCAGAAATTCAAGAGTTTGAGTAAAAGAAATAGAGAGAACGATAACCAATAACCGTTGTTTCTAGTTTATTGACTCTGATACCATGTCAAGAAGCCACAGAGGTTGTAAAAATTTTCTTGTCATATTCATTAGAGAGGCAAAGCCTTATATACAAACATACATTGTATCACCTAATATTAACAATGTAATTTACACTAATGAAGCCCAATAGGCCCTCAATATACCACACAAGAAGAATTCAACAAAGTCCACATCGATTCACATTTGAATCCGAAATTTTACTAAAGCTACGAATCTCGATTTTAACTTTCCATAAATCTCAAGATAAACCCAGAATCCACAATTTTGTGATTCTCTTGGAGTTTTCACATTTTCCAAGTAACCAAAACAAACTAAAATCTTTGAGAAAAATCTTGAAACCCATCTGCGAAAAGAATAATAATCCTAATCAAAGGATTTATGAATCGATTCACAGTTACAAAAAACAGATCACAAAACCCTAATCAAAGGATTTATGAATCGAAATGGTCAAAATCGAAACTGAACAAATCAGAAACATAGAGGCGAGACTGTATAAATTACCCAACTTTGTTTTAGATCTAAAACTCGACATGCAGGAGAATGAAGGAATAAATTTTTTGTTTTTCCACGCAAACAAAAAAAACTTGTCGAATTGGCTTGCGACACGTGTCACTGAAGAGCCGTCTCATGAAGTTCTACCCACTGATACGTATCAAGCCAAAATTCAGCAAATAATTCAATTTTATTTATTTTAATTACTTCTTTAGCTTAAGAAACTCCTCAAGTATCACCATTGGGGATGGACTAAACCTCAAACCTACACCCTATCTTCTAATTTTGGAATAGTTAACCCAAACTCAAAGTTTTGAAACTAAACCACCTCAATGGTGATAATTTTGGAATAGTTAACCCAAACTTTTAAATTTAATTTCTAATTTTTGGGCTTGGGACCTTCCAAGGGATTAAGAGGGTTTGGTTTTAAAAGAAAGGGCTTTTTCCGCTTACAAACTTAGGTTTAAGTTGAAGATTTGCAAGTTTTTAAGGTTTTCATAAGCTATTTTGGGAAGATTTTTTAGGGTTTTGTGTTTTTGTGTTTCTTTCTGAGTTCTTGAACACCATTCCCGACGGCGGCTATAAACCCTAGCTCTAATTTTGCTACTCAAGAAAGGAATGAAGGCAATGATGATTGATGAGGATGACAAACCAATTATCCTGCCAGATCTACCAGAATTCAAGTCAACGGAGAGGAACAACTTGAGTATTATGGGAAGGTTATTGAGTCCGGATTGTCAAAAGTGGGTGATGGTGAATCGAGTTCGAGGTGTGGTCCTTGCGAAGGATAGGTTTTAGTTTATCTTCAAATATGAAGAAGATTTGAAGGATATTTTGAAGCAACCGGTTCACACTTACAATGAATGGACAATGGTGATGGAGAGATGGGTGGATCCTTTGCCAGAGGATTATCTACAATTCTTAATGGTGTGGGTTCATATCCGTAATATCCCGATGAATTTTCACACGGTGGAATCAATCAAATATGTAGGCAGTTTGTTGGGAGATGTAAAGGACACGGATTTCGTTCCTACGAAAGCGAGAGTCAGAGATTTTTTCCGTGCAAAGATTCTCTTTGATGTATCAAGGCCTTTGACATGAGCGAGAGTCTTTAAGTTTCCTGATGGGGTCTCAGCGAATATTTTTATGACTTCGAAGGGATACGTAAACGACGCTATAATTGACAACGTTTGATTCATGATAATATAAAGTGTCCTTATGCAAAGAAAAGTGTAGTTGTGAAGAAAAGGACCGTAAGTGAAAAACATGAGAAAGAGGTAGCTCAACCTGTTAATTCCTTGAAGCTGCGGGATCCTCTGGTTAGAATTATCACTGAAGCCCAATTGGGAATTGATCCAGCTTCTGGACAGCCACAGATTCATCCTGAGGTTTTACATGAGATGAGACAAAATTTAATGATACAAGATCCTATAGAACGGAAGGCGAGGGAGTTATATATCCATAAACAAGTTAATGATCTTGAGGCGAGAAGAAGGTTTTTGTTGATGGAACCGGTTCCAATGATGAAGGATAAAGGGAAGGGGATCGTAAACTTTGATAGTGAACAAGTGTGGAGTACGGCTCGGTTTTGAAATCTTAATGATGTTGTTGAGGCAGAAGTGGGATTGGTGATGAAAGACAATGATCCTGTTGCTGCAGAAGGTCTAGGAGAAAACAATATAGAAGAACAACAAGAGAGTGCATTGAGATTAGGGATTCATGGTATCTAGGAGAAAAAGAAACAGCTTGAAATAGGGGATCATAGTTCCTTTCGGGTTTTGGATAATCTGAATGCGGTTTCTAACCAGCTGAATAGGAACAATGGAGATATTACTAGAGCTTTACAGTTCGATCAGAAGAACTCTTCGCATGGTAGTAACAATAGCCCTAATGAGCTTATTCCGGAGATGCATCAACTGGATTTTAATGCTGGACAAGGAGAGATATGCGGGATAATGTAGAGACAGTGAAAGAGACTGACATTGAAATTGAAAGTAATATGCACAATGAAGGTGAAAGGATGGTTAAACGTAAAGCAGAGCATAGTGTAGAGGTGGCGGCGAAGGTGCATAAGCTTGAAGTGGGTTTGATGGTTCACCGGAAACCTTCCTATTCTCAATGACGACACTCAGTTAGAACTGTCAGGGATTGAAGAATCCCCTGACGGTTCGACGCCTTGAGGAAATGTGTCATGAACATTTCCCGAAATTTTGTGTTTCTCCTAGAGACAAAAAAACTCTAGTGTTCACGTGATTAGTGTATGGAGATCGTTGGGTTACGACCACTATTTCTTTGTAAACCCAGTGGGTCTTAGTGGCGGTTTGGCGTTGTTTTGGCGGAGTTCGCATGACGTTGATGTTCTGTTTTTGGATAATAGAGTTATAGATGTGAAAGTGAAAGTATGTCAACTGGTTTTCTTTATGTCTTTTGTTTATGGGGACCCAGTAAGGCAAAGAAGATGCTTTGTGTGGGTAAGCCAAAATCCCTTGCTGTTTCACATAATACGGCATGGTTTGTAGTGGGTGATTTTAATGAGATCATGAATAATTGGGAGAAGCTTGGTGGACATGATCGGCTAGGGTCATCTTTCTACTCTTTTCGCTCTTTCGCTACAGATTGTAGACTAAAAGAATTACCCACTTGTGGTAACAAAATGTCATGGGCAGGAAACAGAGAAATTGTTAAGCCGGATGGAACCGACGAGAGAGTGTGGATTCAAATGTCAATTGGATAGAACATTTGGGAATGCAGCATGGTTTCAATTATTTCCGAGAGCTCAAACGGAATATTTAGAGTTGGATAAATCTGACCATAGACATCTTGTCATTCGGATTCATTCAAAAATGAAAGTTAGAAAAGGGAGATTCTGGTTCGATAAAAGATGGTGTGCAAGACCTGAAGTGGATGAGGTTATTAGAAAAGGCTAGAATACACATCATGAGGCATCTTTGAAATCAGTGTCAGAGCGGCTCTCTTCATGTTGTCAAGAGTTAGCTCGTTGGAAGCGTACTGCCAATCTTAATACTCATGCTCGTATAAGGCAGTTACGAGAAGACATTGATCATGAGTTATCTAAAGTGAGTCCCAATTTTCAAAGAATGATATAGCTCAAGTTTGAGTTAGAAAAGGTTTATATTGAAGAGGAAAAGTATTGGAAAAATAAGAGCAAGGAGGATTGAGCGAGATACGGTGACAAGAATACCAAGTTCTTCCATGGTAGAGTTCAAACGAGATGTATGAAAAATCAAATTGTCTCACTAAGGGATGAGCGGGATGTAGAACACTTTGAGAAAGTGGCTAAAAGAGAGATTGCGGTGAATTATTTTACCCAATTATTCAAGACTTCTAATCCTAGTGATATGGAGGAGTTACTCGAAGATTTTGTTCCCAAAGTGAAACCGTATATGAACAAGGTCTTAACTAAGGTGGTTTCTGATGCAGATATTCGTAGAGCGGTGAAAGCAATATATGGGGATAGTGCTCCTGGTTTAGATGGGATGTCCGGGAAGTTTTCAATCCTATTGGAAAATTATTGGTCCACATGTGACTTTGGAGGTTAAAACGTTTTTTTGAAACGTGTTGGTTTCCATAAGATTGGAACCATACCCAGTTATTTATGCTTCCTAAGACGCCTAACCCGACTCACATGAAGGATCTAAGACCCATTAGCTTATGCTCAGTGGCGTACAAAATCGTTTCGAAAATTCTTTGCACTCGTTTGAAACGGTTTCTTCCAGAGGTTGTTTCATTGACCAAAGGTGCTTTTGTAGCTGGGAGACTAATCTCGGATGATCTCCTTATAGCTCATGAAGTGATTCATGGATTGAGAACCAACAAGTTTTGCAAAGAGGATTTCATAGCTATTAAAACCGATATGTCCAAAGCATACGACAGTGTGGAATAGAATTTCTTGGAGTGTTTGTTTCAGAAGATGGGCTTTGATCAAATATGGATATCGTGGGTTATGTTCTGTGTTCGTTACGTCTCTTATACCGTCTTAATTAATGGGCAAACTCATGGTCGCATTAAGTCGGAACGTGGAATTCGATAAGGGGATCCCTTATCTCCTTTTCTTTTTAAATTATGTACCAAAGCCCTTGTTCACGTGATGAATAAGGTGGAGTTAGAAGGGAAGATTATGGGGATGAAACTATCGATGCAAAGTCCTTCTATCCAACATCTCTCATTTGCGGACGATAGCTTATTTCTATGTCGTGCGTCTCTAGTGGAGTGTGCAGAATTTTTACAGTGCTTACATTTGAATCGGCGGTGAGTTTTGGGTCTAGGATTGATCCACTTATGAAGAGAGCCTTCATGGATTTCTTGGGTATTGATAAAGAAGGAGGTGATGGTTCTTACTTAGTATTACCAAAATGGTTTAGTGGATCTAAACAAAAGCTACTTGTTTTTATTAGTGAAAAGCTTACAAAATGACTTAATAGGTAGTTTGCCAAAACGCTTTCCCTTGGTAGAAAGGAGGTCCTCCTAAAGTCGGTGGCGATGGCGCTTCCGGTATATGCTATGTCTTGTTTCCACTTGTCAAAATTCCAATGTAAACAGATAACTAGTGCCATGACTAATTTTTGGTAGAATGCGTCGGGAGATAAGAAAAAGATTCATTGGATTGCTTGGAAAGAGGTTTGTCGATCAAAAGCAAAAGGAGGCTTAGGATTTCGTGACATTGAGGATTTCAATCAATCCTTGCTCGTGAAACATGCATGGAAAATTCTTAATGAGCCAAATTCGTTGCTTGCACGGGTTTATAAAGGACGGTATTTCTCTTCGAAAGGATTTCTGGATTGTGAAAAAAGTTATCTCCCATCTTATGCCTGGACTAGTATCCTTCATGGCCGAGAATTATTGCAAAGAGGATTACTAAAATCAATTGGAAATGGTTCAAAAACAAAAGTGTGGCTTGAGAAGTAGGTGATAGATGTGCATCCTAGGCGACCAGTTAATAAACAAAGTATGTATGATCTTGAACTCTCGGTGCAGGACCTAATATCTAATGATGGTAAGTGAAGGATGGATATTTTGAATGGACTTTTTCCTCCTGATGATGTTAAACGGATTGTGGATATGTGTATTGAATCGGTGGAGAATGGTTTATTTGGCCGTATAATGATAATGGTGCCTATTCGGTAAAGAGTGGTTATTGGTTTATATCTAACCATCCTTTCATTCATGAACCATCTCCAAGTCCAACAGAGGTAAAGCAAATTGAACTTAAACAGAGGACTTGGCGTATTCGGGCTACACCAAAGATCAAAATGTTTTTGTGGAGGTCGGTGGTTGGAGCTCTTGCGGTATCTAACCGGCTACGGTCCAGAGGAATTGATGTTGATAATGCTTGCAAGTTATGTTAGAGCACGATAGAAACAATCAATCAAGTTATATTGTGGAGATGTTGTGTTTGCCTTTGATTGCATGGCAGCCTTCGAAGCAATTCACAAACCTTCGGCTTGGCCAAGATACCGAACATTGTTGGCACAAATCCAAAGTCTTCGGTCCGAATTTATTTCTTGTTCTTTTGAGGTTGAATCTGAACGAATTTGCACAGGTTTTAACCAGTTTTAATCTCTATTAAAACAACCTAGTGATAATTCTTTAGCCTAGGATCTAGGGTTTGTAAACGATGAATCACATAGATCTCGGATAAACCTAGAGATTAGCAGCGGAAGATTGTCAGGTTATCGAGATCTGTAGCGCGTCAAGTGCTGCGCCTCTACTGATAGTCCACACGCACACAAACTAGAATCCGCCGGGATGCTAGTGCCGGTAGATCGGATCTCTTCAGGGAATCCTACGTTTCAAAGGTGGCTATCAACTAAAAAACTGCTCTCAATTTCGTGCCTCATATCATATATATAGGCACATGAGAAAACTTAATCGTCCAGCAATTAAACTGGTTCAAATTAAGTCATTAAACCGAAATCTCTATCTCGGTTTTTAGCCCGTGTCGATCGACACACTAATTTAGTGTCGATCGACACCTCCTCTAAAACACAATCTTTATGTGTATCAAATATAAATCATTTGATCATTACATTAATGATCATTCCCACATAAAGTAAATCCAGTTTGCTTAGGTGTGTGACCCTGTAGGATCATATAATACTAGCAATGAGTTCATAACTCATAGATCATCAGCGGCTTCTAGCAAAACATCATGACCACCTAGTATCATATGAATGTCTAATCTCGACAGTACAACTATCACTAGAGTAAATACAAGTGTGATTTCAGGACATTCCCAACAATCTCCCACTTGTACTGGAATCAACTATTCCCATAATCCCTTTATCTCTATATCTCGATATGGCATAAGGCAAGAACCGTTTTATCCTTATTACAACCAATATCATGTTCATCGAACTCCGATTTATAGTGATAAAAAACAAACGACTGACAATCACCTCGTTTGAGCGCGGCCACGCATTTCTCAGTATCAAATCTTCGATGGGCCCTGAGATATTTATCTCCTGTTATATAGGAGGGACAAATGCCATCTTGTTCCATCCCTGTTACTTCACACATTTCATGATACGCCCAATCAATGCCTTTATAGTCACCTGTTACGGATAACGTTTGACAAAGTTAAAGCGGACCAATTCATATGCAAGAAATCATGATGAACTCAGGTCTAAGGACTATACTCTATAGTCGTAATGAGAACCTCTTATGACACTTATATAACTATCCTATAGAGTTCTCATTAGCGGGTCATGTCCGATCATATGTTCTCTAACATATATCTATGTGATTGACTTTAATACTCTTATTATTGACTCCATGAAACTTAGTCATCAGTCACCTCACATACCAGTCTCACGCGGTTGTCAGTGTCCCACTTTAACAACCTTGACCAGGGACTAATATAATCTATGTCATTTATCACTTATAGGGTTTCATGATCAAGTCCTCAACTTGATGACCTATAAGAATGCCATAAACTACTTTGGGACTATTATTTAATTATCCAATAATCAAATAATACATGAAATAATTTCATTATGACATAACCAAAGTATGTCCACATGAATATCATAACATAACTAAATCCATTACAACTCCCACTAAAATTCAGATCACATCTTAATATATCTAATACCTACAGCAGGAGGGTGAAACTCATGCTTAGGTCGTGGGAGAGGCTGCGGAGCTCTGCTTGGAACCCTTTCCAACAAACCACAGGCTGCGGTGCTCTGCTTGGAACCCTTTCCAACAAACCGCACCGCCATATAGACACAAGACACAAACAAGATTCCGACCGGAAATCGTCTTTGTCTGTCTAACTATTCTAAAAAAAAACACATTACTTCCTCAGTTCACCAAGCTCCTATCCTTAGTATTCCTCAAATACTTGAGAATATTCTTGGTAACTATCCAGTGACTTTCACATGGATCATATTGGTATCTACTCGTCATGCTTAAAACACAAGCAATATCTGGACGAGTGCAGGTCATGGCATTCATGATAGATTCCACTGCATACGCCTGGGAATCCTACTCAAACGTTCTTGCTCAGCCAGTGTCTAGGGACATTGCGTCTTGCAAAGATTAATGCCATGAGACATTGGTATGAGGCCCTTCTTAGAATCATGCATACTGAACCTGTCCAAGACCTTATCACCATAAGCATCTTGACACGATCCAACTATCCTACCCAATCTATCTCTATAGATTCTTATTCCAAGAATTCACGTAGGCTTCTCCCATGCCTTTCATTAAAAAACAACTTCCGAGCCAAGTCTCTAAAGACTAAAGCAACGGAACGTTATTTCCGAGATGAAGTATGTCATCTACATACACAACGAGAAATGTAACTACACTCCCATTAGTCTTCTTGTAAACACATGGTTCCTCTTTGTTCCTGATGAAGTCAAACCTTTTGACAGCTTTATCAAAACGAAGATTTCAACTCCGTTATGCTTGCTTCAATCCATAAATGGATCGATGAAGCTTGCATTCTTCCAGAATTCCATCAAGGAAAACTGTTTTCACATCCATCTGCCAAATCTCATCACCATGATAAATGGCAGTTGCTAGAATAATCCGAATGAACTTAAGCATAGCGACTGGGGAATAGGTCTCTTCATAGTCATACCATGAATTTGCTTGAAACCTTTAGCCACCAACTTAGCTTTGTATATCTGGATATATCCATCCATGTCAATTTTCTTCTTGAAGATCTATTTACACTCAATGGCTTTTACACCATCAGCTAAATCTACCAAGTACCATACCTGGTTTTCTGACATGGATCCCATTTCGGATCTAGCGGCTCCAAGCCACTTTCCGGAGTTCGGGCCCAACACTGCTTCTTCAAAATTCACAGGCTTTTCATTGTCAATGATCAACAAGTCATGACAATCGATCGCGAGAAATCCCTATTTCTCGGAATCGTGACGAATCCTTTCGGATCTGCGAACTTCAGGCAGCACAGGTGTAGGTTCTACAACTCTTTGCAGATCCGGCTACTGCTCTTCCTTAACAGGTTGAGCAATCTCCTGTGACTCTCGAACATCTTCGAGTTGTACTTCACTCCCACTGTTCTTCTTGGAAAGACAATCTCTCTCAAGAAAACATAGTTCTTAGCAACAAACACTTTGTTTTCAGAACGGTTGTTGAAGTAGCATGCCTTGGTTTCCTTAGGACAACCAATGAAGTAGCACCTATCGGATTTGGGTGCGAGCTTATCAGATATGAAATTTTACATAAGCCTCACAATCCCAAATTTTCAGGAAAGACAAATTGGAACATCTCCAGTCCACATCTCATGTGGTGTCTTTTCAATTGATTTTGACGAAACCCTATTTAGTGTAAACTCAGACATTTCTAAAGTGTATCCCTAAAAGAGATATAATGGAAGATCTTTGTGACTCATCATTGATCGAACCATATCCAATAAGGTCCAATTCCTCCTCTCGGAAACTCCATTCCATTGGGGCGTTCGAGGAGGAGTGAGCTATGAAACAATTCCACACTCTCTCAGATGATCACTTAACTCTTGACTTAAGTATTCTCCTCCGCGATCTGATCGAAGAAGTATTCTCCTCCGCGATCTGATCGAAGAGCTCTAATACTTTTGCCAATTTGATTATGTACCTCATTCTGGAATTCCTTGAACTTTTCAAAGGATTCCGACTTGTGATTCATTAGATAAACATAGCCATGCCTACTAAAGTCATCAATGAAGTACTGAAAATTTCCTCTAGCACTGGTGCCCATCGGGCCGCACACATCTGTATGTATAAGGCCCAATGATTCTTTGCCCTTCCATTTAGTTTGATAAAATGGGCCTTGGTCATTTTGTCCAATAGTAGGATTCACATTTCTCACATGATTCACAATCAAGTGAGTCCAGAAGCCCATCACTATGGAGCTTCAGAATCCGATGTGGCCCAAAATGAAAATGCTAGAGAACCGTTTTGTGTTTATGTTATAGACAGGCATAGATTGGTTTAAGACATAAAACCCATTCTCTAATGAGGTGCTACCATAGAATATATCATTAAGATCAAAAGAGCAACATTTGTCTTTTATCAAAATAAAATCATTCAAAATCATACAAGAAAATGAAATGACATTTCTGCTCATAGCAGGTACATAATAGCAATTATTTAGTTTCTAAAACCAAGCCTGAAGGCGACTACAGATGGAAACTTCCTACAGCTAATGCAGCAACCCTTGCTTCATTCCTGTTAAGCATATCCACTTGTCCCTTCTTCAACGTTCTATTGTTGCTTAGGCCCTGCATATTTCAATAAATATGAGCTCCACAACCGGTATCTAATACCCTTAAGATAGAACTTGAAATAACATAAATACCTGAAGAAGCAGTCTCATACATCTTCATTATTTCCATAGTATCTTCCATGTATTTCTTGCATTTTCTCTTCCAATGCCTTGGCTCCCCACAGTAGCTGCATGTATCATCATCAGATGGGCTAGACTTGGGTTGAGTGAGAAACTCGGGCTTATCCTGATTCACAATCTAGACGGCCTTTCTCTCACCCTTGTATTTACCAGGTTTCTCAAACCTTTTGCCCTTCTTGATATTGAGCTCAACTGTCTTGAGCATGTCATGCAGCTCAGTCAACGTCTTCGTCAAGCCATTCATGATGTAGTTCTTGATGAACTTATCATAGCTCGACGGCAGTGATTGCAGAATGATGTCAGTAGCCAACTCTTGGCTAATGGGACAATCCAGTCTCCTCTGGTTATCAATATAACCCATCATCTTTATGACATGAGGACTCACTGGAGCATCCTTTGGTAGCTTGCACTCAACTAGAGATTTAACCGTCTGGTATCTCTCAGTTCGAGTCTGCTCCTGAAACATCGCTTTCAGGCTAGTGATCATCTCGATGGGCGACGCCACGTTCTCACATTTCTTCTGTAAGTCAGAGTTCATGGTAGCCAACATCAAACAATGCACATCGACCACATCATAGTAATGCTTATTCCAAGCATCATATACTGCATATGAAGCATTGGACCGTAGTTTCTCGGGGAGAACTTTCTCAAGGACGTAGTCCTTTCTCTCCTGCTTGAGAACGATTCTCAAGTTCCGATACCAATCAAGGAAGTTGGATCCATTTAACTTGTCCTTCTCAAGGACGGATCTCAACGAAAAAGAGTTCTGATTAGACATAACTGTAATAAGAAAAGGAAAAATTCAGTTATGATATTCAGGAAATGAGAAATCTTAACAATTAAGAAAACTCGCATTATATTCAAAACAATGTTTCCTCAAATGAATATAATGATCCAAGATTCACATTTCACCAAAACCCGAGCGAGCCACTGGTTGTCACTCAAATCTTAGCTATATAGGTAAGCAACACTTTTGTTAATCATATCCAATATGACTTTTGGTTGTGGATAAGACATCTTATGTTTTATCCACCTGATGTCTTGGGCCCAGAACTTCTAATAGCCCATTCAAGTAAACCAATCTCTTCAGTCATGTAATAGTTAATGCCATGCACTGCAAGCCCATCAACTCAATTACCTACTGCCTTACTCATGTAACTGCAGACACCTTGCACTGCAAGCCTATCACGCAATGAAACGAGTCTTGACAGCTGACAAGATCGGGAAGACATCCAGAACACTTGATATTTTAGTTGAGGAACTGAACATTTAATCCTAACACATATCAAATATGCATCCAGTAAGGTTTAGAATCTCATTAAATCTGGTTTGGTTATTTGATTGTAGGTTCACTAACCCACAATCTTCGTAGGCTGTCGATCGACACTACCTTAGTGTCGATCGACACTCACCCCTCTGTAACAGTTCTTCGATAACTGATCAATCCAATTGAACCGGTTTCGATAACCGTCCCGATAACCGGTCAGTGTCGATCGACACAACATTTGTATCGATCGACATTGACTAACCAAATTTAATTTTCTATAACCGGTCAATCCAATTGACCGAATCGATAACCGGTCAATCCAATTGAACCGGATCGATAATTGGTCTCTGTCGATCGACATAACGATTGTGTCGATCGAAGCTAACCAAACCAAATCAATTTTGCGATAACGGTCAATCTAATTGAACCGAATTGATAACCGGTCAATCCAATTGAACCAGGTCGATAACCGGTTGGTGTCGATCGACACAACATTTGTATCGATCGACACTAACCAACTCGCAATAAACCACAATAAGCCGGTTTAATTGATTTCTAACCAAGCGCGATAACCGATTCAATCCAATTGAACCGATTAACCAATCGCAAGGTCGTGTCGATCGACATAACCATTTGTGTCGATCGACACTTGGGTTTCTGGAACTTTGATCTTACGATCGAAAACCCTAAAATTTTAGCAGAGTCGTGTCGATCGACACAACCATTGTGTCGATCGACACGATCGGTTCTGATCAACTTTAACAAAACAATTTCAGTGAAAATTTGATCTAGCAAGCATCCTAAACATCATATGTTCCAATCTGAATTCTCTAATTCAATTATATGCTTTTAGATTCATTAGTTAAACCCTAAGGCTCTGATACCACTGAAGGAATTTGCACAGGTTTTAACCAGTTTTAATCTCTATTAAAACAACCTAGTGACAATTCTTTAGCCTAGGATCTAGGGTTTGTAAACGATGAATCACATAGATCTCGGATATACCTGGAGATTAGCAGCGGAAGATTGTCAGGTTATCGAGATCTGTAGCGCGTCAAGTGTTGCGCCTCTACTGATAGTCCACACGCACACAAACTGGAATCCGCCGGGATGCTAGTGCCGGTAGATCGGATCTCTTCAGGGAATCCTACGTTTCAAAGGTGGCTATCAACTAAAAAACTGCTCTCAATTTCGTGCCTCATATCATATATATAGGCACATGAGAAAACCTAATCGTCCAGCAATTAAACCGGTTCAAATTAAGTCATTAAACCGAAATCCCTATCTCGGTTTTTAGCCCGTGTCGATCGACACACTAATTTAGTGTCGATCGACACCTCCTCTAAAACACAATCTTTATGTGTATCAAATACAAATCATTTGATCATTACATTAATGATCATTCCCACATAAAGTAAATCCAGTTTGCTTAGGTGTGTGACCCTGTAGGATCATATAATACTAGCAATGAGTTCATAACTCATAGATCATCAGCGGCTTCTAGCAAAACGTCATGACCACCTAGTATCATATGAATGTCTAATCTCGACAGTACAACTATCACTAGAGTAAATACAAGTGTGATTTCAGGACATTCCCAACAGAATCGGTTCATACTAATGGCACGGTTCGGGCTATTGCGGCGAGTGTTACTCGGGATGGAAGGTTCAATTTGTACCAACTTTTAAATATTAGTGGTATATGTAAAATTTTTGAAAATTGGTGATAGTTTTGAAAACAAAATTTGAAAATGTTGCATTTTAAAGAATTTCTAATAAAAAAAGTCAGACTCAAGAGGCGAAAATCCTGTCATTTCATTTTTATCGATGTCGGAAAAATATCAACACTCTTCCCGGAGAAGAGAATCGCCGGTAAATTCCAACCGTCGACGATGTTCCGATCACGGCGTTCACGTTCCCGTCACGGCGCACAAGCTTGCAGATGTAGATATGGTGGAATTTATCTCGATTCTGATAATTCGTTATCCTCGTTGAAAAATACTCTCGGTATGGAGGATCAAGCAGCGGGTGAATCGCTGAACGGTGCAGTTATGTCCTTTGAAAAGAAAAGGTTCGTAAAATACGTCTTAGTAACCTCCAACGTTTCCAGCTTAGTGTTTTAACTTTTGACTTCTATCTGCAGTCCATTTTTACTCGAATGCTTGAACGAATACTACTTAACATACGATGACAAGTGTTTACGATGCAATGGAGCTGATCTCTTGACTCGGGTAGCTAAACGGTTTCTAAACAGAAAGAATCGGCGTATGACTCAAAACGAACTAAACGTTCGACCGTTCTCTGTTTTCTTCCCTATCAGCTCACAAAAGATAACAAAGTAAACCTCTCTCTACTAGTTTTGGTCACAAGACTTCACCTTTGCTTAACAAGTTTCATTTTTTTTGTGGAGCAGCTGTTTTGCATATCCTGGAACAGAGGTTGAGAAATCGAAACAAGACGAATTGTTCAAGAAGATCATCAATGAGTCATTAACGTTTCATTTTTGGAACAGTGTAACTTCATCTCTAATCCCTGAACCAGAAAGCCTCGTGGCCAAGTTTCTTGATCATAATTGTATTCGATGCTCCGATGTATTATAAAACTCTCTTTACCAAACCATTTATATAAAGATTAGATTTTTTTACTCTCTTTCTCACTCTCTATGCAAGAGTTCTCTAATGGCTTCCCTTCTCGCTAGGTCGAATCGTATCCTTGTCAGAGAAAAACCCAATTCTCTCTCTTCTCTTATCTTCTTCAGATTGATAACTTCCGACCACGAATCCGGCGATGTTTCTTCTTCTCCGGCAGCTTCACCTCCTCAGTCTCTCGTTAAATCGGTATGTTCATTGGTTTGTAACTCCTATCTTCGTCAAACCCATGTAATATTATCCCCACAAAGAGTCAATCTCGACGTCGATGTCAATTCTCTCACACACGAGCAAGCGATCACTGTAGTGGCTTCTCTCGCGAGCGAAGCTGGATCGATGGTTGCTCTTTCCTTCTTTTACTGGTCACTGGGTTTCGAAAAGTTTCGACATTTCATGAGATTGTACCTCGTAACTGCTGATTCTTTGATTGCTAATGGAAATTTGGAGAAAGCTCATGAGGTAATGCGAACTATGTTGAGAAATTTCTCTGAGATTGGGAGATTAAACGAAGCTGTTGGTATGGTTATGGATATGCAGAATCAGGGTTTGTCTCCAAGTGTGATTACTATGAATTGTGTTCTCGAGAGTGCGGTTGATTCGGGTTTGATAGAGTATGCAGAGAACGTGTTCGACGAAATGTCTGTGAGAGGAGTTAGTCCGGATTTGAGTTCTTATAAGCTGATGGTTATTGGTTGTTTTAGAGAAGGTAAGCTTCAGGAAGCTGATAGGTGGTTAAATGGGATGATACAAAGAGGGTTTATTCCCGATAACGTGACGTGTACGTTGATCCTGACTGCCTTGTGTGAGAATGGTTTAGTGAACAGAGCGATTTGGTATTTCCGTAAGATGATTGATTTAGGATTTAAGCCGAATTTGATCAATTTTACTTCTTTGATTGATGGTTTGTGTAAGAAGGGAAGTATCAAGCAGGCTTTTGAGATGTTGGAAGAAATGGTTAGACTTGGTTGGAAGCCGAATGTGTATACACACACGGTTTTAATTGATGGGCTATGTAAAAGAGGATGGACTGAGAAAGCGTTTAGGCTGTTCTTGAAACTTGTTCGTAGTGATAACTACAAGCCTAATGTGCATACTTATACTTCGATGATTGGTGGATATTGCAAAGAAGATAAGTTGAACCGTGCAGAGATGTTGTTAAGCAGAATGAAAGAGCAAGGTTTGTTTCCTAACGTGAACACGTATACAACGCTAGTTGATGGTCATTGTAAAGCTGGAAACTTTGATAGAGCGTACGAGTTGATGAATTTGATGGGCGATGAAGGTTTTAATCCGAATATTTATACGTATAACGCGGCTATAGACAGTCTATGTAAGAGATCAAGGGCACCTGAGGCATATGCGTTGTTGAACAAAGCATTTTCTTGTGGACTAGAAGCTGATGGAGTTACTTACACTATTCTTATTCAAGAACAGTGTAAGCAAAGTGACATTAAGCAAGCTCTTGCATTTTTCTGTCGGATGAATAAGTCTGGTTATGAAGCCGATATGCGTCTGAACAACATATTGATAGCTGCATTTTGTAGGCAAAAGCAAATGAAGGAAAGCGAGAAGCTTTTTAAGCTAGTAGTGAGTCTTGGATTGGTTCCAACAAAGGAGACTTATACGTCCATGATTAGCGGGTATTGTAAAGACGGTGAGGTCGACGTAGCTTGGAAATATTTTCACAACATGAAGAGGCATGGTTGTGTTCCAGACAGCTTCACTTATGGTTCGCTAATAAGCGGCCTCTGCAAGAAGTCTATGGTAGATGAAGCTTGTAAGCTTTATGAAGTAATGATTGACAAAGGTATATCTCCTTCTGAGGTAACTCGGGTCACATTAGCGTACGAGTACTGTAATAGGAATGATTCAGCCAATGCAATGATTCTTCTGGAACCACTAGATAAGAAACTGTGGATTAGAACGGTTAGGACACTTGTGAGAAAGTTATGTAGCGCGAAGAAAGTCGGTGTAGCAGCTCTGTTTTTTCAGAAACTGTTGGAGAAAGACGGTAGCGCTGATCGTGTAACTTTAGCTGCTTTCACTACTGCTTGTTCTGAGTCTGGTAAAAACAACCTTGTTGCTGATTTAACTAAGAGAATCTCCAGAGGAGTAGGCTAGAAGTGCTTTTGTGCTCTCTGTTCGAATAGCAAATCCACATTCTGGATCAAGAAACCGTGGAATGTGGAATGTCGTCACATTCTGAATCAGTTCATATCGGTTTTATCCCCTGTTAGTTGATTCTAAAGACCGGAGAGAAGGATTTCGACTATTATCACCAAGAAATGGGTCAAAACATTGAACAACAAAACCTTTCTTCTTCGTTCTATGGCGATTCCAGCCTAAATTTTTCGACTTTAAGCTTCTATGTTTTCTATATGTTACTTCTTGTTTGATCCCTTATCCTTGAGGATAATTGTGACTAGAATGTGAAATGGGTTTTCTAAAAACAAGAACCTGGACACTTCAGTAGAAAGATATGAACTTTTTTGTTTTTTACGCAAAGGTGTGTGCTTTTTAAGATTATTATTCTTCTATGGAACAATCCAAAATTATCATAAGCGACTCTGTTTCGTAGGCGTGACAAAAGCAGTGACATATGTCGTCGCCATAATTGACTCTCTTATCTTTTGGGTTTTCTATTACTTATCTTTATCTATTTATAATTTGAATTCGATGTGTTACCTATAATAGCTCGAGAAAGCTATATTTGGTTCATGTCTTGTTTCAGGATCATTGACAACAACAGTTTCTTCTCTCTCGCTTCAAAGCTCACTACTCGTGGATCTCGTCTTCAGGTACCCGAATTTCGATTTCTCTCTGTGCATACTTGTGTTAGAGCCTTATATGTTTTCTGGGTTTGTGTTTGATCTAAGTATTGTCTCGTTGATGCATCAAAGTCTGAGAATTTCCAAATTTTCTGTGGATAAAACTATGATCTTGATCCTCTGTTCATGAATCCTCTGTTTCTCAAAACTGTTATTTGATCTTATGCTTTTGAATTTGTCATCAGTGTACAATTTCAATAGCTTATATGTTTGATGTGTTTGTGTTTGATTTCAAGTATTGTCTCGATTTCGAAATATAATCTGATTTTGAGCTAAAAGTTTCGAACTTTTGATCCGTTTAGGTCGATTCTACGATGTTCTGTTTTTGTTCATGAATCCTCTGTTTCTCAAATACTGAAATTTGATTTTGTGATTAGTGTACATTATCAATGGCTCGATCTGCGGTTGATGAGACATCAGATACCGGAGCTTTTCAAAGAACTGCATCGACATTTCGAAACTTCGTTTCAAAAGATTCAAATTCTCAGTTTCCTGCCGAATCTGGTAGATACCATCTTTACATATCGTATGCTTGTCCATGGGCTTCTAGATGCCTCTCATATCTAAAGATCAAAGGACTTAACGATGCAATAAGCTTCTCGGTTCGTAAAAATCAATACTTTTAGTAAACTGCTTAATGTGCATGTGGTAGAATCATACCATTTCTTGAACCGTATTGATTGGATTGCTCTTTGTTGTGATTTTTCCCAACAGTCTGTTAAACCGATTTGGGGAAGAACGAAAGAAACCGATGAGCATATGGGATGGGTTTTCCCGAATTCCGAAACCGAGATTGCAGGAGCTGATCCTGACCATCTTAATGGTGCTAAGAGTGTAAGGGAACTTTACGAGATTGCTAGTCCAAACTACACCGGGAAGTATACTGTTCCTGTAAGTCTATTTTTCCTTCGCAGTGTCTTCTTTAGTCGGAAACTAGGTGATGTGAGTGAGTTTTCGGTTTTTTTGCTTTTAATGATAGGTTCTATGGGATAAGAAGCTTAAGACCGTTGTGAACAACGAGAGTGCGGAAATAATACGGATGTTCAACACCGAGTTCAATCATATTGCGGGAAATCCTGATCTTGATCTGTATCCTTCTCATCTCCAAGCTAAAATCGATGAAACTAATGAATGGATTTACAATGGGATAAATAACGGTGTTTATAGATGCGGATTCGCAAAGAAACAAGAACCGTACGAGGAAGTAAGTCCGAGAAACGGTAAATTGTTATTATTGATCACATGAGAGTTTAAATTTCTATGCTTCTTCTTTTGTAGGCAGTTAAGCAAGTGTATGAAGCATTAGATAGATGCGAGGAGATTCTTGGAAAACATCGGTACATATGTGGTGACACTTTGACTGAAACAGATATCAGATTGTTCGTCACTCTTATAAGATTCGACGAGGTAAATTGGTTTGAGTTACTTGTTTCTTTAATTCTATGTAATGTATAAAGAGAACAATTTGTGATGTTGAAATGTTTATGTAGGTTTATGCGGTCCGTTTCAAATGCAACAAGAAACTCTTGAGGGAGTATCCGAATCTGTTCAACTACACGAAAGACATTTTCCAAATCCCCGGTATGAATAGTACCGTGAACATGAATCACATCAAGCAGCATTACTACGGAAGCCACCCTTCGATTAACCCTTTTGGGATCATCCCTCATGGACCAAACATCGATTACTCTTCGCCTCATGATCGACACAGATTCTCCAAATGAAAAGTTTATCTCATCAAAGATCAAACCTTTCACATTTGAGTTTGAGTTTTTCTGTCTTCAGAAAGTTAGAAACCATCTTTACCAAATAAAGCATAAGTTGTGTCATTAACATTGTAAGCGATGTTGAACTCTAATGTTTTTTTAATATGTATCAATTTGCTTTCTCCTGCTATTGAGCCAAATCAGGGGTTCAAGTGATTGGGGTGTATTGACATTAGACAATCTTCCTCAACAATTTAGGGTATTTTTTTTGACTAATTTAAATTAGGGGGTCGTTTTGCCATTAACAAACCTAAAAGCGTCCTTATATGATATTTAAATTACTATATATCAAACAATTTGTCTCCTTCCACCCAAAAATCACCCATAGCTATGGCTATGAGCCTCCAAGTAAAACCACCGGAGAAGAAGGCATCGCCGCCTCCGTCGTTTTCTTCGCTTCCGGACGAAATCACTGTGAATTTCTTAGCCCGGATCTCGAGATCGTACTACCCTAGACTCTCAGTCGTTTCCAAAAGCTTCAGGTCACTTGTCTCTTCCACTGAGCTCTACGCAGAGCGATCTCACATCGGAAACACCGAACATTGTCTCTATGTCTGTCTATCGGATCTCAATTCTTCTTTTCAATGGTTTAGACTGTGGATTAACCCTAATCGAACTCTACCCAACATGAACAAGCAGATGGTTCACATTCCGCATTTGAATTTGACTTCTTTACCAGATTCCGTAGCTGTTGTTGATTCTGAAATTTATGTAATCGGCGGAGAAGCACCGTCCTCCGCAATAAAAATCCTCGATTGTCGCAGTCACTCTTGGCGCGATGCACCTAGCATGAATGTAGCCCGTGCGTATGCCTCCTTATGTGTCTATGATGGGAAAATATATGTACTTGGAGGGTGCAAAGATGATGAACCATGGGCTGAGGTATTCGACACAAAGACGCAGACTTGGGAATGCCTTCCCGATCCAGGTAGTGAAATACGTAACGTTAATACTGTAATACACACAATCATGGAGATAGAAGGAAAGATTAACTTTGGGAGGGCGAGGGAAATGTATGCTTACGATATAAAACAAGGTAAATGGGAATGTTGTGCTTTCAAGTATCCAAAGGGTGATTGTGTGATTGAGAATGTACCCTACTCTACTCACGATAGCAACAGTGATCCCATCAGTTTCTGCTATTGGTTTGACAAAGAGGGTGGATGTTGGAACGAGGTTCAAGGGTTAGACCCACTACGAGGCATGTACAAAACCAGTTATCATAGGAGTAAATTAGTTAACTGTGGTGGGAAAATGTTACATCTTTGGGAAGAGAGGCGTGGCTCTCGAAAGAAGATTATGTGTGCAGAAATCATGGTGGAAAAGCGTGATGGAGGTGAGGTTTGGGGAAATGTTGAGTGGGTTGATGTTGTGCATACCGTCCCCGTATCATGTGATCTCTTGCATTGTCTAGCTGTCTCCGTCTGATTCACTTGTATCCAAGGTGTGATTAATCGTTTTGTATTTGCGGACATGAAACTTTATTTTGGTTATGTTTGGATATGTATTTGTCTATGGATATTTTTCTTTGTAACTTCTATGGAAAATTTGTATCAGGCTTTGGATATGTTTATCTAATCCCTTTTTAATAACCATGTTTGGTCATTATCTTCTTCCTCTGTACGCCTTATACATGGATCTATTTTGGTTAAGTCAACGAAAAGTTCGAGTTTATTTTTGTGTAGTGAAAAGGTTCATACTTCATTGATCCAATTTGCCAAATTTAGTGTTTGGAATGTGATTTTTTGTTTTCCTAATACATAATCATATATGCTAGTATTGTTTAGTAGTTGGAGAAAGGGAGAAGGAAACAGAGGCTTTTGGAGCAACAAGAGTTCAAAGTAAATGTATGAATTATAGCTATCACTGTTCCCACTTCAAGTGCAACAAGAAACTCTCAAGGGAGTATCCGAATCTGTTCAACTACATGAACGAAAGACATTTTCCAAATCCCGGTATGGATAGTACCGTGAACATGAATCATATCAAGTAGCATTACTACGGAAGCCACCCTTCGACTAACCCTTTTGGGATCATTCCTCATGGACCAAACATCGATTACTATTTGGCTCATGACCGACACAGATTCTCCAAATGAAAATATCTCATCAAAGATGAAATCTTTCATACTTGAGTTTGAGTTTTTCTGTCTTCAGAAAGTTAGAACCATCTTTACCAAATAATGCAAACTAAGTTGTGTCTTTAAAATAATGAGTGATGTTGAACTCTTATGTTTAATATGTATCAATTTGCAATCTTCGTAGTGGAATCACATCAAAACTTATATGTCCACAATTGGATTCTCCGGCTGCTATCAAGCCAGATGAGGGGTTCAAGTGATCCAAAACAAAATTATAGAACAAATTGGTAAAAGAAACCATTGGGTTGTATTGATAATGAATATAAACTAAGGGGTTGTATTGATAATGAATATTTTAAATGATATTTTAAATTATTATCTATCAAAACAGTTTGTCTCATACTCTCATCGGACCTAGTTTACACAAAATTCACCATAGCTATGAAGCTCCAAGTAAAACCACCGGAGAAGACTAAGACGAAGATAAAGAGGAAGGCATCGCCACCTCCGTCGTTTTCTTTGCTTCCAGACGAAATTGCCTTGACTTGTTTTGCACGGATCCCGATGTCGTACTACTCAAGTCTCTCAATCGTTTCCAAAAGCTTCCGCTCGCTTCTCTCTTCCACCGAACTTTACGCAGCTCGATCTCACCTTGGAATCACCGAGCAGTGTCTTTACGTCTGTCTACGGGATCGCTATTTTGCAAAATACCAATGGTTTAGATTTTGGATTAACCCTAATCGAACCCTAACTAACTCCGGGATTATGGTTCAGAATCTGAATCTGCATTTGGATTTTACTTCGGCAGCCAAATCCACCGTAGTTGTTGGTTCTGAAATTTATGTAATCGGCGGACAAGCAGCGTCCTCCGCCATGAGGATCCTCGATTGTCGCACTCACACTTGGCGCGATGCACCTAGCATGAATGTAGCCCGTGAGTATTCCTCCTCGTGTGTCTACAATGGAAAAATTTATGTAATAGGAGGGTGCAAAGATGAACCATGGGCTGAGGTATTCGACACAAAGACTCAGATATGGGAAAGATTACCCGATCCAGGTACTGAAATACGTAAGCGTAACATTAACATAATGAAAGTGATCAAAGGAAAAATTTATGTTGGGAATGTAGACAAGTTGTATGCTTACGACACAAAACAAGGTAAATGGGAAAGCTGTGAAAACAAGATTGCAACGTTTCCCAAGTCAGGATGTGTGATTGAGAATGTATTATACTTTGTTGACGATAGCCCTACCAGATGCTATTGGTATGACATAAAGAGTGGAAACGAGAAACAGGTTCAAGGGTTAGGCTCACTACCATGCAAGTACAGTAGGTGTAAATTAGTTAGCTATGGTGGGAAATTGTTACTTATTTGGGAAGAGTATTGGAAGGGTGGCTATCAAAATAGGATTTTGTGTGCAGAAATCATGGTGGAAAAGCGTGAGGGAGGTGAGGTTTGGGGAAAGGTTGAGTGGACTGATGTTGTGCATACCATCCCCTCATCATGTGAGCTCGTGGATTGTCTATTCGTCTCGATTTGATGACTTGTGTCTAAGGTATGATCAATCGTTATGAATTTAACACCATTTGTACGATTTTATTAAAATCATATGTAGTGTAGTCTCTTTATAATACATATAGGGACAAAAAATGGTTTTACATTTGGCAAAATAATGGATCCATATTTGGTTAATGTCTCTGACTTAGAGTTACATATTCATCTTCTTCTTCTTTCAGTGCACACACATGAATATGGTCCATATTGTTAATGAAATATTCCATGCTTATTTTATGCGATTTGCCAAAGATGAAGATTAGAAAGTTTTTCTTTTTTCTTGTATTTAATATGAAGGCATTGTTCAGCAGCCGGAGAAAGGAGAAGGAAGCAGAGGCAAAAAGAGAGCAACAAGAGAGATAATTAGTTAAGTTTAACAATCAGTTTGTGAACATGAAACTTGATTTTGGTCTTTGTAACCCCTACGGAAAATTTGAATTTCATTTTGGATATGTTTATCTAATCCGTTTTTAATTACGGAAAATGGATATGTTTAGCTAATCTAGACATAACCAAAATAGATCCAATGGTTTACTCTGTCTTGACCCTTATCGAAACCTAACTGAGTCCATGGATGAGAACAAGAAGACAAGACGAAAGTTGTTTGTTCGGATTGCGTCTTCTAATGTTCCTTTTTTATCAAAAACCACCGTAGTTGTTAGTTATGAAATTTATAAAATCGGCGGACCAGTCTACTCCGCCCTCCATCGTATAAATCCTTGATTTCGCAGTCACACTTGGCGAGATGCACCTAGCATGAACGTAGCTCGTGAATATAATTCCTCATGTTTCTATGATGGGAGAATATATGTACTTGGAGGGTGCAAAGGATTAGAGGATGATAAATCATGGGCTGAGGTTTTCAACACAAAGACTCAGACTTGGTAACGCCTATCCGATCCTGGTATTTTGAGATACGTAAGCTTGACATTTACATAATCGCAGGTATCCAAGGAAAGATTAAGTTTGGGAATTCAAAGAATATGTATGCTTATGACACAAAACAAGGTTTCCGAGATCACAATGTGTGATTGAGAATGTATCGTACTCGTATGGTCGGGATTATGACTATGGTCCCATCAGTTTATTTTGGGGTCTTTTTGCCAATTAATAAACCGAAAAGGTCTTTATATGAAATAATTGATTTAATATACCAAATAGCTTTTCTCATTTGACCCAATTTCAGAAAAAAATCACAGTCGCTATGAAGCTCACAGTAATAGAATCACCGGAGAAGAAGAAGAGGAAGACGAAGGATTCTTCACCGTCTCCACCGTCGTTTTCTTCGCTTCCAGATGAGATCGCCGTGAATTGCTTAGCTCTACATAGCTCGATCTCACCTCGGAAGCACCGAACAGTGTCTCTATGTCTGCCTCACAGATCATAATCATCAGTTTCCCCAATGGTTTAGACTCTGGGTTAACCCTAATCGAACCCTACCCAGCTCCTCCGCGACTAAGACGAATAAAATTGGACGGTTAGTTTCGATTCCTCCTTGTACATAGAAAAGTTGGTTCTGAAATTTACGTAATCGGCGGACCAACCAACGGAGGACCGTCCTCTGCCGTGGGGGTCCTCGATTGTCTCACTAACACTTGGCGTGCATGCACCAAGCATGAACGTAGCTCGTGAGAATGCCTCCTCATGTCTCTACGATGGGAAAATCTATGTACTTGGAGGGTGCAAAGAAGATTCATGGGCTGAGGTATTCGACACAAAGACTCAGACTTGGGAAAACCTGCCCAATCCCAGTACTGATATACATCGGTTTTGCGTAGTCAGAATCGCGGAGATGGAAGGAAAGGTTTACATTGCGTATGCAAGCAATACGTATACTTACGACCTAAAGGAAGGTAATTGGGAATTATGTGAAGACCACATGAGTGCAATCATTCCGAGGTCAGAATGTGTGATTGAGAATGTATCGTACCAGTGTTGTCTCCTTTATAGTTTCAGTTGTCCCCTTAACTTAACTTGGTATGACATAAACGATGGAATTTGGAAAGATGTTAAAGGGTTAGAATCACTAGAAGATAAGTACAGGATAAGTGTTCGCTCGGGCGGTAGTATGACTAGATTAGTTAGTTGTGATGGGAAAATCTTACTTATTTGGGAAGAGCATATGCCGCGTAAGAAGATGGTTTGGTGCGCTGAAATCGCGGTGGAAAAACGCGATGGAGGGGAGGTTTGGGGAAGCGTTGAGTGGGTTGATGTTGTGCATACCGTCCCCGATACATGCCACCTCTCGCATTGTCTCGTTGTCTCGATTTGATTTACTCGTCGTATCCAAGGTATGTATGATCAATTGTTTTGAATTTAACTTCAGTTTATCGGGTCTAACTAAAAGCATATATAGTATATGTCCATCTTGGTTGAGTCAAGGGGAAAGTTTAGTGACATGAATGTATCCTTGATCAGGGGAAGAAAGGAGAAGGAAGCAGGTGCAAAAGGAGAGTAACAAGAGTCAAGGAGTTAAGTTTTAATAAGTCGATTTGTGAACATGAAACTCCATTTTGGTAAAACTAGCTATGGAAACTTTGTATTTGTCTTTGGATATGTTTATCTAATTTCTTGCTGATTACGAATACGATTCGTTATTTTGTGTAATCATTCTGCTGACTGAGTTGTTCTTTTCTAATCACATTGAACGTCGAATGTCCATAACCTGATTTTCTGGCTCCTATTTTGAACCGGAGCATTTGAGGGGTTAGGTGATCAGAAAGAAAAGTAGAGACCAAATTTGGAAATAA
The DNA here is from genome assembly GCA_963576765.1 of Draba incana. Classification (NCBI taxonomy): domain Eukaryota; kingdom Viridiplantae; phylum Streptophyta; class Magnoliopsida; order Brassicales; family Brassicaceae; genus Draba; species Draba incana. The sequence goes on along the minus strand of OY755210.1, from coordinate 2,743,790 downwards.
GAGAGTTTGATTTTAATCTGAAATAAATATCCAACCGGGGCCAATCGTATTGTATAAATCTTTTTAATAACTAATATAAACTTAGGGGGTTTGTTTTGCTATTAATAAACCAAAGAGGATCTTTATAAACCTAAATATACGTAGCTTTTCTAAATTGACAATAATCACCGTCGCTATGAAGCTCAAAGTAGAACCACCGGAGAAGAAGAGGAGGAAGAAGTATAAGAAGCAAACTAGACAGTTGTTAGTTCCGATTCCATCTTCTAAATTTGCTTCTACATCAACATCCACCGTAGTTGTTGGTTCTGAAATTTATGTGATAGGCGGACCCATCAATAAGAAACCGTCCTCTGCTGTACAAATCCTTGATTGTCGTAGTCACACATGGCGTGATGCCCCTAGCATGAACGTAGCTCGGATTAATGCCGCCTCATGTTTCCATGATGGGAAAATCTATGTAATTGGAGGGTGTAAAGAATTAAAGAATGATGAACCATGGGCTGAGGTATTCCACATAAAGACTCAGACTTGGGAACGCTTCTCCGATCCAGGTACTGAGATACGTAAGCGTCACAAATTCAGTATCGCAAAGATGGAAGGAAAGATTTACATTGCCTCTGAAGATAATGCATCTGTTTACGACACAAACCAAGGTAAATGGGAATTATGTGAAAATTACCGTGCTTTGGTTCCATGGTCAGAATGTGTGATAGAGAATGTACCATACTACTGTTATCGCAACAATATCAGTCTGGATAACATAAATGATGGACGTGAGGAAAGGGTTAAAGGGTTAGACTCACTAAGAGAGAAGTACAGTAGTGGTGCTAGAATGAGTAAATTAGTTAGCTATGGTGGGAAACTCTTACTAACTTGGGAAGAGTATATGAAGCATAGGAACAAGATTTGGTGCGCTGAAATCGTGTTGGAAAAGCGCGAAGGTGGTGAGGTTTGGGGCAATGTTGAGTGGGTTGATGTTGTGCATAGAGGCCCCAGATCATGGCGGCTCTTGCATTGTCTAACCGTCTCGGTTTGATTGACTTTGTATCAAAAGTATGATCTATCATTTTGAACTTAGCATCAATTTTTATGATCTAATGAAAAACATATATATATATATATATATATATAGCGTAGCATAGAATTTTTTTTTTATTTAAACCTCTCACAATTTTGCGGAATACATTCATGTGTGGTCAACATCCCTAGTTATAGGTCTTGAACTTCTTCCTTTGCACGTACACTTCTGCTTGACGACTTTTAGGATTTGTTTTTATGAACGAATTGGGGATTACAGAGACTGAACTGTAGTATTAAACCAACATTTAGCGGGGTTAAACTTCTGTTCAATGAAAAGATTCATGTTTCGTTTTACGAATTACAATTATAATGATAAAGAAGCTCTTCCAATATATACATATATGTTGGCCGTATGTATGCCTAACATGAAATGTTTTATTGACCAGTTGGAGAAAAGAAGGTTGCAAAAGCAAAAAGGAGAGCAACGAGCGAGAAGTGAAGGAGATCGAATAGTTAATGTTAACAGTTACGATTGTGAACGTAACTTTATTTTGAGTTTTTTTGTTTCAACACTTAAGTCATTGAAAACCGAAAATCCATAGACTTGCTATGGAAGATTAACCCTTTTGGGATCATTCTTTCTTGGCCTCATGACCAACACACATCTCTTTACCACAAAGAGAAATACGAAGCACTCGTGCATGTGTATATAAATTACGCATCTAATTGAAATGTGAACAATCAAGATTTCCAAACAATTAATTTTAAACAAAAAAAAAAGAACTTGTGATTGATACCAAAAAGATAGAGATGACTTGCTTGGATAAGTGATAAAAAAATATGTGAGGTATTTTCTCTGTTCATTGTTTGTATTTCTAGTAACGGATAATTTTCATATCAAAGATTTTATGTATAACCAGCGAACCTGATATACACATGGCTAGACAATGTCAGATTACAAACTTTTTCTTTTGTCATATGAAACTATTGAAAATACAAAGAGATTACAATAAGTGGTTAGAAAACTCAAATTAAAATATCCAAATTTTATTTTGTAAGTTATTTTATATGTTGGGTTCTGAAACTCCTCTTAATAACAAATTGAAGGGGGTGTTTTGCTATTAATAGACCAAAACAATGAGCCTCCAAGTAGAATCACCGGAGAAGAAGAGGAAGACGAAGAAATCATCACCACCATCGTCGCCTCCGTCTTCATCATCGTTATTTTCTTTACTTCCAGACGAAATCTCCGAGAATTGCTTAGCCAGGATCCCTAGGTCAAATTACCCTAGACTCTCGATCGCTTCCAAAGGCATCCGATCGATTCTCTCTTCTACGGAGCTCTAATGCAGTACGATCTCGACTCGGAAATACTGAACACTGTCTCTACTTCTGTTTGTGGGATCCAAGATATCAACTTGCTCAATGGTTTACAATCTGGATAAACCCTAATCAAACCCTACCCAAATCCTCCATGACAACTGGACAGTTGTTGGTTCCGATTCCCTCTCCGAATTTTTATTCTTTACCAAATGCCACCGTTGCTGTTGCTGGTCCGGAAATTTATGTAATTGGCGGACAAGAAGACAAACCGTCCTCCCTCGTGCGGGTCCTCGACTGTCGCAGTCACACTTGGCGTGATGCACCTAGCATGAACGTACACCGGAATTATGCCTCTTCATGTGTCTGCGATGGGAATATATATATATATGTACTGGGAGGGTGCAAAGGATTAGAGGATGATGAATCATGGGCTGAAGTTTTCGACACAAAGAGTCAGACTTGGGAACGACTGCCTGATCCTGGCACTGAGATACGTAAGTGTCACATTTCCAGAATCAAAGAGATCGAAGGAAAGATTAAGTTTGCGTCTTCGAACAAATTGTATGGTTACGACAAAAAGCAAGGTAAATGGGAACGTTATAAAGACGAAAGTGCAAGGTTTGTTAGGTCTTGTATGATTGAGAATGTGTCGTTCTACTCTCGTTACCATAGTATTGATGGTTCCATAAGGTGCTATTGGTCTGACATTAAGGCTAGACACAGGAAAGAGGTTAAAGGATTAGACTCACTAAGAGCGAAGCACATGAGGAATGATGGATTAAATAGTACGACTAAAGTGGTTAGCTTTGGTGGGAAACTCCTACTTATTTGGGAAGTGTATATGTATCCTAATCCCAATGATATGAAGAGGATTTGGGGCGCGGAATTCCTGGTGGAAAAGCGCGATGGAGGTGAGGTTTGGGGAAATGTGGAATGGGTTGAAGTTCTACATATAGTCCCCACATCACGTTATCTACTGCATTGTCTAGACGTTTGCGTTTGATTGGCTTGTATGTAAGGTATGAATCAATCATTCTGTATTCAAAATCAGTTTGTAGGATCTCACAAAAGCATCATTTTAATCCGACTTTGGTCAATGTCCCTAGTTATTGGTCTTGATAGAACAAAAACACTTCGGCAAGTTTAGGGATTTGTTGTGAACGAATTGGGAATTATAGATACCATGATTCGTTGTAATGTTTGGCGAACTTCTGTTCAATAAAAATTCATGCTTGTTTTGTACGAATTGCAATTATAAAGAAGAAACTTTTCCCATATATACTTTTATGATTCATGTTGGTATATTATGCATTAATATGAAATGTTTTACTGACCAGTTGGGAAAGGAGAAGGTAGCAAAGGCAAAAGGAGAGCAACAAGCTTGAAAGGTAAGAACAAGAGTGAAGGAGATTAAATAGTTAATTAGTTAACAGTGTTACGTTTCTGACCTTGAAACTTTGTTTTGTCAAACTAGCTACAAAAATTAGTATGACTGGTTACTGCACTTTTATTGGTAACTATATTTTCATACTAATCACCTTCACTCGTAAACAATGGATTAGATAAATATATCTTTAAGACAAATACTATTTTTCTGTAGCTAGTTTGAGATGATGTTTCATGTTCACATATGTGACTGTTACTCGTACATTGTATTGGTTTCGTCCAATTAAGCATGTAACTGTGGATGTAAATCCCGATCAAACCAAAAAAGTGTTTCTTTTTAAAAGTTTTCTTGAACTGTACGTATTTATAGATTTGGTTACACCTCCTACAACTACAAGAATATCAAGCAAATCAGGTTGTATACGTATAAAACTATTTATGTATACCATTATTAACAACCTTGGAATTTTTTATTTCAGATAACAAATCGAACCGAATCCGTATATTGACACCAGATCACAATCCATAAACCGGGAATATAAACCGAAACGGAAACCAAGCCGAATTGGCTGAGAGGTACGAAGACTAAACCGGAAAATTTGCTAAGATAGTTTTTCTCCACTGGCCTAGTTTTCACAAAAATCACTTACGCCATGAGTCTCCAAATAAAACCACCGGAGAAGAAGAAGTCTTCCTCACCACCACCGTCATCTCCATCGTTTTCTTTGCTTCCACACGACATCACCGTCAATTATTTAGCACGGATCTCGAGGTCATACAACCCTAGACTCTCTATCGTCTTCAAAACCTTCAGGTCACTTCTCTCTTCCACCGACCTGTACGCAGTTCGATCTCACCTCGGAAGCACCGAACAATGTCTCTATGTTTGTGCATGGGATTACTGTTCTCACATTCCCCAGTGGTTTAGACTATGGATTAACCCTAATCGAACCCTACCCGACTCCTCCGAGTCAACGAAGAAGACAGTTAGTCCGGTGTTGGTTCCGATTCCTGTTGTGAATTTTACATCTTTATCAAATCCCACCGTAGCTGTTGTTGGTTCGGAAATTTATGTAATCGGCGGTCTAGTCGATCGATCACCGTCCTCTGGCGTGCGGGTCCTCAATTGTGACAGTGACACTTGGAGCGATGCACCTAGCATGAATATTGCCCGAGAGAATGCCTCTTCATGTGTCTACGATGGGAAAATATATGTACTTGGAGGGTGCAAAGGACTAGAGGATTGGGCTGAAGTTTTCGACACAAAGACTCAAACTTGGGAATGCCTTCCCGATCCGGGTATTGAGATACGTAAGTGTTACATTCAAAGAATCACAGAGATCGAAGGAAAGATTAAGTTTGGGAATTCAAAGCAAATGTATTTTGCTACGACATAAAGAAAATGTATTTTGCATATGACACAAAGCAAGGTAAATGGGAATGTTGTGGAAACGAAAGTGTTTTTGTTTCCGAGGTCAAAATGTGTCATTGAGAATGTATCGTACCGCTAATGATGGGAAAATGGAAAGGGGTGAAAGGATTAGACTCACTACCAAACAAGTTCAAGAAATTAGTTGGTTGTGATGGGAAACTCTTACTTGTTTGGGAAGTGTATAAAAAGCATAATCCCAATTATGTTTCGGAGATTTGGTGCGCTGAAATCATGCTGGAAAAACGCAATGGAGGGGAGATTTGGGGAAATGTGGAGTGGGTTGATGTTGTGCATACCGTCCCCATATCATGTTATCTCTTGCATTGTTTAGCTGTCTCCGCCTGATTGACTCATATCCAAGGAATGATCAATCGTTTCGAATTCAACATCGATTTGTGGTATCTGATTGAAAGCATATACAGTAGTACTTCGTAAACATATAGGGAAAAGGTCCGTTTTAGTCCTCCATTGTGGCAAAATAGATCCATGGTTTGTTAATGTTCCAAGTTATAGGTCTTCAACTTCCACTACAAGAAAACACCATCAATTCTGACGGAATTTTCAGCCGTCAGTATTTCCGTCGGTCAATTCCGACGGTTTACTGACGGTAATCTGACAGAAAATTCATTCCGTCAGTTTTCCGTCATAAATCCGTCATTAGTAACCGACGGAATACTGACAGCAAGGGAAACCTTCAGTTTTCCGTCATAAATCCGTCATTAGTAACCGACGGAATACTGACGGCAAGAATTGGTCGTCCAATTCCGACGGTATTAATGACGGAACACTGACGGAAATCAGATTTTTTATAGGACTGACGGAATTCCGACGGAATTGTGACGGACTCCGATGTCGGCAAACTTTGTGTGGTTAACACATCGTCTGGGTTGGCCGATGGGATTGATGTGTCGATATGTCGGAGGTTTTGACGGTTGTCTGACGGAATTCTGACGGATTTTCATTCTACTTAAGTTTTCCAATTTCTCCGGTTGTTCATAAGATCATTTGAAAAACAAAAAAATTTCAACACACACTCATAACATAGAAAAATTCTATTGCGTAATGGGTAACAGAGATTTGTCGAATTACTATATGCAAAACCGAGCCCCCGGTCATAACACTCCAAACACAACTCTTGTTCCTTCAAGCCCTCCGTACGATAACTTAAATGTTACTGAAGCTGAACCGACAATTTCACTCCGTCCAACTCAACAATCCCATAACCAAACGCCGGTAATACCGGGACCTGGCCAAGTGATACGCCGAGGCCTGTTTCGAAAGAGGTCTCATGATGCGCAGGTCATGCGAGGTGATAGTTCTCAGGCACGCCCAACACAAGATTTTATTCGTGAGGTCATTAATGAGGCACCACATACCGACCAGGATTTAAGTAGTCCTCGGTGGACTTCTACTATCGATTACATACTCCGTGAAGGTATATATGTATGTTTACTTTTACAATAATGATCGTAGCTGACAAATACTTAATCAATCATTCATACATGTAGGTTCTTATAACAATAGGAGCACACCATTCTGGACCCAGCTTGCAGAAATTCAATGTCCGCATTCACAATTTGTGAAAGTGAAAAAGGTTTACGTTTTCGACCTATTTTATTAACATGTAGTCGACCTATTTTATTAACATGTAGACATAAACAACCTTGAAATTTTTTACTCAATATTTCAGATAACAAATCGAACCGAATCCGTATTTTGACACCAGATCACAATCCATATATCCTTGATATATGTTTTACATATGGTTAGGGTTTGTACTTGATAAGCCAAAAAAAAAACGGGAATATAAACCGAAACGGAAACCAAGCCGAATTGGCTGAGAGGTACGAAGACTAAACCGGAAAATTTGCTAGGATAGTTTTTCTCCACTGGCCTAGTTTTCACAAAAATCACTTACGCCATGAGTCTCCAAATAAAACCACCGGAGAAGAAGAAGTCTTCCTCACCACCACCGTCATCTCCATCGTTTTCTTTGCTTCCACACGACATCACCGTCAATTACTTAGCTCGGATCTCGAGGTCATACTACCCTAGCATGAATATTGCCCGAGAGAGTGCCTCTTCATGTGTCAGTGTCTACGATGGGAAAATATATGTAATTGGAGGGTGCAAAGGACTAGAGGATTGGGCTGAAGTTTTCGACACAAAGACTCAAACTTGGGAATGCCTTCCCGATCCGGGTATTGAGATACGTAAGTTTTACATTCAAAGAATCACAGAGATCGAAGGAAAGATTAAGTTTGGGAATTCAAAGCAAATGTATTTTGCTACGACATAAAGAAAATGTATTTTGCATATGACACAAAGCAAGGTAAATGGGAATGTTGTGGAAACGAAAGTGTTTTTGTTTCCGAGGTCAAAATGTGTCATTGAGAATGTATCGTACCGCTAATGATGGGAAAATGGAAAGGGGTTAAAGGATTAGACTCACTACCAAACAAGTTCAAGAAATTAGTTGGTTGTGATGGGAAACTCTTACTTGTTTGGGAAGTGTATAAAAAGCATAATCCCAATTATGTTTCGGAGATTTGGTGCGCTGAAATCATGCTGGAAAAACGCAATGGAGGTGAGATTTGGGGAAATGTGGAGTGGGTTGATGTTGTGCATACCGTCCCCACATCATGTTATCTCTTGCATTGTCTAGCTGTCTCCGCCTGATTGACTCGTATCCAAGGTATATAAGATCAATCGTTTCGAATTCAACATCGATTTGTGGTATCTGATTAAAAGCATATACAGTGTAGTATTTCATAAACATATAGGGAAAAGGTCCGTTTTAGTCCTCCATTGTGGCAAAATAGATCCATGGTTTGTCAGTGTTCCAAGTTATAGGTCTTCAACTTCTTCCTTTGCATGTACATATACACTTCCATATATTCAACCGTTTGTCGACTTTTAGGCAATTTCTTGTTATGAATGAATTGGGGATTATAGAGACAGAATTGTAGTAATAAGCCAACATTGGTGGGGTTAAACTTCTGTTAAAGTTCACCAAACTTGTGTTCATTGAAAAGATTCATGCTTCTTTTATAAGAATTATGTTCGTAGTATGCATAATATGAAATGTTTTATTGACCAGCTTGAGAAAGGAGAAGTTAGCAGAGGCAAATGGAGAGCAAGAAGAGTGAAAGGTAGCAACAAGAGGGAAGGAGATCAAATAGCTATGTGGTTATAAGGTTAACAGTTACGTTTGTGGCCTTGATTTTGTCAAACTAGCTCAAAAAACTTAGTACTTTGCTTTTGGATATGTTACATTTTTGTGAACTTCATTATAATGATTGAGCCTTTCCTTCTCGATGCCCGTCATGGGGATTAAGAGTATAACTCTATAATCTGAAAGTTACTTGTACATCTCCATTAGTTAAAACTCATTAAGGGTTCTTAACCCATTTTTAATATAAATGTTGCATTAACCACAATTTAGAATCTCATTAGGATTTTATTAATTTTGTTCCCCTCCATTAGTTAGAACCCCTTAGGTATAAACAGATACAAAGCCTGTAAATACATCTCCAAGATTGAAACTTCCATTCATTAATTGTATAATTATTCACTTTCATGTCTCAAGTCTGAAAAACAATGAATGATGAAAGTAGTAGTAGTACCAGACCTGAACCATCACCATCACCATCACCAATGTGTGAATGTATGATGGTTTTTGGAGAAGTTCTCTCTGCTCTAAATATTCTTCTAATGTACAAGAAATGAGTTAAGGCGTTCAATGTAAGAAGGATCATAATAAAAGATTGACAAATGTGTTGAAGTTAATAGAATCCAAAAGGATATTCTCTTCTCAATCCTTTCTCATTTGCATAGTTGATTCGTTTCATAAGCTGCCTTGCGAGTGGTTTTCAAAAGTATTTCACACAAGAAATGTTAGATGCAGCACCAAAAACAGCTTATGTGATTTCAGAGAAACTTACATGTTTTGTTATATCTTCATGGAGAGTCTTAGCCTTGTCTTCCATCCCAAGCTATTAGAACAAAGAGAATTCTTCAGCTCAATGAAAGATTGTAAGCAAAGAAGTAACCATATCCTTTATGATACACAGAAATCTAGATTGCCAAAAACAACTTACAACAGTCGGTAGTCTCAGAAAGCCATTCATCACTTTTTTGCTTTAAATCTTCAATCGCATCATGAAGAGGAAAGTGTAAATAAACAAAGGAAGTTTAAACAATTGTAACCACGCATACCAGAACACAGCATGGACATAGTAAAATGACAAAGTGATGGAAACAAACAATGTTAACACAGATACTGATCAAGGCTTCATGCTTAACTAGAGAGAGACAAATCCAATCAACGAAAAGCGGAGCCACATTGTTCTGTTATCTAACAAGACAAAAAAACCCGTGTACCCATAATGTTTAGTGATTATGTTGAGACAGAGAAAGACCACCAATGTTGTAACAGATACAAGAAAATGCTGTTGAATCTTTAGGCAAGGCAACATTTATAAAATATGCTGGAAGAAGCAGAACCAATCCTTGAAACTTGAAGATTCACATGGAAGGCTTTCAACAGTCACAGCAATCGAAGAGGTTTTTCAAATGCAATTGTCATCACAATCAACATGTAATACTTACCCGAAACGTTGGAGAAGGAAACCTAGGTGATTCGGAGATATAGGTTTGAGAAGATTCTCTTCCTCGTTTCTGATCAATTGAGAAAGGTCTTGGATAACAAGCTGTGGAGTGAACATGGTGTCCGAGAGACCAGAAGGAGAGAGGATCGGGTGAAGGAAAATGAATTTATTTATTTTTTTTTTTTTTTCTAAACCCCACTTCAGATCCCCGCAGGGCATGTACATTGGTAACCCTGCGGGATCTTAAGGCCATATAAAATTATTAAAACACACACTCTCTCTTTCTTTTACTCAACTTTATAACTTCTCTTTCATCATTTTACTCAATTTTTATTAATTTTATATTTAAACACTCTTTCTTCCTTTTAAAAACACTCTCCAAAAGATCCCAATTAACACACTCTCTCTTCCTTTTAAACACTCTCTACTCTCTTTACTCAAATCTCTTCCTTTTAAACACTCTCTACTCTCTTTACTCAAATTTTTATTAATTTTATATTTCAATATACCCCACAAAAATACTCTCTTTCTTCTTTTTATAATCATTTTAATAATTTTATATTATAAGAACACCCACTTTAGACCCCTTGGGGTTACCAATGTACATGCTCTTAGGGCATCCTTATTGTAGACCCTAGAGGGGCGTTTCGGCTTATTCATACCTGCACTCCAGGTAACTGAGAAAATGTATGCCTCCACTTTCAAAGTGTGCTTATTCATACCCACACTTTAACAATTTGGCTTATACATACCTCCCCTAATTAAAATAGGTATTTCAATACCTAAGAGTTTACGGTGTTAAAATTTCTGTTAACTGAGAAGAGTCATCAGCTTAGTCACTAGTGTTGATTAATTAATCATATTAGTTGATTTTTTTTGTTCATATGAGTAGAAGAAGACGACGTCGTTTTATGTTTTCAATCTCTGCAACATTAAAGAACCTAATTCCTAAATCCAGTGTAAGAGAAAGAGAGTTTAATTCCTAATTTCTTAGTGAATGGAGTGAAAAAGGTGACGAAATCGTGGATTTTGACGAAATCGGGTATTGGATCTTCGATTTCTGGAAGCAATGAGGTAAAATTCGAAACAAAATTCTTTTCAATATTTACCGAAAGTTTCTCAAAAATTTATCGAAAACAATGAGGATTCAATTGAGTCAATGATTTATGTTGCTATTTGTACGCGAATTTGTTTAGATTTGGCTTTATTCTTAAGTGAATATCGAAGAGTAGATGTTGCACAACAAGTGTTCGATGTAACTAAGGTTCCTGTACATATACCTGAGGATGGAGTAGATGAAGAGCAGTCAGAAGATGAGTCATAGTCAGACAATGGAAATGAAAATGGAGAAGGTGAAGAACAGTCAGCAGATGAGAATGAGAATGAAGACATACCTGACCAGACAAAGAGATGTGAAGAGGAAGACCGTATGGAAGCTGTTGTGGCTGACATTGTTGACTCAGAAGACGAAGATGATGCACATCAAACTCCACCTCAATCAGATTGTGAGGAAGAAAATAAGAGAGAGAAGTATGTCAGATACAAAAAAGGGAGTGGACAACTCGAAATACTTCAAGTCTTTGAGAGTATAAAAGACTTCAAGGAAGCTGTCTTGGAGTATGCTTTGAAAACAGGATACAATGTCAAGTATGGGAGAGGTGGAGGAATCAAGTCAGATGCGACATGTGCAGTTAAAGATGCTGAAATTAAGTGTCTTTGGAGAATTTATTGTTCTTATGATCCACCATCAGGACAATATATGGTGAACATTTCAAGAGGAGCATACATGTTTCAAAGATGGTCGTTGCAACATTATGTCAGACAATGTCATTGCTAACATGTTCATCAATGATCTGAGGAATGATCCAAAAGTAAGGCCTAAGGTCATACAACAACAAATCCAGGAGCGTTACAATTTGGTTGCAACATATGACCAATGTAGAAAAGCAAAGACAAAGGCATTGAAGAACATACAAACTGAATATGATGAACAATTTTCAAGGATCAAAGACTACGAAGCTGAAATCTTGAGGTTAGTAAGATGATCTAATCTTTTATATTACTTAGTGTCTTTACTGATTGTTGTTTTGTTAATGGCCTGACTTAGTGTTAAGTTGTATAGGACTAACCCTGGCTCAACAACAAAGCTCATAACAATTGAGTCAGATGGAAAGGAAAGACTGGATAGGTTCTATGTCTGTTTTGCAGCATTAAGAAAGGTATGGTTGGGTTATTGTCGAAGAATATTTGGGATAGATGGTTGCTTCTTGAAGTCCACATCAAAAGGACAACTACTAACAGCCGTTGGTAGAGATTCCAACAACCCAATCTACCTTGTTGCTTGGGCGTATGTGCAAGTAGAGAGCACAGATACATGGGAATGGTTCATTCTACTCCTGAAAAGAGATCTACGGCTAAGAGATGGTGATGGTTTTACTCTTGTTTCTGATAGGCAGAAAGTAAGTTGCTAATTTGTTGGTTTAAGTTAAGTAAGTTAATTTATGTATGTAAATAATGTTATTAACTTTGTTTTACTTTTTTTTTCAGGGTTTGCTAAAAGCTGTTGGTCAACAATTACCAAAGCTGGAGCATAGAATGTGTGCGCGACACATTTATGGCAATATGAGGGGCAAAATTCCTAAGAAAGCTAGACTACGATGCTTGTTTTGGAAAGTTGTTGAGAGTCACAACATAGGTGACTACAATGCAAGTATCAAGGAGTTAGAGGAATATGATCTTACTCTCTATCAAGACTTGATGGCTAAGAACCCTGAAACTTTCAGCCGTGCATTCTTCAAGACAACATCATGCTGTGAAGATGCTCTAAATAACTTCTCAGAGTCTTATAACAGTGCAATTGAGAAAGCACATGCATTGCCTCTTGTTGAGATGCTAGAGACCATGAGAAGACAGACCATGGTTTGTATATATCAAAGGAAGAGGAAGACACTAAAGCATAAAGGTAAATTTAGTCTTAAGGTTAGTAAGATGATAGCCTTAGAAGAGAAACAGAGAAAATGGTGTAAGACGATTCCTGGACAAACTGGAATATTTGAGAGTGATGAGAATGGTACATCTCACACTATGAACATGAGGAACCATACATGCACTTGCAGAAGGTGGGATTTGACTGGGATTCCATGTCGCCATGCTTTACGTGTGGTCATGGATAGGAAAACTTATAAAACTGAGGATCTGATATCTGATTGGTATCTTACTACGACTTGGAGGCAGCAATACAATTACTCCATAACACCATTAGATGGTCTGAAGTTTTGGAAAAAAACAGGGAAATCTAGACTTGAAGCTCCACCTAGAGAAGTATCTAAGGGTCGAAGGAAGAATCCTGAAAAAAGAAAGAGAGGTGTCAATGAGTCTCCAAAGAAAGGTAAGAAGGCTACACAACATGGGAAGACAGTATGTTGTTGTTACTGTGGTATGAGTGGACACAACTCAAGCTCTTGTGCCAATGTCGGAGTTCCAAAAAAACCTAGGCCACCTAAGAAAGCAAAAACACAATCTGGACAAGCTGACACTTTTGTGGATGATGGTGAAGGACCAAGCCAAACCCAACCGAGTCAGCCTACTAATCATGAGTAAATACATGGTATTTATTCTCTCTCTTATGTGTTTTGCTTCTTCTATGGTAGGGTCATGGATATCAAACTCTACACGGCTTTTGTAATGGTTACCAAACTCTAGAATGCTTTTGTAATGGTTACCAAGCTCTCGGATGCTTTTGTAATGGTTACCATACTACATTTTCATGTTTATAACTAGTGCTTTTGATGCCTACTTTTGAGTTTTTGTAACAACACAAATCGGGACAAAAGAACAACACAAATTCATCACAAACTGTTTTTTTTCCAACTGATTACATATGCTAATACTTCCAAGTTCCAAACCAATACAAATCCATAACAATTTCAATACTTATGTTAGAAAATAATAGTAAGCAACAGCCATGATTACTCCACAAACAACAATGTTCTTCAAGCAATGTATCTCCCTTACGATTTCCCTGATATCTTTCTCATAACTATCAACCACTTTCTTTAGTTCTACAATCTCTTTCACACATCCAAGAGCAGACGCTTTTGCATCTTTCATATCCTTATCAAAGCAACGAACAATAGCTTCAAATTCCAAATTCTCCATCTCTTCTTTAAGCTCACTTATGATTTGCTTATAATCTTCAATCTCTTCTAACATAGCTTCATCAGTCCATTTGAATAAATGAGTTTTATCCTTCAAAAAGACAAATATTACAAAGTTTTGAGCTCTGGAAGACAACATTATTCAGCAATGGAAATGAAATTTAAACTATTACCCCTTCATGTCCGAATGGACAACAATGGAAAAGCCTTCCCGGATTTTGGCTGGTTTTGGAAGTTCTCACCACTGAATTTTCTCCACATCTACAAATCATCGGCAATCCTCTCTCTCTACCACGGCCTCTCGCATTACCTCCTGAAGAAGACGAAGATCTTTGATTCGACTGAGACATTTGACTCGCCATTTCTCTGTCTTCGTCGTCGCCCAAAAGAGAATAAATCGATCGATTTTTTAGGGTTCTTGGTAAATCTGATTTTTTGGGATTTCCTCAACTAAATCTTGTCTGATAAAACGATATCACGAAACGATGTCGTTTTAACAACATCTTAAAACTAATTAAATAAATAAAATAAGAAAAATATCTGACTCAGAAAACCGTTTTAGTGACTCAGCTGCCACATCAGCTCCGTTAACGGGCAAACTAACTCCGTAACAGGGGAGGTATGTATAAGCCAAATTGTTAAAGTGTGGGTATGAATAAGCACACTTTGAAAGTGGAGGCATACATTTTCTCAGTTACCTGGAGTGCAGGTAGGAATAAGCCGAAACGCCAGACCCTAGAGGGTCTAAAGTGTATAAAATTATTAAAATTTGAGTAAAAGGAAGAAAGAGAGTGTTTTTGTGGGGTATATTGAAATATAAAATTTGAGTAAAAGGAAGAAATAGAGTGTATTTAAATATAAAATTAATAAAAATTGAGTAAAAGGGAGAGAGAGGGATCTAATTTTGGATCTTTTAGAGAGTGTGTTTCAAAGTAAAAGAGAGTGTTTAAATATAAAATTAATAAAAATTGAGTAAAATGATGAAAGAGAGGTATAAAATTGAGTAAAATGAAGAGAGAGTGTGTGTTTTAATAATTTTATATGGTCTTTAGACCCTCTAGGGTCTGCAATAAAGATGCCCTTAGTTTGATGACCTCTAGTTAGTTAAGCACCGGTTATATCATTGTTCATCAAATCAGTTTAATTTTTAATTGTTTTAATTACTTACAAACCCACTAAAGCCCACTTAGCAGATTATGCTCTAAATCCTATCCTATATATTATTGGGTTAATTACGTGTATAATAGTTTATGGGCCACTAATTAAGTATCTAACATGATCTAATTAGAAATTAAGTATCTAACATCCACCAATAAAAAAATGACTAAAATAACCTTAGTGACTATATAATTAAAATTAGTTAAAATCACTAAAAATTTGTTTTACATTATGTCGGCACAGTAAAAATATTTTCTTTAACAGGAAAAACAATCTCCACCATGAATCTCGTAGAAACACATTCAAGTCTCTAAGCATAAAGAAGAGTGCGTATAGTTGACTATATTAGTTGTCTTTCTATGTTGTTTTAGTTAACGGAAATAGTGAACTATTTAATAATATTAGTATTAATGTAGTTGACTATTTGATAATAATGTAGTTCACTATATTAAGATAGTTTACTATATTAGTATTAGTATAGTGAACTATTTGAGAATACTTTAGTTCACTATATTAAAATAGTTCAGTATATTATGTAGTTGACTATTTAATAAGACTTTAGTTCACTTTTTCAAAATACAAATCTATAATGTAGTTTAGAATCTTAAATTTTAATATAGTTCACTATATAAAAAATATAATTGTTAATATAGTTCACTACGAATAGTTAGCTATCGTTTTAATAAATTAATCAAAGATAGTTTACTATATAGAATATACTCCCTCCGTTTCATAATATAAGAGGTTTTAGCAAAAATCGCTAATATTAAGAAACTACTTTTACTCTAAAAAGTAGCATTTAAAATATACATTCAAAACAATTTAACCAATCATCAAGATCTAAAATTTTGTTATGTAAACTATACCAATTATTTGGATATAACAAGGTATACGTAACTGTGTAAGACGTTTGTTTGATAGCAATCTATTGTGTTTTAAAAACAAAAACTTTAAAACATAATAATCATACCGTTTGTATACGATTCACATACCATAGTCTTCAAAAGTAATAATGAAAAATCCTACAAAGAAATCGGAGAGAAGAAATTGACGAGAAAATCGGAGAGAGGAAGTGATGAAATCGACGAATGAAATAACTGAGATAAATACTTGGTTCTCTTCATGGTTATGGAATTAGAGATTAACGAAACATGTAATGGAAGGATTAGAGGAAAAAGAGATGATCTCAAAATTGAGAAGAAGAAGGAGAAAGAAGAAGACGGCAAAAGAAAATGTCAAAAGTATTTTTTTTAATTTTGGGTATTTATGAGACTAGGTAAAAAAGTGTAGTATTTTGACGGCTTGGGTCCGTCGGATCTATCACGTCGGAATTTTCATATCCGTCGGAATTCCATCTGTTTGTTGCAACGGAACTCCGACGGAATACGGATATCCGTTTTCCGTTTGAGATCCATCGTTATACCGTCGGAACATCATTAGACGACGGAATACCGACGGGTTCGGAGATCTGGTAGTTTCCAAAGGCTTTCCGACGGTAAGGTATTTCCGACGGTATACCGAGGGTAAAGTAACCGAGGGAAGTCCGACGGATAAACGGCACGACGGTGTTCCGACGGAATTATATACCGAGGGTATACCGACGGAATTCGTATGTTTTTTAAAAAAAATAAAACTATTTAAATAATTTAAAATCATTAATAAATCATTAAAAATCATTAAAAATTAAAATTAAAATCTTAAAAAACCCAAATTAAATTAAAATTGTTTCAAAAGTACATTAAAGTTTTACAATAAATTTTAAAACTAATAAATGTCTATTCCGGCCTACGGGTACGGAAGAAGTCGTTCATCTGATCTTCCAACGCTTTAAAGCGTTTTTCCGACTCCGCCCTATCTCTGTCTCTCTCTTCCTGCATTTCCCTAAGCCGGTCGTGCAACTCTCGGTTTTCCGCCTCCAACCTGGTAGCACCGCCATATCGAACCGTCGAAACAGACGAGCTACTATCTTCAGGGAGGCTGTAAACACGGCCTCTGGTCTTGGGAGTCATCTACGATAAAAAAAATATTATATTTTATAACTTACTTGTATTAAAAGCAATGTTTAAATTTCTTTAAAAGTGAAATGGTTACTAACCTCGTACGTGAACTCGTTGATCTTCTCGACTGGAACTTCGGTTGGCGCCGAAGTTCCTTCCACGATAGGTTACGATTGCAGGAACTCCTCCTGCCGCCTCTGCACGGCTTCCACGATTTCACGAGCAAGCGGGTCTTGAATTTCACCGGTCTTCTTGTTGGTGTGCGAAACCTTGACCAAATCAAGGTTGGAAGGATAGACACCGGTCTGCTGAAACTGTTAACATATACAATTTCGTTAGCGACTTTAAAATTTTTTTGAATTATTAAACTACTTACAATTTCCTGAGCAGCTGAAGCCTTGCTCGTTGCTCCGAGGTTGTGGGTCGCCTTTCCCTTCCCCTTCCGGGTGCTGTTGCGGTTAGTGGAGTGTTTCTCGGAGTCCGCCCGAGTTGCCTCTAGTTCCTAATGTCGAAGTAGTCCAGCCCACATCTCTTGTTTATATTTGAAAACTTTAGGCACCTTCCCGTATTTATACCTCGAGTCTTTCCACTCGTTGATCTTCCACGAGAACTTCCTCGCAGCCTTTGTGTCGAATTCCTTTCGGACCATCGATGTGAGCGGTGGGTCCCACGTAAAATCTTGCTGCAAAAAAACACGACATTCCCGCATTAGTAATTAAAATGTGAGTGATATAGAAAATATATTTGAAAAAATAAAATAAAATCATACCGCAAATTGTCGGAACCAAGTGTCCCGGTCCTCCAATGGCATGTCGGTGTATGTGGGATACGGTTTAGTGAGCATGGAATTCATCATTTCGTTGATAGAACCCGTAATACCGTTTCCCGAGTATTGGAACCTATTAAAACATTTAGTTAAATATTTATCTAAAATTATTAAATCCACTACATGTTTAAATAAGACTTACCAGGTCGTGTTAGGTGCCGGGTCTGGATGTAGACGCGTCAACCTATCACGTCCGGGTTGCGCCACAAACTGCTCGATGGTCATCGAGGTGGGAGCTGAGTGGGCTGTAGGTGGGGGCTGAGACATGTATTGGCTCTCCAAGTCGGGACTATCCTCGGGGATAACCTTCTCACTCGTAGTCCGACCTCCCCTACTGGAACTCCCACCTCCTCTAGAGTTATGAAACTGCCCATAATTCCTACGATTTCCATAATTCTAAGATTTAGAGATTTCGGGATTTATGGAATTTGGAATGTATAGGAATTTGTGAATTTGAAATTTTGGGATTTAGTTAATTGGAAATTTAGGATGATGGGAATTAAGGATATTGGGGATTGAAGAGTTTTGTAGTAAATAAATTTAATTCAATTGGGATTACGTGGTTTTGTGATTTGCAATTTTTAAATTTAAGTAATCTGAGTTTTTTTTTATATTGTATATTCAGAAACCGAAGTTCATGGATTTAAGTTTTAAGAAGTTAATAAAAAAATTTAAGAATTAAAAAATTTTATTAACATTAATTTTCCAAATTTTTTAAACTTGTAAAAAATGCTTTAAAGGTTTAAATTTGTTTAAAGTTTGAATTGGTAAACATTTTTTATTAAAATTAATATGACAAATTTTTAAAAATTGTTAAAAAATTTGTAAATATGAAGGATTTAAAGGTTTAATTTTTTAAAAATTGTTTAAAATTCTGAACATTAATTTGACAAATTTTATTAAAGTTAAAAAATTATAAATTTAAAAGTTTAAATTGTTAACGTTATAAACTTTAAAATTTATAAAATAGTAAATTTGAAGGATTTAAAGATTTAAATTTTATTAATTTTAGATAGGTTTAAAATTTTATAGGTTTAAATTGTTTTATTAATGTCAAAAAAAATTTAATTTTGAAGGATTTAAAGGTTTAAAATTTTAAAGTTATAACTTTTAAATTTATAAAATTTTAAATTAAAGGATTTAAAGTTTTAAAATTTATTCTACAATTTCACATTTTTTTAGATATTTTCCCGTCAAAATAAATCCCGTTCCATTCTATTCCCGATCCTATATTCCCGTTCCCTTTAGCTTTTTCTATGTTCAATTGCATTTTATTTATTTAGACATTTAGACATTTTCTCTATGTTTACTTAATAAATTTGGTAAAAAAATCTTATAATTTTGAATCCCCGAATATATACGTCTGATTTTTCGAATTGGTGATGTTATTTTGTAAACATTATCATATATTTTATACAACTCTTATAATTCCTTTACAAAAACCTTATAATCAAATTTATAACCTTATTATATATTTAAAAAAAAAAAAAATCAAACACCGTCGGAATTCCGTCTTAAAGTTCAGACGGAATTCCGACGGCTATAATTTATTTTTTAATTTAATTTCTCAGAACAAGAAAAAATTAATTTAAAATCAAACACCGTCGGAATTCCGTCTTAAAGTTCAGACAGAATTCCGACGGCTATAATTTATTTTTTAATTTTAATTTCTCGGAACAAAAAAAATTAATTTAAAACATAAACCGTCGGAATACCGTCTGAACTTTAAGACGGAATTCCGACGGTGTTTGATTTTTTTTTTGGCCTTTCAAAATATATGATAAGATTTTAAATTTGATTATAAGGTTTTTGGAAAGGAATTTTAAGATTTGTATAAAATATATGATAATGATTAAAAATAACATTATCATATATTCTATATAATTAAATATATAAATTGATGTAACACCAATATTTCATAATTTTAGTTACTTTTGTTTTGTAATGATTTGCGTATCAATTTATGTAAATAAATATTATGAAAGGTATTTCACATATATAACACCAATATTTCATAATCATTAAAAGGAAATATAACACATGAAAACATTATACGATCGTAAAATAGATACTGGATCATTATTGAACATAAAAGCAACATAAAGTTGTTATCATTAAATTATTCTTATTTGTGGACGAGTTGGATGTTTAGTCTTCATCAGAGTCTGGAACTGTTTCATACTCGTACCCAGTAGTTCCTTCATCTTCCGCCTCGATGGTAGATCCTTCCATTGGTTGGTATTCTGCAATAATCGAATTAGCACCGATTATCTGTTTCAAAAACGAATTTAGTTAACCATTCCCATAAATATTTATAAATGTATATATGGTGTATCTACCTTAACAATGTTCCGCTCTGTGATGTTCAGGTACTTTTGGTTTCTATCAAAACGGCAAACGGTAACATTCTTCAGGATTACCACCGCACCTACACCAGTGGTGAGTCTGTACTCGTCCTTCTTGAAGATGTGATGGTGCATGGTTCCCTCGATTTTTCCTGAAGGATCTTTTAAGGTTACAAGCAAATCTCCTTGGTCATTGGGGGTTAAACTAGAGAGCATAGCCACAATCTGATAATAAAATATATAGAATATACTTGTCAGGTAAATTGTATGTCTAAATGTTAATAAAATATGTCGCAAAACGTAAACCGTTTTGACTTTAAAAAATTGTGAATGCGGGGATTTAATTTCTGCAACCTGGGTCCAGAATGGTGTGCTTCTTTTGTTAGAAGAACCTACATGAAAATGAATGGTAGATTTAGTATTTGTCAGCTACAATCATTATTGTAAAAGTAAAACCGGTAATTATATATATATATATATATATATATATATACCTTCACGGATTATGTAATCGATAGTAGAAGTCCACCGAGGACTACTAAAATCCTGGTCTTCCTGTGGTGCCTCATTCATGACCTCACGAATAAAATCTTGTGTTGGGCGTGGCTGAGAACTTTCACCTCGCATCACCTTTGCATCATGAGACCTCTTTCGAAACAGGCCTCGCCGTACAACTTGGCCAGGTCCCGGTATTACGGGCGTTTGGTTCTGGGATTGTTGAGTTGGATGGAGTGAAATAGTCGGTTCAGCATTAGTAACATTTAAGTTATCGTAAGGAGGGCTTGAAGGAACAAGAGTTGTGGCTAGAGGGTTATGACCGGGGGATCGGTTTTGCATATAGTAATTCCACAGATCTTTGTTTGCCATTACGCAATTGAATTTTTCTGTGTTATGACTTGATGGTTATAATTTTGTTATGAATGCAATGAAAAAATGTGCAAACTTATGTAGAACGGATATCCGTCGGATTTCCGTCGGAAAACCGTCTAAACACTCCGACATAAGACCCCACCAATCCCTTCCGCGACTGCAGACGATTTATTAGCCACTCAAACTTTGCCGACATCGGAAACCGTCTACAATCCGTCGGAAAGCCGTTACATAATTGTGACGACATAGCTCCGTCAGAAATACGTCGGTACAGCTAACCAATCAAACTTTGCCGACATTGGAAACCGTCTGCAAGCTGTCAGAAATCCGTTAAATAATTCTGACGACATATATCCGTCGGAAATCCGTCGGTACAACTGACCAATCAAACATTGCCGACATCAGAAACAGCCCGCAATCCGACGGCATACGGACGGTTTATACAGTCAAGTACAACTATAAATAGACCTTATGGAGTGTATATCTTCTACACCTCTCCATAACCAAAAAAATATGTCTTCTAGCTCTCCTAATGAAGACGCAAAAACAACATCCGAGGCTAATTTTTTTTATGTCCCAAAATACTCTTGGGAAACCGAATCTCAAAGCGACAAATTCACTCAAGAAATTCCCACTTACTCGTGGGAATTTGATACGTGCTCACCAATCCAAAAAGAAGATTTCACATCAACAGTAGTGCCTGACAGCCAGTGGTCGCCAAACATCCACCACGCCAATCCAATCGAAGTCGAACAACCATGTCACTTGGTGGAAAAGTTTGATACTTACGGTGCAAGTACTTCGAACGTATGTAAGGATCAGTCGTATGATTTTGAATTCGCCCAAAGCCCTGAAAAGCCAAACTTAAATTTAGATGTTGATGCAATCAAAAGTGAATTGTGCAGCGGATTTATAGATTGTGCACAAAAGGATCATTACTATGATTTTGAATTCGCCCAAAGCCCAGACAAGCCAAACCTAAATTTAGATGTTGATGCAATAAAAAGCGAATTGTGCGACGGATTTGTAGATTCTCAAGAAAAGAAAATAAAGGGAAAGCACATCAGGAAATGGTTCTAACAAATGGTAAGTTCGGAGTGGAAACCGACATATGATTGTAAAATGAGGAGTTTATTATGTACTTGTGTCGTAACGGTTGTGTGTTAAAAATTTCAAACTCTCTAATGTAACTGTTAACGTTTATTTCATCTGTTTTAAATTTTATGTTCCAATAAATGTAATGTTTCATTGGAATTGCAATAACATTAGTTATCTTTAATTACTCATCGTCCATGACTATATATATAGTATTAAATAATATGATATATGGAACACATAATTGTGAGAGAACAACATGCATTAATAAGCAAATTTGTATTCCCAAATAATTATTCTGAATCTTCGGAGAAACCTTCACTAGGGATGGAGTCTGAATCGTCGTCAAATTCTCCACGTGTTTCCTCTTCGTCTGAATGCACTTGATCATCCCCGACATAATTAGGATCAACGACAAGGTCGATGTTATCCATCTCCTCAACCGGTGACATTTGTACACTTCTCGATGGTTGTAGAGCATCATGTTCTGGAACTCCAAAGATTTTTCCTCTAGGGTTTATTGCAGTTACTGTGATCCATGGATCTGTACGGTAGGCAACTCGAGGATATGGAATGTAGCAAACCTAATAATAATTAGTGGTTATTGATAATATACATGAACAAGAAACCTTAACAATGAGTAAGTAGGTAAACATATTACTGTATTGATACCTGGTCTGCTTGAGATGCAAGGATAAATGGATCGTAATACTGTAGTTTCCGGCTTGAATTAATCGAAATAACACCAAGAGGGTCAACTCGAACCCCTCGACCATTGGATGAGTCATACCAATCGCACATAAACACAATGCACCGCAAATCCAACATTCCTGGATAGTGGATTTCCAAGATTTCTTTTAAAATCCCATAGTACATCGTATCACCGGATTGCGCCAAAATACCACAGTCCGAAGTTGGCCTTTTACGTCTTTCCTCACGGATCCTGAACGAATATCCCCTAGTACAAAACCCGCGATATGAAGTCGCGGTGCTGAGTAACCCATGAACAAACTCAACTAACCATGTCGGGACATCCTCACCACGTGCTATACAGTCAGACACCTACAAAATGATATAAGTAAGATATAAGTAACATATGAACGTGAAAACATGGAAAAGTAAGAGTAAGTAATTATCTTAAACTTACATAACATGGCAACCACCACGGAAATTCTTCATCTTTCAAGACAGCTAGTTGGGCATCTGTCTTATCAGAATGGTATTCACGGGCGAGAGACATGTAGATCCTGTAACATAACAGTTGTTAGTTGATGAAGGCATATATATATTTCCATAAATTTGCCATAAAAACTTATATACCTTTCGTACTTCAAAATGTCGTCACAGTTTCTGAGGATATACGTATGCAAATGTGTGACCTCTTGTTGTGATAGTCTGCGTTTCTTTCTTTTTCCAATTGGTCGACCAACTTGGGCAAACAACTCAGGTACAACCACGGCATAGACAGCTTTCTCACCTCCATCATCATGTCTGGCAGGACGTCTCGCCTTAGAACGAGCTTCCGATGGAAAGTAAGTTTCGGCAAAGTGTGAGATTTCTTCGTTTAGGCTTTGTTGAACAATAGATCCCTCAACCCTGCTCAAATTTTTTACCTTTTTCTTCATGTGGAACATATAACGCTCGAACGGATACATCCATCGGTATTGAACAAGGCCTCCTAAGGCTGCTTCTCGTGGGAGGTGAATAGTTAGATGTTCCATAACGTCAAAAAAAGACGGTGGAAATATCTTCTCAAGATTACAAAGGAGAGCCGGGATATTGTCCTCCAAGTTATGTATCCCGTGGACGGTAAGCGTTCTTGAACATAAATCTCGGAAGACTGCACCAACTCCTATGAACGAAAATTAAACAAGTTAGCTAGTACATATATAGTAATATTATGGTAGTGAGAAACTAATGGGAGTACGAAATATACCTCCAATTGCTTGGTGGATTGGTTGTGGAAGAAGATATGCAAATACAAATGGAAGAAGATGCTGCATCACGACATGACAATCATGACTCTCCATTCCTATAAACTTGCCTTCCGTCGAATCCACACAATTACGTAGATTAGATGCGTAGCCGTCTGGAAATTTGACAAATTTTTTGAACCATTCAAAAAATACTTCTTTCTGGCCTGCGTCTAACCGGTACGCAGGCATCGGTAATCTATCGTTAGAAACATGAAGAGATTCCCTTGAACAAACCAATGGCAAGTCTAACCTAGACTTCCTGTTGTCTTTTGTCTTCCCTGGAACGTTTAAGATGGTGTTCATGATGTTGTCAAAGAAATTCTTTTCAACATGCATGACATCTACATTATGGCGCAGTAGATGGTCTTTCCAGTAAGGCAAATCCCAAAAAATACTCTTCTTGTGCCAATTGTGATATTGTCCACAACCGTCGACGGGGTAATGGCCATTACCCCCCATTACCCCCACATTCAGGAGTTCGCTCTGCACCAAAATCTCGTAACTGTTCTAATATGCTGCGACCATCTATCTCAGGAGGTGGACCATGTAACATTTGTACATTCTTCTTGAAATGTCTTCTAGACCGACGATATGGATGGGTTGACGGTAAAAAACACCTATGGCAATCAAACCATGAAGTCTTCCTTCCGTGCTGCAATTGGAATGCTGAAGTATTGTCTTGGCAATAAGGACATGCCAATCTTCCATGCGTTGTCCATCCAGACAACATACCGTATGTCGGAAAATCGCTTATGGTCCACATAAGAACTGCTCGCATGTTGAAATTCTGCTTGATTGAAATGCCAAATACCTCGACACCATGCTTCCACAACATCTGCAACTCATATATCAATGGTTGGAGGAATATATCGAGTGACCGTCTCGGATGATCAGGCCCGGGAACTAAAATTGAGAGAAACAGGAACTCTTGCCGCATGCACATAGAAGGAGGCAAATTGTAAGGTGTTACGATGACCGGCCACAATGAATATTTTCTTCCATGCTTTCCAAATGGGTTAAAACCATCGGTGGATAAGCCAAGATATACATTCCGTCGTTCATATGCAAAATCTGGATATACGGATTGGAAGTGCTTCCACGCTTCCGCGTCTGAAGGATGCGTGATATCTCCATCTTGACTATGCTCTGCATGCCATCTCATAGCCCTAGCAGTGCGGTCTGATTCGTACAGCCTCTTCAACCTCTCCGTTAAGGGTAAATACCACATCCGTTTAAATGGAATCTTCGCCCTCCCACTTGTGTCCTGGAACCGTGGTTTGTGGCAAAATTTACATTTATTTCGGTTCTCGTCTTCTCTCCAGTATATCATACAGTTGTCGATGCACACATCTATAACCTCGTAGGGCAAACCAAGACCGGCAACAAGTTTTTGGATCTCGTAGTATGATCTGGGGGACAGATTATCTTCTGGCAAAATATCTTTCACGAACTCGGCAAATGCATCAACACATTCTTCGGACAAATTGTAATCAGTCTTCAGGTTCATCATCCTAGTAGCAGCAGATAGCGGTGAATGACCATCCCTACAACCGCTGTATAGTGGTTGCTTTGATGCGTCTAAGTGATTCCAAACTTTACTAACTGAACCACTAATTCTATTACAGCAATTAGAACAAGGACATTTGATATCCTGACATTTCTTGGCCGCCTCTTGATTTCTAGGTAACTGCATGAACTCGCAAATACCTTGAGCGTATTCAGTCGTTAATAAGTTCGACCCCTCTTCCATCATTGGCGCGTCCATCCATGACCGAAAATATGAAGAACTCATCTCTCAAATTTTTTAAGTTTGGTTTTCAGATGTTGGTATAATGAACGTTGGAAGAAATGTGCAAACTTATGTAGAGGGGATTTCTGTCGGAAATCCGTCAATACATCCGACATAACACCCCACCAATCACATCGGCCACCGCAGACGATATGTCAACCATTCAAACTCTGCCGACATCGATAACCGTCCGAATTCCGTTGGAATGCCGTCGGAAAATACCGATTGATAATGACCGTCGGAAAACCGTCGGTTATTTCCGACGGTTGTCAGACGTGGCATTCCGTCTGACAACCGTCGGAAATAACCGACGGTTTTCCGAGGGAATCGTTTTGGTCGGCATGCTGTCTGACAACCGTCGGACATAACCGACGGAACAAAAATTTCCGTCGGAATTTACTGTGTTTTCTTGTAGTGAATGGATCCGGTTTAGTTTAAATCACAGAAAGTATGCTTCTTATATACGATTTGCCTAAGTTGGAGAATTATTAAGTTTTTTTTTCCTTATACATATATTTTCGTATGTATTAAGTATAATATGAATGTTTCGTTTAGCAGCCGGAGAAAGCAGAAGGAAGCAGGAGCAAAAGGAGTGCAGCAAGAGTGAAGGAGTTTATTAGTTAAGGTTGATTAGTGAGTTCACGTATGTGAACATGAAACTTGGTTTTGGTCAAACTAGCCAAGGAGTAGAATTAGTATTTGTCTTGGGATATGTTTATCTAATCTCTTGTTGATTACAAATACGACTCATTATTTTGTGTTGTATTCTTTCTTTTTCTACAAAGTAGGTATGTCATTGGGAACCAAAAATGCCTTAGATAAGGATCTCTTTTCTAGGAAAAATAAGTGGTTTTGTTGGTAGGAGATATTTTTATAAGATTCTACAAGGTAATTGATCATAGTTCCTACTTTCATTGAAACTAAAGAGCATATAAAGAAGAACATTTTTTTCATGTTGAAATGTCGATGTAGGTTTATGCGGTCCATTTCAAATGCAAAATATGAAATTCATGTTCAACTACATGAAAGCAGCAATAGCATAGCCTACAGAGGAATTTCAATAATCTTCTACCTATGCGATATTGAGCATCTTGACCGAGGAAGGGTTTCTATGATCAAAATTAAGCAAAAAGTACATAATAAATTCGAATGAAATTAAAACAACTGGGTCTAATTTGAAATAATATGTCCATGTCTTATAACCTCAAAGTTGTCATCCCAAATAGGCAAATACTTCGTTACCGTGTTAAAGAAAACAATTTAACTTCCTTTTTATCTACACATAGAAAAACAATAATGGTGAAGTATTGATAACTACACATAGAGTTAAATAATATTTTCCCATGTCTCAAATTTCCAAATTTTCTCTCTTTTCTTTTTGTCGTCAATTATTCAATTTTTCAATCTTGCCTTATCCATTTAAAAAAAACCTTGGGCTTATGATTGATTCATATGATTGATTATTAAATTCCTTTTTATTAACTTGTACGTCTTATTTTTGCAAAATTTGTTTTTTTTTCTTTCTCAACCTTTCTTCTCCAATCCCACAATTTCTCACCAAACCCTAATTTCCCCTAAATTGGGTAAACCAAATTTCATCATCTCACCTTGAATTCACTCAATTCCAATTATGGCTTTATTGTTAGAAGAAATCATTCGATCAGTAGAGGCTTTGCTAAAGCTCAAAAACTCGAATCAGAAACCCTTCGTTGACCCGAACCTCGACCCGGTTCTTCTCGTCCCCGGAATCGCTGGGTCGATTCTAAACGCCGTTGATCATGAAAACGGAAACGAAGAACGTGTCTGGGTTCGGATCTTTAAAGCCGATCATGAGTTTCGAACAAAGATGTGGTCTCGATTCGATCCTGAAACTGGTAAAAATGTTTCCTTTATCGTTATCTGCATTTGGGTTTGATTGAGTTTTCCAGAAACTAGCTGATAAGCACTGTGATTATGTCAAATTAAGATCCTGCAACTGGTAAAAATGGCTCCTTTATTGTTTTCTGCTTCTGGGTTTGATTGATTTTCCAGAAACTAGCTCATAAACACTGTAATTTAGCTTTTTTGGTTATGGTTGCGAGTTTGATCTTAGTATGTTTGATCTGAAACAGGTAAAACAATCTCTCTGGATCCAAAAACGAGTATTGTGGTTCCTCAAGAAAGAGCTGGTCTTCATGCAATTGATGTCTTAGACCCAGATTTGGTAATGTTAAATCTCTAGCTGTTTTGGTTTCATGAGCTATTTATTGAATTGTTGTTTATAAGATCAATCACACAATTTCTGTAGATTGTTGGACGTGAATCTGTGTACTATTTCCATGAGATGATTGTCGAGATGATCGGATGGGGATTCGAAGAAGGGAAAACGCTATTCGGTTTCGGTTACGATTTTCGACAAAGCAATAGGTAAAAAGGAATTGTCTTGTGAGTTTGATAGATGGTTTGGCGTAAACTTTGATCGGTGTGTTGACAATATTATGGTTGTATAGACTGCAAGAAACGTTGGACCAATTTGCGAAAAAGTTGGAATCGGTTTACATAGCTTCAGGAGAGAAGAAGATTAATGTTATAAGTCATTCTATGGGAGGACTGTTGGTGAAATGTTTCATGAGTCTGCACAGTGATGTATATAATCCTCTTTCCTTTATTCGTGAATCGTAAGTCTTTTCTGATATTATCTTTGATCTCTATCTGACATTTTTTGGATGGGTTTTATGCATTTATCAGATATTTGAGAAGTACGTAAAGAATTGGATTGCTATCGCTGCTCCATTTCAAGGTAAGTTCTCGGACTATGTGATCGTACTCGAGACAAGTACCAGACTGATTGGTTTCACGTTATTGATTTAGGCGCCCCTGGATATATCACATCGACTTTGCTTAATGGAATGTCATTTGTCAATGGTTGGGAACAGAACTTTTTCGTCTCTAAATGGAGCATGCATCAGTTGGTAATGATTAGTGAACAATAAATCTCATTTGTTTGATCTCTTCTAGAGATTGGCTGATACAATTGTTCCCTCGTTTCAGCTTATTGAATGTCCGTCGATATACGAGCTGATGTGTTGCCCGTATTTCAAATGGGAACACCCTCCCGTTTTAGAGCTGTGGAGAGAAAAACAGAGCAATAATGGAGTTGGAACGTCTGATGTTGTTCTTGAATCTTACCGTAGTCTCGAGAGCCTTGAAGTTTTCACGAAATCTCTTTGTAATAATACAGTAAGTTACATACTACCACCATCTTTCATTATATAAGGAAGCCGCTGCAATGGCTGATCCTATGCTCCTCACAAATGCTCAGGTTGATTATTGCGGAGAATCCATCGAGCTTCCTTTTAACTGGAAAATCATGGCGTGGGCTCACGAAACGATGAGAATATTATCATCTGCCAAGCTTCCTTCTCAAGTTAAATTTTATAACATATATGGGACCAATTTAGAAACCCCTCATAGTGTTCGGTAATGTTTCTTGCTTTGAAGTCTCGGTTTTGAGTCTTTATTCTTACAAGTCGTTCCGCAGTTTCTAAATTGGATATATATACTCCTCTGCAGCTATGGAAATGAGAAGATGCCCGTCAAAGATCTAACGAATCTAAGATACTTCCAGGTAGCACATTTTCCATCTTTTCTCAGGTATCGAATTATCTTTTTTCTCATATATATTGATCTGAGATCTCTTATCCTGTGATCTCAGCCGACATATATATGTGTTGACGGTGATGGCACGGTCCCAGTGGAGTCTGCCATGGTATGTTGCATGATTTTGTTTCACTGAAACTCATCTCTAGTATAGATGAATCTTGATTTAGTCGGTTAAGTTGATTATTCTTTTGCAACGGTTTCTTTTTCTCTAGGCGGATGGGCTTGAAGCAGTAGCAAGAGTTGGAGTTCCCGGGGAACACAGAGGAATTCTGAACGAGCACCGTGTCTTCCGAATGCTTAAAAAATGGCTAAATGTTGGTGAACCCGACCCATTCTACAACCCAATAAACGATTACGTCATCCTTCCTACAGAATTCGAAATGGAGCAATACAAAGAGAATGGACTCGAGGTTGCTTCCGTTAAAGAATCATGGGACATCATAGCGGATGACAATGGTAACGGCACAGCCGAGTCAACCGTCAGCTCCATATCAGTCTCTCAACCTGGCGAAGGTGAAGCTCGTGCGACCTTAACCGTCCATTCACAAAATGACGGTAGACAACATGTGGAACTCAATGCCGTAAGTGTCTCTGTTGATGCATAAAAACTCTTCTTACCTTTGTAAATCTAATGTGTCGTCAAGTGTGTCTTTGTGTCTGTATATAGCAAATAACACTCATGGCTCGTGTACATATAATCATAATAATAACTTTCGTGTTTCATGTATTGTTTAAGCTTACAAGATTCTATTTTTTTTATAATTCTTGGGTCTTATCTGATGATATATCCGAGTTATAAAAACATCATATTGTAACATTTTGCATAAATAATCTAAGTTGTGTAAAAATGTTCAAATATAGTTGAAGCCTTGTAAACAACCTGATCAAATGTTGGCTATACGAATCAGACAAAACGTACACAAATAAACAAATGTTCTACCTCTACATCACAAGCCAATTTTTTATTGGTATATACATTCCCTTTTCTCTTATGAATTGATTTACATGTTTGATTCTTTATTCTTTTATTTGAGACGTTAGCTATATTCTTCGATTTATCTCCACGAAAATATTATCTCGAATAACTTTTCAAGAAAGAACCTAATCCACGCATCTAAACCATCCGTTATATCTCTTTCTAATTTCGAGTTTACCTATCAAAAGTGCCACTAAGAGACATTTAGCTATTCACACATATTTAGAAAGTTAAACGTAGAAAATAATCTCTTCACTGCCAAAACTTAACCTTGTGTGCATGCGTTTTGAAAGGTTAAGGTTCATAAAAAAACTTTCTACTTTTTCAGTTTCCAAAATACTGTCAACTTTGGGTGCAGAAGAGTGACCAGTCTTCGTCATACTCACATAAAGTGTATGTTTTAGCAAAAAAAACATTCACTTAATTCATAAAACTCGAATTACTTAAAACCTTACAACATCAACTCTCGGTTTTGATTTTATTCACCACCAACATCAAAGTAGTTACTTAACTAATAATACGATAGATCAACGTTATCATGTAGAGAGACACGTTTCATAGGTGCATATGGATATTTATATGTTTTTTTATATACCATATTAACTACTTTGTTTGGGACAAATTGCAACACCTTTGAGGAAAAGCCCTTTCTTCCAAATACCAGCCTCATGCTCATACATTGAGAAAGTGATCTCTCCGGCTGAATTATTCTCTGTCTTGAACTCTCCGACTCTAATATCGAACCATTGATACCTTGGTTTGTCCCTCAAACTCACCTTTTGCTCTTGTGGTTTCCCTTTACCGTTAGGCAAGACTAGCTTCACGTTCACCGGCATATCCCATCCATAGGCCGGATCCTCTAGCTTCACCTTAAACACTACCTCATACATAATCCCTGGAGTGAGATTCTTTATGTCGAATTTTCCCGTGATATCAAGCCAACACACGTTTTTCAATTCCGCGGCTTCTATTGTCTCGCTTTTAATCAAAAACATCAAAATAAATAATCGGTTGTGTTAGTTAAATAGTATTTTGCTATAAGTAAAAGAAAAACATTCTAAGATATCATAAAAACAATGTTTTGATCCAAAAACACTATCAACCCCATTAGTTAAAAGGGTCTTACTTTGGTGACTCTATGTTGGGAATCCATGTCCAGTAGTTGGAGTCATCAGACCAAGTGATAGAGAGCTTCCTTGGAAAGAGCATGAAGCAGTTGCTGTTTTTCTTGTCCACCCAATATTTGACCTGTTCAATATTTTATAAGGTGAATTTGCTCAATAACAAAAAAGAATTTTATAATCAAGCAACTAACAAAAAACTTTAAATCTAATGGTTAGAATTTTGCCACATAAGGCAAAATTGGTTAGTTGCTTGATTATTAAGTTTTTTTGATGTCATTGAGCAACTTATCCCTATTTTTTTTAGGGAAATTAGCTAAAATAATACACAAAAAAAATTATAATCTAAAAACTAACCAATTTTTACCTTCTTCTCTCTATCTCTTCCTATCTCTCTCTACCTAATTTGTTAGTTTTCAAATTATAATTTTTTTTTTTGCTATATCACCCTTTTTTTATATGCATATCACCAAACAAATGGATTAATACATGGTCAATATCAATATGGGACATTATACTAAGACCAATGTGGTGCCATTTCATTTCATTAAAAATGAAATCACCATTAGGATATTATTATTCTAGCGCCAATTAGTTCTATGTTATTTTACCTTCAAACTAAATAAAATGAAAAATCTGCGTATCATTCTTCTAGTAGGAGAAATAAGAAAAGAAACTCAATTTATAATCCAAAAAGGTTTGAAGTAAAGTTGTTAAAAATGAGATTACTTTGTGAAGGTTTCTTTGATTTACCTTCAAACAATCTGTTTGATTGGACTGCAAATGAAATTCTTAATTTTGTCCAATTACGATAGATTCATACTTTTAGAAAGTAAAATTTTAAATGGAAATTTGTTTACACATATAAAAGTACGTACCCCATGTGTGTTGTATTTCTCCATAATGAAAAAAAAAATTGAGCTGATTCTTGATGTTAGAAATAAAATAAAAAGTGAGCTATAGCTAATACTTTTATAGAAAGAAAAAAAAAAGGTACTAACCAGTTTGGTGGGTTTCAAGAAAACACCAGAACGTAGCTGTTCATAAAGATTAGCAGATGATATAATAGAAGGGTCACGGAGAATGGCCTCGCAGTTATGTGGAAGTTGTGGTTCTTTCACCACTGGAATCGAAAACCCTGGGTCTTCGATGTTAGACATCTTCTTTGTTATTAATGACGTTGAGCAATTGTTTTTGCTTGACAAATCAATGAAACTTATATATTTTTTAAATTTTGTGTGATCTCAGATTACAAACTGACAAATAAATTCTCCTAAATATATAGCCATAGGGAAAAGGGTTTAAAGAACTTATTCATTTATTCTGTTTTGTCATGCTTTATTTTATTTTTCTCTTTTGTTTCATTATTCTTTATAACCAGCCAACCAGGTTAATCATGAACCGGAAATCAAATTATATAATCACATATCATGCACAAAGTTAGATTTTTAAATATATAGTCACATATCAATACAACCCATAAATTTCGGTCTTAAAGGTCCATAATCTCTTTGACCAGAAAAAAAAAAAGGTCCATAATCTCTTCATACTAGAGATCAAATCAAATTCAATTAAAAAAAAAAAAAATTCCTCAGTTGGTGTTTGAACTTGGAACATTTTTGACTACTCTTCTTTTTCAGTGACGAAGTGGTATGGCAATTGAATTACCGACATCGGACAGTAAAAAAGAAATCATTTAAAACATTTATAATAGAACCTTTTTATTTTGCTCTTTTCTTTAACGAAAGAACCTTTAAGGGCATGATTATCAATAAGTTCTTAGAGTAAATATAAAATATAAAATTATTAAAATATATACGCTCTCTTCCTTTTACTCAACTTTATACTTTCTCTTTCATCATTTTACTCAACTTTTATGAATTTTATATTTAAACACTCTTTTTTTTTTCAAAAACACTCTCCAAAAGTTCTAAAATAAATAACTTTCTCTTCCTTTTACTCAACTTTTCACCCACTATCTCCTCGCTTTACTCAAATTTTATTAATTTTCTATTTCAATACACCCCACAAAAACGCTATCTTTCTTCCTTTTACTCAAATTTTAATAATTTTATATTTTAACAACCTACTATATTTACTCTAACAACCCTCAATAATCATGCTCTTAGCATTTTTTTTTTGTCACGTGCACTAGCATTTTTATAATTGCATGTTGGGTGTTGGGGTCGGTTTTCACCCACTCAACGTTAACATTCAAAGTCAGGCGACTGAAAAAATGGCCCTCCGGACTCTCGATGAAGAAGGCGGAATAGCTCCTAGGTCTTCACGCGAATCAAAGCCAGTAATCATGGAAGCTGTCTGGGCAAGGTGGAGGACCATCCAAGACTTGACGAATGGAGGCGTGTTCGGTCTGACGGAGCCGACCACGGCCTCGCCAGAGGAAGGCGACCACAGGCTCGCTCCCACTCGAGACCGCGACCACGCGCTCGCTCCCGACCGCGACCACGGGCTCGCTTCCACTCGACCGCGACCACGGGCTTGCTCCCACTCAACCGCGACCACGGGCTCGCTTCCACTCGACCGCGACCACGGGCTCGCTCCCACTCGAGACCGCGACCACGCGCTCGCTCCAACCCGCGACCACGTCCTCTCCGATACAGTCTTCAGCCCAACGACACAGAGATAGCCTGAAGCCTGGTCCAGACAGCGAAGCCCATGTTGGTGCAACCGACTCCGCGAAGACTTAGGAGGCTTAGCCGACTTAGGAAGCTATATATACTTCTTTGTACAAACCCTAAGGGGATATAGACAATCTTATTCACAATCTTGTACTCAAACACATTCAAAGCAATAACAACACTTTTTTCTCATATCTTGTTGTCTTAGCTTACCCTAGAAATCTCTGCCTCCTCTCGAAACCCTTACAAATCTAATTGTGCTAGTTTAGGCTCCCACAATTTGGCGCCGACTAAGGGGAACTAGAGAATTTCTGACACAAAAAGGCTAGGTTACACAAGATCTAGGAGGATGACCAACGACAACAACAAGTCAAACAGCAGTGAGGAGTCCTCGCCTGGCAGGAGCAACCAGGAGAAGGAGAGCTCCGTCGAAGCTCCTGCACCCAACACCGTCAATAACCCAGCAGACATGACGGAGATCAAGCAGATGCTGGAAACGCTCGTCAAGCGGGCGCATGACCAGAAGAAGTTCAACGAGGCGACGACAAGCAAGCTGCAGGCACTTTCACGAAGAAAGCGCAAGAGATCCCGCATCAATACGCCTCGGACCAACATAAGAAATCGGGACACCGATGGAACTCCCGAGCGTGCTGTGGAGGTGTCTGACGACGATCAACCTCCTCCTCGGAGACGCGCCTGAACGAACACTGCTGGCAACAGCGCCATGGCTGACGGAGAAGGAGAGCCCTCCATAGCAGAGTTGTACCAGAGGGAACAGGAGCGCAGGGCTCCACGAGGTTCCCGAGATGAAGAGGTCGCTGCGCTGAAAGCCCAGTTAGACAGGGTCGTCTCTGACCAGAAAGACACCCAACTACAGGTGTACCGAAGCACGACAAAGGCTCCTAGGATCGCCTATGTGCTTGAGAGGGCACGGAATACACCCTTCGCTGAGAGGGTCGCGAGGGCTCAAATCTCCAACCCCAGAAAAATAAGGCTTCCAATCTATGAAGGAACCACCGACCCTGCTGTCCATCTGATGGAATTCGAAGTCGCCTTAGGAAGGGAAAACTTCACAGAAGCCGAGAAGGACATCGGCTACTGCAAACTGTTCGTAGAGAGCCTCAAAGGGCCTGTCCTCTAGTGGTTCTACAAGCTGGAGAGGAACTCAATCCACAAGCCTTATCTCTGGATGAGCTCCACTCACAATTCTAAGCCTCGTCTCAGGATGAGCCCACATGATCTCCTCCGCCTTAAGGGGGGGAGTGAATGTTTTCACTAAGCCTTGTCTCTGGACGAGCTCCACTGATCTCCTCTGCTTTATGGGGGGGGGGGGTACCCGTACTCTACTCTTTGACTATATCATCACCAGAAACTTCAAACACTTGACACAAACCTCATCATGAGAACAGCTATGTCCTTCATGGGCTAATCAAAGCTTCATTCAAGTAGAGTCATTCCGCATTCATTGTTGCTGGCCCCAGTGATGATGCGGGAATACAAACACAATGATATCCAGCATCGGATTCAAAGCGTGCTATATAAGTATCAGTGTTCAGTATTAGGGCGGACGAACCCAACTGATCACTCAGAAACCCAACAAGCGTCGTTGGTAAAATGCAGCTGCTAATGATTTCGTTCCGCATGTACCCTGAACGAGTCATTCGGAAACCCAGGATGCACGCTGGTAAAACTTAGGGTGTACTTGTTCTCGGACAGACGTGTCTAGAGAACAGCACCATTCTGCAAAGCCCAACAGCAACGTTGGCAGATAAAGAGCGTGAGCGCATTTTCGTTTTCACAGCCCAAACAAAGCCTCATTCATGAGCAAACGAAGCCTCATTCATGAGCGAACAAAGCCTCATTCATGAGCAAACGAAGCCTCATTCATGAGCAAAAAAAGCCTTATTCATGAGCAAAAGGACAAAAACTTTTCTTTGTACTGCAGCAACGCAGTGGCTTCGGCATGCAAAGTAAGAAGTCTTCAAACCTTTAATCAAGCACGAAGTCTTAAAATCTTCGGTAAACCAAACGCTTACAGCGTTGGCAAACACGTGTTCGGCTCCCTTGCTCGCGGCAACCTCGCCACCGGTATTCGGGACACGGAGTCTTAAAACCTCCATAAGAAATACGAAGTCTTAAAACCTTCAAAAACAAAAAATATTCTGCAGAAACGCAGCAGCTTCAGCAGACAAAGCAGGATGTCTTGAAACCTTCAGAATGCTTACGGAGTCTTAAAACCTCAAGTATGAAGTCACTGTCTACTGCCGTGTGAGTGGTCATGCCAACAACGCCATGACTTCAAACGTTAACGCTGATACCCAATACATCTTTAACGCAGATAAAGAGCGTGAGCGCATTTGCGTTTTCATAGCCCAAACAAAGCCTCATTCATGAGCAAACGAAGCCTCATTCATGAGCGAACAAAGCCTCATTCATGAGCAAACGAAGCCTCATTCATGAGCAAAAAAAGCCTTATTCATGAGCAAAAGGACAAAAACTTTTCTTTGTACTGCAGCAACGCAGTGGCTTCGGCATGCAAAGTAAGAAGTCTTCAAACCTTTAATCAAGCACGAAGTCTTAAAATCTTCGGTAAACCAAACGCTTACAGCGTTGGCAAACACGTGTTCGGCTCCCTTGCTCGCGGCAACCTCGCCACCGGTATTCGGGACACGGAGTCTTAAAACCTCCATAAGAAATACGAAGTCTTAAAACCTTCAAAAACAAAAAATATTCTGCAGAAACGCAGCAGCTTCAGCAGACAAAGCAGGAAGTCTTGAAACCTTCAGAATGCTTACGGAGTCTTAAAACCTCAAGTATGAAGTCACTGTCTACTGCCGTGTGAGTGGTCATGCCAACAACGCCATGACTTCAAACGTTAACGCTGATACCCAATACATCTTTAACTCGGCACTATTATCTCTAACACTACCGAGCTGGGGGGCTAACTGTTGGGGTCGGTTTTCACCAACTCAACGTTAACATTCAAAGTCAGGCGACTGAAGAAATGGCCCTCCGGACTCTCGATGAAGAAGGCGGAATAGCTCCTAGGTCTTCATGCGAAGCAAAGCCAGTAATCATTGAAGCTTTCTGGGCAAGGTGGAGGACCATCCAAGACTTGACGAATGGAGGCGTGTTCGGTCTGACGGAGCCGACCACGGCCTCGCCAGAGGAAGGCGACCACGGGCTCGCTCCCACTCGAGACCGCGACCACGCGCTCGCTCCCGACCGCGACCACGGGCTTGCTCCCACTCAACTGCGACCACGGGCTCGCTTCCACTCGACCGCGACCACGGGCTCGCTCCCACTCGAGACTGCGACCACGCGCTCGCTCCCAACCGCGACCACGCGCTCGCTCAAAGGACGACCATGTCCTCTCCGATACAGTCTTCAACCCAACGACACAGAGATAGCCTGAAGCCTGGTCCAGACAGCGAAGCCCATGTTGGTGCAACCGACTCCGCGAAGACTTAGGAGGCTTAGCCGACTTAGGAAGCTATATATACTTCTTTGTACAAACCCTAAGGGGATATAGACAATCTTATTCACAATCTTGTACTCAAAGACATTTAAAGCAATAACAACACTCTTTTCTCATATCTTGTTGTCTTAGCTTACCCTAGAAATCTCTGCTTCATCTCGAAACTCTTACAAATCTAATTGTGCTAGTTTAGGCTCCCACATTGGATAAGGAATATATACTACCTGGTCCAACACCAAAGGATATTTTGAGCACCAAAGCTGTAAATCGATAATTTAGTTATTAATTTTAGTGCTAAAATCAACTATTACAATTTGTGTTGATTTAAAATCTAAATAATGGAACTTTTTTTTGCTCTTTTCTTTAACGAAAGAATGTACACTAGCATTTTTATAATTGCATTTTGGGTAAGGAATATATACTATATGGTCCAACACCAAAGGATATTTTGAGCACTAAAGCTGTAAATCAATAATTTATTAGTTATTAAGTTTAGTGCTAAGTCGTAGCTATAGAGTTATTATTTTATTTTTTTAATTCAATGTAAATCCCATATCTATAGAAGGGCTGGACAAATTTATGGGTGAAGTTCAGTCTACAATAGATCTTCTCTCCGAATATGCAAATAGTAGCTATAGAGTTATCCAACTAGTTCACTATTTTTTTTTCATTAAATTTACTTTGGATTTCTTCAGTTTTTGGATAATATTTATCAATGTTCGAAAATACCGCGAACTGGAGATAATTTAGATGTCACTTTTTGTAATTTAAAATTTAATATTATATAATACATCGAACCTATCATATTTGTATAAAAATTAGAACAAAAGCGAACTTAAAATGATGTTTCATGTGTAAAAGTGGAGTAGCCGATGTTAGTGTTTTTTAATGATAAAACTAAAGAAAATGATCACTGAATAACCGTTTTGTCCAAACATATTTTTCCTAGTATTTTTACCAATTTGTTGGTATTACACAGTTTTTGTTTTTAACCCTTCCAAACTTATCTAAAACACTGTGCACATGCACAATTATACAACAAACTAATGAAAAATCTCTAAACTCTACCAATGGTGAAATATGTAAAAGAAGGGTATTACATGATTTAAGATATAACAAAAAGGGAAAAAAGAATTACAACTATGTGTTATTCTTGTTTCCACTAGAATAGTTATGGCTGCAACCTATCGTAATCCTAATCCTATCAAAGTCCATCCACTAACAAAGCAAGAAGAATATGTGCCTTCAAATTTTATGCTATTTCTCTTTAAAAAAACAGTATAAGGAGATAATGATTCTCTGCTTCGCGTGGACACCACTTTTAGGTGCTCCCTCAATCTCCTCCGTTCATTCCACATCTCCACAATTTTTCCGAATCTTGGCATCATCATCACCATCATCACCATCACCACCATCATCGTCACCATCATCATCAAGAAGAGCAATATCTCTGTCACTTATCGCCGCCGCGTCATTCGTCGTCTCCTCCGGGATATTCACTTCTCCGGCACTCGCTGAATTCTCAGAAATCCCTAATTCCGGTGGAGTTAAGAGTCTCGATCTCCGAATCGGCGACGGTGAAGTACCCATTGAAGGAGACCAAGTCAGTGTCTTTTGTTATTATAAGATGTTACCAAACAAACCCATAAACTCAATTTTGTAAAAATCTGATTTTTTTTTTTTCTTTGTTTCTTAGATTGCAATACATTACTATGGAAGATTAGCTGCAAAACAAGGATGGAGATTTGATTCAACTTATGATCATAAAGACAATAACGGAGAATCTGTTCCTTTCACATTCATCCTTGGCTCTAGCAATGTAGACAAAATCTCTTATCTCTGTTTGCTTTTATAAACCAATCATTTGTTTCCATAAAGTTTCAATTTTTATAACTTTTGAAAAATGATTTGAATTTTTGTAATAGTTGTTCATTGATTCTTGATGTGACAAATTGAGATTGTTCTATGCTAAAAAGAGAGAAAGAGTTTGATTTGAGTGTGTTCTTGCAAAGTAAAGTGGTTTGAGGTATTTGAAGCATTAAGGATTCATATTTTTTGTTCTCTGCCTCTATGATGATATTTTGATCTCTAGTTTTGAATCTGATGGACTAATGATTTTGATGTGAAGGTCATTTTGGGGATCGAAACGGCCGTGAGGTCGATGAAAGTAGGCGGGATTCGTCGTGTGGTTATTCCGCCGTCTCAAGGCTACCAAAATACATCACAAGAACCTCTCCCACCTAATGTATGTGCTTGCACCTCTCTCATGTAATGATTCAATCCACATTGATTAGTTTGGGGCCTAGCTAGAGACTTAGTGCACAACACTTTGATGCTAGTAGTAATATCCACTTGAAGATATAGACTCACACTTGGAGATGATAAGATTTCATCGAATATGCTTGCCACATCGGTATGTGTATTAGTGTTGTTGGTCAATCAAGTAATTAAGAGATTGGTTTGGACTTGGGAAAGTTTGGCATGCTCTAGAATTCAATCTAGGGTTCTCTATACATGGCTCTTTGGTTCTCTGTTTTGTACTTTGATTCAAAGTGAAATAAGTCGGTTTACGATATGAAACCTTATCAAGAGAGACCCTTGTGATTGATATTCGACACGTATTGTATTGTTAGGACATACATTGATTAGCTATGGGGCTTGGTTAGTATTCTTGTAGGACCCAATAGCTCCCTCAATCTCATGCTAGCTTTAAGGCGAATTCTCTCCAAAACATTTATAACATTTATAATGTAAAAATCTCTATAACTTATATTTTTCGAATTGGAACTAATATATGTTGCAAGATTGTTTTTCTTTTTTTTTTTTTTTTTTTTTTTGGAGAAAATGTTGCAAGAATGTTTGTAAAAATGTTTGTTTGATTCTTGTTGTATGTGTTTTGCAGTTCTTTGATAGACAAAGACTCTTCACGACGATTTTTAACCCAACACGTCTCGCGAATGGAGAAGGTTCTACTCTTGGAACACTCGTTTTCGACATCGAACTTGTCAGTACCAGACGCCTTACTAACCAATGAGTCATATTGCCAATGGCACTCTTTAGTTTCTTGTTGGACAAGAAATCCCATTCATAGTACCCATTGGTTTCATTTACACAAGAAACCATATAATATTTCAATTTAAATGTATCTAAACAAAATATTTCGTAAGCATTTGAATATTGTATAGAAGACGTAAGTAGAAAATTCAACTTTGATATAAATGAGTTGATTATGTGTCCCTTGGTCCTAGCTTTCGCATTCATATTACACTTGTGTGTGGAAAAAAACACAAATTTTGTCTATACGACTTTTCGTAAGATTTGTATTCAAAGATTATTCAATGTTCAAAGTTAATTTATGTAAGAAATTAGATGTTTCTATCGACATCAATTCTTTATAAATAGACAATGAAACCTTTC
Organism: Draba incana; assembly: GCA_963576765.1. Lineage (NCBI taxonomy): Eukaryota > Viridiplantae > Streptophyta > Magnoliopsida > Brassicales > Brassicaceae > Draba > Draba incana. The sequence goes on along the minus strand of OY755210.1, from coordinate 2,702,533 downwards.
TCTATTTTTCACAGCAACTCGAAAATGTCTTTCATAAAACCAATCTCGCTCATTGTCTCCATAACTTTCTTCTTTTCTCTTTTCCTTGGTTCCTCGACGGCGCAAACCGTCGTGAAAGCGACCTACTGGTTTCCGGCGAGTGAGTTTCCGGTCACCGACATTGACTCATCTCTCTTCACTCACCTCTTTTGTGCTTTTGCTGATCTCAACTCACAAACCAATCAAGTCACTGTCGCTTCAGCAAACCAAGCAAAATTCTCAACCTTTACACAAACCGTACAACGAAGAAACGCTAATGTGAAAACGCTTTTATCGATAGGCGGTGGAATCGCTGATAAAACCGCGTATGCTTCCATGGCAAGTAACCCGACTTCTCGAAAATCATTCATTGATTCTTCGATCAGACTTGCTAGATCTTATGGATTCCATGGTCTTGATCTTGATTGGGAGTATCCGAGTACCGCGACCGAAATGAGCAATTTCGGAACGCTACTTCAAGAATGGCGATCGGCGGTTGTGGCGGAAGCTAGTAGTAGCGGTAAACCGCGTTTGCTTTTGGCGGCTGCGGTTTTCTACTATAACAATTACTATTCCGTATTGTATCCGGTTCAAGCCGTTGCTAATAGCTTGGATTGGATTAATCTTATGGCTTATGATTTTTATGGACCGGGTTGGTCTAGAGTAACCGGTCCACCCGCCGCTCTGTATGACCCTTCAAACGCAGGTATCCTATCAATAACCGAAATAAACCAAATAAAACCGATACATAACCACATTTTTTTTATCTTGAATCTCCAAAAAAATTATGAGAAATTTTGAAAATTTTATTTTTATGATACCATTTTCGAAAATACCCTTGTTTGAAAACATTTCTTAACCTCTCTTTTATAAGATTTTTATAGATTATATAATGACGATATATAAAAATTTGTATGAATAAAGTAGTAATGATTATAAAAAACATAGTACCAACTAGGTTTTTAAAATCTTCGGTTTCATTTCGGTCAGAAAATATTAGCTCGGTTATATCAGTTATGTTTCTTTTGGTTATTATAACCAATTTGTGATAATAGGTCCAAGCGGCGACGCCGGAGTAAGATCATGGATTCAAGCCGGACTTCCTGCGAAGAAAGCAGTCTTAGGATTCCCATACTACGGTTACGCATGGCGGCTCTCAAACGCAAACAGTAACAGCTATTACGCACCCACCACAGGAGCTGCAATATCGCCTGACGGTTCGATCGGATACGGTCCAATAAGGAAGTTCATAGTTGATAACGGAGCTAGGACGGTTTATAATGCCACGGTGGTCGGAGATTACACTTACTCCGGTACTACTTGGATCGGATACGACGATAATCAGAGTATCGTGACGAAAGTTAGATATGCTAAGCAGAAAGGTTTGCTTGGTTACTTCTCGTGGCATGTTGGAGCCGATGATAATTCTGGTCTATCTCGTGCAGGTTCGTTTTCTAACGTTTTAATTTTAAATAACCGATAAATTCTAAGCCAAAATCTAGACTTATTCCTTTGGAAAAAAACGGTCTATATCGATTTTTATCTTCATAATAATTTGTAATGAATCGAAAAGATAATATTTACTATTTTTGCGATTTTGGATTTTACAGCGTCACAGGCATGGAATGTTGCGCCTGCTGCTGCAACCGCCGGAATCATACGGTCTTAAGATTTCCATTGTTCCGATAATGGCAAGCGAAGAAGTTTCTTTTTGTAACTATACGAAAATAAACGTTATTTGATTATATATTGTCAAAGAAAAAGGGAATAATAAGTTATTAAGATGATAATAAAAGCAAGAAGCTATTAATCATAATGCTTCTTTTTAATAAAGCAAATCGTTTTAAAGTTGTACGAATTACACAATGTAAATCAAATCCAAGACTATTCGCTGTTATATTTTACATATTTTCATATAATTAGATTTGAGTATAAGTTGGACAAATTAGATTTCAACTTATGATCTTAAAGACAATAACGGAGAATCTGTTCCTTTCACATTTATCCTTGGCTCTAGCAATGTATACAAATCTCTTATCTTAGTTCCTCTAAAAAGCCAATCTATATAGGGAAAAAACCCGAAAAATACCCCAACTAATTTATATTTGGCAGAAAAATACATAAACTTTTTAGGTTGCCAGAAAAATACCTCAACTAAATATAATTGTTCGTTTAATACACACACTTTCAAAATATGATCGTTTTACACTTTCAGATTAACGGAAGTTGGCGTCCGTTAATAGAATATAAAACGCCGTTAGGCTAATTAAAGCAAAACTCCTAAAAATACTCTAACTAATTATTTTTGCCAAAATTATACACGAACTATTTTTGGTTGCCATAAAAATAGCTCAACTAAATAAAATTGTCTTTTTAATATGCGGATGAAGTACTTTGTTCATAAGCAAAAAAATTGATTTAGAAATTTTGATGAATCTTAAGAGTGTAGTTGATACCGTCCAATTTCCTTCGTTTTGTGTGTGTTTGATTAGGGTCACTCAATTTGTATGTATAACTTAAGTACTTTGTGTTTGATTTTGTAGTTAGGTTATGAACTCGATTGTTGATTTGTATTCATTATTTGAGTTTGATTTGTATAAAATGATTCACAATTCATAAAACTCAATTGCATTATGGAGAAGATAATAATATGCCAAATAATTGGGCAACAGTGGATTCCAAAAATATGGAGTCAATCATGATAATGATGAGTTGGAGAAACAATATAGGGGTTAATAGTGTCAACTTACGTTAAATGACCATCGGATTTCGTGGCATAATGGTTAGTTAAACAAAATACTTCATCTGCGTATTAAAAAGGCAATTTTATTTAGTTGAGGTATTTTTCTGGCAACAAAAAAAGTTCGTGTATACTTTTGGCAAAAATAATTAGTTAGGGTATTTTTTAGAAATTTTGCTTAAATTAATCTAACGGCGTTTTCTATTCCGTTAACGAACGCCAACTTCCGTTAATCTGAAAGTGTAAAACGATCATATTTTGAAAGTGTGTATTAAACGAACAATTATATTTAGTTGAGATATTTTTCTGGCAACCTAAAAACTTCATGTATTTTTCTGCCAAATGTAAATTAGTTGGGGTATTTTTCAGGTTTTTTCCCTTTTATATATAGTGTTTGTTCTTTATAGTTTTTAGTAAATCGAAAGCGCAATATGATATATACTAATTTTTGGGATTTTGGATTTTACAGCATCACATGCATGGAATGCTGCGCCTGCAACCGCCGGAATCATACGGTCTTAAGGTTTCCATTGATCTGATAAATGGCAAGCGAATATGTTTCTTTTTGTAACTATACAAAGGTAAACGTTAATTGATTATATATTGTCATAGAAAAAGGGAATACAATAAGAAAATAAAAGCAAGAAGCTATTACTCATAATGCTTCTTTTATTTGCTAGCAAATTGTTTTAGTATGTACGAATAACACAATTTAAATCAAATCCAAGACTAGTTGCTATATGTTTTACATGTTTATAATCGCATTCTTGTTTTTTTTTTGGGTAAATGATCAGAAGATAAGTCTTCCAGGTATATTATTAATCAAAGAACAATTACATGCACACTTGTCTTGGCCGAGGCATAAATGAAATTTTATAAATGAAATCAAAAGTTTCAAAAACAAAAAACTTGATCATAAATGAAATTTTATCATGTGCACCTGGTCCCAGGTTTCGCATGCGTACGTTGTACACTTTACACTTGTGTGTTGACAGTGTTGAAGAAAACGGAAATGTTGTCCGAAAAAAGTTTTCTCTTTCGCAAGATTTTGTTGATCCATTATCCAGAAGCTGAATTACGAAATTTTATCACATTTTCAAACACATACCCTTGTACTTTTCAATAAATAGACAGCAAAACCCTTTAGTAAAGGGCCTTTACCCTTGTCGACTCGTTCACAAGCTAGCAACTCGACAATGTCTTCGACAAAACTCATACCGTTTACTTTATCGTTTGCTCGGTTTCGCATATTTTAGATTAAAAAATCAAAATACTATATAAATAACTAGTTTTTAACCTTCGTACCAAAAAAAAATCCACTACAAGAAAACAAGCCCATTTGCGACGAAAATTTGCGACGGAAAAAAGCCTCGCAAATTTGCGAGACATTTGCTACGGTTTTGCTACGAAAATCCGCGGGTCGACGCTAAATTGTCGCAAATTTGCGTGGCAACTTATCGACACAAAACCGTCGCAAACACTATAACATTTGCGACGGTTTTGCGTCGATTATTAAGTCTCGACGCAATTCCGTCGCAAAAATTGCGACGATTTAGCGTCGACCTGCGGATTTTCATAGCAAAACCGTAGCAAATGTCGAAACCCTAAACCTTAGTGGTTTGGAATGATTCTTATGACTTGGTATATAAAAACATATAAATTAGACCCTACTTGATATATGAAATTATTTGTATCAATGTCCAAGTCATAAGAATCATTCCAAACCACTAAGGTTTAGGGTATCGACATTTGCTACAGTTTTGCGAGGCTTTCGTCGCAAATCCGTAGCAAAATGACACTTTGCTACGGAATTGCGACGGAAGCATCGCAAAACCGTAGCAAATGTCGAAACCCTAAATCCTAAGCAATAAATTATTTACGCGGTTTAAATAGGCCCTTCTTCGAATTTTACAATATGAGTATGAGTCGTCTAATAAATAACAATCCCTCCATAATTATTCAAATAAGAAACTTATGAGAACATTATGGAGAAACATATATAACGAAGTATAACATAGACTTATACTATGAATATGAACAATCTATCATTTTTGGCGATTTTACGAAGAACTTCAATTATTGGACTACCTTTGGTCCATACATGCACTAAAGACCTAAACAATTGTATATTTAACATTTCCGAATCGTGATTTTGGTCTAAAACATCTAAACCCCTAAGTATACCCTAAACACTATTTGCGTGAGAATTGCGACGAATCCGTCGCAAATCCGTAGCAATTTATTGTTTGCTACAGACTTGCGACGGACTCGTCGCAATTCCGTTGCTAAATGTGCTACGCGTTTGCGACTAAATTTGTGGTCAAATCTATTAAATGACCGTATATTCCCCTTGGGATTTACAATATGCGAGGCATTTGCGATGGTTTTAAAATTTTTGCGACGCATTTGCGACGTTTGGTGCGCGGGAAACGAAAAGATTGGGCGGCAAACATGGAGTAGGTGAAAAAATCGGCCCGGAATCACGACCGAATTGCGAGGGAACTATTTCCCTATATATGCTTTTCCAATCTCTCGCTCATTCCTCACATCTCTCCATCTCTCTCTACCAAAAACGTTTCTCTCTCTAAAAAAAAGTTTCTCGCACATTCCAAATCATTCCCGACCTTCTACGGTAATTCTCTAAATTTTTCTTTTCCTTTATAAATATTAAATTTTTCATTCGTATGTAATTAATTAGGTAATTATGGTTTTTAGGAGAATGGTTTTGAATAATTAGTTAGAAATGGAATTGTACTTTAGAATTAAGGATTAACTAGTGTTGCAATTTTTATTTATATTATAATAGTTAAAATTGTTAATTTACTAATTTTGTTAAATTATTTTAAAGTTTAATGTTATGATTCATCAATGTTGATTAGTTTAATTTAGTGTAATCATTAAAATTGTTAAAATCAATATTGTCATTGACCGAGTCGAGGAACTTGAATCACAGCCTACTCCCGATGGTCAACCAACTCAGTTCACACCATTGGAGATCAACCGTGTCGCATCACATGTAAAAATTTAATTTCTTTTTTTCATTTTATTCACAATTTTAAATATTTATTATACTATCAACATTTTCAAAAATAAAAATATATTATTATTATTTATCTAAAATTGTAAACTTTGAATTTTATAAATTGTAGATGGCTCCTCGAAACCGTTAGGGAAAGATGGCATTACAGTTGGAAACTATCGAGACCATCTACGATAACATGTTCGCGGAGTTAGCGAAGACGAACCCCGTAATTGTCGAGCTTATGGTTTCGAAGAAACAAGAAACTTCGCTAAGAAAGGCCGAAACAGACGAAGGAGGCACATCGAGCGGGGATCCGATCGATGATAATAATTTCGGTTTTAGCTTTATGTAGTAAAACTTTATTTTATGGTTTTTTAAATTTTAAATATTTTTGGATATTTTAATTTTAAATATTTTATTTTAAATTTTAAATATTTAAATTTTTTTTAATAAATCAGCTCACAAATCGTCGCAAAACCGTCGCAAATTTAAGCCGCAAATCCGTCGCAAAACATTTAGCCGCAATTCCGTCGCAAAACGTTTCGACGCAAAACAGCCGCAAAAAAAGGCCGCAATCTCGTCGCAAAACTTGAAGTCGCAACTTCCTCGCAAATTAGTTAGACGCAAAAGCGTCGCTAAACTAGCGGCGTATTTGCGACGAAAATTATATTTGCGACGATTTTGGGTTTGCAACGAGCCAGTTGCGACAAACCTAAAATCGTCGCAATTTTCCATTTGCGACGGTTTTGCGATGAAAATCGCCCTCGCAAAAGGACCCGTTTTCTTGTAGTGAACAAACTAGTTTTACTTACCTGATTATATTCATAATTCATCATCTTTGTTTTTTTGTTCAACACATTTTTACAAGGTTATGTAGCTTCTCAATTTTAAATAATAAAATATCTTTAGTCGGTAAAAAAAAAAAAAAAATCTACTTAGTGTAAATTTAATATATATATATTTCTCAAAAAAGTGATTTTTTCAATTGTCCGCAAAATGTTGAGAAAAAAGGTAGGCATGTCAAACGAGCCAATCCGGCCCGACCCGGCCCAAAACCATAAAACCCGTATATATATAAGCCCAATCCGGCCCGGCCCGAAAAATATAGAGGCTTACTTTTTAAAGTCCGGCCCGGCCCGACTCGGGCTTCAGGGTTTTATGGGCTTTTTCGAGCTTTTATTTTGAAACAGAAAAATAAAAATAATAATTATTTATAGATAAAACTGAGCTACGTTTCGTCAAACAACCTATAAGAATTATATTCTGACTTTTATCAAGAGAATTAAACACCTACTAATAATTTCTCTTACTAAAAATCCAATTTAACTAAAAACAAAAATTACACCAAACGAATGTAAATATCAACTGAATCCAATTAACTCTAAATAAATAGTACTACAAAACAAAACATAAATCAAAATACTAAAAATCTAGATAATGGAGTTAAAAGTCGGAATTTCGGATTTGTTTTGTAAAACATACAGTAAAATAGAACTAAAAGTTAAGATTTTTGGTTTATGAATAATATATAAAAAATATTTTAATGAAGATATCTTTAGAAAATGTCTTTAAACAAATTTTGTTGTTAAAATTTTAAACAATATGATATTTTTCGGGTTTTCCGGGCCGGCCCGAGCCAGTCTGGGCTAAGCTCGAAAACTCAAAAGTCCGAATGGGTTAAGCCCGAAAGACCCGTTTTTTTTTTGCTTATATATTTAAGTCTGAACCCGCTAATTTTTAGGGCTGGGTCGGGCCGGGTTTCGGGCTTTGGTCTTAATTGATATGTCTAAAAAAAGGTTTAATAGGCCTATTAACAAAAGAAATGATTAGTAAACATATATTAAGATTACCCATTTGGCCTAGTGTTCCCAAAAAATATCCACTTTTGAAGTATCATATAATATGTGAACAGAATGTTTCAATTTTAACATAAACGAGAGCTTGTTTAATCATGGTGTCTCACTCTAGTGTTCAATGTATATCTTATAAACAGATATTATGATCAAATATGTATATTCTACGAAAATCGGCCATCAACTTTCACTAGTAAATTTTAATAAATAAGGGAGATTCATCTCCCTCTTTCCGACCAAAAAAAACTTTCACTAGTAAATAACAAACCACTAGCCGTTAAAAAAAACACTAGCTAAACTATATATATATTCCAGTACCACTAACAAGTAATGAATACCTCTGGACTTTATCAATGGATTGTTAGATATATATATAGTATAGCTGAAATTATATACATATACAACTTTTTAGTTAACCCCAAAAAAAGTTGTTAGATGAAATACATACACTAAGTAATCTAAAAGTTCAAGAAAAATAGTAAAGATCACAAAGTATGTTATCAATCAGAGAGCCGAATCTGGGAACATTTTTTGATACATTTGAATGGGGCCTTCAATTTTTTCATCAATTATTTTAAGTGATATCAATATTTATTTCGATTATAACAGCTGATGTGAAATTATTTATATCATTTTTTTCATTTTGTTTTGTATATCAGATTTACGTGAAAATTTTTTTTAATATTAATAAATGTAAATGTACTATCATCGTAAAAAATCAGCCAAAATTGATGTTAAAAAAGAAAGATCAACCCAAATTTAATGGTAAGATTCTAAAGTTTTAAAACAAAAAAATTTAAACCATTTATAAAGTATGGACTTAAGCATCGACAAATAATGTTAATTATTTATAAAGTATTTTCTTTAATCCCCGTGCTAAGTTTGACGATGTGGGACAAAGTTAACATTCGTTTTTAATGCAAACGTACTATCATTTTTCAATTGATGTAAAATTTTGTATTATTTCTTAAGTGATGTTAATATAGATTGGTAAATGCATCAGTTATTTAATTGATATAAATTCAGATTTAATATCAGTTTATTTCAAATGATGATGCAAAATACATTACATTTGTATCAATTTTATCAAACTGATGTTAAACAAGACAATAGTAACATCAATTATTAATAACTGATGTTAAATAAGAAATTTTTTGCATCATTTCTTAATAAGTAATTTAATTTAGTATCATTTACTTTAGTGATACTATTTAATTGATGCAATACACACTTTTTTTTGTAGGGCCACTTATTAAAAATATATTTATGTGATGGGAAAAATAAAGATTTTGTGAGATTATATATATGATAAAAACATTAAAACCTATAAGTAGATTTTTCATAACTTTATTTTTTATAAGAAAATAAGAAATCATGAGTGTATTATATATTCTTTAAAAAAATTGTATTATCTGAAAAAAATTATTTTAATTAGATATTGATTATATTTTTTTTGATAGGGCAAGAATAACAGATCCGGATACGTACACATATATTCTCAAGATGCTTTTGAGAGATGTAAATATCTGGAGTTAGTAACTTAGTATGAGTCCATTTGAAATGGAAACTTTAAGTCAATCAATCATACAAAATATGCACAAGAATGTTGCTGATACTTGTACGTAAAGCTCTGTAGTCTGTAAATCCATTAAAGATAACTAATTAGTACTCATTACTCTTGGAATACTCATCGTCGACATTGAACTTGTCAGAACCCAAACGCCTTCACCGATGAGTCGTTTAGTACTTTTGGTGTCTTGCAAAACAAGCTATCGTAAAGAAATAGCCACTTTGGAAGTATGTTATAAAATGTGAAGAGAATGTTTCAATTTTGATATAAACGAAGGGTTGATTAAGTTGTCTCACTCACATCTTCACTAGAGACATTTTCTCGTTTCGGGATTCTAAATTGAGAGTTGTGTTTGTTTATATTCAGAAATTAAAAATATCTTTGCCCTAATCCTTTATAAATAGACAAGAAAACCATCATTAGTTTATCATTACAAACCACAACAAACTACCACACAAAGCATTCTCTTACAAACACTTTCGACCAAAATGTGTCAATCCGCAGTCAAAGCTTCATACTGGTTCCCCTCTGCTGACTTTCCGGCTACTGAGATAGAATCATCTCTCTTCACTCACCTCTTTTGCACTTTTGCCGATCTCGACTCTGAATCCAACCAACTTGTTATCGCCTCATGGAACCAATCTGAATTCTACTCTTTTACACCAACCGTCCAACAAAGAAACTCTTGCGTGCAAACCCTATTGTCGATAGGCGGTGGAAACGCCGACAAATCCGCATTTGCTTCCATGGCAAGTAACTCCAACTCTAGGAGATCGTTCATTGATTCGTCAATCAGTCTTGCTAGGTCGTATGGCTTCCACGGCCTCGATCTAGACTGGGAGTACCCGAGAGATGCAACAGAGATGAGCTATTTCGCGACGCTATTGCAAGAATGGCGGTTGGCCATTGTGGCCGAGTCCAGTAGCACGGGTAAAACGCCTTTGCTATTGACTGCTGCGGTTTACTACTCCTCGAATTACCAGGGGGTACTGTACCCGGTTGTCGTCGTTGCCAATTGCTTGGATTGGATTAATCTTATGGCCTATGATTTTTATGGACCGGGTTGGTCCAACGTGACAGGGCCACCCGCCTCTCTGCATCTTCCGACTGCAGGTATACACCGATAACCTAACAACGAACTGACTTTCTTTATGCCAAACTGAGTTTTATCGGAACTGACAATCGACTATTATAATCGGCTAATTGTTGATTGGTTTTGAATTAAAATATGTGTAACCTACTCATTGTTTCCATTTTTTTTGGACTATTCTACTCGTCTGTCTTTCCACTCACTGTCAATTAGTAGTGTTAAAATCTACATTTTAATTCTCATTCTAATGATTAGGTCGAAGCGGAGACTCAGGCGTGAAGGAGTGGGTTGAAGCCGGACTTCCAGCGAACAAAGCAGTCTTAGGGTTCCCATACTATGGCTGGGCCTGGACTCTTTCAAACCCCAACAGTAACGGCTATGACGCACCCACCACGGGACCGGCGATATCACATGACGGTGAGATCAGTTACCGTCAGATAAAGAAGTGGATACATGAGAACGGAGCGAGGAACGAGCATGATTCGATGGTGGTTGGAGACTACTGCTATGCCGGGACGACTTGGATCGGGTACGACGGTGAACAAAGCATCAAGACCAAAGCGAAGTACGCTAAGCAGAATGGTCTGCTTGGTTACTTCTCGTGGCACGTTGGAGGTGACGATAATTCCGAACTCTCTCGTGCAGGTTCGTACTTCTTGCCAAATATATTTATATTTGGTTTGAAATAGACTACTAATATGTATTCATCTACAATTAATTATAACATTAGATGAGTTGAATTTGGGTTTTTTCAGCGTCATGTGCATGGGATACTGCGGAGATGGAATGATCCAAAGGAGTTTTAAGGTCGCCACTGCATGGGACAATGGCAAGTGAACGATATCAAAGAAAACACGTTTGCTTCCTTATATAATAAGATATGTAAAATAAATGAAAAGTTCGCTTCTATTGATTTACCTAAAAACACATGCTTGCTTCTATATAGTGTGTGAAAAAAAACAAACAAAAAATCGTGTGTATTTACTTTTAAGAAAATAAAAACAGCAAGTTTGCTTTTATTGTTGTACCAACAAATGATATGTAAAATAAATGAAAAGGTCGCTTCTATTGATTTACCTAAAAAAACACATGCTTGCTTCTATATAGTATGGGAAAACAAACAAAAAAAAATCGTGTGTCTATTTACTTTTAAGGAAATAAAAAACAGCAAGTTTGCTTTTATTGTTGTACCAACAAACATGTTTGCGTATTTACTGTAAAGTACTTAGAGCATGATTATTGCAGACACTCGTAAACTTCTTTGGGAATTGTCATGATATCATCATTGAACGAGAAATAAGTTCCAATATAAGTGTCCGAGGAAGTTTAGACTACCCCACTCTAAAGTTTCTAATCATGGTTCTCAAATAATATGATTGATATAACTTAAGAACTCTTTTTTTTTTTTTTTTAACATCTGTAATTTAATAGCTTTGAAAGTTTACATAGCATTTGAAAAATCATGTTGTATACATTCTGACATAGAATTATAAATACAACAAGAGGAATATTGATTTTGTCCTATATGAGCTAATCGATCAGCTATAACATTCTGATGTCTTTTAATATGAACAAAGTGAACACCTACAAATAGCTTACACCAATGATCAATACCATGGAGTAAGTTTTCTATTGATATGTCTGAACGGTGATGTTGTAGTAGCTTTATTAATAGTTTTGAGTCACTTTTGAAAATTATCCGATGATAACCTCTCGAGACCAAAGTGTTTGCATAACATGAAGGAGACTAAAACCCTCGGCTTCGAGAGCCGAGTTAGCTTTTGGTAGGAAGGAAGAAGCAGCGCAAATGAATTCACTGTGGGCATTATGAATGATCCATCATAAACTTGTTTGTGGAATGGAAGGGTGATAAGTAGCATCATGATTATATTTACCCCAACCTTGTTGCGGTGGTGACCAAGATGCTAAGGATGAGGTTGATGATGATTGTTGAGAGGTAGACTTTTTTGGAAAAGTTTTATTTGCCGAAACTCATTCTATAGCTTTAACTTGATCAATCGAATTCCATCGTCTAGCATTGAAGATACGATTAAAGAACTCTTTGTTTAATGTTGCGTCCATCCTAATAATTTTTCTGGCAGCTCCTAAGTCCCTTTTTAAAGACTGAACTCAACTATTATTTTAAGATAAGATCTCGAGGTTTACTATGCCAATAACATTCATCTACATATAGCAAACAACAACAAAAAGCTTATATGAGATTAATGTTCAAAAAAATGTTAGGCACTAATCGAAGCTAATAAAACGCTTGGAGAAGAACTAGTGCCTAACCAATTAGTACAAGATCAATTGGAGATTTGGTTTTTGTAATGTTTGCATATAAATATCTGGCAAAAACCGATTTCTGGAAAACCCTAATCTCCTGCCTCTTTATTGTTTTCACAATTTTTCTCATTTTTCTTGTTTTCATAATGAGAAATTCTTGTTTTCATAATAAGAAAAAAAAATTGTTCTTAGATTAATTTTTTGTCGAACATAGGATAATCTCGACGGCTCCCCACCGCAAAACACCTTACCACCAATGAGCGGGTCCTTTACTCGTGTTACGAACATGTCAGGAGATGTCAAATCCTTCAACCAATCACCATTTAATCCCTCTCTGCCCCCCTTTGTTGAGGAAGGTAATTGTTCCCACGGTGGTTTTTCATTCTTAGAAACAGAGGAATAATATACAGCATCAGAACCAGTATATACCTCCTCTGTCCATTTTCAAGAACATCGATCAAGATATCATGAATATCATCAACTCTCAAAGACATCGTAAGCATTGAAAAAACCTTATGGTTCATTGGATCAGGTAATACGATCAAGGACTTGCTCAAGTTTGGTTATGGATTGTAATCTTATTTTTACTTTTTCTTTTGCCAAGATTACATTAATGTAGGTAATGCTATGTAATGTCTTAACATTTCTAATGATATTTAAAGTTTAGAAGAAAAAAAAATCACCATTTAATCACAATACTAGTATTTATCGTAATGTGAACCAATACAGTGTTACATTTGACTTAATAAAAAATTGTTTGATATATATATATATATATATATATATATATATATATATATATATATATATATATATGGATTATAAGCCGGTCCTTTTATGGAATCTTGTTTTGAAGTTTAAAACCCTATACTATTTTATTTTTGTCAACTATTAATTTCATGTTGAACAAGCTATCATATTAAATAACTGCCAACTTTAAACATATCCTATGATATCATGTGAATAGAAATACATCAACTTTGATATAATTGAGCTTGTTTATGGTCATTAGCTGAGATTCGCTTTAGAAAATATTAAACTCAAGCTTGCATTTGTTTTTTGTTTTCAGAAACTAAACATATATAAATAAAAAAGGGGGAAATTGGATTTTTAGTATAACTTTTTTGGATTTGGTCATCTACACCTTTGCTTTTTTAGTTTGGTGACATATACTTTAGTTGGTATTAAAATCCTATAATACTCTTTAATTTCTTAATTGTATGATTTGTTTTCTAAATTTTAGATTTGAATTATTCCATTTCCGTAATTGTAGGATTTGGAAATTTATTTTCAATTTTTATTAAGATGTTATTTTACAATAATATTTAGAAATTTTTGATTGTTGTTAATTTCATTAATTGAAACTTTCTAATAATTATATCAAATGAAAATCCGACCAAAAAAATATATACCAAATGAAAAATACATATATATATATATATATATATATATATGAAAATACCCTTAATTTTTGGAAAGTCAATATATTAATTTATTATACAGAATGTAATCTAACTAAATATGTGGTTCACTTAACCGCAAATTCGTTTTAAATATTTCAAATATTTGATTTCCTAAATTTTTGGAATTTCAAAATTTATTTTTGAATTAATATTCTCAATTTTTGCAGAACACAGAACAAACTAAAAAATACATATTCTAGATTTTGTAGAACGTAGAGCAAAGTAAAAATTACGTATTTTGAAATTTAATTCCAAAACTTTTAGAATTTTGGTGTTTCCCTAAATTTCTTAGAACATAGACCAATGTGCAGGTGACGTAATCTAATATTTTCTTCTAAATTGTTAGAATGTTCGTGTATTCTAAATTTTTAGAAAAAAAAAGCAAAGTTTAAATGACGAATTGTAAAATTTTTAGAACATGTACAATCGGTAGATTACATTATTTAAAGTTTTTAGAATATGTATAGACAACAGAATGTATATTCTAAACAAAATAGTTTAAATTTAGAAATCAAAAATTTAATCTATTGATTACAAAACAAAAATTCAACATTTGATAAAAAAAAAAAAACTCTTATTATTTTATTTGTTACATGTTTGAAATTTTTTTTTTGGAAAAAAACTAGTTATTTATATAAAATGGGTAATTGCGGAAAAAAAATTGCAATATAAAAAAAATGTGTGGATGGACAAATCCGAATTTAGAAATCCTTTTAATCCAATTTCCCCATAAAAATGGAATTAAAAATTGTTTGTTTCTAAGATTTGTTTTGTCAGGCCAAAGAGGCAGCCACCTGACTCACGTTTTCGAACATGGCATGAGATATTTAGTGGAAACATGCTCATTAATGTCAAATCCTTGAACCAATTTAAATTCAAATCTTTTATTTCATTGTCTAGGAGGTTATTTCGTGTAGTACAGAGATTTTGTCTTTTTGTCTCGCTCCCATTTCCTTTCAATCTAACTGTCAATTAAGAGGATTAATTGAATTGCCTTTAAAACCGGATCGACCTAATGATCCAACAAGACAGAAACTTATGATTTGCCTTAAGATCCAAATTTAAAATATAAATCATTATTGTAATGTGAATCAATACATTGTTACATTTGACACCACAAAAATTGATCTATTTAATATATAACTTGGTCTTTTCTAGAATCTTTCTTTTAAGGTTTAAACCCTACACTATTTTATGTTTTTCTCAACTATCAATTTCGCATTTGGAGCGGATTTAAGCGAAGGTGAGGGAGATGACTATCAAGCTCACACAAAAAGCCAAAAAAGTGCAATGGACCATGGTTGGTGGCCGAGGCAAAAGAAGATGCGATCGAGGCCGTGGACCAAATATTTAAGGTCGTATGTGACTTTATCTTTCCTTCTCTCTATTCTCTTAATTTACTATCTTGTATGCTCTATCTATCTCTTTCATTTTCTTTTTGAACAATATGATCTAAACAATCATATCTTTGTATCTTTTTTAAATGCATTTCAATAGTAAACCTTTAATAAAAATAAAAAATAAAAAACGATCAATTTCATGTTGACAGGTTATCATAATAAATAAATACCAACTTTAGACATATCCTATGATGACATGTAAATATATATAGAAATACATCAACTTCGATATTAAATGAGCTTGTTCATGGTGTCACTTGCATCATTAGAGGAGACTATTTGCTTTCGAAATACTAAACTCCAAGTTGATTTTTTTTTTTCAGTAATTAAACTTATCTTTTTCTCTAAACCCTTTATAAATAGACAATGAAACCATCCTCTCTTATATCATTACAAACACACAACAAACAAACACAAAGCGTCTGCAAATGGCTGATTTTTCTCAAAATATTGTCCGAGCAGCCTCCAACGTTAAAGCTTCATACTGGTACTCGGATCCAGGGAATGATTTATCGGTCAAATACATTGACGCAAATCTCTTCACTCACCTTTTCTGTGCCTTCGCTGATCTCGACTCGGACACCAATGAAGTCACTATCTCTGACACGAACCTAGCCAACTTTTCCAGCTTTACTGATACCGTCAAAGGGAATAACCGTTACGTCCAAACCCTCATGTCGATAGGCGGTAAAAACGCAGACAGTAACGTGTTTGCGTTGATGGCAGGTAACGCTAATAATCGAAAAATCTTCATTGATTCTTCGATCTATCTCGCAAGGGCGAATGGATTCTACGGCCTCGATCTAGCTTGGATGTTTCCAAGCAATAACGTGGAGATGACCAACTTGGGGAAACTACTGAAAGAGTGGCAAAAGGCGATTCAGGATGAAGCCGAAAAGGCCGACAAAGTACCGTTGCTCTTGACAGCTACGGTTTATTACTCCCCTGATTACTATTCACATTCCTACCCGGTTAAAGACATGGCCGAAAATTTGGATTGGGTTAACATAATGTCCTATGATTTTTATGGACCGGGTTGGTCCTCAGTGACCGGGCCACCAGCTGCTCTGTATGATCCTTCAAAAGCATCAGGTATGAACCATATATAACTAATCATATAACATAACTAAAATTAAATTTACCTAGATAAGAAAAAAATATTGATGTTTTTTTTTTTTTTTTGGGTCAACAAAAAATATTGATGTTTATAGTAATCAAAACATTATCATAGAATGGGTTTCATTACATACTTATTATAATAGTATTGAGTTTTATTTTACTGGCGTGTATTATGCCTTCTTAAACTCATGTATTATGCCTCCTTTTAAACTCTGGTAAAACAACGACTTCACTAACACAAACCAAAACACAATATTTCATTGTTGTTACATATACTAAAACAAACTCTAAACAAGATTATATAATGTGATCCAGATAAGATGTTTCAGCATCATTTTTACTATAATCATATGTCTATGCTATATATAAATTTGGCATATATATTTTGCATTCAAATCAAATTTTATGGAATTCAAAAAACTTGTTTACTGATGCTGTAACACGGATTTTTGTAATCAAATTTGTAATAGGTCTAAGCGGTGACTTGGGGTTAAGTCAGTGGCTTAATAAACTACCGGCGAACAAAATAGTATTAGGGTTCCCATACTATGGTTGGGCTTGGACTCTAGAAGACGCCAAGATTAACGGCTATGATGCACCCACTGATGGACCAGCGATATCATTGGACGGTTCTATAACATATGAAAAGCTAAGGAACTATATTGTGAATAAAGGAGCAGCGACATTTTATGATCCGACGGTGATCGGACACTATTGCTACGTTGGGACAACTTGGATTGGGTACGATGATAATCAGAGTATTGTGTCTAAAGTGAAATACGCTAAGCAAAAGGGTCTTCTTGGGTACTTCTCGTGGCATGTAGGAGCTGACTTCAATTGCGGTCTCTCTCGTGCAGGTTCGTCTTTGTTTTCTCATCTCAATCTTTGCTCTCTCTTTTTTTATATATATTGTTGAATTTGAATGGTACAAGTGAAAATTACCATGATGCAAGTTTTGGTGCTACTACATATATGTGTCTGTTGCATAGTAAAGTGTAACGAGTTTGCCGGTTTTTACAGCATCGGTAGCATGGGAAACTGCAGAGGTAGCCACCGGAGGATAAACATTCAAGACGATTTCCCTCAATGACGACAAGTGGTGAAGAAGAAGAAGTAAAAAGAAAAGACGTTTGGTTTGGTTTTCTCCTTTATTTGTCAAAACATGTTTGCTTATATTATTGTAAAACAAAAATAAAAAATGTTTGCCAAGAAAAATAATACTCCCTTTTTCAAGAAACAAAATTAATAAAGACTCTTTCATTTCTATAAGATATGCATTAAAATGAGTTATCTAGAGATAAATATTTGTTGATGATAAAAGGGTGATCCAATTCTTGGTTTGATTGAGTTGAAAAAGTTAATCGGAGTTAAGCTGCTAATTTCTCGAGTCAAAGGGATATAGAGAGGAGGAAGAATATTTGCTCCTAAACTGTGTTTGAGTTTTTGTTATGAATAATTCTTGGGTTCACCCCTTAGGGATTATTGGGGTCGGTTTTCACTCACTCAACATTAACGTTCAAAAAGGGACAGCTACAGAAATGACCCTCTAGAATCTCGATAAACATGGCGAAATAGCTCCTAGGTCTTCACGCAAAGCAAAGCCAGTAATCATGGAAGCTGTCTGGGCAAGGAGGAGGATCATCCAAGACTTGACGAATGGAGGCGTGTTCGGCCCGATGGAGCGACCACGGCCTCGCCAAAGAGTGACCACGGCCTCGCCGAAGAGCGACCACGGCCTCGCCAAAGAGCGACCACGTCCTCTCCCCGGCTGCTGATCACATCCTCGGTCCAATATAGTCTCCGGCCCAATGACATTGAGATAGCCCGGTCCAGACACGAAGCCCACGTCGATGCAACCGACTCAAGCAAGGCGATTCCGCGAAGGCTTAGGAAGCTTAGCCGTCTTAGAGATAGTATATATACTCGATGTAAAAGCCCTGGAGAAGGCATTCACGATCTCATACTCAAACTTTTACACAGCAATAAAAACAAGCTCTTACTCATATCTTGCAACCTTAGCTAACCCTAGAAGTCCCTTCCTCTTCACGAACCCTTACAAATTTAATTGTGCTAGCTTAAGCTCCCACAATTTGGCGCCGACTAAGGGGAATAGAGAATTTCTGACACAAAAAGGCTAGGTTACACAAGATCTAGGAAGATGACCAACGACAACAGCAAATCAAGTAGCAGCGAGGAGTCCTCGTCTCGCAGGAGCAACCAGGAGAAGGAGAACTCCGTCGAAGCTCCTGCACCTAACACCGTCAACAACCCAGCAGACATAACCGAGGTCAAACAGATGCTGGGGACGCTTGATATATCATGGTTTTTACCCTGTTTAAGCCATGATATAAGTCCATTATCTAGAGTCTTTGTTATGTTTTGTGTTGGTTTTAGAGTCTTTTCAGGTACAAGGACGATTGGAGCTTAAAAGATGTTTACTGGGAGTTTTGGAGTATCACGGAATGAAGCGGCAAAGATGCAATCATGGAATGAAGTTTTGGAGTATGTGTCAAGCGACACCACCACTGAGCATCGCTCGACACTATGACATGAGAAGCAAAGAATCCGATTTTGAAGATTGGTGTCGATCGACACCACCTATCAGTGTCGATCGACACCCTGTTCGCAGAAGCCCAGTTCTTAATCGCAGAAGTCCGTTTGAAGCCCGAAGTTTCCAGATGTTTACTTTTAAGTTTCTAGCCGACTTTGTACCCCTATATATGTGTTTTCTAAGTCATTGTTTACACTCACGCTTTATTTTACTTAACTCTTTGATTTATCTTTTAATAAAACCATGTTTTCATTATTCGATATGTCTGAGTAGTTTCCTTTGTTAGGTTTAGGGTTATTCGAAAGTGTTTGATAAATTGCTGATCTGATCTGATTGTTAGGATAATATCATTAGAATGTTCTTCATCTTGACTTGCTTTTATTGCTGATTTTAGCGTCATGAACTGAAATCTGATCTTAGGATAATTAATAGAAACGAGAGTTTGATTAATTTCCTGATCTAGTCTTTGATGAGCAAAATTCTTATTCGCAAAGGAATTTGGCTTAGGGTTTTGTGAACAATTGAACTTGAGATTAATGCTTGTTTAGATTCATAGGATTCGCAAAGGAATTTGGTTTTCTAGGATTTATTCATAGATAATATTCGCAGCGGAAGCTGGTTTGTTTTACTTTCGTGTTCATGTTCAAGAACTGTGCTTTAATAATCCTATCAATTGATTTATCTGCAATTTTGATTCACTGGAGATTTCCCTGTGCCTAGCGCTTTTCTCTAATTGATTTACAACAGTTTTTATTGCTTTGTTTTTGCATTCTTATAATCATGCTTAGCATAATTCGAACTCATAAATCTATTGTGTTTTCTGATTCCCTGTGGATTTCGATACCTAAAGTACTACATTGATCTCTTAATTTGAGAGAGTTAGCTCTAGGTTAATTTGAGCTTATCAAATTTTGGCGCCGTTGCCGGGGAGTCTAGACCATTAGATTTATTTTATTAGGATTTTGTCTAGGTTTTTGTTTTTATTTTTGTTTTGCTAGTTTCTTTTTGTTTTGCGTTTCAGGTACATGCGAAACCGCAATACCAGAAGCAATCGACACGAGGAACTGGTTGGTTACAATCTCGAGGAACTTGCGCGTTTGGAACGTGAGAACAGAAGAACAGCTAGAATGGCTGCTCAAGAACGTATTATACTGATTCCTGGAGAGGATGGAGTTCTGCGTGATCCGGCAGGTCTCAGATACAACGCCGAAGGGCAGAGGATTAACGACGATGGTATTGTGATCGTCGAGGAGATTGTCGAGCCAGTTGACGAAGGAGCAGTGTTCGAAAATCAGGCTGGTGTCGCTCGACACCATAACGGTGTCGCTCGACACCCGCATGGGATTCACGCCGAGCAACAAGGGAATCAGATCGCTGGACACAACAGACAGCCAGGTGTCGATCGACACCAGGTGGGTGTCGATCGACGCCCTGTCCAGAACCGCACTTTAGCTGATTTCAACAGGCCTGATCAGTTCTACGCGAATCGAGCTGCGATTCGTCCTCCATCTTTCCAGAGGAATGATTTTGAGCTGAAGCATGCGTACTACTCACTAGTAGCTCAACATCCTTTCCATGGTCTTCCTCATGAGCATCCCATGGATCACATCGAGGACTTCGAGGATTTAGCCTCTAGCATCAAGGCTCAAGGAGTGTCTAGCGATTATCTTTTCTGCAAGCTATTCCCATACTCTCTTAGTGGGGATGCTTCTTACTGGTTGAAGCAGCTTGAGCCTGGATCGCTTACTACTTGGGAGGACACAAAGAACGCATTTCTGAACAACTTCTTTGATGATGCGAGATCAGAAGAGCTGAGGACAAAGATTACTTCTTTCAAGCAGGGTCCTACAGAAGCTTTTAAGGCTGCGTGGACGCGACTTAAGTCTTATCAGAGAGATTGTCCCCATCATGGCTTCACAGATGTTCAACTATTAGGCATCTTCTACAGAGGAGTGGACTGGCGATATCAGATGGCATTGGATGCAGCGAGTAGTGGTAACTTCAATACCAACTACCCAGAGGACGCGGTTACTCTCATCGAGAACTTGGCTTCTAACAACAGTACGAAGAATGCTGATTTTGAGAGGAAGCAGTTGAGCGAAAACAAGGATGGTGGGAAGCACTTGTCTGAGATGAACGCGAAGCTGGACTCTGTGAAAAGTATCCTTGTGGGCAAGAAGTCTATTCAGTTTGCCCAGGAAGTTGAGACAGCAGGAGAGGATGTGAATTACATCAGTGGCTCAGGCTATCAGAAGCCTTTCCAGAGCAATAACTATCAAAGGAACTATGGATCCTCTTCATACCAGAAACCTCCTGAGCAAGACAACGAGGTGAAAACTATGCTTGCGCGACTCCTAGATGGACAACAGAAGTTGGAAGTTACTTTCAATGGGAAGTTGGACTCAGTCTACCAAGACCTTAATGGGAAATTCGAGTCATTGAGCGCTTATATGAAGCAATTGGATACACAAGTTGCGCAGACTGCTGAATCTGTTAGGAGACAAGATGGTTTCCTTCCTGCGAAGACCGATGTGAACCCAAGGAGCGTTTGCAATGCTATTCACACTGAGACGAAGGATTATTTCGCAGAATTGGATGAGATTTTTGGTACAGCAGAGCAGGTGTCGATCGACACCGGTCCAGAGCATCGATCGACACCACTTGTGGAGTTATCTGTGATCGAGACAGAAGATCTAGTATCGATCGACACTACAAAGAGTGTCGATCACACCCCATCCAGACAAAGCCTGATTTTGCGGTTATCGCGATTACTTCTGAGGAGAACGTCCACAAGGCCAAGGTTCCTTTCCCCAGAGTTAAAAGGTCCAAGCAGGAGATTGAAGAAGCATTTTGCAGGCGGATCATTGATAAGGTCATGGTTGAGATGCCTTTGATCGATGCAGTTAAACTTTCTCCTGCGCTTAGGAGATACGTCAAGCGGCTTGCAGCTAATGGTATTAGTCCTGAGGAGGGAGCACTGCTGACTAGAGATATCAGAGCAAATTCTCTTGAATACTCCTCCAGTACCTAGGAAGAAGAAGAAGGACCTAGTAGTCTCAGAAGAAGTAACCGCAATGATTCAAAGCAGGATTCCTGTCAAGCTGCCAGATCCAGGAAACTTCGTGCTTAATTGCTCCATCTCGACAGGCCAGTTTCCTCACTCTCTTTGTGATTTAGGATCAGGAATTAACTTAATGCCATTATCTGTTGCTATTGATCTTGGTATGACTAATTTCAGGACTACTAGGATGTTTCTTACTCTAGCCGATCGGTCGAGGAGATTCCCAAAAGGAATTCTAGAGGATGTGCCAATCAGGATTCAGGACTGCATTATTCCAGCGGATTTTGTAGTTTTGGAGTACGAAGATGAGCCTGAAGATCCTTTGATCCTAGGATGGTCATTCTTAGCTACTGTTGGCGCTCAAATCGACGTGAGGAAAGGGAAGATAAAGCTTGATCTTGGTGATATTGTCATGGACTTTGACATGGAGACAACAAGAGGGAAATCCACCATTGATGGTCAAGTTTTCTCTGTGGATACATCGCTGGATGACGAACCAATCAAGGAGCCTTCGAAAGATATTCCTGCTGAGATCATTGAAGAAGTGGTCGTTTCAGAACCATCTCCTGAGATACCTCATGAAGAGCCCAGGTTTGAACCCCTTGTACTTAATTCTGTCTCTTCTACATTCATTAAAGATGAAAAGCCTGTTACGCGCTCATGCAAGCTTCGAGTTCCTCGAAAGCTTGATTTTTCTGATGGATTTGCAGGAAAGAGAAAAGAAGAGATGAAACCTAAGAGGAGTTCAAAGCCTTTCGCAAAGATGCGAATCATCATTCCTTTGGAGCTTAAAGATCAAGGAGAAGCAGTTCTTCAGGAAATGATGGAGAGAACGATGAGACTTTTTCCTGAGACTGTTTTTGATAAGTCTGGGGGAGCTGTCCAGAAGGTCCGTTTGAAACAAGTTGTCGGTTCCGTTCAGGATAGAGGAAGTCTGATACTTCCTCAAGATCCACCATAGTTCACAAGTCTGATGCGGAGTTGTGGACGAACAAGCAGGGCGAGAATGAAAGCCTACGGTCTTTCGTGACAAGATTCAGGCACACGCTGTCAAAGGTGGACGGTATTACCAACACGTCCGCGCTGGAGGCCTTGAGAGGAGCGTTTCGATGCCCTTCTCCATTCTGGCAGGAATTGACTATCAACCCACCCGCGACCATCCAAGCCGCTCTCCACCGCGCTATAGACTTCGCTCGAAGCGAAGAGGAAGTCCGCACTAAGAGGGGCAGGAAAACCAAGCAAGCGGGCGAAACCACCCAGTCCGCTGCGACGCCACCACCCTTTTAAAAGCTCTTCCAATGAACTACGGGGCGACTTGATCCCTGCAAAGGGTACGTAGGCAGCTTGTCTCCGGACAAGTTCAGTTGCCCCCCCCCCCCCCCCCCCCCCCCTCTGTCAAAAAGGGGGGGGGGGGGATTACGTGATTTTTTAAGCCTCGTCTCCGGATGAGCCCATATGATCTCCTCCGCCTTAAGGGGGGGAGTCAGTGTTTTATCTAAGCCTTGTCTCCGGACGAGCTCCATGAATCTCCTCCGCCTTAGGGGGGGGGAGTAGGTGTTTTCAAAGCCTTATCTTCGGACAAGCTCAATCTCTTTAGACGATTTCAGTTCCCTCCTTCGTCTAAAAGGGGGGGGAGTGGGGTACCCATACTCTACTCTTTGACTACATCATCACCAGAAACTTCAAACACTTGGCACAAACCTCATCACGAGAATAGCTACGTCCTTCATGGACCTCTCAAAGCTTCAATCAAGTAAAGTCGTTCCGCATTCATTGTTGCAGGCCATAGTGATGATGCGCGGATACGAACACAATGACATCCAGCATCGGATCCAAAGCGCGCTATATAAGTATTAATGTTCAGTATTGGGGCGGACGAACTCAACTGATCATTCAAAAACCCAACAAGCATCGTTGGTAAAATGCAGCTGCCAATGATTTATTCGGCATGTACCCTGAACAGTCATTCAGAAAACCCAGGTTCCACGCTGGTAAGATTTAGGGTGTACTTGTTCTCGGATAAACGTGTCTAGAGAACAGCACCATTCTGCAAAGCCCAACAGCAACGTTGGCAGATAAAGAGCATGAGCGCATTTGCGTTTTCTCTACTTAACAAAGCCTCATTCATGAGCAAACGAAGCCTCATTCATGAGCAAACAAAGCCTCATTCATGAGCAAAAAATAAACTAAGTCATAAACAAGGGGGACAGTCAGTCATCGGCCTCCTCATCCTCATCGGTTTCGTCCTCGGCGACCCCGTCCTCGACAAGACCGATGGCGACCCCGTCCTCGGCGAGCGCAGCCTCGGAGACCCTTTCGTTGGCAAGCACGTGTTCGGCTCCCTTGACACGGAGTCTTAAAACCTCCATAGGGAATACGAAGTCTTAAAACCTTCGGAAAAATTAAAAAAATCCATTCCGAAGAAAACGCAGCAGCTTCAGCAAATGAAGCAAGAAGTCTTAAAATCTTCACCACACTTACGGAGTCTTAAATCCTCCTGCATAAAGTCACTCTCTACTGCTGCAGAAGAGGGTAGGTGAACGGCATGACTTCAAACGTTAACGCTGATACCTAATACATCTTTAACTCGGCACTATTATCTCTAACACTACCGAGCTGGGGGGCTAACTGTTGGGGTCGGTTTTCACCCACTCAACATTAACGTTCAAAAACGGACAGCTACAGAAATGACCCTCCAGAATCTCGATAAACATGGCGAAATAGCTCATAGGTCTTCACGCAAAGCAAAGCCAGTAATCATGGAAGCTGTCTGGGCAAGGAGGAGGATCATCCAAGACTTGACGAATGGAGGCGTGTTCGGCCCGATGGAGCGACCATGGCCTCGCCAAAGAGCGACCACGGCCTCGCCGAAGAGCGGCCACGGCCTCGCCAAAGAGCGACCACGTCCTCTCCCCGGCTGCTGATCACATCCTCGGTCCAATACAGTCTCCGGCCCAATGACATTGAGATAGCCTGGTCCAGACACGAAGCCTACGTCGATGCAACCGACTCAAGCAAGGCGCTTCCGCGAAGGCCTAGGAAGCTTAGCCGTCTTAGAGATAGTATATATACTCGATGTAAAAGCCCTGGAGAAGGCATTCACAATCTCATACTCAAACATTTACACAGCAATAAAAACAAGCTCTTACTCATATCTTGCGACCTTAGCTAACCCTAGAAGTCTCTTCCTCTGCACGAACCCTTAAAATTTTAATTGTGCTAGCTTAGGCTCCCACAATGAACCTTCTCATTCACCCCCTCTTCACTAACCAATCAAAACGAAGATGTGGGGGCCAGTAAAGCTAATTAATCGAAGTAAAATAACTTATATAATTTTATTAAAAAATTAACATTAATTCGTTTGAAAAAATTGAAATAAATTCTAAACTCCAAACACAAACCCTAACCTCCAAACCCCAAAGCTATACTCTAATTTGGGAATAGTTAACTCAAAATAAATCTTCAACCCAAACTCAAATCCTAAACCTCAAAGCTATACCCTAATTTGAGAATAGTTAATCTAAAATAAATCCTAAACCCCAAGCTCAAACCTTAAACTCCAAAACTATACCCTAATTTGAGAATTGTTAACCCAAACCTAAAAATTTTAAATACAAATCCGTTGAAAATTACTTTTTGTAGTTAATTTTTTGGATTTGGGTTAACTATTCCCAAACTAGGGTATAGTTTTAGGGTTTAGAATTTGAGTTTGGAATTTATGATTTATTTTGGGTAAACTATTCCCAAATTAGGGTATAGCTTTGGGGTTTAGGGTTTGAGTTTGGGTTAACTATTCCCAAATTAGGGTATAGTTTTGGGGTTTAGGGTTTGAGTTTGGGGTTTAGAATATATCTAATTTGTTTAGTTAGATAATTATTATTTATTTTTGTTAATTTTGTTTTTGTTTATGGTCCCACATTTTATCTAATTTAATTTTTTAAATGATTTAATTAGATTAATGGCCCCACAACTAAAATGTGATTGGTTAGTGAAGAGGGGGTGAATGAGAAAGTTCACCCCTAGGGGTGAACCCAAGAATTGTTCTTTTGTTATATATGGTGTAGTGACAAACTAAATGTGACATCACTGACACTAACGGACAAATTAATGACAGGCTACCAAATTCGGTTTGTATACACTATTATGTCATTTTCCCTCAAATTTCTTAGAAATAAATGGGGAAAACATACTAGTTCCTCAATTCACTCTCTCTTTATTTCGTGAAGAACCCTAGTTTTTTCAATCCCTAATTCTCAAAATCAGACCTGCAAATCGACCCGATATTCAACAATGGAGAATGAAATGGCCTTGGGGCCTCCAATTTCGACGTCTGATGCGCCTGAAGATAGAGATGATCGAGAAGAGAAAACGCAATTTGACCTTGAGCAAGCTCTTCTTGATTTCATTGATGAACCTAGGGTTAGGCACAATGTGTGTCGTGATACTGATAGCGATGACGATGAGGAAATACGGTGTGAGTCTACAAGATGACATGAGGTTAGAAGAGGAAAAGGAATTTTGTACGATGGGCAAGTGTTCATCAATGGAGTTGCGTTTTAGGAGGCGGTGCTTGATTATGCGATGAACAGTGGAAGAAACATAAGGCAATACAAGTACGATCCCGTGAAAGCTGGTTTCCGATGTGTTGGAGGAGACAAAGACCCTTGTCCGTGGCGTATATATTATTCAATCCACCGTAAAATTGGTAAGTAGAAGGTGAAGAAATTCCATACTGAGAATTCTTGTATTCCAAATGGCAAGTGTGAGATGTTTAGGACTCCGGTGATTGCTCGTTTGTTTCAGGACAAATTCAGAAGTGATCCCGCTTACTTTAAGCCGATGATGCTTGAAGAAATAATCAAGGAGAGATGGAAGATCACTGTGTCTAGAGGTCAGTCCCAACAAGCAAGATACAAGGCTTTGGATTGGATTGAGAAAGAGTATGAAGAGCAGTTTGCTCTTATCCGTAATTACAAGGGTGAGATACTAGATTCGAACCCTAATTCTGCTGTTGAGGTTAAATGCATCACAAATGAAGCAGGTGAAGATGTTTTCAATAGATTTTATGTTTGCTTTGACAATCTTAGGAGATCATGGAAGCAAAATTGTAGGCCTCTTATAGGTTTAGATGGTAGTTTCATGAGGGCTAATATGAAAGGGCAAGTATTAGTAGCTTTAGGTCGAGATGCGGATAATGCGATATATCATGTAGCATGGGCTGTTATGCCAACTGAAAACTTTGATAATTGGGAGTGGTTTCTAAAGCATATTAAGATAGATTTGGATCTAAGAGATGGAGGAGGATTCATTATGATCTCTGATAGGCACAAGGTATGTAATGTACTCAATTTCAGTTTATGTGTTTTAATTATATGTACATGTAGAAGCTTATGATGTTTTGTTTATTTGCAGGATTTGATAAAAGTTGTGCATCTTCTACTGCCAAGAATCGAACACAGAATGTGTGTGAGACACATTATGGCAATCTGAAGTCCAAGTATGGAAAGAAGCCTAACATGAAGTTCCTGTTATGGCAGCTTGCATGGAGCTACAACGATCCTGAGTATAAAGTCAATTTGGACAGAATCTCAGAGTATGATTATGTTGTGTTTGCTGATGTGATGAAGACTAAGCCTGAAACATGGTGTAGGAATTTTTTCAAGATTGGAGATCACTGTTGTGAAGATGTGGTGAACAACTCAACTGAGTCCTTCAACAAAACTATTGCTAAAGCTTGAGAGAAGCCACTTGTGCCAATGTTGGAGATAATTGCTACATTAGCAATGCTGAGGATCGCTAAAAGAGATGTTGAAGCATGTGTATGGACTGGTTCTTGCACACCATATGTGGTGAATATTTGCAAGTCTTACACGAAGAAGCATCATTGTGCAAGGTAACTAGGAGCACTAATAACACATACGGAGTAGATCTTCATGGTTGTGGTTATAAAGATAGCTTGGTGAGTAGGACTTGCACATGCAGAAGGTTTCAGATCACAGGAATTCCTTGTGAGCATGCTTATGGAGTGATTCTTGATAGGAAGTTAGTGGCTGAAGATTATGTGTCCCAATGGTTTAAGACAACCAAGTGGTAAAAAACTTATGAAGAAGGTGTAATTCCTTTAAGAAGATGGAAGTTCTGGCCAGATGGAGGTGAAGGGAAGGTGATTCCTAATCCTGAATTGATGCAGGACAAGAAGGATAACAAAAGGAAGAAGAGTAGAAATGAGTCTCCTACTAAGAAAGCACCTAAAAATGTGAAAAGGGTCATTACTTGCAGTGTTTGCTTCAAAACAGGCCACAACTCTAGGTTTCACAAAGACAAAGAGGTACTTGTATTCTTTGTTCTTTCCTTATTGATGAAATCTTTTGTTATGTATCTAAACTGAAATATTTTGTTGTGTTGTTACTTGTAGGCTGCTCAAGGTCAATCTTCTCAAACTGCTCCAAGAACTCAAGCCAACCAACCATCTCAAACTCCTTAAGCTTCTCCAATGACTATGACTCAACCTTCTCAAGGGACTCTCACTCAACTTTGAATGTTTCTCAACTCTTTCCGGATGCATAAGATGCAATTATGATTGTTTTTGTTTGCTTTAAATGGCTTATGACATTTGGATTATGTGTTTATGCTTATGGATTATGTGTTTTGGTAATGGCTTAGGTGTTTTGGTAATGGTAATGGATTATGTGTTTTGGTCATGACTTTGTTGCTTTTGTAATGGTATTCCGATTATTGACAATTTAGTTGTCTTTTCTTGTGTTCACTTACTTGATTTGATAATGGTAATGCACACACATACACAAACCGAAACACAAACTAACATAACTTGAATATTGTCTTAACAAACAAAAAACTAAAACACACACTTGAATCTTGTCTTAACAAACACAAAATAAAACACAAACTTCAACCTTCTCTTAACCTACTAGCTTACCACACACAACAATGATCACACATCCTAAACATAAAAGAACCATCATCTTTTTCATAGTACATTTGGCTTCAAGCAATGCTTCTTCTACTCTCTCAAAGATCTCTTTCTCTATCTTCATTTTCATCTTCTCAATCTCCATTCTCTCGGCCGTACGCAACAACATGATCTCATCCAATGTTGCCTCATCAACCCACTTGAAAATGTGGTTGTCATTAACAAGCTACAAGAACAAAAACCAAATGATAATTGAGCTACGGATTTGAAATTTTGATTATTGGACATGATAGTTGAAATACCAAATGAACACCCCCAATTGAATCACATTACCTTACGTGCAGCAGTAAATGCACATCGATAGTATCTCCGATACGGATTTACCTCCGATTTCGAAATTTTTTCTGTTATTTCATTACCACACCAACATCTCTTTGGCACACCAACCACTCTTCCTCTTCCTCTTTCTCGGACAGTTGATGAACCACTAGAATCTCCAGATACATTGCTCATCTTCTACGGATCAAACTTACAAGAACAAACACAATTTTAATTTCAAAATTTTTAACCCATTCACAATGATTTTGTCAATCGAGACCTAAATGCTTTTAATCGACCATTACACACTACAAAACTACAAAAAATAACAACTAACCTTTGGATTGTCAGCTTCGATTTGGCCAATTTCAGAATTAAGGTTCTTAGATTGCAAAATCGAAGAATTTGGGGATTTCCCGATTTCAATTTGTGGTTGTAATAAATGGGTAAACGAAACGAGTCTGGGTCGGGTTTTAATACCAACCTGATTTCGATTTCAGTTTATTAACCGATCTACATGGTTCACGATCGGGTTTTAAGAGTAACCGGGAAAACCCAGAAATATGGTGAATTAGTTGTTATAATTTTGTTCTCTGGTGTTATAGTATGAGCAAAATATTTGGGGTCTATCTGGGAGGATAAGTTTCAAACGGCTGGAATTAGAACGTTTTCCCAAATAAATGTATGTAAAAATAGTAAACCTAAATTGGCCATGTATATACTTTAAATTTGTTATGAAAATTTATTAGTTGAATACAAAACTAAAACCAAAATAACTACGAATAGAAAACTCATGAAATTTGAGTGAAATTTACAATATGGATAAATCATCTCTTGGATCAGGATCATAGAGGCGAAAACGTACCTTCCTTGCGACACCAGTTCCGGATAGATCATCTCTTGGATTCGGCTCAGTGAAACCTCACTGAAACTTCGATCTCCAACAAAGTTGTTGAATAGATAACTCAAAGTTCCACTGAACCAAAACAAAAACAAAATGGAGTTCATCAGAATCAGAACCAGAAAGAGACTTGAAGTCAGACTATGGCGGAACTGGAATTTGACAAACCTGCAAATGCCCTCTATGCGTAGTATCTTGAATTAGTTTCAAGTACTGCATACATCACAAGAACCTCTCCCACCTAATGTATGTGCTTGCACCTCTCTCTCTCTCTCTCTCTCTCTCTCTCTCTCTCTCTCTCTCTCTCTCTCTCTCTCTCTCTCTCTCTCTCTCTCTCTCTCTCTCTCTCTCTCTCTCTCTCTCTCTCTCTCTCTCTCTCATGTAATGATTCAATCCACATTGATTAGTTTGGGGCCTAGCTAGAGACTTAGTGCACAACACTTGAAGATATATAGACTCACACTTGGAGATGATAAGATTTCATCGAAAGTTTAGCATGCTCTACAATTCAATCTAGGGTTCTATACATGGCTCTTTGATTCTCTGTTTTGTACTTTGATTCAAAGTGAAATAAATCGGTTACAATATGAAACCTTATCAAAAGAGACCATTGTGATTGATATTCGACACGTATTGTATTATTAGGACATACATTGATTAGCTATGGGGCTTGGTTAGTATTCTTGTAAGACCCAATAGTTCCCTCAATCTCATTCTAGCTTTAAGGCGAGCTCTCTCCAAAAAATCTATAATGTAAAAATCTCTGTAACTTATATTTTTGGATTGGAACTAATATATGTTGCAAGATTTTTTGTAAAAATGTTTGTCTGATTCTTCTTGTTGTATGTGTGTTTTGCAGTTCTTTGATAGACAAAGACTCTTCACGACGATTTTTAACCCAACGCGTCTCGCGAATGGAGAAAGTTCTACTCTTGGAACTAGAGCATGTTTATCCATAGTTGTTATAATAGGGGTGCTTGGTAATTCTTTTAATTATAAAATGTGTTATAGTAAAAATTAAAACCCCGAAAGAATTATGTTGTTTTTGTTGATTATTGGTAGTTGCTAATTTCAAAGGGAAGTTGAATCGGAAGAGTAGATGAACAACCAAATCAATGGTATCTATGAAGAATTGAAGCTAAAATCAAAGATTATAATACAATTAAGGAATGATTACAAGAATTGTAACACCCGGTCTATTTTTTATTTAATAATTAATTAATTTTGCGGAAACAACTCATCAATCAATAATAAAATTCCAATAGTGATAAAACCATGTGCAAATAAAATATCAATAAATAATCAATGTATTTCTAGCAACCTAACCGGGTTTACTAGAACTTAGAAAAACAGGAAAACAAAACGACAATCCTAATCATCCTCTCCCTAAAGCCATGATTCCGCGATCACACTTTTCCTGTTCCTTTACCTGCAACACAATTTGGAAAAACGAGTTGCGTAAGTATTTAATAAATACTTAGTGGAGCAGTAATCCCGTCTACCGAATATATAATAGGAAATAGATTATCAATTCCACGCGAGCAATCAACAGTTCACAATAATCAGGAAAATAACATTTTAGAACAGAGGGTGTCGATCGACACCCCCACTTGGTGTCGATCGACGCTAGACTCGACCATACGATCCTCGCGATCATAAAACATTGGTGTCGATCGACACTACCACTAGGTGTCAATCGACACCTCTTGCAGAAACTGGAACCGAGTCAAATCCTCACACGACCCGAGTTCCGTTCCCTCATACAAGATCACCACGATACCAAAACACGCAATCCACACAGAAAAGCCACATCAAACAAGCCAAACATCACAATCAATCGTTCAACATTCCTAATAACCTACTTCCATAACCACGATCACGCACTCACCTCGATTACGCGGTTGAGGAATGAACGGATAAGAAATTAACGCGATTCAGCCCCGAAACTCTGATTCTTCGCTAGAAACACAAGGAAGTCGCCACACGATCCTTTCTCCACGAATAATTGAATCAAACGGTCCTAAAACCACCGGGAACAATCGATTCTCACACCACAAACCCTCACAAACTCGATTTCACTTAATCTGATCAAAAGTGCTTTTCTTTCTCTGCACAAACGGCCAAAGGCCTTATAATCCTGAGCCCTATGGTTTCCCAAACCGACCCGTAAACCGGACGATTAAAAATTAAACCAAACCGGTTGCAGAACTTCGTGTCGATCGACACCCCATACCAAAATTGAAAATTTGGTTTCGGGATGTTACAACTCTCCCCCACTAATCTGGATTCGACCTCGAATCCCACATCACACTTCTGTACTTGACTACACTCTGGCCCGCACCAACCAAAACTACAAGAGATTCTCACATAATCTCAGAGACCCACGAACTAATCCTATGTTTATACGCACGTTTTGCAGACATTTATTACGTTTAACTCATACACATACCACACACACTCTAGGGAAACCACCGCCCCCTCGAGAGAACCACCGTCTCCCCGCACTATAGAGGAAACCACCGTCCCAATATAGGCACTCTGTACTATAATGGAAACCACCGTCCCAGTATGGGTACTCAGGAAACCACTGTCTCCTAGAGAGAACCACCGTCTCTCAACATGTATATAGGAATCCACCGTCCCCGATACATACCCTGGAAAACCACCGTCTCCAGCACATGAGTCCTCCGTAATAAATTCTAAAACGCCCATAAACATCAGCGACTAGGTCACCTCACGTGGTCTACACTCGATACTCACCAACTAGAATATCCACAAAACATGACCCACACTGGTCCTCACACTCATAAAGTCAGAAAATACAATCTGATACATTGGAAATATAAGGAAAACTCATCTCATAAATCTCCAAAAACGTATATCGTTACAACGAAACAAAAATACTAGAATCAAAAACAACAACACCGGCATCAAGGCCAAAAGAAACTAAAACCACAAAGAAAGCTAAGCTCAATCGGCGACCTGCTTGTCGAACCACTTCCTGAACTTCAGCTTCATCTTTGCCTCTGGCTCCCAAGTCTCCTCCTGGCAACCGCCACAATCCCACAAAATACGCAACAACGGGATCTTCTTCCGACGCAGCTCCTTGACTCTCCTCTCGAGAATCCTCACAGGAACCGCCAGAACCGTCAAAGCAGGCTGAAGATCTGCAGGGATCTCAGGCACTAACTCCTCCGACTCATGCAGGCACTTTCTCAACATCGACACATGGAAAACCTTATGAAATGCCTTCATGATCGGTGGTAACTCAAGCCGATACGCAACCGGTCCAACTCGCTCCACCATAGGAAACGAACCCATAAAATGCGGACTCAGCTTATTCTCCGAAATGAGTCTGTTAGGACCCCTCAACATAGCCATCTTAAGATACACGCGATCTCCAACCTCAAACTCAAGCTCTCGCCTTCGCTTATCAGCGTAGCTCCTCTGACGACCCTGAGCTTCCTTCATGTACAATCTCACGACTCGGATCTTTTCTGTCATTTTCTGAACATAGGTAGCTCCATGAATACTGTGCTCCCCCACTTGGGTCCAGCATAAAGGCGTCCTACATGGCCTCCCATACAATGCCTCAAAAGGAGCCATCCCGATACTCGCCTGAAAACTGTTATTATACGTAAACTCCACTAAGCTCAAGTGATCATACCAATGACCACCCCAATCTAGAACACACACCCCCAGCAAATCCTCCATAGTCTTAATAGTCATCTCTGACTGCCCATCAGTCTGCGGATGATAGGTCGTACTCATATGCACCTTAGTGCCCATCTCTGCCTGAAACGCTCCCCAAAACTCAGATGCAAACCTGGGATCCCGATCAGATACAATACTGGTTGGCATTTCATGCAGCCTAACAATCTCCTGCACAAACTTCTTAGCCAACTTAGCCGCTCCATCGGTCTTCTTAATGGCCAAAAAGTGTGCTGACTTAGTCAAACGATCCACGATCACCCAAATAGCATTATACGTCTGCGAATCAGGTAATCCTACTACGAAATCCATCGTAATCATATCCCACTTCCACTCAAGAATGGGCAAACTCTGCAGAAGACCACTCGGAACCTTGTGTTCGGCCTTGACCAATGAACACGTATTACACTTAGACACATAGGCTGCCACATCTCTCTTCATCCCGACCTAGTGATAATACCGTTTGAGATCACGATACATCTTAGTCGCACCCGGATGAATCGAGAACTTGCTCGCATGAGCCTTACTCAAAATTTCCTGCCTCAACGCCTCATCTCGAGGTACACAAACACGACCACGAATTAGAATCGTCCCATTCGGAGAGACAATAAACTCAGAACCCACAGCTCGCGACATAACAACTAAACCCTGATCACTCTGCTGAGCCACTCTGATCTTACTAAGAATATCTGCATGATCGACTACCTCTAAGCCCAGAGGCTCCTGCGAAATGGCACAAAGATGCAACGTGCTAATTTCGCCTACCAAATCTTCGATATCCTGCTTATAAGCTGAATCAAACCTCCGTCGACTCAAGGCATCTGCTACCTGGTTATCCTTGCTCGGATGATAGGTGATCTCCAGATCATAGTCTGCCAGCAGCTCAACCCAGCGCCTCTGCCTCATATTCAGCAATGGCTGAGTGAAGATATGCTGCAGATTCTTGTGGTCCGTAAAAATCTGCACTCTCCCTCCATAGAGATAAGACCTCCAGATCTTCAGAGCGAACACTACTGCTCCCAACTCTAGATCATGTGTAGGCCAATTACGCTCGCTACCCTGAAACTGCCTGGAAGCATACGCGATGACTCGACCCTCCTACATCAAAACGCAACCCAGCCCAACTCTTGAAGCATCAGTGTACAAGGTATAAGGCTTCCCCGGTTTGGGTAATGCCAATACCGGCGTACTAGTCAACATCTCCTTGAGCTTTACAAAGCTCTCCTCGCACCCCGGCGAACAAACAAACAAAACATCCTTACCAGTCAGCCTCGTCATCGGCTGCGCCATACTCGCAAAGCCCTTGACGAACCTCCGATAATAACCTATCAAACCCAAGAAACTCCTGATCTTGGTCGCACTGCTCGGTCTAGGCCAATCTCGAATAGCCTCAATCTTAGTCGGATCCACATAAACTCCCCTTGTATACACAATATGGCCAAGAAAACCCATCTCTTGCTGCCAGAAACTGCACTTGCTCAACTTAGCATACAGCTTTTGCTCCCGAAGCCTCTCAAGAACCAACCGCAAATGAGTCTCATGCTCTTCAGGACTCCTCGAATAAACCAGAATATCATCGATGAAGATGATAACAAATACGTCCACATACTCCATGAACACGTCGTTCATCAATCTCATGAATGCCGCAGGCGCATTTGTCAACCCAAAAGGCATGACCACGAACTCAAAATGCCCATAACGCGTCCTGAATGCCGTCTTGCGAACATCTGCCTCATCAATCAGAATATGATGATATCCCAAAGCCAAGTCAATCTTGGAGAACCAGGTAACACCCCTCAGCTGATCCAGCAACTCATCTATCCTCGGGAGAGGGTACCTGTTCTTCACAGTGACTCGGTTAAGTCCCTGGTAATCGATGCACAACCAGAAACTCCCATCCTTCTTCTTCACGAACAGAACTGGTGCTCCCCACGGCGAAACACTCGGACGAATAAAACTCTTACCCAAAAGGTCCTCTAACTGCTTCTTCAGCTCCGCTAACTCTGCTGGAGCCATCCGGTAAAGAGCCTTAGATATCTGAGCTGTTCCAGGCTCTAGTTCAATCGTGAAAGGATCAGACCGAGACGGTGGTAATCCCTTCAATGACTGAAAAACATCCTCGAATTCCCGAACATCTCGAATATCCTCAAAAGCAACCTCACCACTGGACTCCGTCATCACAATCGTCGCCAAAAATGCCTCGCAACATTTGCTCTGCCTGAATAGCCGAGATCACAAGACTACTAGAAGTCGGTCTCAACCCCTGAAACATCAGCTTCCCACCATCACGCTCGAAGCTCATTCTGCCTCTGAAACAATCTAGATGAACCCGGTAAAACGATAACCAGTCCATCCCCAGAATCACATCATAAACCGCCACTAGACTAATAACCAAGTCTGCCGGCATTGAATACCCTACGATCTGAACATCTACTGCCCTAGCACTGCCTAAAGTAGCCAGGAACCCACCTCCAGCCACCTTGGCCATGCCTGCATGCTCACTAGCGCTGCTCCGGATGCCACTGCTCTTGGCACGCTCCGGAGTAATGTAGCAGTTCGATGCTCCATAATCAAACAGTACTTGGGACTCAAAACCTCCCACTAACAAGGTCCCAACACAATTTACATGCGTTGAGAACCCTGATATCCTGACCACAAATAAAATAAAAGAGCAACACATAACCTCGACAACAATTCTACGACTAGAAAAATTTACGAAGTTTAGTCTAGAATTTTATATGTGATCTGCCCGGCGCCACCATGCTGACCAAAATCCGCCGGAGGATAAACATGCGGTGTTGGACTAATCTGACCGATCGGCTGCTGCATTGCCGCAATCTGACCCAAAGGCTGAACTCCAGCTGGCTGCTGCAACTGGGGACACATCGGCCTGAAATGCCCCGGCTCTCCGCACTGGAAGCAAACTTTAGCCCCCCGGGAGACCTTAGGACAGTTCGCCACCCGATGCTCTGCACTACCGCACCCGAAACAACCATGAGTGCCGTGGCTACCTGAACTCGCCCTAGAAGGATCATCCCACCTCCTCTTCTGTCCCTGCGCAGGCTTACCGCCTTTGCCAGAACCAGAACCTCTATGCTCCTGCTGCTGCTGACTCCTCGGCTGAACGGCAGGAACAACAGCAGGCTGAACGATAACCGGACCAGACTGCTCATGTTGATCCTCCTCAATAGAAGCCGCTAGCTCCACCAGATCCACCCTCGAGACGTATCTACCACCTCTGCACTGAGTCCTGATGCTCAAACAAAGGCCCTGCAAGAACCTCTAAACCAAGGCCCGCTCGTCACCCAAACCGTGCCCAGTATGAATAACCAGCCTGATGAACTCGGCGTCATACTCACGCACTGACAGCTCTCTCTGCGTCAACGACATAAACCTCATCTGCAGACGGTCTCGAGCCTCCTGAGGGAAATACTTGGCGTTGAACTCAGCCAAGAATTTGCCCCAGGTCTACTCTGCACGCCTAGCATCAATAACGCGCCACCAACAATGGGCATCACCTCTCAGATAGTGGACATCCAACTCGACCTGATACTCGGCAGGACACCTGATCGATCTGAAGTTATGCTCTAACCTCAGACGCCACTCATTAGCCACCTCAGGATCAACTCTGGCCTCGAAGAACGGTGTAGCTATCCTCTGTATTTGTCCCATCATCTCAAGATAAGACGGAACATGCGCTGCAACTGCAGCCCTCGACTGCTCAGCAACTGCAGCCCTCTGCTGCAACCCGGCCACTGGAGGAACACCCGGAGCCTGCTCAGGAGCCACCGGCGGAAAACGTGCCAACAACTGCGTCAGCAATCCCATAACCTGGTCATCACGACCTGGAGCTACAGCAGCACTTCCACCAGGGCCCACTGCAAATCCCCTGCCCCTACCGGCACAAGCCAACACACTGGCACTAAGCGACTGGAACTCTGACGCAGTCGCTACACTCTGAGATGCACTCTGTGCCGCGCTCTCTGCTGACTCAGTAACTGGTCCACGACCACGGCCCCCGTCTCCACGGCCACCAACTCTGCCACCGCGAGCACCAGCTCTGCCACGACCTCTACCTCTTGTATCCATCTCACTGCAACACAAATCAATAGATAAGGACCCCAGAAGTCACAATCAAACACAAACAAAACTTACCGCGGAATCTCATTAAATGCCGGAGAGGATGATTTCTAAGACTAAAAATGACTAAACACAATTAATCAATTTAAACACATAGTCTCAGTTCATCCTAACAGTCCTAAAACCGTATTCGCTCTGATACCAAAATGTAACACCCGGTCTATTTTTTTTTTTAATAATTAATTAATTCTGCGGAAACAAATCATCAACCAATAATAAAATTCCAATAGTGATAAAACCATGTGCAAATAAAATATCAATAAATAATCAATGCATTTCTAGCAACCTAACCGGGTTTACTAAAACTTAGCAAAATAGGAAAACAAAACGACAATCCTAATCATCCTCTCCCTAAAGCCATGATTTCGCGATCACACTTTTCCTTTTCCTTTACCTGCAACACAATTGGGAAAAACGAGTTGCGTAAGTATTTAATAAATACTTAGTGGAGCGATAATCCCGTATACCGGATATATAATAGGAAATAGATTATCAATTCCACACGAGCAATCAACAGTTCACAATAATCAGGAAAATAACATTTTAGAACAGAGGGTGTCGATCGACACCCCCACTTGGTGTCGATCGACGCTAGACTCGACCATACGATCCTCGCGATCATAAAACATTGGTGTCGATCGACACTACCACTAGGTGTCGATCGACACCTCTTGCAGAAACTGGAACCGAGTCAAATCCTCACACGATCACGCACTTACCTCGATTACGCGGTTGAGGAATGAACGGATAAGAAATTGACGCGATTCAGCCCCGAAACTCTGATTCTTCGCTGGAAACACAAGGAAGTCGACACACGATCCTTTCTCCACGAATAACTGAATCAAACGGTCCTAAAACCACCAGGAACAATCGATTCTCACACCACAAACCCTCACAAACTCGATTTCACTTAATCTGATCAAAAGTGCTTTTCTTTCTCTGCACAAACAGCCAAAGGCCTTGTAATCCCGAGCCCTAGGGTTTCCCCAAACCAACCCGTAAACCGGACGATTAAAAATTAAACCAAACCGGTTGCAGAACTTGGTGTCGATCGACACCCCCCATGGTGTCGATCGACACCTCATACCAAAATTGAAAATTTGGTTTCGGGATGTTACAAGAATGAAGAATCCTAATTTCGATTACATAAAACATCCCCAATTTCATTAACATGCAAAAACCCTAAATCAATTCTCAGGTTTCATTTACATGAAATCCCTACAAATACACTACGACCTACAAAGAAATCACACAAATCTTACCATATTTAATCGATTTTCGCTGAATTCTTGAACCATCGAAATCCATTCAAAATCCGATTGATTCTGTGAACAATACACGTTGGATTTCAAACAGAATCAGATGGATTCCAGAAAAATATACATTGATTTCATCCAAAAAATCATTCAATCGGATATGATTTTTGTTCATAATGAAAGAAGAGAAGGGGATCAACAGAGAGATGAGAGAGATGAAACACGGGGAAGAGAAAAAACAAGGAAAATCCCCTCTCTTCTTCACTATTCCCTCTTCTTGACGGTTAGGTCGAAAGAAATATATGTGGCAGTGTCACACAATATAAATAACTTGTGATCGAAAACTTTGGGTAGTTTCACAAACTTATATGCATTATTTATTTGGAAAAATTTGCCAAGTAGGCACTTTTATCTTATATATTATGCAAGTTTAGGCATCTTTCACTGTTCATGGATTTGGAAAGTCTCATAACCCCCTAACATTATATAAAAATTATAACCATGCCATTGAAACTCATTTGCATCTCTTGGCCTCTAATTTTTCAGTTTCCGTAAACCGATCGAAGATGGATAGATAAGAAAAACATCATCTCATCGCTTTCTGTCCATCGAACTTGTCTCACATCTTCATTTCAATTTCTTTAGAGGAGAGAGAGACGATAATCAGTCCCCGTTCAAATGGATTTCTTCTTCTCCAGATCGAGAGGAAGAGGACGAAATAATTACCCAGTTTTTGTTTTTTGAGCTCTAATCCGCCAAAAATCTCTGTTTTTATTTGGCAATCTTGTTATTGGTGATCTCTGGGTTCTTCTGGTGCGGCTATAATTTAGAGTTTGTTGGGTCTCTGTCTCTCTCTTTTCCTTCATCAAATCTGCGATTGTAATTTTGGGTTTCGTGATTATTGATGGAGCCTCGCATTGGAAACAAGTTTCGGCTCGGCCGGAAGATCGGTAGTGGTTCATTCGGAGAGATCTATCTCGGTTCGTCATGCTCTCTTCTGTTTTTCCTCTAATTCGTCACATTTTCTTTTGTTAACGAGCACCGTACCTGATTTATCCGCTTTACAGTGACAACAAATGGAGCAAAAGAGATGGTAAAATTATTATTTGACCCACGATCCATCAATTCCAAACAAGATTAACATCAAGCTTATCGATGTTTGTAGATTTTTGTAGATCTGGGTCGAATTGATTTTAGATTATGATTGTTATTTAATTTTGTTTTGGAACATGTATTGATTGTTCATTTGAAGCAATGGTGATTTTATTTTTGGAGCAGGCCTAGATTGTCGTTTGAAGCAAAAGTTTGCATTAATTTTTTTTTTTTTTTTGCAAATTTACTTTACATGTATGGTGCAAAAAGCTATGCTGGTTTTCCAATTCGCTAGAGTTTATTATCCGGTTTGTGTATTAGCTTTCAACTTAAGCTACTTGAGGTTTTGTGAGAAGGTCATGTAAAAGGCTCATGAAAAAGGCTCTCTGTATAATTTTAGAGAACACAAAAGAGAGATTCAAATTGGGTTTCTTCAGTCTGGTTTTAGAGGGGAATTGAGAGAATGAGTTCATATGAAAGTAACTTGTAATGGATTAACATGAATCATATCCAAAAGATAAAAAAAATTGACTATAGGAATCTGAAACATATCTATTTGATATTCACGATATTATTCGCCTTAGTGTACACCCGTGACGGTGGATGAGTGGTGTACACTTTGATTTAGAGTAGATGAACAATGTACACGGTAGTGGGCGGTGTACACCACTAACCTTATTGCGGTGTACACCACTAACTTGTTGTTCTGAAAAAATCAAATCGGACCAATCTATTGCTTCAAATATCGAATCCCGGCATCGGAATCGGAAAAGGAGGCGGAGGATGCGCGACGACAAGGAGAATCTCTGGTCGTTCGTTGTTATTGACAATCTTCCGTCGATAAAACCCAAGTCTGATCCAAAACCGAAATCAATCTATAACGAAGATTTGCTCTAAAAATATTTCTTCAAACCCAGATCTATAAAAACAGACAATCCAAATTCTAAAATTAACATACATCCAAGGATTTCAAAGAGAGACAAAATTAGTAAAGCTAGATCCATTCCTTTTGTTGAAAAACAATAACTTGTTCAAAACTTTGTGATGAAATATTGATGATGAAGAAAGAAAGTTCAGAGTTTGAAAAGAAGAAGACCAACGAAGAAGATGATGGACAAAGAAACAGACAAAAATACAGTCAAATACTATCAGGGGCATTTTAGTCTTTCAACCATTATGCTGTATTAGTGGAACAGTAAAAGGTGTTCATTCTTCAAAATATAAATAGTAAACTGCCTTTTTCACTAATAAAAAAGATAAAACTGCCTACAATCCTAAAAAAACCCAAAAAACAATTGGGAATTGATCGGTTGAATTTTTTTTTCTTTTTGAATTTTTACCCAAACCAATCAAAACCTGCCACGTAAACAATTATTTGGGGTGCTAGAGCAGCTAAAATTAGAACCGGTGTTAGGGCCCATAAGAGCATGAGCATTGGTGACACCGAAGGGTCTAAAGAAGTGTTTTTATAATATAAAAATATTAAAATTTGAGTAAAAAGAAGAAAGAGAGTAATTTTGTGGGGGTATATTGAGATATAAAATTTGAATAAAAAGAAGAAAGAGAGTGTTTTTGTGGATAAATTAGATCTTTTGGAGAGAGAGGGATCTAATATTGGATCTTTTGGAGAGTATGTTTAAAAGGAAAAGAGAGTGTTTAAATATAAAATTAATAAAAGTTGAGTAAATGGATGAAAGAGAAGGTATAAAGTTGAGTAAAAGGAAGAGAGAGTGTGTGTTTTAATAATTTAAAAATCACATTAGACCCTTAAGGGTGAACATTGGACATGCTCTAAGCACCTCAAAACACTTTTTTATTGTTTTAAACTCACAAGAACCTCCCTCAATACTCACGATAATCATGCTCTACTCTTAGCACTCTTAAGTTTCTTGCTGAACAAGAAATCCCATTCATAGTATCCGTTGGTTTCTTTGGACAAGAAACCATATAATATACAATTTAAATGGATCTAAACAAAATATTTCGTAAGCATTTGAATATTATATAGAAGACGTAAGTAGAAAAATTCAACTTTGATATAAATGAGTTGATTATGTGTCCCTTGGT
The DNA here is from genome assembly GCA_963576765.1 of Draba incana. Classification (NCBI taxonomy): domain Eukaryota; kingdom Viridiplantae; phylum Streptophyta; class Magnoliopsida; order Brassicales; family Brassicaceae; genus Draba; species Draba incana. Next base: position 2,659,944 of record OY755210.1, on the reverse strand, counting down.
CCTAGCTTTCGCATTCATATTACACGTGTGTGTGGAAAAAAACACAAATTTTGTCCATAAAACTTTTCGTAAGATTTTTATTCAAAGACTTTTCAATAATCAAGGTTGAATTACATACGAAATTAGATATCATTGACATCATTTCTTTATAAATAGATAATGAAACCATACTCTATTTTTCACAACTCGAAAATGTCTTTCATAAAACCTATCTCGCTCATTGTCTCCATAACTTTCTTCTTTTCTCTTTTCCTAGGTTCCTCGACGGCGCAAACCGTCGTCAAAGCTACCTACTGGTTTCCGGGGAGTGAATTTCCAGTGACCGACATTGATTCATCTCTTTTCACTCACCTCTTTTGTGCTTTTGCTGATCTCAACAACCAAACCAATCAAGTCACTGTCGCTTCAGCAAACCAAGCAAAATTCTCAACCTTTACACAAACCGTACAACGAAGAAACGCTAATGTGAAAACGCTTTTATCGATAGGCGGTGGAGATGCTGATAAAACCGCGTATGCTTCCATGGCAAGTAACCCGACTTCACGAAAATCATTCATTGATTCTTCGATCAGACTTGCTAGATCTTATGGATTCCATGGTCTTGATCTTGATTGGGAGTATCCTAATACCGCGACCGAAATGAGCAATTTCGGAACGCTACTTCGAGAATGGCGATCGGCGGTTGTGGCGGAAGCTAGTAGTAGCGGTAAACCGCGTTTGCTTTTGGCGGCTGCGGTTTTTTACTCTAACGATCACTATTCCGTATTGTATCCGGTTCAAGCCATTGCTAGTAGCTTGGATTGGATTAATCTTATGGCTTATGATTTTTATGGACCGGGTTGGTCTACAATAACCGGTCCACCCGCCGCTCTGTATGACCCTTCAAACGCAGGTATACTGTCAATAACCGAAATAAACCAAATAACCGATACATAACCACATTTTTTATCTTAAAAGTCCCAAAAAAATATGAGAAAATTTGAAAATTTAATTTTTATGATACCATTTTTCGAAAATATTCTTGTTTGAAAACATTTCTAAACCTCTCTATTATAGGATTTTTATAGTTATATATAATGTTTATATATAAAAATTCATAAATTGTATGAATAAAGTAGTTATGATTATAATAACATATTACCAATTAGGTTTTTAAAATCTTAGGATTGGTTTCGGTCTTAAAATATTAGTTCGGTTATATCAGTTCTGTTTCTTTTAGTTATTAAAACCGGTTTGTGAAAATAGGTCCAAGCGGCGACGCTGGAGTAAGATCATGGATTCAAGCCGGACTTCCCGCGAAGAAAGCAGTCTTAGGATTCCCATACTATGGTTGGGCGTGGCGGCTCTCAAACGCAAACAGTCACAGCTATTACGCACCCACCACAGGACCTGCAATATCAGCGGATGGTGATGTCGATTACGGTCCAATAAGGAAGTTCATAGCTGATAACGGAGCTAGGACGGTTTATAATGCCACGGTGGTCGGAGATTACACTTACTCCGGTACAACTTGGATCGGATATGACGATAATCTGAGTATCGTGACGAAAGTTAGATATGCTAAGCAGAGAGGTTTGCTTGGTTACTTCTCGTGGCATGTTGGAGCCGATGATAATTCTGGTCTATCTCGTGCAGGTTCGTTTTCTAACGTTTTAATTTTAAATAACCGATAATTTCTAAGCCAAAATCTAGACTTATTCATTTGGAAAAAAAAACGGTCTATATCGATTTTTTTCTTCATAATTTGTAATGAATCGAAAAGATAATATTTACTAATTTTGCGATTATGGATTTTATAGCGTCACAGGCATGGAATGCTGCGCCTGCTGCTGCAACCGCCGGAATCATACGGTCTTAAGATTTCCATTGTTCCCATAATGGCAAGCGAAGAAGTTTCTTTTTGTAACTATACGAAAATAAACGTTATTTGATTATATATTGTCAAAGAAAAAGGGAATAATAAGGGGAAAAATATCTAAAAAAGCCCCAACTTTCAAATTTCGGACCTTTAAAGCTGGACTCTGAAAATGCTGTTTAAAGATCAAACTTTTTGTTGACTTATCAATAAAATCGTAAAGTTTTGTTGACTCCGACGTTTAAGGCCTCACGTTAACTTTCTGTTAAAATCGTATTACGGGGTTAACTTACCGTGACATTGTTCCGTTTAATCAAAACGACGTCGTTTTAAATCTCGTAAAACGTCGTCGTTTTGATCAAACAGAGCCATCCCAAGCTTCCCTGTTTTAAAGCAAACCAAAACCGAAAAAATCTCTTTTTTTGTGTAACAATGGCAATGATCGAATCCTTAGGCTCTCTCGACAAAGACTCATTCGTTTCACTCTTATCAAAACTCATCGGTGAATCAAAATTCGTCCAGAACAATCCACCGGAGCTAATTCCACAAGAGGATCTAATCGTCAAACACGTCCTCAATTCTCTTCGTCCTTACAGTACCGAAACTGGTGGTGGTCCTCTTCTGATCAATCATGTCGCCTACCACAAAGGAAGAGGTAATCTCATCGTTGAGTATCCAGGTTCTGTTCCCGGCAAAATCTTATCTTTCGTCGGAATGCATATGGACGTCGTCACTGCAAATCCCGATGATTGGGTAAAATTTCAAATCTTTCTCTCATTTTGTTTCAACAATTGTGGTTTTTGGTTGTTAACTGTTCGATTGATTCGGAAATTGTGATGCTCTGTTTTTGTTTTATAGGAATTTGATCCGTTCTCGTTAAATATAGATGGTGATAAGCTTCGAGGTCGTGGGGCTACGAATTGTCTTGGTCATGTTGCTCCTTGTCCTCGTTTACGGGTTTTGATTCATCCGAATTGTTGTTGTTACAGTTGTTGTTCTTCTTCTCTGATAAATCTGGAGTTACCTAAAAGAGGCAATAAACACTAAATTAACAACACTTGCAATAGACCAGTGAATAAACAAATTATGAGTCTCTGAAGAAAGTTGTCGATGAAGAATCAACAAATTATTCTTTAAAGTATTCAGAAAAAGTTAATCTTTCTTCATCAAAACCCATAATTTCTAAAGACTCTAAACAATTGTTTCCATGGTTTTAGTATTAAAAAAGGAGAAACTTTTCTATTCTTACTAGTAAATGAATGACAAAAGCAAGGTTTTTAGATTCGTTCATGAAACACATGACACAAATTGTAGATCCAGGATTATCAAAATTACACATAAGAGTTTCAATCTGATTCAAAACTCGAAACAGAGGATTTATGAGTCAAACTTGTATCAAAGAGTAAGCTAAAGTTGTTGAGTATCGAGACTTACTAGTAAGCAAAACGGAATACTCTGTGAAGCTTTCGCCGGTGGTGGAAGCAGCTTCGGAGAATGACCAGAGAGACGGTGGAAGCAGCTTCAATTTGAGAATTTTGTTTGCTTCGTCTAATCAAAACGACGCCGTTTTACAAGAGTCAAAACGACGTCGTTTTGATTAAACGGAGCAAACAGACGGATTATTAACCTCGTAATCTGATTTTAACAGAAAGTTAACGTAAGGCCTTAAACGTCCGAGTCAACAAAACTTTACGATTTTATTGATAAGTCAACAAAAAATTTGATTTTTAAATAGCGTTTTTTGAGTTCAGACTTTATATAAAATATTAACTATATAACGAGTAACGAGTAATACAAGCCGAGTATTAAAAAAATTTTTAGTACTTGGTACTTGTCCCGTACTTGCAAGTATTTAAATCATACTATTTATTATTTGTCTTGATTATAACGGGTACGGGACGAGTAACGAGTATTGATGTCCTGCCCTAGCCACTAGCCCACAGCCATAATAGTAATGCTTAAACAGTCAAAACATGTAACTTCAGATTATTAAAAAAAATACATATTTTAAAAATTTGTTCCGAAAACTAATTTTGAATTACTAAAAACAACAAATTTCATATCAAAATGATGACAAGAGGTCTTACAATACGCTTGCCCTATAAGCATGTCATCATGTGCCGTTAAACCTGTGAAATTTTTGTCGCATCATGTTTGTAATTCCCCCTAGATGTTTTTTAGGAACAAAAAAAGCCTGTGTTTTCTCGGTTAGAGATAATTGGATAAAAAAAGTCGCTTTTTTTACCCTTTTTTTGCTGCTTTCGTTTTCCATATTATTTGCTGTGGTTTAATCATAGTCTTGGTCTGCTGATAAGTTTAAAAATCTATTGAATTGGGTATAAATTATTGTAGGGATCGGATTCCACCCCTGCGAGATCAATGCAACGACAAGAAGAATTTTGCCAAGTCCAGAAGTAGGAGTGGGCATAATTCTCGTTCCGTACCGAACCGTCCCGTTCCGTTCCATTCCCGACCCTATATTCCCGTTCCATATTGAATTATATTCTCAAATGGTACAAGTGAGTGATTCCCGTTTGGGAATGGGACAGGACGGGACGGAAACGGGAATTCCCGAAGTCCCATTTGTCCCGAAGTAAATATTTACTTGTATAAAATATATCTTAGTAAATATGAGTTTCTTAGTTTTTCATATATGTTACAAATCATTTGCAAGAAAGAATTGATCCGAAAATTGTTTTACCTGTTGAGATTTGAGAGTGTTGGTTTACTTAGAATTTTATTTTATTTTAGTAAGATTTTAGTTTATTAAGTTGCAAGTGTTGGTCTACTTCAAAATTTATTTTATTTAATAAGACTTTAGTTTGTTCAATTGCATTTTGGTAGTACTATGAAACTGAAAGTTTGAAAGTTATTTTAATTTATTGAGATTTTTTATGATATTTCATTTTGCTATTGTTTTGAGATTTTTTTTTTGAAATTTTTTTTTGTCATGTTTTTTCGGGAATTTCCGTTCCGTTCCTGTTCTGTTCCGTCCCGATCCTGTCCCGTTCCATAATATATATGGGACATAAATGGGACAAATATTTTGATTCCCAAATACCCGTCCCGTTACCGTTCCCGAAAATTCCCGTCCCAAATCCCGTTTGCCCACCCCTATCCAGAAGAAATTATAAACATGCTTACAAAAGCCCAATTTGTAATTAAGCCCGCAATAGAATTAGATCCATATTTAAAATGGGTAATTATATTATGGGTCTAAAGCTATTTTAATTGCTTAATGGGTCAGACCCAATTCTAGTACTTAGACCTAGATTAGAAAAGCTATAAATAGCTCATTGTATTCACCCAGAATGGGGATCAGACTTTTTCACAACAAAAGATTAATAAAAGCTTTCATAACAGCTATAACAACAGTCTCTACACTTTCTGCATTGTGATTCACTCAGAAGTCTCGCACCTCTCCTACAACCCTTACAAATTTAATTGTGCGAGTTACGACTCCTACAATTTGGCGCCGACTAAGGAAACATGTGAGACTGTCTTACTCAAAAAGAATCACCGTGCAAGCAACACCAGCGGTGATCAATAGCGCAACATGGATCGCAACAGCAGCGACCAGCATCGCAATGTGGACAGCACCAGCGGTGACCAGCAACGCAACGTGGATCGCACCAACGGCAACAAAGAGACAAACATCACATCAACTACAACGACTAGTGCACATAACCCTAGGGTCGAGTGCACTACAGATGAAGACTTTCAAATCTGACATACATAAGAACACCAGCTACACAAAGCAGTCAGCAAGCGTAAATGGATCGTCGCTCCTCTCGCAAACAGATCAGCGCTCCTCTCAAGCAGGCAGTCGCTTCTCTCACGGAATGTCACTCCTATCTCAAGTAAGCTGGCGCTACTCTCAAGCAGGTTGACGCTCCTCTTAAGCAGGCTGGCGCTATTCTCAAGCAGTAGGTTGTTGCTCCTCTCACGGATTGTCGCTCCTATCTCAAGCGGATCGTCGCTCCTATTAGGCAAGTAGTCGTTCCTCTGAGGCACGCAGTCGTTCCTCCCAAGCACATAGTCGTTCCTTTCACGGATGGTCATTCCTATCTGAAGCAGATCGCCGCTCCTATCTCAAGCAAAGCGTCACTCTCCCCATCTCACTTCTTCCATATTCCCCTCTTTTTAGGGGGGGGGGGGCTGAACCCATCCGAAGATGAGCTGTCCGAAGATGAGCTGTCTACGTACCCTTTTTAGGGATAACGTGGGATAAATTGATTATCGAATAAAATCAATATTTTTAGTTGGAAAAACAATTACAGTAAATTATTATACATAATCTAAGACCTATTTTATATATTTTGAATTTTACGATTATTTTATATACAAGTGTGTTTCACCCGTGAAATAATTAAAGCAACAAATTTCATTAATAATTATTTTACTTGTAGGAAGGTGTATTTATGAAAAATTAAAAATATATATTGTCAAACAAAACAACACATATAAAAATATATATAAAAAATTGTTTCCATGCTCATATATTTTAAAATATAGATGTTAAAATTTTGCTCACATTTAATTCTATTATATAAATCTATAATTTTTGAAATATTTTAATTTTGGGAAGTTTAAGATTTCCTAATATTTTAATTTTGGTAAGCTTAAGAAGATTTAAATGTGTTTGGCAATTAGAGTTATAATAATCAAAATAAATGTATTTGGTAATAAGTATAAGAAAATTAAATAAATAAATAAAAATAAAAAGGAGAATAATTGTGGTGATGATACCTAAACAAAGTGCTCTCAAAATGCTTTTCAAAATATACATTATTTGTCCTAACCAGTATATTTTCGATGATGCATAGCTCGCCCTTAGAGTTTATATGGACCAGTTCACAAAACATTAACCCATTCCAACGCTCACTACTGAAAGAAAAGTTATAAGAGACTGAAAATCCTTGAAATATGTAGATCATAGTCAACAATCAAAAGAAAAAAAGCCTACTTCACAACGGGGCCGCTTCAGATTACTAAGATAAATCCAGCTACCTTGTAAAATGACATGTTTCAAACACAGTAATTTTGTGGAATTGGCTTTTTATCTTAATTAAACCTCAGATTGATTAGAGAAATAGAATGTAGCTACCGACAGTTGTCAAGGACGGCGAGCTTAGAGATAGAGGTGAGGATCTTTTGCTTCAGCTCCACCATTGCTTGGAAAGAAGTAAGGGAACCGGAATTGGAGGATGACCTAGTTGCCACGCTCGACGGCTTTGCTGATTTTGTCGATTTCGAGGCCGAACCGGCCGAAGCATGTGTGCGAGTCTGTGTTGCTCGTTTTAATTACCAGCCAATGTTGACCTTTTTCAACTTTTTTTTCAAAATCTAGGGGGTTTTATTTATTTTGTCCCACAAATGAACTAAGAGTTAAAAGAATATAGCTGCTAAAACTAAACTATGCACCACCACTACACTCATGATAAGGATCTCAACCGAAAACCTCCAACAACTGCACATGTGAAATAACACGTGCTGGCTTGCAAAGCCAAGTAATAGAAGGAAAAAAACAAAAGAAATTCTTTGAAATGCTGATAGACAGACACATACTCATTGGTTTCTAAAATCTCATACAACTGTCAAAAATGATGAGCAAACAAGCAATGACTCATTCATCTAGAAATCGTGTTGTCAAAAAAAGGAAAAAAAAATGTCTAGGTCTTCTTCATCTTCTTTTTTTTTCCTCTCTTAGCCATATGTCCCTGCCTGTAATCATAGGGGATCAATAATTCAAAAAAAAAAAAAAAACAGCTCCAGATAATTAAAAGATGGCAGATAACTTTGGATTAGCGAATCTATACTAATCAAAACTGTTAATGAACCAGACATACATGGTTCAACATGTCCAGAAATACATGGTTCAACTTTTTCTAGTTATAAAAAAGAAGTGAAAGTATACCTTTTAGGCCTGGAAATACAAGCTTCAACATTTCCTAAATCCAACTGTAAAAAAGATGTGTATGCTTTTTCTTGCTGGGGCTGCAATAATGTCCATATATAATAAAATATTATAAACTGATTATACAGTAAACTACAGTAAGATGATTTATAAAATGTCCATACCTCTGTGTAGTCAACGAACAGATTGTTTGCCCGCAAGTATGCTTCTATCATTGACACCTAAACAAAGACCAAGTTGTCGGTCAAGTGAGTCACAGAATCCAGAGAAAACAGGATATGTAGCTTGTTAAAATGTTTAGGTATAAGATACTGCAAAACTAAGCATACTGAATAACAAAACCACCTGAGTCTACGGATATCCCTAACTAAATGTTAATAAAATGAGAGTATTGCCGCAACTGTCGGCTAAGAACACTTAAACCACAAGAAACCAGAGAAAATGATAGAATTTACAGTTTGGTCGCTACTTCCTGTCTGCCTCAGGTACTCAAGCGTAACACGGTCCACTGGGAAGAAACCCAAAATTGCTCCGTACCTCGGAGCCATACTTGCAATAGTTGCTCTATCGGCCAGTGAAACTTCACTCATCCCCTCACCTTCATATCAAAAAATCAGAATGTTTATGTATACTGACAAACTAATTGTCTACACAGAAATTAAAAGTCATTCTCACCATAAAATTCAACAAACTTGCCCACAACACCATGCTTCTTTAATAGTTGGGTCACAGTGAGAACTAAATCGGTAGGTCAAATTTCCGTCCAGCTTAAATCCAACCACGAATGGTAACACCATGCGATATGACCTGACCTGGTCAAACATTGCGGCCTCTCCTCCAACACACCACCCAGCTACTCCTGCTCCATTTATCATGGTAGTGTCAGAGTGGGTTCCAAAAACACTATCGGGGTAGAGAAGTCCACCCAAATGCCTTACACGGTATTCCAAGACCTGCGGTAATAATCTTAAACCATTAGAATTTACTGTCATCACAGTATGAGAACTGCTAGATTAAACATATAACAACCCCAAAACAATAATTCATTCAGTGAACTGACCAAGGGCTGTACGATAACACGGGCAGGCTTGAAGGATATTTCAACTTCCTTAGTCGATGAATTCTCCCAATCCAATATTTTCTCAACGTCATCCTTTATGACTTTATAGTTGCCACAATTACGGACTGCGGATTCCAGTAATATCTTTATAGAAAATGGCAGATTGTCTGCATTATCACGAAAAGGTGTTAACATTCACCAGCACATCATAAGAAATAGCAGGGGTTATCGAGGGATCATACCAATTCTTGGATCGTTCAAACTATGATGCATGGGGACGACATTTTGGTCTCCGTTTCCGTTTCGGGGACGGGGACAGTTTGGGGACGGCACGGAAACGTCCCTCAAACGTTTCGAGAGTCATGGGTACATTAGTAGGTTAATGGGGACGGCTAGGTCAAAAACTAAACGTCTGATCTTTAAAATTAGTGTTTTCCTACTGTTTAAGTACCAATATTTGTTCTGAAAATATCATAATATTCTTAGGGCGCAGAACATAAACCCTAGTTCTAAACGTAGAAGATGATGACGTGTCTTAATGATCTTATATTTACCAGTTGTTAGCTTGTTTTTAGTGCTTTTAATCATTTTCTTCCAATGATTCAAATCTTTTCTTACATAAAAAGTTGAAAAAAAAAAAAAATTCATGCCAAAAACTTTAAAGTAGCAAAATTAAATAGAGAATTTGCAGCTTAAATTTACTACTAAGCTAATTGTTTTGTTATAGTTTAAAGTGTTTATAATGATTTCATCCTCATATATCATTTCCTATGTAAGCTAATTGTTTATACTAAGCCGTATCTACGCCGTCCCCGTATCTCTAAATTTTTATGTTTGCCGTTTTTCGTCCCCGTTCCCGTCCCCGTTTCTCGTCCCGTACCCGTCTCTGTGCAACTTAGGTTCAAAGCTTGTAATGAGTAGTACTTTCCTTACTCTCCAAGACTTGTCAAAATATCCTTGTAAGGATGCTGTTCTCTCAGCAACTTTCGAAGCCGAGATTTTACGTTTTTTTGTTTCCTCCACGCAGAAGCAGGCGTCTCATCGAAGAAACCAGAAGATTTCTTCCTTTCCTCCTCTTGTTTTTTCCTCTCCGCTTCTCTGTTCTTATTCTCTTCCTCTTCTTTCTTAGTCTTTTCTTCTCTTTCCCTTTGCTAGAGGAAATATTCTCGTGTGAGTTCACGCAATTCACATTGTTTTCTTTCTTCTTCGTCTCTTATCTTTTTCTTCCCAGCCTCCTCGGCTTCTTTAACCCTACGGGAATGACACGCTTGTGCAAGATGCTATGTGGTGAAGAAACATGTATTATATCGACATGGTTGTACTTCTTGGCATAAGCTTCTCCAAGTTTCGCTATAATTGGATTAGGTTTCCACGGAACTATCTCGTTACCACGGGAAGATTCGTCTACAACTATCTCGTTACCACGGGAAGATTCGTCTACAGTTCGATTTTCAACTGCAAAAGAAAAAATAAATCAAAACACAGGCACGGAATCTTCGAACAAAACAAAACCCTAAAGCGAATTAATGCTTACCTCTTCCCTTCTTCTTCCACCTATTTGGTAGATCTGGAGAATGTGGAGAATCTGGAGAATTAACTATGATCGATTCCGAATTCTCTTTTGATAATAAAGAAAGAGGATTTCTTGAATCTCGAACCAGAGGAGAAGATAATGGAGATCAAAAGTATCTATACTATATAAAAGTTGATGCTATAGCGCTCCTAGGCCGTCCACACAGGATTTTAGAAACCCGATTCGATTGGTCCACGTAAGCAATTTTTTTTAAAAAAAAATGATACCTACAACAAAGGAAAATAAATATCTAACAAAAATTAAAAAATAAAAACAATATTTGCCAAAAATAAAAACGAAAATTAACAATTTTATCAATAAAAAAAAAGGAAAATTAATGTTGATTAAAGGCGTAGGAAATAACGGAAATAACTCTAAGAATTTAGAGGAATTATTATTGGATTTGAATTTGATATTCCCTTGGCACATAAACAAAAGCCTTTTTAAGAAAACCCTAGGTGCTACGTTTGTGATTTTTTATATATAAATATATGAATGATTCCTTATATATAATCCTAGAGTTTTGTCCACTTTTATGTATTTTTACTTTCTTGTGCGTTAATAGATTTTTCCTACGTAATTAGATCTTTTTTTTTTAATTATACACAGTTTCCCCAAAGGCTTTCTAGGCCCAAGAGACTAATCTGTGTCGCCGGCGATGCCCAAATTTTAATCCCCCGGTGGCCAAGAATCGAACCCGGGACCTTATTGGGAATTACCTCCCTCAAGTACCACTGGGATACGACCACTTGGTTTACGTAATTAGATCTTCATCTTTACCTTTATGTTTTTCCGTGTGTCTGTTGTTTATATCCACTAATTCTCAGATATTTAAGCACTAATATGTATGGCTTTGCTACTCTTATCGTTTCTCTTTTTGTTCTGATTTTTATAATAATGAGATGCTCTTATATCTGTTTCTTAGTTTTGTATCGATCCTGATTTTTTTTTTCTTTGTCTCCAGCCGGCAACACATCCTAGATAAGTATTGGCAATTCGTCATGTAGCAAATATATATAGGTTTCTGCTGATTTTTGTTGTTGTTCAGTTTTATGATGCATATAGATTATTTTCTGTTATTCCTTTTTTCGATTATTGTTGTATAGTTTTTATTTCAAGGTCGAAGCTTACGTGAAATCTTATTCTACATATTGTATTATTTACTCTGCAGGTCATCTTTCCTCTATCAGGTATGTTTTTGGGTTTCGTTTGTTTAGGTTGTTTAGGTATTATTCAATCTACTATATATTCTAGATAATGTTGTTCTATTTATTTCCAATATTATCATGTTCTCCCTTTAATTTTCTCTTTTCATAATATATTTTTGTTGTTATTTTATAGATTCCTCCCATTCTTCATCGTGACACGACATAGGTATATCTACTTTTGCTCAAACTACACAAATTGAGTCTCTAATTTTCTTTTATCTCTGTTTCAAATTCCAGTATTCACTCTGATTGTCCTCTTTTGGTGAGAAAATCTGAAGCGGTTTGGTTAATCGACTATGTTTGATCTTTAGTATTTACCTTCTTTTTATTTGGCGATAAGATGTTCCCAATAGTATTTTTTCCCTTTTACGTCAACCTTTTATTGTTTTAACCTCCACTTAACCATGTTATTTAGTTTCACCCTTTTTGGATCTTTCCACGAATTACGAATATTCTATATATATAGCATATCGATTCATTGTTTAAAGTCTATATCGATGATAGATTGACTTTTGTTTAATCTGTTTTTGCGTGCTTATTTAACAGACTGATTTTTTCTAAATTAACGAGTTCTTTCTCATGTTTTACGACCCGTGATTTAGTTTATGTTATATGTTTCAAGTAATGTCTTTGATTAACCAATAATTTTAAGTTTCAAAGAAAAAAAAAATAACCAATGATTTATTTGGTTTGTTTAATGGTTTTTGCGATTAATACGATATCATGTATTTCTAATTGATTGGGACTTTACAATATGAATATTATAATCCTCTTTATTCTTAAGACGAAAATGAAGGTTGTGTTCTGTTTATATATTTTATAAACATTATATTTGAGTTACGGAGACACGCCATCAAATCAGTTTGTAGAACACGTTCAAATGGAGGTAGATCGAGACGATTAATTTGTGTATATACTATAATAGTAGATATTGTAACCATATACAGAACTCCCAAAAAATAATGCTCCTTTTTGCGACTTCTAAATTGGCTATTAAATACCTACATTACATGAAACTCTTGACGTTTCACGCTCCGGAATCGGAATCGGAATCGGAATCTCTTGGAAGCGTCGTGGAATCGCGATTCCAAAAATTACCGATTTGGAAGCGGTTTGGAATCGTCCGATTCCATTTTTGAATCGCGACGGAAGCATATCTTTTGTTTTGGAAACCTGTAAAAGTAAATTTTAGGAAGCTTTAGGATTATTTTGAAATTTTTATAACTTAAAAAAATATTTAAAAACCCTCAAGAAATACGAACCATTGAAAACGAACATGAAGATGATGATCAATATCCTTGATTTTTAACATTGTGGTTTGTTTTTCTTTTCTAATTAAGTTACTTAATACTTTATGAATTGGATTTGTGTTCTAAATTTCAAACGATGTTTTTCAGTTTACTCTTAAATGTTTTTAAAATAAGGCTTAATTATGAATATTTATAATTGATACTAAATAAAAAAAAAATATATGTATATATACACGTATATATAATTATACGCTTCCAAAACGTACTCGATTCCTAATTTTTTCAAAAAAACGCTTCCGCTTTTCCGAGCGTTTCGCTTCCGCGTTTCCGAGCGTTTCGCTTCCACGTACCCGATTCCGATTCCATGCAATATAGTTAAATACTTTTTGTTTATATTTATTGTTATAATATAATCATAAACAAATTTCAAATATGCTTCGTCTAAATACATTGGAAAAATAATCTTTATTAACCATAAAAATTTCAACAATGGTAAAAATTATGACATAGCAAGTGGTGTGATTTAAGGCAAAACTGAAATACACCTACAACTAAGAGAGTAACCAAGTTTTACTTGGTTTATTAAAAGAGATTTAGCATTGTTTAAGTACGGGAAATAATTAAGCTTTTGAATTCTTAGTGGCTTTCTAGACAATATTTGATCTCTAATTAGTAATAGTAATGTTCTCTTATTCGTTGTTGTTTTTCTCTTCTATTTCTTAATATATTCCTCATCTTCCAGCTATAATGTTCATTAATTCAGGTATTCATTTTGTTTTCTATTGTTTATGATTTTAGAATGTATATTTTCTTTGATTTCTATAAAAAAAAATGGGTCCATTGTTTATATAGGAAAGAGTTTGTCATTGTTATTGGTTCCATTCAATAACGATACTTAGTGCTCAATATTCTTTTACAAGTTGAACCACACGGGGAATCATATTCAAGCTTATGTCTTTGATGGTTTTTGTTTACCTAATAATTACTAACTCACCATTTTTTTTAGCAAGACTCAACCTTTGAGTAGACGAAAGACATTGCAAAACCGTTGAGAGTGAGCTTGCAAAAGTAAACCAAACGACTTTAAGCAATCTCCTTGAAATAGTTCAAGAATCTTAATGTTGAAGTGAAGAGAGCAACGTATGTCATATGGTCAGTTGTTGATATGTTTTCGAGTTTTTACTTGCTTTGAATCTTTAAGAATATTTTTTTGTTTCGTGGCTAACATGCTATATTTATTTTTATAGTAAATGGCAACAACAATGAGCATTTACTGATCAACTACAGATATTTGGATGTTAAATGCATGGAAATAGTCGTGGCTTTAGATTCGATTGACATACTATTCATCTCATTCTCTCCCCAAAGTGGAGGAGAGAAGATGTTGATTGGACAGAGACCCGGAGACAGTGACATTGATGAAGGATGGGGGCTCGGATGACCACGACGACGTGACGATGGTGAATAGTGATGGAGTTATCGGTTGCATCACCAGATGAAGAGAAACCTACATATGAGGAAATGCACAATCTCTCAGTTTACGTTCAAGGTTTTTATTTTTACTCTTTTTTTTTTCTTTAGCTACCAATAATTGAATTGGACCGTAGATATTGCTTTCTTGCAAATGTGAAGCCAAAATGTCTAAAAATCTTATTTCTATGGTTTTTTCTTTAATTCCATCGTTATGAAAAGTCTACCGAATAGCTGATTTCAAGGATATGCTACAGCCATATCAAAACATTAGTACTTTATATATATATATATACAACTAATAACTTAATTCTTTACGAATGATTCACTTTCTAACCTTGATATATTTTTATTCATGTATGTCAACGTCTAGCTAATTTAAAAAATCAACAAGCCAAAATATATATTAAACTCTTTGACAAAAAAAAATCCACGCGTAGCGTGGGTGTAAAATCTAGTTTTTTAATAGATTGATTTGAAGTAAAAATTCGGAGATTCTCGATGAGGAAGAAACAATAAAAAAAAGTTCACGCATCAGAGGGTATTATTGTCATTTCATTTACTTTAACCCTATGATGTAAATGACAATAGTACCCTCTGAGGCTATGATTGGATAATTGAAGAAGCGACTTTTTTGTAATTACACCGTTAAACCTGTAAAATTTTATCAGGCCCTTAATGGGCTTATAAACAGAGTTAACTGTCACATTAACTCAATTCTGAATTTAACAACTTAAATAAATGCTCGTGTTTTATTGTGTTTTATTTTTTGTAAAGTATATAATACACTGGACTCGGACTATGAAAAATGCTTGTTTTATTGAATAGAAAATCGTTTTTAGTTTCCAAACATAAATGTAAAGTATTAAACAAATTAAATCCAACAAAAATGCTAATATTGTACATTGTTGCCACAAACAAGTGGTTGTTTCGTAGCAACTACTTTTAGTCTGGACTGGAGATAAGCAAAACTGACCACACTACCTTGGAATTTTACTTTTACAGGTTAATCAAGATGGTGCACCAAGATACGATGCGAGCCTTAGTATGTCGCTGAATATACCACCGGCCGTGACTTGAGCACCAGCACCAGGTCCTCGGACAATAAGCGGATGATCCTTGTATCTTGTAGTTGCGAATGCTATTATGTTGTCTGAACCAGCTAATTGCGCGAATGGATGTCCTTTCTTGTATCTTCGTAGTTCGACTGTTCCCTTTTGGTTAACTGCGTCCACTACTCCAACATATCTCAGGACCTGTGAATCAATAATTCTTACGGTTTAATATATAATCGAATCGATTAAAGAGATCAACATGTGTCAGCGATGATGAATGATGTTTTACTTCTCCGGAGTTTTCAGCTTCTAGTCTTTCTTTTGCTAGGTCTTCGTCGTACTGTGGGAGTTTCTCCATGAATTCTTCAGCGGAAGCGCAATCCTGAAAGTAGATAAAGAAGAACGTTATAGATATTGATAGTACTGGTTTTGAAGTTAGTGAGAGATATATAAAGATGGTTTACTTTTAGAGGTTCTGGAACGAGACTTCTAACGGGGAGGTCAGCGAGGTCCAATCTGAGTCCAGATTCTCGAGCGAGGATTATCACCTATGTAAAAAGGAAGAAGTTTTGGTTCCATGAGAGATACAATCATAGTCGCAGAAGTTTGTCGTGTCGGTTTGATTGAAGTACATAGAGGCGACAACGTACCTTCCTTGCGACATCAGTTCCGGATAAATCATCCCTTGGATCAGGCTCAGTGAAACCTGCGTTTTTAGCTTCAGTGACAACCTCGCTGAAACTTCGATCTCCAACAAAGTTGTTGAATAGATAACTCAAAGTTCCACTGAACCAAAACAAAAACAAAATGGAGTTCATTAGAATCAGAACCAGAAGGGAACTTGAAGTCAGACTATGGCGGAACTGTTAATTTGACAAACCTGCAAATGCCCTCTATGCGTAATATCTTGTCTCCTGTCTCAAGGAGACCACGTAAAGTGCTGATAATTGGAAGACCAGCTCCAACGGTGGCTTCGTAGAAGTAATGAGTGTATGATTTCCTTTGAAGATCTCTTAGTTTCAAGTACTGCATATACCAAAAAAAAGAAACATCAGTGAAGTATAAACCGACCAGGCAGGAACATTTCCTATTGAGTTTCTCTAGCCGAGATTCAAAGATAGATACTTTGGTGAGAAGAATATATCACCTGGTCAAGGGGACCAGAGTTGGCCTTTTTATTAGGAGTAATGACGTGGATTCCTTTCCGTAACCAATCATAGTAATTGCTAGCGATAGCAGAGTCTGCTGTACAATCAACCAACACAGTGTTGGGGATAAAATGATTTCCATGTACCTGTTGAGTAAATTTATCCATATTAGCCTCTGTTCCCTTCTCGCTTAGAAGTTCCCTCCATCTCGACAAGTCAATACCACTGCATGAACAACATAAGGTACATAATGGTAAGCAGAGGAAATTCATCCATAGTTTGGAACCAAGCTCAGGATTTACCAGCAAATATACAAGTATAAATTTTAACTCAATTCCTACGGGAATGGTAAAGGAATCTAACGGATAGTATTACCCAATAGATAAAACACAAGATAGCAATCAAGGGAAATCAATAGCTAGAATTATGAAACAGAAAACGAGGTAAATCATCTACATTCATGTGGATTCTGAATAGAAGGTTTGGGATATTTGTCTCTCTAGAAAAAAGCATAATACGAATAAAGGGAAAGATCTCTACAGAATAAATTGTTCTTACATTTCACTTAAGAGCATAGTCTTTGATCCAGTGATTCCCAAAACACGCAAATCAATGTTAAATTCTTGTTTGAGAACAGCAGCCTGGAAAACATTAATCAACCCTTAATCAGCTTCTTAAAGGACAAATAGTTCCAGAAAGAAGGTAATGTAACATTTCGTAAAGAAAGTAAAAACAAGAAACGGCTTTATAAAGTTCACCTGGTCCCTCAGCTGATCAAGTAATGTAGCACCAATCAAGCCTGGTCCTATGATTCCCATTGCTAATGTCGTTCTTGACAAGAAAAACCTCGAGTGCACAGCTCTTAGTGCCTTTACGCTATCTTCACGTTTAATAACTACAGTAACATTGTACTCAGAACAACCTTGAGATATAGCACGGACATTAATATTAGCCTGCAAGTGAGATAAACAAAAACAAAACAAAAAGCAATCACACATAAGCAATTCAGCTAACGATAGTATAAAAGATGGATGATTCCTCATCATGCTGGTTACGGTAAGCGTAATAATCACCTTTGCCAGAGCACTGAAAAGTGTACAACTAACTCCAGGTGTACTAGCCATTTTCTGGCCGACTGCAGCTAAGATGCTACAATTTGGTATCACCTCAATCTGGGAAAAAATGCTATCTTTCAAAATACTGAAGCTTGCCAAGGCACAATTATTTATTAAAAATGCTTTAATTTGATTACGCAGGGAATGACTGTGTATCAGAGAGAGACCTGGGAAAGACGTCCAGCTTGTAACGCTTCACTAAATCTCGACCGCAGCGCCTCGGAAACAGCATTTACTTCCTTCTCAGGCACAGCAAAGCACACAGAATGCTCACTGCTAGCCTAGACAATGAAAATATCAATGGTATAAGCGTATGCCACTATAATGAAGAAAATTGGTATTCCAGTAAGGTAAAGTTTGAAGTTAGGGCACCTGTGATATCATAATCACATTAGCTCCAACATCTTTTACAGCCCCAAAAATGTCACTTGCAGTACCAGGTACACCAGCCATTCCAGTACTGTCAAAATGAATTGCAAGAGGCAGTCAATACGAGAGCGGCGAATTCAGCTTGTCATTTACAATCAAAACTCACACATCCACGACAAAGGTAGCTTACCCTTCAACATTTATGAGGGCCAAATTGTCAATGGTTGCAAAACCTTTAACAGGAGTTGTCAGATTAAGGTCATAATCATCTTCAGGAGGTTGACAGATTATTGTTCCCGGTGCAGAGAGATTGAAAATATTTCTTATCACAATCGGAATATTATACCGCATCACAGGAATGATGGTGCGAGGATGTAAAACATTTGCTCCAAAATAAGACTGCATGAAGTTAAAAAATTTCAGTCATAACTTTGTAATTCACATGAAGAAGCTCCTGAATCTTGGATTACAAGAACCTAAGATTACCATTTCCCACGCCTCTTGATAAGAAAGTGTTTTGAGTATCACTGCCTCATTAACTGCAGAAACAAATTATGAGTTATTATATAATTACATCTTTCGAATAAAAGATGATATAGAGGCAAAATATTAAAACAGACCTTTACGAGGATCTGCACTGTATACACCATCAACATCTGTCCAAATTGTTACTTGACGAGCCCTCAATAGAGCACCCATAATAGCCGCAGAAAAATCACTCCCATCTCTTTTCAAAGTTGTAGGAATGTTTTGCGGAGTGCTAGCAATGAACCCAGTCGCAATAATTATTTTCGACGGATTTAGAGAGAACCATTTTTCAAGTCTCTTCTCGGATTCACCAAAATCAGGATCAACCTGATTAGAGCTGGTAGGATTTACGATCAGCACGTCTCTAGTGTCCATCCACTTGCACTCAAGCCCAGTCTACAGTCAAAAGAATAGAGATATGAAAAAGTGTACAACCTCAATTATTTCACATTCAATTATCATACGCATCATTCAAACCTTTCTAACAACATACGATAGCATCTGCGCAGACCAAAGTTCCCCGTGTCCTGCAACAAAATCTGAAAATGACTCTGATGCATGTCCGGCTGCAAATGAAAAAGATGTTAGTTCTTCCACTGAAATCAGAACAAAAGGAAACAGGAAACATCGAGAGAGAGAAAGCCAAAACGATGTAAAACCATCTCATTACCTATGTACATAGCACGAAGCATTGCTTTAAGATTACCAATATCATTATGCAAATGTGACAAGAAACTAGCGAGATCATCTCCATCGAGAAGGTCACGAGCAGTCAATCGATGCTTTTCGAGGACAGCTTCCAACGCAGCTAAATAAGAATCATCTCGTGACTGCGCCTTGCGAAGTAAGTCGTACATCATATCTGTCACCTTTGACATTGCAGAAACAACCACTAGTTTCCTTTCAGAATTATCATTGATTATAACCTCTGCAACATTCCTTATCCTCTGAGAATTTCCCACACATGTACCACCGAATTTGTGAACACTCCACATTTCACCTTTAGGAATCTGAACTTGATCCACCGAATTCTCTACCGATACACCTGAAACTGCAACCAAATTTATCGAATCCAATTCCAACAAATCAAATATCAAATCAGATTGAAATTAAAAACCAACCAGTAGTCGCTGTAGCTGAGAGATGAAAATCCGGAAGTTCACATCGGATTAAACCGCCACCGCCGCAGCCACTAATCGTCCGCCGAAATTTGGTGAATACAACATTTGAAGTAGAGAAAACTCGCCGTTTCGGGAGATGAACAAAGCATTGCGGCGGAGAACAACCAATTCTAATCGGCGGAGAAACAGTAAATGACGGCTTCAGAGTCGTCATACCTGTTAACGAATCACAGAGTTACAAAGCTTTCCGATACAATGAAAGATCCGATCGAAACTCGAACTTCAAATCCAAAAAAAAAAATCGCCTCTACGAATCAATCGTCGAGCATTTTAGCTACAACAGGAAATGCATAAACCCTAAATTTGATTCCTCAGAGATAAAATGGAAGAGAAGAACACTAACAATAACAGTGAATGATTTTTCCGGCGACGAGGCGGCGAAGAAGGGTGGAAACAAAGGTGTACGGCTTTTCTCAGTCACGCGAGGGATTTTGAATTTGTAATCAATAAGGTTCTAAGGGCATCTGCATTATTGGTAATATTTGTGTATGCCATAATAAAAGTTGAGTAAAATAAAGATAGAAAGTATTTTTTAAAATAAAATTAAGGAAAAAAAAAAATTTATTATTTTTTTATTTTATGACATTCACGAAATATACTAATAAACATGCCAAATAATAAATTGAAAGTCGAGTCCACTCTTGAGAAGCGGCTTCACGATTGTCTACCAACAATAAATTGACACGTGTCTATCTGTTCACGACTCCCAAATAGCGTTTTTGTCTTATTTTGATTAAAGGCCTTCATGGCCCAATTAGATGATCTGTATAAAATGAGATTGGCCCATTTAAGATTAGTCTACACTTTGGGGTCACTAAAGAAACTCTGTTGATAAAAATCAGGGGTTCTTTATTTAATTAAAAGCATGGCCGTCTATTTACATGTACTAGTGGTGCGGTCGAACATGACACATAATTTGGAAGGGCCTAAAAATATTTTTTTAACTAAAAAAAAACTTTTTATGTCAAAATGATATCAAAATAGATAGAACAAAAATTAATATGATCAACAAACATATATTCTGGTTATAATGATCTTCTTAATATTTTAGTGTTTGAAAAAAAATCATGTAATATCGTTAAGTATACCACAATTTAGGGCTTTTTCTAAAACTTTAAATAGATTAAAGTTCTTTTTCAAAAAAAAAAAGAATGGATTAGGGCCCAATGATAAACATTTGTGTGTAATTTGGATTCAAAATGATTAAAATTTTAGTGCAAAATTAATTAAAGTGACCAAAAAATTTTTTTGCCCAAGGACTTTAAATAGTATTGGGTCGGGGTTGCATTTACATGATTCGACTGTAGATAGGTGGCGATGGCGATGAGTAATGACAATAAATCTAACCTAATTCGATTTATAATAATTATTGTTTAGTCTTCTAACCATTTTTGACTTATCAACTTCGTTTTCTAAGCTTTCTTTTCTTTAATATATAAATTGCATCGTATTACTATTAATAATTTGTCCGTCATATACTCTTATCCTTCTTCTTTTCCTCAAATGTTCACTTTCGTGCTTAGTGAGATTTTCTTCTTTTTCTCAAATGTTCACTTTCGTGCTTAGTGAGATTAAGTATAGATTGAATCTGACATGTCCACTTGGTTAAACTTTAAACATAATAAACATTAATCTATTTATTGACACAAGTATCTTTAATCCTACATATTAGTATTATCACATTTTACTATACTTCATACGCCCAACCAAAACCAGAAGCATCAAATTTCACAACCAACAAAGAAACGGTATAATGCGATTTATTAGCATCCAAAATCATGTGGCGCATTTACAATACCCAGAATTTTCACAGCTGCATAGAAGAACAACAATAAGATTCGCACCCAAAATCACTACTTATACTACTTTCACCTACAAAAGCTACTACTTTAACCTAATTCCATACACGAATTTGAAGAAATTGAAAACAACTTACAACGCTGACGAATTAGTATATACTTGAAAACAACTTTCAGCTGGTGACTGTCGGCGAGAGCTTCTTCTTCTTGTAAGAGAGATTTAGGGTTAAGTTAAATAATTCCCAACAAAAAAATATATTAAATAAAAAATAAAAGAAGGCAAAATTCGCTAATATAGCCTTTAATGGGTCAACGGGTTTTATGACAATTGAAAAAGCCCATGGGCCATGACAGGTAAGGGAAAATAGCATTTTCGTGATTAATACAGTATATGCCTTTTTTTATGTACCGCCCGTAAACCAAAATCATAGGTTCGGTTTAGTTTTAATTATCCAATTTGGTTCGGGTTGGGTTATGAAACTCTAGGATCACGTATAAAAGGATGTGCAGCCTCATTTTCTATGGAGAGAGGCCAGAAAATCGTGATTGAGAAAGATGAGAAGAGAGAATTGGTTTTTGGTGAATTGTGGGAAAGAGGCAGTTATGTCGCCTTGTGTTGGAGAAGAGGATCGGATGATCAAATCAGTTCTGATCATCGTGAAATTTTATGGGTAAGTTCTCCTTTCTCTCAGCAAGCCGTGAGGCAAATCGGTTTGTCAATTGGTTTTGTATGCTAAGAGATATCTTTGTTTTCGTGAGTAAGGTCTGTGCAGAATTGGGTCTGCGATCAGACCACTTCGAGGCCTTTTTTTGGGAGTTCTAGAGAGAGTTAGGCAACGATTTATATACCGTTGGAAGCCCTTTGTGTCTAGTTTCCGAATCTTTTTCCCGATTGTTATTTGGAGGTAAGGTATGTCCTCAGCATTGATTTGAAGTCAGCATGTCGGTTCTATTTTTCATAAAATCTTAATTCGTTTTAGGGGAAAACCCTAATGGTGAGTTATAAGTGATAGAGAAGGAGAATCAGTAGCTTTGGGTCGAGTAGGAGACTCTGATTTTCGTGTAGCCTTGTATTCAATCGTTCTAGGCTAAGGTGAGTGCGTGATCGTGGTTATGGAATTGAATGTTAGGGTTATCGATGATTGAGTTTGTGGAATTGCTATGGATTGTTGTTGGTTTTGTGATTATGGCATGATTGTTGTTGATTATTCATATTATTATGGTAAAGTGATTGTGCGGTATGTTGAATGATTGCGTAGTTTTGGCATTCTTTTTCCTTATTATGTAACTGGTAGACGGGATGACCGCCTCACTGAGTATTTGTGATAATACTCACGCAACTCTTTTTCCCATGTGTTGCACGTAAAAGAAAAGTGTGATCGCAGAATCATGACGTAGGAAAAAGATGATTAGGGGTTTTATTGTTGTTGTAGTTCTAGTGAAACATGGTGTTAGGTTGCTAGAATAATTGTTTGGTTAGCTGGAATTCTGGGAGTGAGTTTAAATTGAAATTGATTTAGTTGAAATAAATTGTTTTATTGGAATTTATGGATTTATTTATTGTTGATTATTTTAATGGATTTAATATTTAGAAATTGAGTTATTGATTTTCCGCTCGTTATTGTTGTTTTGAAATTAACAGTTGAGAATTGGTATTTATGGGAATACTAAATTCGGGTTAATTATTTATTTATTTATTTACTAATAAAAAAAAAGAGGTATGGTTGTTTCATTTATAAGAATCTATTCGGCCAATAACGTCCGAGATTCCAAAGTGATAATATCATTGGTGCCTTTTTTCAGCAGAGCGTTAGACCATCTCCAATGGTTTGCTCTATTTTTTACTCTAAAAATAGGGTTCTCTAAAATTAGAATAGAGATTTATTCCAATGATTGCCTCTATTTTCTTTTTTAAAATTAATTTCTCTCAAAACCTTTTATTTTTCAAATTTACAAATTATACCCATATATTTTATTTGTAATAATAGTGCAACAATAAATAACAATATCATTAAAATTAATAACGTTTATTATGAAAAAAAAAATTTATTACATCGAACAAATAGTAAAACAAAGAACAATTATCTTTTAGAGTTTATTATGTTCTTGTATGTTTTAATTAAATGTGCAATTGTTGTATTTTAACTTAAAAGTAATTTAATATATTTTGAATATTATTTTGGGTTTGTATACTATTTTGGTGGGTGTTATATGTATGACAAATTTTATTCAGGTAGTATATAAAAATTTGTCAAATTGTAGGACTATTTTGTAAATAAAAAGTTATACTCTAAAAATAGAGAAATGAATAGTATTTCTCCAAATATAGAGATCGACTATTTATTTTTTATTTTTAGAGCAAAATATAGAGTACCATTGGAGATGGTTTTACTCTAAAAATAGAGTTTAAAGGCAAAAATAGAGTACCATTGGAGATGAATAGTGATTGTAGTAGTTTAAGCATAGACATTCGGTTTTATCGGTTCGGGTTTTTTGTTTTTTGATTTCTGGTTGAGAAAATTCTTACAGAATTAAATCAAACAAAAATTTGGTTTGGAAGTCGGTGTTTGAGAAGAAAAAAAAAAACAATTTTGACCGGGGGGAAAGAAAAAACTATCTTTTGGTTGTTTTTTTTTTCATTAATAATCAAAACTATCCGGGGGGAAAGAAAAAACCTATCTCAATGAGTTAGTGAAATGATCATTGTTTATGCATTGCGTATATGTTGACAAAAGCGACATGTCTAGTTTGTTTTGTCAATAAGTGTGTTTACTTTCATTAAAACAAAAGGGTATATAGATACGCATTTAAGGTTATAATAATAAAAGTGGTGTTAGTTAATTTATTAACTCAACCTCCATTTGATAATGCTTGTTTTCTGTCACGATCCATTGGTCTCGTGAATGACCCACATGAACCAACATGGACATTGATGATAATACAACTCGATGCTTTTTAATTATTCTTTAAACGTTAATTCTAGATTATATTACTTAGTATATACTTGTATTGTATATGATCAAAAGATAACTATCGAATTCAATATGATTACGGATTGACCTCTTAGAAGAACAATTTGTTTGAATTTTTGATGATCTGGATTCAAATATGGTGCTTACTTTGTGTAGATTCAAATGGTTTACATCGACAAGTTTATCATATGTCAAGCTTTGCATGTTTATGAAACAAAAAAGAATCTTTGCATTGCATGCATGTGTGAGTTGATATAGCTAATGATAAAAAGGAGAGATTATGAATCATACAAAATTTTGAATTGATCATGTATAAAAACTGAATATATTGTGTAGATGTTTGATCATAACTTGAATATTTGTTACTCCTTTCATAATTTTTCACAATTTTTGTTAAATCAAACTTTCAATCTCATGTACCACTTGTTGTATAAAAAATGGTTTGAATAAAGGGAAAAGAAACAAAAAAAAAAAGGTAATGAGACAATTTGCTAGTATTTGGTAAACCATTTCGTTGTATATTAATAATAACGTGTAAGTGTGTGCATGCATAACGAGGAACCATAGATAGTCTCATCACATATCGGTTTGGATGATTCATGCTGATAATGACATTTAACTAAAAATTATCCAAATCACATTTTCTTTGATTGGTCTTTTTAGTTATCATCATAGCCGCCTAAGATTAGAATATGGCTGCTTCGTGATATTGACATATAGTTTTATTTCTTTTTCTGGTATAACTACAAAATTTAATATTCCTCTAAACACTAGGTTTGGTTGGGATTGATCTATTCGTGTGATGCGTGTCATTACCATTAGCTTAGTTGGATCGCCTATTCGGCTAATAACGTGTTCGTGTCACTAATAAAAGTAACATTAGTAAGAGAAAATATTGCAATGAATATATCAGAAAAAATCAATTATACTTTCTGTAATTTACGACCAAATTACAACTATTATAAATAAAATTGTATTAAGTAATATATTTACGTAAATTAATCCTAAAAATAGTAATTTAAGCCAAAATTCCCAATTGGTAATTATGAAATAAATATGTATATATATATATAAGCATTAACTTAAGATTTATCTCAAACTGACCTAATGCCATTCTTTTAGTTTGTGTAATTTTTTGCTTTTTCCCCTTGTTATGTGGCTAGCAGTGTTTTGAAAACTGGACCGGACTGAGGATCGGACCGGGTTCAACCGTGAACCGGCCAGCTAGCCGGGTTGGGTTGACCCGGATTAAAGGTTTTTTTTTTTTTGTAATTTCCATTTTTTCCATATTTAAAATTTTTATGATTAAAATTTATAGAAATAAATACTAGTTTTGAATTTAGTTATCCACAAAAAAAAAAGTTTTGAATTTAGTTAATTTTTGTTATGGTTTAATGTTTTTAATTTTTTTTACATATAAACTTAACTATTTCTTATTAAATTTTGTCTTTGAATAGTTTTAATAAACAATATATGTTTATTAAAAATATATGTTTATTCAAAGGCTATATTATATATTTGGATATTATAGTTATACAAAAATTATTTATATTATTATTTATAAAAAACTATTAAACCCGGTTCGACCCGGTCAGACCACATTGACCCATGACCCAAAAGTATTTTCGGTTCGGTCGTCGGTCCGATTTTGAAAAGATTTGGCTAGTTAGATAGTTTCCTCTTCACTTTGACCAAAAACAAAAAAAAAGATAGTTTGTTCTTTACTAGGAACGAGATATAAGATGTAAAAGACTTGGTATATCTTTTAAAATTTCTAGTCTTAAAATAAGAGTTTCGTGCCCGAAATTTTTAGCTACCAAATGTTTAAACTTTGGTGAACGAATATAACTTGAAAAATGGTTTTTGACACCTATTACCTTTTTTTTTTTCGTTTATGTGGGCTACAGGCCGGTCCTACTAACCTTTTCTTATTTTTTGTATATAAGAGGGGTCGAACTTACGACCTAGGTGTCAAACTGAGTGGTATCTCAACCACTGGACTAATGTCATCTCGGCCACCTATTACCAAATAACCAAATAACTAACTAGTTTAATTGTTCGAATATTGAAAATGTACAATATAAGCTTACAAGAAAACATAAATTGGTCCACAGAAGCGATGGACACAATCAAAAGCCAAAAATAAACAGAAACCCTCGTAGAACGTCTAATCAATTTGGTCCTTATCTCTTATATATTCAACTTTTTTTTTCAATAGTAGTACACATACAAACAAATCCCCCCAAAAGAAATTCATATCAAACGTACTCAACTATATAAAAAACGATTTTGATTATTTATCGGCCCCCCTCGTATGACATTTGTGGTTGAACATAATTATTATTGTTGACGATCTCGTGATATTAATGGCTATGTATGGCCGTATGGGACATGTGTAGAGATTGTGTAGTCACAGTCACGTATAATCATGTAAAGACTATATAATTTAAATGTGTTGGTGAGTTTTTATAACTTTTATCGAACTTGTCATACTTAACCTTTAGCCTTCTTAGAATCTCAATAATACGAGCATCATAATAGAAAATGGCAGGCCGAGCGAGAAGACAAACCAGTAAAGCTATTGCTTAGGGTTCTAAATTTAAAAGGCATTTTTTAGTTAAATTTTTGTTATAGCTATATTTGAAAAAGATTATAAATTTTTTTTACAATAATAATTTTCGTAAGATTTTGTTTTTCAAATGTTTTTAATGTTTATGGTCTTCTCTAAACAAACAGGTTAATTACTCATTTCAAAAAAAAATTGAAATTATTAGTTAAAATTCGAAGTTGAAGCTCATAACAAAATTATTTGCGATCTACCATGTGACAAGAGAGATTGAATGGATTAGATTTATCATCTAGTAAAACATAGATGGTTGAAAAACTCGACAACGTTAGTTTAATTAATAATTTTGCAGGCAAAAAAACAAAAAAGCAATATTTCAAAAGTAAATTCTATTTTGTTTTTTTCTTTTATTTCTTACTAACTATTTGGAATTATAAACGGTTTAATAGAGTTTTCATGTGTTTTTTATATAGATTACTATTTTTATGATATTGGAAAATTTACGAAAATGACACTTTTTTACATATATGCATAAGACATCCAAAATGATAGGAGGGAAATGAGCCATTCTTTATAATAGCATGAGCTATGATTTATATAGACACTACCTCAATAGAAAATAAACTATGCAGTTTGGCGTGTTATAATTGACTCCAAATTTTGAAGTTTATTTAGTAATATAGAGATAATTAATCAATACAAACTATGGTATTAGTTTAAATTTTAATTAAAAAAAAACTTTTATGTCAAAATGATATCAAAAACAAATATATATTCTGGTTATAATGATCTTTTTAATATTTTAGTGTTTGGCAAAAAAATCATGTAATATCGTTAAGTAGACCACAATTTTTTTTTTTTTGAAAGTGGTTAATTCGAGGAAAAAAATGGTAAATTTGAAAAGTTACACCACAAAGATATTAATATATTCTACAATTAACTTCTTAAATTTTCCTCTAGTTATTACTACTTTTATTTCGATGAAGAAATAGCCTGATAGCTGAATAATTTTATATCCACTTCGTGTTGTGAAAGGATTATATTTCATGCTCAACTATTATTTCGAGAGGTGTATTACAAGTTTACGATTTGTAGAACTCATCTACACACGAGTTAGTATAACGAATGTAAACATAATTAACGTGGCCGGTTTAATATTCTTGTATATATATATTAACTTTTTTTTTGTCGTCATATATATTAACTAATCATTCAGAATCTATAATGTCTATCTAATCGCAATATTATTATTGTAATGTGAACCAGATAATAATGCACCGTCGGACATAAATTTAAGGCATATTGAGTTAAAAGCTTAGGTCGGTACTCGATGTCTGTCCAAATCATGACATTGTAAATTATATAATGGCTCTAATGGTTAAATTTCTGACGGAATAATTAAATTTTTAGTAGAATTTGGCAGAATAAAAGAAAGTTAAATGGTGTAAATAGAACTATTATACCAATAGCAGAATTATTATAGAGACAAAAATTGATAGTATAACCATTAAACTGATAGTAGAACCATTAAACTGGCAGTAAAACCATTAAACGAATGATGTTAGTAGAACCATTAAAATCGTACCATTTAGAGTCAATAAGTACTAATTGGTTTTTGTTTTTATTGAAAATCAAACTTAAATAAGATAGTATTTGATTAGAATAGTGTGGTTAGATCTGATCGCTGTCATGATCAAAACTTAATTCGCGGGATTGGTGGGGGAAAAAGGAAATTTTGGAGTGCATTTACATGATTCGATTGTAGATAGGTGGCCATAATGATGATGATGATGATGAGTAATGACAATAAATCTAACCTAATTCGATTTATTATAATTCTTGTTTAGTCTTCTAACCATTTTTTACTTATCAACTTCGTTTTCTAACCTTTCTTTTCTTTAATATATAATTGCATAGTATTACTATTTAAATTTTTATCCGTCATATACACTTTTCCTTCTTCGTTTTCTCAAATGTTCACTTTCGTGCTTAGTGAGATTTTCTAAAAGTATAGATTAAATCTGACATGTCCACTCGGCTAAACTTAAAACATAATGAACATTAATCTATTTATTTACACAAATATCTTTCATCCTACACATTAGTATAATCATATATATTTCCTATAGTTCATACTAGCCCAACCAAAACCAGAAGCATCAAATTTCACATCCAACCAAGAAACGGTATAATGCGATTTATTAGCATCCATCGGTTGCAAACAACAAAAGAATTGAGAATGAACGTAATTGACGAAAATCTTATTAGTCTTTTTTTTTTTCTTTTGTTAAACGACGAATTAGTTTAGTTAATAGACTTTTTAGCAAACGAATTACTTACTAATGTGATAGTCATGACTTTGTATATAAAATATTTGTTAAACATAACTTTTAAAACTCATTAAAAAAATCATAGTCAAGATTAAAAATTATGAGCACATAACAATTATTGAACACAAAAAAAAATGAAAAATAATTTGACGATTCATACATTATAGCAAAATTTGGTTGATCCTCAAAAATATATGTAGATTTATTAAATTGAAAGAAAGACGTACTAGTACTCTAGTAGTATCCATTACGTACCCATTTACACTTTTGTCTCGTATATTTGCAAATAAAATTAATTACATTTCTTTATAAAAGCAAAGAGAACAAGAACTTGTTCCAAAGTGAAATGTTTCGTCTCACGTTTGGAAAATTAAAGTTCTTGGCGAATATTGGACCAAAAATTATTCTAAGTGAAACGATATCAAAAGACCAGAAAGAAAGAAAAGTTGGGAGCATTATGCTCTCACTAAATTTTGGGGTCGATCCTTATATAGATTTTATATTTTATATATTAAATCAATATATCTCGAATCAACACCGGAGCTAACTCTAGAGTCCAAAAAATAAAATCCGAATAATAGAAAGTAAAACTTGGATTAGATACACCTAATAAAGTACTATGTTTGTGCACTTTGTTATTATTCATTGGTTTACTTTTTTATCTCACTTTTTCTTTGTTTTGTCCCAATGACTTCGGCAAACATGAAGGTTAAAAGTAAAAGAGGCTGAGAAATCAGAATATAATTGCTATTATCCCTTACTCCAGTACTTTTTATATTGTAATGAAAATATTTTTATACATAATATAGATCCACTTGAAAATCAGGTTAACAGGCAAAGTGGCTTTTTCTCTCTTTTTTTCTTTTTTTTTTCTTTTTTTGCTTTCTACAAGTGTAGTCCATTGTTTTTAATCCCTTTTTACCTTTTCGCGATGCTTCGCACCATGAAGTTTCGTAACTTAGGCTCACTAGCTTTTTTTTTTTTTTAACAACACTTAGGCTCACTAGCTAGTCCTATGAAATAATACCAAGTCTTATGAAATTATACCATATTTTGTAAGGGGGATAATAATGTGAAAATTTGAAATTATAAATGATAATGATGCCATTTATTGCTATATAAAACTTTTGATAAATTATATTATATTTTTTGGTTATATTTAGCGTGTTATTTTATTAAATGTACATGTACAATATATATCATGTCAATGAGCCGATACATTAATGGGTTAAGTAATATTATAGTATTTCAAGATAGTGCATAAATATTTAAAAAATATATATATATTGTACATAAATATTTTTCAAAAAAAAAAAAAAGATAGTACATAAATAAATTTATATTGGATAAATTAAATGTCCACATATGTAAATAACATGGTAAAAATCATGTGTTTTTGCAAACAACTGAACTACAAAAAGAAAAATTTGCTTGAACCCTATTTTTGAAAAATTATACATTCATCAAAAAAAAAAAAACGTCCCGTAACAGTTAATAAAAAAAAAAGGTCGGCCTAAACAAGTTTATGTTACCTTATTACTATTTTTTTCTCATTAGTTCGTTGTCATCAACAACTACAAATTGTTTTGTTTATAGCTTCTTACTTCTTACATATATATAACACCTAGCTAGTAGTACAACCAAATGTGCCGACATCAAATAAAAATATTTAGTAAGAATCGGTTTCACGATGTATTGCATGTATATGTTCTACATACGGTTTCCACTAAATTATGTAGACCGAGTTATTGTGGCATATGATGAAGTTTGTTTATTTGTTGTTGGACGTACATCGTGAATTTCTAATTAAAATTAATACTATCAACTAAAAAGGTGATCTACAAATTGGTCACATGATTAAGCATTCATATGACTCTTGATTAAATGTTTAGTTAAAGTTAATACTGTCATTATCATAATACAGACAAATTAGCCGTAGGTTCTGATCAGTCTCCACTAATTATATACTAGCTTTGCATGTGTTTCTAAAAGTAGACAAAAATCTTCACCTAATATGCCTTCCCTTCTCCAACTTAGCATGCACTATTTAATTTATTATATCTTATCCTACATTATGATTCATAATAATCAATTCCCAAGTCTAGATCATCACTTAATTGTTATAATACACTTGTTTGATGAACCTTTTTCTTTTATTTTTATTTTGTCGTAGCTGAAACCTTTTACTTTTGAAATTATATTTGGGTCTTCCTCCATTCATTTGTTTTATTAGGTAGTCTAACCTTTATCTATCTTCGTGTTTTCTTTAGTTACACGTTGCTTTAGTCCGGTTGTTACGTCTATGTAATGTCTATTCAGAAAACCCAAAACAACAAAATGTCCACACAACAAAGTCATACTCATATATTGACGTTTCTGCAAATTGAAATGCCCTTAAAGACAACCATGTTATTTTTGCAAATCAAATTATGTTTTTCGTATTTCGTTTTGTGAATATTTTGACGAATGAAATTTCTAATATTTTAATGAAACAAACAAACATTTTTTGATATCCCTTACGATTTTAAAAGTTCGAACTATACCACCAGTCACCACGAACACCACTTTTGTGAAATGACGATTCCTCCCCACCAAATGGTTTTGAGAGTACCTTTTTAGGCCTGGGATTAAAATCCGAACCCGACGGACCCGACCCGCAAATACCCGACCCGAACCGAACCCAAAATTTTCAAATACTCTAATGGATCTTAAACTCCCAAACCCGAAAAAATCCGACTTGAACTCGAACCCGAACTTGTACCCGAACTTGTACCTGAATATCCGAAACATAAAAAAAAAATCGGATACTTTTATAGAATGTTAGTCATTTTTCGGGGGTTTTTGGAAAAAATTGTATAAAAAATAACTAAAACATAGTAAATCCAAAAAAAATAGGACAAATCTAAAACATAGTATATTTTTTTAGTATTTAAAGTAAAAATCACCCTAATGAATCCGAACCGAAGCCAACCCAAACTTTTTAAATACCCTAATGGGTTCGAAACACCGAAACCCTAAATACCCAAAACCCAAAATAACCGATCCAAACTTACCCACATACCCGAAATCCCAGAACTAGTACCTTTCGTAAATAAAATTTTATATCATATGTATATATATTAACTAAAAGTTATCAATGCACTCATGTAATAAAGAGAAATGGTGGTGGATTCGGAGAATCAATCAATCAATATTACACATACATATATATATATATATATATAACATATGGGACCCTTGTCATGTAACAGACTTATATAATTTATTTGTATTTCATGAAAATTAATGTTTTGCTGATTTCAATGTATGTACAATGCATATTTTTCAAATTCACCTCCTTACAAATCATTAACTTTAGTTATAATTGCACCACACACACACACACACATATATAAGTTATATATATATATAAGTCAACCATTAACTTTATATATATATATATAAATACGACAAAAAAAAAATCTATATATATAAATAAGTTAAATAGTATTATAAAATTTCAGTTTACTAATTATTATGCAAACATCAAGCTATGAAATAGAGAAGCCATAGTCTCTGAGACTTTGGTATGCTTATATATAAGGGATTCTAACACAATGGTAGGAAGTCTCAGACAGAGTGGGGAAGAACTATTAGTATATGTTCTTTAAATTTATAATATTATCCCTTAATTTATTCATTAATTTATAAATTTCCTTTTCCCTTCTTTAATGGTCGATAATGACCTAACAAGTTTGTGTAGTAGTCAGGCTGTGTCAATATGTGAAGCTAACCCGATGCGATTTTGTTTTCCATCAGATTATTATTGGAAATGGTGTTTTAAGCCAATTTCGATGGGTTTATTACAATTCAATATCGAATTTAGATAGCGAGACAAGTAATTAGAACGGATAATTTATATTTTCACAAGTAATTAAAATGATATGTATTCATATGCGAATAAAAACATGCTTTTAATTAAATATACAGAATGTAACAAAAAAATCATATTTAAATGGATTAAAAACCACGGATCAACTTATCGTCGAACCCTCAAATTAGACGAATCATACTAAAATTACAAAAGTTTTGAGTCGTGAACTTGAAGAACCAAGTTGACCTAATCGATTATCAATCTGCTATACGTTACAAACCCGTGATAGACCGAGTCGGAATGTATCAATCTAATTGACACCTAGTAGTAGTTGGTGCTGATAAGGATGGACCAATTTTGATTTTTCAACACTTTATGTTTTATAACCCTTTATTTCTTTCTTCCACTTTCTTCCAGCATTTTACCTGTCTCTTCCACTAGTAAAAAAAAAGCTAATACCCACGAAAAACCCACGAATTTTTTCGTGGGTAAAGCAAAAAAGCCACGAATACCCACGAAAACCCACTATGAACGGTATATGCTTACCCACGAAATTATTCGTGGGTTTTTCGTGGGTATTCGTGGCTTTTCGTGGGTATTAGTGGGTAAATTTGTACCCACGAAATGGTAGTGGGTTTTCGTGGGTAATTTTGCCACGATTACCCACGATTTTTTCCGTGGCAAATCCAATACCCACTAATACACACGAAAAAATCCGTGGGTATTGTAATACCCACGAAATACCACGAATTTTTCCGTGGGTGGTGCTTACAAAATGTTAGAACTATACGGTTCCGATTTGTTTTTAACATTGAAAAATATATTAACCTTATAATGGTTTAAAAACTTATTAATTAGATTTTTGTTAATTCAAATGGAAGCTCAATAAAAAACAAAACATTTGTTATATAATATTGGTTTATTTCATTAAACATATTAAAATATTACATTACACAACAACATTATTATAAACACGTACAATAGATGGTAGGAAAATAGTAAACATTAAAGCAACATAAAGAGTCTGGTGTTTAACCAGCTTATTCGTAAACATGGACGGGTCGGATGTTTATTCACCATCAGAGTCTGGGACTATTTCATTTTTGTAGCCAGTAGTTCCTTCAGCTTCCTCATTGATAGTAAATGGTACGGTTGGTTCGTATTCAGCAATCATCGAATTAGCCCCAATTATCTGTTTGAAAAAAGATTTTAGTTTATAATTATCAGTAATATTTACAAACTTATGGAAAATCTACCTTAACAATGTTCCGCTCAGTGATGTTGAGGTACTTAGAGTTCCGGTTAAAACGGCCTACGGTCACATTCTGTAGAATGACAACCGCACCTACACCAGTGTTGACTCTGTTCTCGTCATTGTTGAAGATGTTACGGTGCATGGTTCCCTCGATGATTTCAGACGGATCCTTTAAGGTTACTAGAAGGTCTCCCTGGCCGTTGGGGGTCGCACTGGATAACATAGCGACAAGCTGAGAATAAGATAAAATTAACTTGTTAGATACATTGTATATGTAAAATTAAATAATATTGGTCGACAACGTAAACCTTTTTCACTTTCACAAACTGTGAATGCGGGCATTGTATTTCTACAACCTGGGTCCAGAATGGTGTGGTCCTATTGTTATAAGTACCTATATTTATGAATTACAGAGTTAGTATTTGTCATGTACAATCATTATTGTAATGGTAAATGAGTACATTATATGTCTATACCTTCGCGGATTATGTAATCGATAGTAGAAGTCCAGCGAGGACTATTAAAATCTTGGTCGCCCTGTTGTGGCTCATTCATGACCTCACGAATGAAATCTTGTGTTGGGCGTGTTTGAGAACTTTCACCTCTCAACACCTTCCTATCGTGAGCCCTCTTGCGAAACATTCCTCGCTGTATGAGTTGGGCAGGTCCCGAAATTACCGGCGTTTGGATTTCAGATCGTTGTGTTGGTTGGAGTGAAACTGTCTGTTGAGCATCAATAACATATAAGTTATCGTATGGAGGGCTTGAAGGAACACGAGTTGTTTCTCGAGGGTTTTGGACGGAGGCTCGGTTTTGCATATAGTAATTCCATAGATCTCTGTTTGCCATTTGAAAATTGTTTTGTGTGTTATGATTTTGTGTTGAATTACTCGGACTTATATAGGCAAAACAGAGTGATTTTTTAGGCTTAACGTGTCGATGTATATGTGGATAAAAGAAAGTATGAAAACATTATTTGACATTACATATCAGTGTGTAATAAAGACATCAAGTCCGTGAATGACATTGTCTGCCACTGAATCATAAATAACATTGTGAATGACACTGTCGGCCACTAGATGGTGAATTGACATTTCGACAATTAAATGAATGGCGTGTAAGTATTCTACTCATGTAAACAATCACGGGTGTTGTAAATAGGGCTAGCTGTTATAACTGTTTAGAAAGATACAAATTATATTCCACATAATATTATACATGAATCCACAACATATTTTATTACAAACCACTCGACGGATAATAATCCACTACTTTTATAAGACGTTAAAAACTTAACACAGCCGAAAAAAATATTACATAAAATACTAAAAATTAAGGATCGCGTTGATGCACAATTTTCATTCATCTTCATCATTGGAATCAGCTTGAGAACATTCGTCATCACTTAGCTCATGCTCGGATGTGTACATGTCGTTTGTATGTTGGTCGGGTAAATCATCATAATTGTCCATGTCTTCAACATTGAGTGCCTCGACCCTTAGGAGCCCTGAAGGTGCAACAATAGTATTCCTAGAATCCTCTTGAAAGGCATGTTGTAAAACATCTGTAACATTTCGAACACCTCTAGGTACCACTTTTACACATGCTAACCATTCCGTCCCATGCCTCCTACTCACCTTTGGGTATAGTATGTAACAAACTTGATCACACTGTTCAGGAGTAATAAACGGATCATATTGTCGATACTGCTTGTTTGCAGCAACATCCACCAGTCTTGAACGACTTCTACGCATTCCACTTCCACTAGTGATGTCGTACCAAAAGCATTTGAAGATAACCACCTTCAACCCGACACCGCCGTCGTACTCAACCAATCTGATGTCTTCTACAACGCCATAATATTCCGTATCAGTAGTTCCCCTCACGCAAACACCGAAATTTTGTGTCTTTTTGTTTGCACTCCTACTCAATGTTCGGAATAAGAACCCTCTTGTTGCATACGAGGGCCAGGATGTGTAAGCACGACGTGGACCTTGTACAAAATCAATGAGCCATTGTGGCACTGTTGATACCATCCTTTGATTATTAACCTGTAGTAAAATAAATACATAAGTTGAACATTATATTAAAAACGGCCCAGTACAAAAATACTTACATAATCTTTGCACCAGCGTGCAAAGTTATTGTCTTTCAATGATTGTAGGTCTGTGGTAGACAATGCCGGATATGTAGTTCGCATGAAATCTTCAAACATCCTATGTATACAAATTATGTAATTAAAAAGTATTTAACTATTGAATATAATGTTTTGCGACGGTTACTCATACCTTTCATATGGTGCTAACTCGGGACAGTTATTCATGAGAAACGTTTGCAAAACGTTGTACTCTTCGTCTGTTATCCATCCCTTTGAATGTTTACCAATGAACCTTCCTTTCTGTTTGAAATTTGTTGGGACATCGTCGAATGCGTAGAAGTATATGTTTTCACCATGCCATCCTTCATTACCTGCAGCGATCGGTTTTCCAAGCCAATGGGTAGCTAGCGCTGATATTTCTTCTTGTACACAGTGCTCGACGATAGACCCTCCGATTTGTGCCTTGTTCATAACCTTTTTTTTTAAGTGGTACATGTACCGCTCAAATGGATACATCCACCTATATTGTACCGGTCCACCTAAGATGGCCTCATCCAGAAGGTGTACCGGTAGATGCTCCATGACATCAAAAAACGAAGGAGGAAATATCTTCTCCAAGTTGCATAATTTTACTGCTATATTTTCCTTCATTGTTATAACATCTTGTTCTTTTAATGATGGGGCACCAATGTCTCGGAAAAACAATGCGATTTCTGTGTAATAAAAGTAACAACCTAAATTAGTCAGTCATATTTGTGTATCAAAAAAATTAAAATTTTAATACCTGAAATCGCTACGTGTACAGACTTGGGGAGTAGTTCCATCAAAGCAAAAGGTAGAAGCCTTTCCATAATGACATGACAATCATGGCTTTTGAGACCAGAAAGAGTCGCATTAATTTCATTGACACATCTACCAAAGTTGGAAGCATACCCGTCTGGAAAACGAATTTCTTTCTTCAACCAACTTAGAAATTTCTTTTTCGCTTCCTTTGACAATAGAAATATTGGAACTGGAGCAATATTTGGATATGTAAGCTCCAACGCTCTACGGTTGCATATTATCGCTATATCTAGCCTAGATTTTAAGTTATCTTTTGTTTTCCCCGGCACGTTTAAGATAGTTTTGATAATATTATCAAAAAAGTTTTTCTCTATATGCATAAAATCTAGGTTGTGTCTAAGCAATAGATTCTCCCAATAAGGCAAAGACCAAAAAATAGATTTTTTGTACCAATTATGATATTGACCATAACCATGTACCGTTTTAGATGGATCGTTGTGTCCGTTGCCACCACATTCGGCACTCATTTGCAGTCCGTCTATACTGTTGATGGAGTCCAATATTGTTCTTCCAGTACGCCATACCGGTGCTTCATCATGGACATCTTTAGACTTAGTGAAGGCAACTACATTCCGCCTATATGGGTGGTCGCTCTTCAAAAATTTTCGGTGACAGTCAAACCAACACTGTTTTCGTCCATTCGTCAACCAGAATGAATTGGTTGAATCCATACAGTTTGGACATGCGAGGCGTCCGTGAGTCATCCACCCCGATAACATCCCATAAGCTGGGAAGTCACTAATCGTCCACATAAGCGCCGCTTTCATCTTAAAAGAATTGTGTGTTGATATATCATATACATCAGCGCCATGTGTCCATAGTTGTTGTAGTTCGTCGATTAAAGGTTGAAGGTACACGTCCAGACTATTCTTCGGGTGTGTTGGACCAGGAACCAAAATCGAGAGGAATAAAAATTCTCGGTTCATACACATACCAGGAGGTAGATTGTATGGTGTGACTATCACCGGCCAGATTGAGTGTGCCTCGCCACTCATGCCTAGTGGATTAAAACCATCTGTTGATAATCCAAGGTAGATGTTTCTTGGTTCAGAAGCAGACCCCGGATAAACGCTCTGGAAATGTTTCCAAGCGGCCCCGTCTGATGGATGATTCACTTCGCCTTCAACATTCATATGCTCGGCATGCCAACGCATATGTCCCGCAGTTGATTGACATTGGTATAGTCTTTTCAAACGATCAGTAATGGGAAGATAAAACATTCGTTGTTTTGGAATCTTTTTACCTTGCCCATTCCACGGATGATATCGGTCTGTTTGACAGAAGCGACATTTCTCGAGCGTGGCATCTTCTCCTCGCCAAAATAGCATACAATTGTTCTCGCATACATCAATTTTATGAACGGGTAAGCCAAGAGTCTTCGTAATCTTTTTGGTTTCGTAGTACGACTCCGGAGCAGTATTCGGGCCTGGTAGAATCCTTTTGATAGTACTAGCGATGTCGTCTACAGCACCCACTGCTATATTGTGCTCCGTCTTCCAACGTAAAATACATGATGCCAAATATAATTTGGTATTCTCTGCATTGCACCCTTCGTATAAAGGTTGATTAGCTTCCATGAAGGCCTCATACGACTTGTCCACGAACGCCGGAACTTCGACTTCTTCCATATATTGTTGATCGTGCATCTCTGAAATATCAGCAACATCTACGAATCCTTCATGAAATGTTTCTTGTACAGCAACATGAGGGTGATGATAACGCTCTTGGTTGGCACTTCCATGAAATTGTGTTGCAGTAGATGATTCTCCCGTAATCATGAAAAATTCTCCATGATTACTCCAAACATAGTAATTGCCTTTGAATCCAACTGTGTAAAGATGACGCACCACCGTCCTAGGTTTTGTTGGTGGCTTTTCATTCTTGCACCGTGCGCATGGACAAAGGAGTAATCCAGTTGCCTGATATGATGGTTGTTGGCAAGCAAATGTGATAAACACATTAATCCCATTAGTAAATTCTTCGGTAATAGTATTTGTTGACGGATCAATTCGGAGATCCATCCATCTTCTTGGATGGTTTGAGGAAGACATAACAAATATACGTATTGATTCTTAAAAGATTTGGCATTAGATGGGTTTGGTGTAACAAATTTGGAACACATAAGGCAAGTATTTATAATACTATGGATGGTATAAGTTGTGCATTATGCAGGTAAAGGTAGATACAAAACTGATTTGACAAGACACTGTAATTGTCTTTGAAGAATCAAAATATTTAATGTCTCACACACCATTTTCAACGGCCAAGATCAACTCTGCAAAAGTATTCAGCAAAATTGTGGCCAAGATCGTTTGATACGAAACTGATTTGACAAGACACTGTAATTGTCTTTGAAGAATCAAAATATTTAATGTCTCACACACCATTTTCAACGGCCAAGATCAACTCTGCAAAAGTATTCAGCAAAATTGTGGCCAAGATCGTTTGATACGAAACTGATTTGACAAGACACTTAATTGTCTTTGAAGAATCAAAATATTTAATGTCTCACACACCATTTTCAACGGCCAAGATCAACTCTGCAAAAGTATTTAGCAAAATTGTGGCCAAGATCGTTTGATACGAAACTGATTTGACAAGACACTGTAATTGTCTGTGAGGAATCAAAATATTTAATGTCTTACACACCCATTTCAACGGCCAAGATCAACTCTGCAAAAGTATTCAACAAAATTGTGGCCAAGATCGTTTGATACGAAACTGATTTGACAAGACACTGTAATTGTCTGTGAGGAATCAAAATATTTAATGACAACTCATTACCGATACCAACACCGAATTCACTCTGAATTGACAATTCACTCCGAATTGACAACTCAAAACCGATACAAAAATTGACAACTCATTTAAATGTAGACCAAAAATTTATATGGGCACAAGTGAATCGGATACCAAAACTGAATTGACAACTCATTTGAATGGTTGATATTATAGATTCATCATTCAACGGCCAAGATTTATTATGGTAAAGTTGTTATTTATGTAAGGCTATTATATGTAAGGCTTTTATAACAAAAATATTGTATCAAAGTTTCAATTATCTTATTTTCTATTAATGTGTGATTCTAAAATTATTTGTTTCTATGTTATAACTTGAAACTTTGATGGACCACATATTCATGTAATTGAAACATGGGGATACAATCGTTACAGACCAACGTGATTTGACAAGACAATACATCTACTATAAATAAATATGGAGTGTATCTTTTACACCCATCAATAACAAAATAATGTCTTCTAGCTCAAGTGATGAAGACTCTCAATCAAAAACGTGTCAAATTTTTACCCTCTTCCAAAATTATCTTGGGAAACCGAAACTCTTTGCGACGAATTCACTCAAGAGATACCTACTTACTCGTGGGAATATGATACGCAATCACCAATCTATGCAACTGATGGTTCTACATCAACGATAGTACCGGACAGCCAATTCTTGGAAAACATCCACCACAATCCAAAATACTTGGGGGAAACTGGAACTCATTTGATTGTCGATGATAAGCATCCAGAAGGTCATGACCAGAAGCGGGTTGTCGATGATGTTTTGTATAGGCAAATCGAAGACGTACAACCATCTCTGTTGATTGAAAAGTCAGATACTTACGGTGGAAGTCCTGCAAGTGATTTGGAGTTTGCACAAAGGCCAGAAAGCCCAAACTTAAATCTAGATGTTGATGCAATCAAAAGGGAATTTTGTGACGGATTTTCACATACCTACGGTGGAAGCTCCTCGTATGAAAACAAGGATCAATACTATGATTTTGAGTTTGCCCAAAGACCAGAAAGCCCAAACTTAAATCTAGATGTTGATGCAATCAAAAGGGAATGGTGTGACGGATTTTTAAATTCTCCACCAAAGAAACAGAAAGGAAAGAAAAGTTTCTGGTAACTTTGGAGTGGAAAAGAGACAAATGCAATCAAAATTTAGTGCCTAATATGTACGTGTACCATAACCATTGTATGTTTAATATTTCCCAGTCTTTTATCTACCAGTTTAATAGTTGTTTCAAATTTTATGTTTCATTAAATGTAATATTTTGTTGGAGTTACATAATCAAATTATCTTTTAACTTTGCAAAAGGGAATATTTAAAATAATTATGTTTAAATACTATTAAATGTTGATGATCTATAAGATTCGTCAACACCATAATTTGATGGTTACTTAAACTTTCTTTAATAAAAATTCAAACCCGTATTCGAATAAGTTGTTGTGGAAAATATTTTAAAAAATTAAAGAATTTACCCACCAAAAAAATCGTGGGTTTTCGTGGCTTTTTTGAAATACCCACGAATATAATCGTGGGTTTACGTGACTTTTTTTAAATACCCACGAAAATAATCGTGGGTA
Source organism: Draba incana (assembly GCA_963576765.1). Taxonomy (NCBI): domain Eukaryota; kingdom Viridiplantae; phylum Streptophyta; class Magnoliopsida; order Brassicales; family Brassicaceae; genus Draba; species Draba incana. Next base: position 2,618,125 of record OY755210.1, on the reverse strand, counting down.
TACGTGGGTTTTTTTTAAATACCCACGAAAAAGATCGTGGGTTTTCATGGGTACTGTCATTATTTTCATCGAAACAGATCCTCCTCCTCCATTCGACAAAACCACCGAACTTTCCATCTCCTCCGGCGATTTCGACGCAGACACCGCCGACGAGTCCACGGCGAAGCTCAGGCGACCCACCAGCGACGAGTACACGGCGATTTCGACACCCACCACCACCAATTTTGCATCTCCTAAGGTAAATTCCTTTCCTCTCTTTAATCCTTTGTTTTTCTTCAATTTTGTCTCGGGTAAATCATCAAAATTTGATTGCCTCTTGATTGTAATAGCTTTGTGTAGTTTATGAGAAGGAAATTTGGATTGATTTACTTAGATTGTTAAAAATTTGCTTAGATTGTTAAAAATTTAGGGTTAGTGTATACTTTAGGGTTTTTTTAATTTTCTAAATAATGTTTTGTTTGAAAAACTTAAATTAAAAGGTTTGTAGAAAAAATTGTTGAGTAGTTAGTGTTTACTAATAATTAAAAGAAAATTTTAAATATGTTTAGGTATTTAAAATTAATTTTGTGGATTTTTACATACAAATTGCATATTTTATAAATTTAGTATTATAATTTAGTTTGAAAAAATAATATAAAACCTGAAAAAATTAGATAACAAATACCAAAATTATATAATTGAAAAAATAAATCTAATACAACTTGTATTGTGTAGGGTTTTTTAATTTTCCAAATAATTTTTTGTTTGAAAAACATAAGTTAAAAGGTTTGTAGAAAAAATTGTTGAGTAGTTAGTGTTTATTAATAATTAAAAGAAAATTTTAAAATTGTTTAGGTATTTTATATTAATTTTGTGGATTTTTACATACAAATATTATATATAATATTAGTATTATAAATTAGTGAAAAAAATATATAAAATCGGAAAAAAATTAGATAACTAATACCAATATTATATAATTGGAAAAACATATCTAATACAACTTGTACAACACTTATATATAAAAGTGTCACTTGTTAACAAATTTTGAAAACATATTAATGCCTTCAAATCCTAAATTCTTGAAAAACATATATGAGAAAATAAGTTATAAAATTAAATGTTAATGGCTCTACAAAAATATATGACAAAATAAAGACTTGAAAATTTAAAATATAAAACATATTAATGGCTCTAATTTTTTTTAACAAAAAAATCAGAAAATATTATTAGTGTAAGAAATATTAGATGTATTATTTTTTGCATGTAGTTATGTCTTCGTCTACCGGGACCGGCTCAGTTCGAAGCAGACCCCGTTTCCATCTCCCAAAATCTGCCATAGGTGCTTCTGCAGAGTATCGTTACCGTTTACAGGCGGTATACGAAGCGCCTACTAGGAGATCACAGCCTGTCCTCCATCCGTTTAAGGAAAACGGAGGACTATGGTAAACATCTTAAATATTTAACAAGTTTAAGGTCTATGTGTTTACTAATTGATTTCTAACTTTTTAAATATTTTTTAAAGGATTGGGATCGATGATTCGGTCACCAGTTTTATTAAACGGACCTGGCAGGGTAATTTTTGGGGTCCTTGGAAGAACTGGACCGATGTGAAAAAATTCGCTCCAGAAAAAATTCTGAGTTGGTGGGGAACATTTGTGGTAAGTTAGAAAATTCGGATATTTAAACATTTAGTAATTTTCCATTATTAACATTGTATATTAACAATGGTTGTTGCGAATTGTAGCAAAACTATTATTGGGATCCCGAGTTCGAGGACATCGTCTTTTATGAATGGAAGGAAAAGACGAAGTTAGGAATCGGCGAAGAGATTAGTAGGAAACATCGGCAGGGAGTGCAGCCCTTCTATATCAGCGAGGATGACTGGGCAATTCTTTTGGAACAATGGCAGACTGAGAAAACCATTAGCAAGAGTAAGACTGCTGCTGAAAGCCGTAAAACGCCGATCAACGGCAAAGGAATGCACAAACACAGTGCCGGGCCCCGATCCTTCTCAAAGATCGACTATGAATTGGTAAGTTTGATCCATATATTAATTTACAAATCTATTAAATATCGTTAGTAATGTTAATGATCACTACATTGTGTTAAAAATTTTTTTTGATAATGCAGAAGCAGAAGGGGCAGGGATCCGAGGAACCATCCATTCTGGATTTGGTGAAGGAGACGCATACACGCGCGGATGGCACTTACGTTGATCCGGTGATTGAGGGACTCGTGAGGGAGGTTGAAGAGGAGGCTTCTCAGCACCAAGATTCGACCGGCACAGCTTTTTCCACAAGTGGTTCTCCTCGGGAATTCATTAACCAATTATATTTTCAGGTAAATTTTTTCATATTATAATTTTTTATTTATTGTATATTTAGACTTTAATTCTCTTATTGTTTAAAAATGCAGAGGGTGCAACCAAGATACGGGCATGCCTACGGCGTCGGTAGTGCGAGGACGCAGTTCTATCACCATTCCGTCCAGCATCCGTCGGAAACACAACCGGATCTCCGAACTGAGCTCGATAAAATGAGGGGTGAGATGACTAGCATGGGGAGTAAGATAGATGTCATTTTGAGGAAGCTAGAAGGACGCAGCGGTTCAAGCGGGACGACTCAGCCCGAAAACTCTGGTGGTTCGTAGTCGTTTATTTTATGTTTCTGCTTTTTTTTTTATTTGAAAACTTTTAATTTAGAACAATTTAATTTTATGTAAAATATTTTATTTCTATTCGAATTATTAGTTTAGTATTTAATTTAATTAATAATTTTAATAACAAATTTCAAAATAAAAAATGTTTTTTTCCAAAAAAAATACTACGTACCCACGAAAGTTTTAGTGGGATTTCGTGGGTAAAAGGCTTCCCACGAAAACTTTCGTGGCAAATCGTGGGTAGTTTCCCACGAATAAATTCGTGGGTATTCGTGGGTAACTACCCACGAAGACTATCGTGGCAAATCGTGGGTAACAGTACCCACGAAATATTTCGTGGGTATTAGTGGGTATTTGCCACGGAAAATTTCGTGGCTTTTCGTGGGTAGCTTTACCCACGAACACCCACTAAATTCTCTACCCACGACGCTATACCCACGAAATATGTCCGTGGTTTTTCGTGGGTAAACCCACGAAAACCCACGAAAATTCTTCACTATTACCCACGAAACTTTTGTGGGTATAGCCAATTTTTTTACTAGTGTTCTATATATATTATGAAAATGTAAACTGATTAATGTCATTATCTGGTATTGCAATTATACGTAACACATAACATATAAAACTAAGTAGTGAAAAGCTCAACTGTGAAAAGACATTATACGAAAATAAAGAAAGGAAGAAAACAAATTTGGCTGAAACAACCTAAACTTATCAACCCCGACGTGAAGGAATCTGTTAATATATTTATAATTTCCAATTGAATTGGACGACCACTACAAGAAAACATGTATTTTTCCGACGGCCAGTTATTTTCCGTCGGAAAACCGTCGGCCAATTCCGACGGATTTCCTTCGACTTCCCGAGTAAAACGGTTCCGTCGGAATGCCGTCTGCATAATCTGACGACATTCCGACGGATTTCAACGGGGTCACCTTTCCGTTGGAACCCCGTCGGAAAATTCCGATGGAATTCCGACAGAAATGAGCTGTCGTGACTTTACGACGGCATTGCGACGGAATATCGACGGAATTCGGGATTTCCGATGTCGGCAACGTTTGATTGATCGGACATTTTTCCGTAGGAATGAGGGACAAATTTGTGACGGCATTCCGACGGTTTCCGATGTCGGCAAGTTTGAGTGGTTGCCATATCGTCTGCGGCGGCCGATGGGATGTGTGGGGTGTTATGTCGGAGGTATTGACGGAATTCCGACGGAAATCCAATCTACATAAGTTTGCAGAATGCTGCATTCCATCATCACAAAATTTCAAGAAACAAAAAAAACTATAAAGATGAGTTCATATTTTCGGCCATGCATGGACAAGCCAATGACGGATGAGGGCTCGGACTTACTAAGGGACGAGTACGCTCAAGGATTATGGGAGTTCATGAATTTACCCAGTAATGTAGAAGCAGCCAAAAAAGGTTAGGATATCAAATGTCCTTGTTCTAATTGCTGTAATAGAATTAGTGTTGCCGTTCATAATGTTTGGACTCACTTATATAGATATGGTTTTAGGCCGGGATATAAGGTTTGGTATTTACATGGAGAAAAGAATTATGAATATGGTAGTACTAGTAGCAATGAACCTTATTTTCCGGATAGCGTAGGGTAACCTACAGCGGAAGTAGATGTTGGGATAAGTACGGTTGCGATGGTTAACGATGCGTTTAGAGAGAATTTGCAGTCGGGTGGGTATGAGGGTGATAGGGCTGAAGAACGTAATTTAGAATGTTATTCAAATTTTATTTCCAATTATATTTTTTAAACAATTGATTCGGCGTAAAAACCAAAGTCTTATTAAATAAAATACAATTGAACAAACTAAAGTCTTATTTAAAAAAATATATTCTGAAGTAGACCAACACATGCAACTTAATAAACTAACTTCTTACTAAATTAAAATTCTAAGAAAACCAACACCCTGCAATAAATAAATCTGACCAGGTAAAAAAATTAGGGATCAATCCTTTCTTGCAAATGATTTGTAGCATACAAACAAAAATTAGTCACATAGTTACATATATGAAAAACTAAGAAACTAATATCTACTAAGATATATTTTATACAAGTCAATATTTACTTCGGGACAAATAATTCTGGAATTCCCGTTTCCGGGTTGTCTTGTCCCATTCTCTAACGGGAATCACTCACTTGTACAAATAAATATGGAACGGGAATTGTGCGAGCTGGAATAATCACACAATAGAATTTGTGAAGACTTGTTGTAATAGAGCTTCTTTAGGGTTTTCAAACACTTAGAGTAAGATAGAATTAGGGTTTTGTTTTTCAGTCAAGATCAGAGCTGTAAACAGTGTCTCTATATGAAATTTCGGATCCTTGCAAGTGAAGGGGTACATGTCTATATATAGGTAAAATTGGGCGGTATGAACAGTTCAAGTCGAGGCGACTTGAACAGTTCCGGTCGCTCTGTGCCGGGCCGGTTGAGAGGGATTGAACAGCGCTAGAATGAACAGTGATGGGCCTTTGACGGGCCTGCGTTTTCTGGGTTTGACCGCTGAGCCGGTTAAACACGTGTTAAGCCGTTTGGTTTATCGATTCTTCTAGGGAAGATTTGACCCCTACAGTTAGCCCCCCAGTTCAGCAGTTTAGTTTAAAAGTGCTGAAGTAAGGGTGTTTAAAAAATTGATTCCCGCTTAGGCCGTTCAGCGTGTTAGCGGCGATACTGTCGAGCTCAAGTACTCAATACTGCGAGTCGGTTGTTGTTATTGACGAGTCGATTTCTAGTCTCGCGAATCTGCGAATTGGTTTTACTTGTGATCCGCGAGTCGTGCGAGAGTGCGAGGTGTCAAGGTAGATTTGTTCCGATATCTGCGAGCTGACTGAAAGCCTTCAAAATTGCGAGTTGACTTGATTGAATGAAACTGCTCGAAGATGCGAGGTGACGAGATGAAGATGTACATACGTGCAAACAAGCCTCGGTAAAACCCTTGTTTAGAAAACCCAGTGGGAAAAACCAGACAAGGGGAAAAGAGCGCGAGTCGCACATTTACTCAAGTCATCGTTGTCGCCGAATTCCTAAGTTTTATGAAGATAAAGTCGTGAGTTGATGAAAGTCGCGAGTTGACGAAATCACGAGTTGGTCAGATGAGGTCGCGAATTCGTTTGACGACGTTGCAAGATCACTGGATGCGGTTGTCGAAGGCACGAGTTCATCGGACGAATTTGCGAGTTTGTTACATCAAGTCACGAGCTGATCCATTGAGATGGAGTCGCGGGTTGATTTCTATTTAGAGAAAGTCGCGAGCTGATCCATTGAGATGGAGTCGCGAGTTGATTTCTATGGAGAAAAAGTCGCGAGCTGATCCATTGAGATGGAGTCGCGAGCTGCGAGATGCTGAAGTCGCAGATTTATTCGTAAGTGAAGTCGCGAGGTCGCGCGATTCTTTGAAGATCAAAATCCTGAGAATATTGAAACTATGAAGTCGTGAAACAAATCGAGGAGGACCTCGCAGAGTCGCATTTAGAGTCAGATAAAAATTGTGGAACCATAGATCTGGATCAATCTCGCGAAACTGATCATTTGAGCCCAGAGTCTTTGGGCCCATTAAGAAATGAGGCCCACCTCGAAAGTCGAACCGTCGAAAATGTCTTTATAAGAGGCAACGCGCCCTTGATACTTCTCATTATTCTCATTCCTCAGAAAAAACAGGTTCGCCCTCTCCCCCTTTTCTATCGTTTTTCTTTCGAGTAATAGATAGGAATTTTGCCGTCCCATCACTTCGCCGCCGCCGTGTTCTTTATCGCCGCCGCAGTGTTCTTCAGAGAAACTGAAAAACTTAAGTTTTGATCCAAAGAAAAATGTCGTCGACGAGCTCTTTTGCATCCGCGAAGTCTGCCGAACTCCCCGAGAAGGGAAAATCGGCCCGGGAGTATTCTCCCAATAGCGAGTCGATTGTAGATGCGAGTTTGAGTTGCAGTGGGCTCGGTGGGAAAGAGGAGGCGAGTCCTTCGGGCCGCGAGGAAGCGAGCCCTATTAGTCGAGATGATCGAGCAGGGGACCATTCTCCTCTTGCCGAACTATTCTCTTATCCTACTCCCGCCTTAAGACGAAGTCGCGAGACGGGGGAGTCTACTTCGTTCATGCGAGCTGGACGAACTGGCTTTGAAGAGGGAGTTGGAACTTCGCATCCTTCGCAAATTGGCGAGGCCTCGACCATTGACGAGCGAAGACTGGTTGTGGAAATCCCACAACTCCGCGACGAGTCCCTTAGTCCTGCCGAGCTGCATCTCCAAGTAAAGATCGAAGAAGGTAACTGGTCGTACAACTCTTTGGTAGAAAAAGAGAGACTGGAAGCTTGGGCTGCGTGCGAGCTGGCCGAGGTGGTCCAGAAGAAAAAGAAATCGAGGCGAAAGCAACGCCCGCCTCCAGGTTCCTCATGGTGCGATGAAGAATTTCTGGAAGACTATCGCTCAGAGTGCCGAATTCCCGACTCGGTCGAAATGATCGCGCCTTCTAACGAGCAGCGAGAAGATGATCCCCCTGCCGGCACGTTTACCGCTTACGCGTGTTGGTTAAAGGATTGTTACCTCATGTTCCTCATCCCTGCGCTGATTCTCCGGTTCGCGCGGGTTCACAAAATCGCGCTCGCGCAAATCAACTCGAGAGGGATTCGCCAATTGGTGGGAATTACGACGCGGACAGCCGAATGTCGCGAGCCCATCGAAGTTCGCCATCTACATAACCTTCTTGAATGGCGCAAGCAATCCAACCCGGGAGGCATGAAGTACTACAATCTGGCGAGTCGTTCTCTTTATAAAATACTGGACGACTTCCCGAACAAAAATCATAGCTGGAGATAATATTTTTTCTTCGTGCCGATATCTGCTGCATCGGCCGAGGATGAACACTTAGTGGTGGCGAAGTGGGGGACACTTGGTTGATTTTCTCGAATGTTTAACGCGCGAACTGTCCCTTTATGTTTTATACAAACATTTCTGCCAATTTGTTTTTACAGCTAGCAGACTGCTATTCACTCTTGTTGCCAACATCGACGATTTGGTCAATAAGTTGAAGGCTCGGAAGTGCCTTTGGAATCGTCACTTCAATCTTCGAAGGGTTATTCTAGCTCGCGAGTTCATTTCATACGACGAAGAAGGAGAAATCGAACAGAGCGAGTCCGTCGATCTAGAAATAATGCCTCCCAAGCTCACTTTCCGCGATCTCGCCAAGAGAAAAGCTGAGAAGGCTAAGAGAAAGGCCGACCCGAAGGCCACTGCTTCCATTGTCGAGACGTCCGAGCGGAGCATCGACAAAGAGAATACTCCTGTTGCTGAGGGCGACGAAGCGGCTGTTGTAGCTGCGAGTGGTGCGTTGGCTGTTATTACTTCACAGCAACCTACCATTTCTCACGAGCCCGCCGAGCCTGAGGCCCAATTGCACGGGAAAAGAAAATGATCTGCCTCTGAGAAAGGCAAAGGCAAAGTTGGCGAGAAGAAGAAATCTCGTCGCGAGCTGCCGACTCCGTCCCCAGGGCAGACTATTCCTGGAAGTTCCGATGGGCTCTACACTGATCCCTTAGCCGCAGCTGCCATGATGGCTAAGGTTACATATCCGGGTGATCGTATGCCGATCCCGGAAAGGCTGGTAAAGAGCGAGCTCTACAAGGAGTTCGCGTCTTGCCAGGCCAATGTAATTCCACACTTTATTCTTTCTTTTTCTTTTCGCTTTATTTCTCATACTGTCAACTCCTTCGCAGGCCATCGCCCATTTCAACAGGCTGATCATGTCGTATGATCAAGACTCGAGGTCTAAGGAGCTCTTTATAGGCGAGGCCAGGCAGAGAGAAGAGGTCGAGAAGGAACAAGTCGCGGCCCAAATGAGAAATCTTGCTGCTGAGCGAGATATGTATAAGAAGAGCTCTGACAACCTGGGCGTGCACCTTCACAGAGTCGGTAAGGAGAAGGAAAAGGTCAAGGAGAACAACGCCGAGCTGGTGAAGGAGCTATCTGCTCTGAAGGCGAGTCGCAAGCAGGATCTTGAAGAGGCTGTTTCTTCTGCGAGGCAATCTGCGGCCGCCGAAGTGCAAGGCCAGCTTAACCGGGCTTACGAGCTGTTTCACCAGATGATGAAAAAGCCGATTAAGAAAATGGTCTATCTTGCACAAGCGGAGGCTAATCTCCAGCTCCTTGACGACATGGAGAATACTGAAGCAGAGGAGGCCTTCGATCCCAAGGCCGAGAGTGCCCTTTTAGCTAAAAACAAGGCGTCGCTCGGAAATGCCGATGAGATCTTCGACGCGATAGCACTCGAATTGAGGAAGACCTTAGGTAAGAACTATGTTGTCCCCATTATCGTAGCGGATATAGTTGCATCTCCGCGAGTCGAGGTTGTTGCTAAGTCTGTTGGTATATATGCAGCTTCTGGGTCGAACGATGGCTCTCTTGGTATGCGCTTGCGAAGCGCGAGTGGATTGATCTGATCCCAGTTGCACCAACTGAACCTCTTCGCGAACAGGTTCCTTTGGAACAAGAACCCAAGGACGGCGAGGCTGCGAGTTCGGCTGCTATCATTACTCCAGCCGAAGACCAAGTGGTCGAAGAGGGCGAGCTGGCTTCTGAGGACAAAGAGGCCGAAGATGGCGAGACTGTCGCCTAATCCGGTCTTTGCAACAGTAGGATTTGTTTTTGTTTTTGCTTGAGGATTTTATGACTCGATTTTTGTTTTTGTGCCTGGATGGCTTTATCCAACTTGTAACAATACTTTTATGCCGAGTTGGTCGAGCAGATTTATATGAATTCCCTAAAGCAATTTCTTGTATGTATTTTCGATTAGTAGTCTGTTGACGAGGCCTGTTAGAGCTTGTCTAAGGCGCATAGAAATGATGCGGTTTTAAGACGCTTAGGTTTGATGCGGTTTTAAGACGCTTAATGGCGATGCGGTTTTAAGACGCTTAATGGTGAGGCGATTGATATCGCTGCCATGTTTTCTGCCATTTTAGACCAGTGTTAAGTGTAACTGGGTATTGCGAGACGAACATCCTGGTTACATTCTTCTGAACATATCTTATCCAGGCAAATATACATTTGCTAAGTTCGACCAGTTTGTTAAGGTTAAAACTGGGTTTGCGAGTCAAACATCCTGGCTAACGGACACATTCTACTGAATGTGTCTATCCCGAGATGGACATCCCGGCTAACGGACAATACTCGCACTGAATACGTCTATCCCAGTAATGAACTCTAAACTTATATAGCGCGCTTTATCCGTCGAGGATGTATAAGTATACTTCATAATGATGATGAAGTTTTAATCAGGTCGCCATTATGGCCATAATCAGGTCGCCATTATGGCCACAGTTAAGTCGTTTAGCGAGTTGCCGCGTTTAGACATCTAAGTCGTTTAGCGGGCTGAGCGAGTCGTAATAAAACATGGTAAAAAGCTTAGCTTATTGCGAATCGATTGTTGCATTTAGACCGAAGTCGTTTGCGAGTCCACTTGTCGCGTGTAAACCGAAGTCGTTTGCGAGTCGACTGAATCGTAACAAGACTTGGTTAAAACCTTAAGTCATTATTGATTGTCGCGTTTAAACCGAAGTCGTTTGCGAGTCGACTTGTCGCGTGTAAACCGAAGTCGTTTGCGAGTCGACTGAATCGTAACAAGACTTGGTTAAAACCTTAAGTCGTTATCGATTGTCGCGTTTAGACCGAAGTTGTTTGCGAGTCGACTTGTCGCGTGTAAAACGAAGTCGTTTGCTAGTCGACTGAATCGTAACAAGACTTGGTTAAAACCTTAAGTCGTTATCGATTGTCGCGTTTAGACCGAAGTCGTTTGCGAGTCGACTTGTCGCGTGTAAACAAAAGTCGTTTGCGAGTCGACTGAATCGTAACAAGACTTGGTTAAAGCCTTAAGTCGTTATCGATTGTCGCGTTTAGACCGAAGTCGTTTGCGAGTCGACTTGCCGCGTGTAAACCGAAGTCGTTTGCGAGGCGACTGAATCGTAACAAGACTTGGTTAAAACCTTAAGTCGTTATCGATTGTCGCGTTTAGACCGAAGTCGTTTGCGAGTCGACTTGTCGCGTGTAAACCGAAGTTCTTTGCGAGTCGACTGAATCGTAACAAGACTTGGTTAAAACCTTAAGTCGTTATCGATTGTCGCGTTTAGACCGAAGTCGTTTGCGAGTCGACTTGTCGCGTGTAAACCGAAGTCGTTTGCGAGTCGACTGAATCGTAACAAGACTTGGTTAAAACCTTAAGTCGTTATCGATTGTTGCGTTTAGACCGAAGTCGTTTGCGAGTCGACTTGTCGCGTGTAAACAGAAGTCGTTTGCGAGTCGACTGAATCGTAACAAGACTTGGTTAAAACCTTAGGTCGTTACATACTGCGAGTGGGAGTATGAATATACGGACCTACTCCCCCTTTTTTGAATAAGGGGGCAACTGAACCCGTCCGAAAACGAGCTGCCTACGTACCCAATGAAGGGATCAAGTCGCGTCGTAGTTCAAGTCTAACGACTTAGTATTTTTAGCAGTGATATTTCTTCAGATGTCGCGCATTCCAGGAACGCGGGATCATCTCGCCTTTCATGTTAGCGATTTCGTAGACGCCTGGGCGAACTACTTTCGTGATCTGATAAAGTCCTTCCCAGTGAGCGCCGAGCTTGCCGGCATTGGTCTCGGCAGTATTCTGAAATACTGCGCGAAGGACGAGGTCTCCTTCGTGAAAACGCCGAACTCGCACTTTGGAGTTGTAATATTTGGATGCTGCAGTTTGATATTCGGTCATCTTTATAAGTGTTTGGTCGCGCCTTTCGTTGATAAGGTCGAGTTCGTTTGAGACCTTCCTGCTCTGGAAGCAATCGTCGGCGAACTCCTGGAAAATAGACTTCTGGAGGAATCACACATTCTGTTCCGTAGATGAGGACGAAAGGCGTCTCGCCCGTAGCGCGTCGCGGCGTTGTCCGATAGGACCATAAAACGCCTTCGAGTTTGTCTGCCCAACGGCCCTTCTTAGCGTCGAGTCGAGTCTTTAGTCCGTGAATAAGTGTTTTGTTTGACGACTCCGCCTGGCCGTTGCCTTGCGGGCAACGAGGCGTTGACTTGCTGACTCTGATTTTCCACTTATCGCAGAAAAGTTCGAATCGTTTTGATATGAATTGCGAACCGTTATCTGTCACTATCTCATAGGGTACGCCGTGCCGACAGATGATATTCTTCCAGACGAAGTTTTCGATCTGCTTATCCTTGATCGATCCGAATGCTTCCGCCTCGATCCACTTTGAAAAATAATCCGTTAGACTAAGAGGTATCGTTTCTGCGGGTAGGGCGAGGTGACCGAGCTTAGGAACTCCGTCGGTTGATGGATGAACGGACCATGTCGTTGACACTTCTCGCACTTTGTTGCGAACAGCTCGCAGTCTTTTATCATGGTTGGCCAAAAATATCCGTGCCTTTTGATTCGAATGGCGCCGTGAACCTCGTGCATTATCTCGCGAGCCTCTTGCCCCTCGACACAAGCGAGTAGTGGCCCGGACAATCGCCATTTGAAAATATTTCCATCAAATATAACGTAACGAGACGACTGTGACTTTAACTTGCGAGCCGCCCATTTGTCGGTTGGCATCTCGCCGTCTACGAGATAAACGCGAATGTTGGCCATCCACTTGGTGTCGCATCCATAGACTGTGGTCTCGTCGTTAATGAGAATGTCGACGACTTCATGCTCAGGTGGAGGCTCCTCGCTACACGGGTATGCATCCTCTGGGGATTCCTCAAGTTGTTCGGGGAGAAGGCCACGGTCAAAAGCTGTGTTATTCGGGTCGAGCTCGTTATCTGTTGCCATCACATCCGTCGTTTCGTCTATGCTGACTGTGTCGGACTGATTGGGATCCATCGGATCCGGTTCGACGTTATCTTTGGTGTGGTCGAGGTCCATCGGGTCTGCAGTGGAGCGAGCGGGCGAGCCATTGCTTAGACCTGCTTTTCGCTTCGCTGCCTGAGATCTTGTTAGGACGTTTACTGCTTTTGCGATTGCGATACTCGGTTCTTCAATGAATTCGACCCTGACAATTCTTTGAAGATCTTTATCTGGCTTCGCGGTCGAGCCGAGTGATGCGAGGGCATCTGCTTGAGAGTTTTACGACCTTGGAATTCTTGTCAAGGTGAACAGCTCGAATTCAGCTGTTAAAGTTTTGACGAGAGCGAGGTATGCTTCCATGCGCTCATCCTTTGTCGCGTATTCACCGTTAAACTGATTCACGACGAGCTGATAGTCGCAAAAAGCTTCTATCCTTGTTATTTTCAACGCTTTAGCCAATCGCAGACCTGCGAGTAGGGCCTCATACTCTGCCTCGTTGTTTGATGCTTTGAAACCAAGGCGGAACGATTGTTCTAGAGATTTTCCATCTGACGATAGTCGAATGCCTATTCCCGATCCGTGTTTAGATGACGAGCCGTCGACGTGCAGTTGCCAGATTTCGGATGCAGAACTGTCCTCGAGTGTGTCCCCGATTTCGGACGAGGCTGCCGACTCTCGTAGTTCGATTAAAAAGTCGGCCAATACTTGTGCCTTGATCATCGTAATACTGCGATACTCGATATCAAACTCGCTTAGTTCAATCGCCCATTTGGCGAGTCTCCCGGACTGAGTCGGACTGTGGAGAACATCGCGCAGTGGAAAAGTACTTAGAACCACGATCGAATGTGTTTGAAAATACGGTCGAAGCTTTCGAGCCGACGTAATAACTGCGAGTGCAAGTTTCTCCGTCAAAGGATATCTTGTTTCTGCATCGGTTAGCGACTTACCAATATAGAAAATAAGCTTTTGCTCGGTGCCGTCTTCGCGAATCAGAACCCCACTAACTGCCGAGGTCGAGACCGCGATGTAAAGATAGAGCGGTTCGCCAGCTATCGGCTTTGTCAGAACAGGTGGAGTCGCGAGATACTGCTTCAACTTCTGAAAGGCTTCTTCACATTTTTCAGTCCACTCGAAATCTTGTCGAGCTGCCCCCTTCTTATCCTTGAGCGTTTCATAAAAAGGTAAACACTTATCAGTAGAGCGCGAGATGAATCGGTTCAAGGCCGCGACTCTGCCGTTTAGTCGCTGGACTTCTCTTTTCGTTTTTGGCGAAGGCATCTGGATGAGTGCGTCGATTTGCTTTGGTTTTGCCTCGATCCCGCGACGAGTAACCATGTAGCCGAGGAACTCGCCGGATGTTACACTGAAGCGACACTTAGCCGGATTCAGCTTCATGTTATACTTGTTTAATAACGCAAAGCACTCTGCGAGGTGGCCGATGTGGTCCTTTTCCTCTAGTGATTTGACGAGCATGTCGTCAATGTAAACCTCCATCGTTTTGCCGAGTAAGCCCGCAAACATTTTATTTACCAATCGTTGATAAGTAGCCCCAGCATTCTTAAGTCCAAAGGGCATGACTTTGTAGCAATAGATTCCGCGGTCTGTGATGAAAGACGTTTTGTCGCGATCGCCGGAGTGCAAAAAGATCTGATTATAGCCAGAGAAGGCGTCCATAAAGGACAACAACTTGTTTCCAGATGTCGCCTCGACGAGGCGGTCGATGTGAGGAAGAGGGAAACTGTCTTTTGGGCATGCCTTATTCAAATCCGTGAAGTCTACTTCACGACGACTGGGTTCGCAAGCCACTCCGGATATCTGACCTCAGAGATCGAGCCGGCCTACAAAAGTTTGTCTACTTCGTCATTTACCGCTTGAGCCCTATCAGGACCTAGTCGCCTTCGCTTTTGCTTTATAGGTTTGTAGGTCGAGTCCACGTTTAACTCGTGACTGATGATGCCGATATCGATCCCGGGCATGTCTTCCGCGGACCATGCGAATGTACCGACGTTTTTCTTGAGGAATTCGATGAGGTCGAGTCTGACGGCTTGGTCAAGTGTCGCGCCTATCTCCACGTATTTCTCTGGGAACTCGTCGTTTATACAAACCGATATGACAGGCTCGCAGGTCGGCCCCACTCCTCTATCTTCAGCGGATTCCGCGATCTGTAGCTGCTATAAGAGGTCTGAGATTTTCTTGACGGGCTCCCTGTTTGTCTTAATATTTTTCCGCGGCTCGCTTGGGATCGGCACTGTCGCCTGACTTCTTAGTTTGTGTGCGGTCATGAAACAAGATCTTGACACCGACAGACTTCCTCTGATTGTTCTGACTCCGCCCTTTGTTGGAAACTTGAGACAGAGATGATATGTTGAGTCGACAGCGCGCATCGAGTTTAGCCAAGGAGTTCCCATTATCACATTGTAAATTACCGGGTTGTCTGAGACTGCGAACTCAACTATTTTAGTCACACCTTCCGCACTTACAGGAAGCTTGACCGTGCCGAGTGTCATCGTCGTCTCACCATTGAATCCGGTCAACGGCTTAGGATAGGATTCGACTTGTGCGAGGTCAATTTCCATACGCTTCAGAGGGTCTATGAAAATGATGTCAACTGTGCTCCCACTGTCGATTAAAACGCGACCCGTGTCCCATCCTGCAACGGAGACTCGGATGACAAGCAGGTCTTCATGAGGTTTGTCAATGTCATCGACCTCATTCTCTTCGAACTGGATGACATCGTTCGGGAACTTCGACGGTTCGGGTTTGTTCGCCCCTACCTCCGCTCTTCTCTGATAGGCTTTGATCGACGAGACGGTGTTAGAGCAGTAGCGCGAGCCGCCCATGATCATGTTGCAGATTTTCTGTTTCGAGGCGCTTCGGCCATTATTACCGTTTCGTCGGTCGAGGTAGGCCTCGTCGTTTCGTCGGTCTCGCTTATTATTCCTGTTGTCTCCCGACGGGCCGTCCCCTTCTCTTGCATCGTCGAACTGCTCGAGCTGAAAATCGTTAACATTGATGTTTCCTCTGAGCTCGCCGGCGGCCAACTTTGCTGCGAGTCGCATGCCGAGGACTCTGCAATTAGCCGTCGAGTGTCCCTCCATCTTATGCAAGTCGCAATAAGCCGACTCGTCATACTGCGATATTCTCGACCACGTGTTGCCGCTAGCGCGACCAGGGGCGCCTCTTCCGCGGCCTCGCCCTCTTCCTCGACAGTAGTCGGGCGAGTCCACCTGGTAGTTATGGGCCCCCTTGAAACCTCCTTCACGTTGTACGAAATTGCCCGGCTTCCTCTTTGTCGTGACTGGGACTTCTTGCGGACTAGGATTCCTGGCCTTTCCATGCTTCTGGCTCAGGACTTTGGTTTCATCTTCGCTTCTCGAGAAGCCGTTAGCGTGATGAAGCGTATCTTGAATTGACGAGGGCTCGTTGATTGTCATCTCCTTTCGGAAATCCGAGCTGTACCACAGAGCTTTTCGCAGGGCACTTAGGGCGGATTTGTCGTCAATCCCTTTTACTTGAATAAGCATCGCTTTGAAGCGTTCAATGAAAACTCCCAAGGGCTCGCCGGCCGCTTGTGTTATAGTATAAAGGTCCGCCTCTGATGACCTGCGTTTGATTAGGACGGAATACTGTTTTAGGAAGGCCTCGGAGAGTTGGGCGAAGCTGTCGATAGAGTTCCATTTCATTCCCGTGAACCAACAGAGGGCCGCCCCTTGGAGATGCTCCACGAAGAGGTGGCAGCAACCAACATCGATTTCTTCGAGCCTGAAATTAGCTCGCCCCATTGCGATTGAGAACGCTCTGATATGCTCTGTGGGGTCACCCTTTCCCTCGTAGATAGGAATCTTGAGCTTCCCTGGGTCAGATAAACGCGCCTTTGTTATTCGCTCGGTAAAAGGAGTAGTGCGAGCTTCTTCAAGAACGCGGTCGAGTTCCGGCGCCTTGCTGGTTGCGCGATGGACCTGTGACCTCATATCCTTGAGATCGCGAGTGTTCTGCTGCAAGACGGCTCTGAGCTCGTCCATTTCCATTCGCTTCGAAGCGACAGCTCTACGGGCGGTTAGGGCTTCGGCTTGTTCCATCCATCGCGTGTTTTCTGCGATTTCACCCTCGTCCCGACTCTGGACACGACTAGTCGGTCGACTGGGCCGAGCTGCTCCGAATTCACGTCTTTCTAAATTGTCTGCGATCGCAGCTATGCCGCCGGGAGCGCCTGCGACGAGGACGGTTCCGTCTCTGAGAGGTGTTGGCGTATGATCTTCGCGAGTGCCACGAGCCGAAGGCGATGCCGCCTGGGAGAAGTTAAGAGCGAGCGGGGTGACGCGAAGCGCGTTACCTTGAGGTAGCCCTCGAGACTGACGAGTTGTCGACAAGGCCCTGATTTCAGCAGTCAGGTTGCTGTTGATCGTTTCCTGGTTTTGCGACTGCTCGAGCAACTGTTCGAGCATTGCTTTGAGTTGACCGAAATCCCCTGGTGTGGACGGGTCGGCCGAGTTTGTATTGGCGGTTGCCTGGTTCTCTGTCGGGACAGGTCTGCCTGCTTCCGCCCCCAATGCGGACTGGTTGATTAGCCCAGCCACAATGGGCTCGCTTGGACCTGAATCTTCGGTCGCTGGAGACTGCGGGTTCGTCTAAGCGTTCGTTTCGTGTAGGAAGCTAGTTGCGAGTAGCCACCCTCCTTCTAGCGCCAGATTGTGCGAGTTGGAATAATCACACAACAGAATTTGTGAAGATTCGTTGTAATAGAGCTTCTTTAGGGTTTTCAAACACTTTGAGTAAGATAGAATTAGGGTTTTGTTTTTCAGTCAAGATCAGAGCTGTAAACAGTGTCTCTATATGAAATTTCGGATCCTTGCAAGTGAAGGGGTACATGTCTATATATAGGTAAAATTGGGCGGTATGAACAGTTCCAGTCGAGGCGACTTGAACAGTTCCGGTCGCTCTGTGCCGGGCCGGTTGAGAGGGATTGAACAGCGCTGGAATGAACAGGGATGGGCCTTTGACGGGCCTGCGTTTTCTGGGTTTGACCGCTGAGCCGGTTAAACACGTGTTAAGCCGTTTGGTTTATCGACTCTTCTAGGGGAGATTTGACCCCTACAGGAATATAGGATCGGGAATGGAACGGAACGAGACGGGTCGGAACGGAACGGGAATTATGACCACAACATGAAAGGAAAAAAAAAACCCGACGGAAACTCTGATTTGACTTGCCGCCAAACAACCTCGTGATCATCGTTAAAGCTGAAAAACCGTCGGAATTACCGTCGGAGTTTTAAATGCCGTCGGAATGCCGTCAAGCAGTCTAATAAATTCACAGTCTTCGTCTTCCCCGACACAGATCTGAAATTTTTTTTTTCTTCAAATCGCTCACCGCCGTTAAACCGTCGTTCAGCCGCCGATTTCCCGCCGTTTGTTCATGAATCCTCACAATCCTTCACCACATCAAAACCAAATGTAAGTTTTACTCAATTTAACAGAGATTTTGCGAAATTGTTCTTGAAGTTGTAGGTACATAGATTGTGAATCATGGTTTCGTTGTTGGTTCTGCGAATTTTAGTAAATTAGGAATGAACAAATTCAGGAATTAAGGAATTAAGGAATTTAAGAATTAGGAATGAAAAAATTAGGGTTCATGAGGAATTTTGTCGAAATTTAGAGATTTTGATAGAACGAAAATTATATAAATATATCTAATTTGTAGAATTTGATTTGCATATGGTTTTGTTATTTTTAGTGATTTTTGAAAATTTAATCTATGATTAATATGTAAAATCTTTAATTTTAGGAAAATCCATTAAAATCCTTACAATTTTAAAAATTTTATAAGATTAAAAAAAAATTTAAACCTTTAAAATTTGAAAACTTGTTTTTGAAATTTTTTTATTAAAATTTTCAACTTATAAATATCAATTTCCCAACAAAACCAAAATCCATAAACTTTGGATTGTGAATTTTAGGAAATTAGAAATATTTGTGAGTTTAAAGTTATAGAGATTTATAGCTTTAGGTATTTTGATAATTTTAGTAATTTACCAATTTAGGGATTGTTATAGAATGAAAATTAATTAACTATTTCTAATTGTAAGAATTTGAGTTTCATATGTTTTTTTGATTTTTAGGGTTTTTTATAATTTATTCTATCATTAATATGAAATTTTTTTAATTTTTATATATTCTATACAGATTTTTAAGAAAATCAATTAAAATCTGTAACATTATAAAACTTTAATAACATTAATAAAACACTTTAAACCTTTAAAATTTAAAAACTAGTCTTCCAAATTTTTGTATAATATTTTCCAAATTATAAATATCAATTCCCCCACAATACCTAAAACCATAAACTTCGGTTTCTGAATAAACAATATACATAAAAGCCCTAATTACTTAAATTACATAAAACCATTAAATTCCATAAAACTCAAATTCCCAATATCCTTAAATCCCAGAATCCTAAATTTCCAATAAACTAAATAAAAAAATCTCAAAATCTCAAATTCCGTTAAATTCAAAATTCCATAAATCCCGAAATCTCTAAATCTTAGAATTATGGAAATCGTAGGGATTATGGGCGATTTCATCGTTCTAGAGTAGATGCGAGTTCCAGTAGGAGAGGTCAGGCTGCTACTGAGACGGATATGCCCGAGAGTAGTCCCGACTTAGAGACCCAATACATGTCTCAGCCCCCGCCTACCGCCTACTCAGCTCCCACGTCCATGAACATCGAGCAGTTTGTGGCGCAACCCAGACGTGATAGGTTGACTCGACTAGATCTAGACACGCCACCAAACACGACCTGGTAAGTCTTATTTAAATATGTAGTGGATTAAATTATTTTAGATAAATATTTAATTAAATATTTTAATAGGTTCCAATTCTCGGGAAACGGGATTACAGGTTCAATCAACACAATGATGAATGAAATGATATCTAAACCGTATCCCACATACTCCGACATGCCACCGGAGGACCGGTACACTAGGTTCCGACAATTTGGGGTATAATTTTATTTTATTTGTTTAAAATGTATTTATGACTCACAATTTAATTACTAATGCTGGAATGTTGTTTTTTTGCAGCAAGATTTTACGTGGGACCCACCGCTCACTTCGATGGTCCTCAAAGCATTCGACGCAAAGGCTGCGAGGAAGTACTCGTTGAAGATAAACGAGTGGAAAGATGCGTGGTATAGAACCGAGAAGGTGCCTAAGGATTTTAAATATAAAGATGAGTGTTGGGCTGGACTAGTTCGACATTGGGAACTAGAGGCAACTCGGGAGGATTCAGAGAAACACTTAACTAACCGCAACAGCCAGCGGAAAGGGAAGGGACGTGCGACCCACAACCTCGGAGCAACGAGCAAGGCTTCAGCTGCTCAGGAAATGGTAAGTAGATAAATAATTCAATAAATTTTTAAATTCGCTAACGAAATTTTATATGTTAACAGTTTCAGCAGACCGGTGTGTTTCCTTCCAATCTTGATTTGGTCAAACGTTCGCACACCAACAAGAAGACCGGTGAAATTCAAGATCCGATTGCTCGTGAAATCGTGGAAGCCGTGGAGAGGCGGCAGGAGGAGTGTAGGAATTCATACAGGTTTTACCGGATTAATCTCTATTAACCAACCTAGATGCAATTCCTTTTCCTAGGATCTAGGGTTTGTAAACTTTACGTCTGATGAAACGGATCTCGAATATACCTGGAGTTTGCAGCGGAGATTTGATCAGGGATTCGAGATCTGCAGCACTTCAAATGCAGTGCCTCTACCGATAGTCCACACGCACACAAATTGGAATCCGCAGGGATGCTAGTGCCTGGAATCGGATCTTTCAAGGAATTCTCAGAGGCGGCTATCAACAGGGTTTTCTCGAAAAATCTGTCTCCAGGTCGTGACCTATATCTCCTTTATATAGGTCTTGGAGAAAACCTAATTGATCCTGAACCGATTCAGAATCAATTAAGTTATTAAACCGAAATCTTATTTCGGTTAAACCCTTGTGTTGATCGACACTACTATAGTGTCGATCGACGCTGCCTTTAAAACATGTTTATAATGTGTATCAAATACACATCATCTAGATCATTACATTAATGATCATTCCCTTATAAAGTGAATCCTATTTGCTTAGGTGTGTGACCCTGTAGGATCATATAATACTAGTAATGAGTTCATAACTCATAGATCATAAGCGGCTTCTAGCAAAACGTAATGACCACCTAGTATCATATGAATGTCTAGTCTCGACTTCACAACTATCACTGAAGTGAATACAAATGTGATTTCAGGACATTCCCAACAATCTCCCACTTGTACTGGAATCAACTAATCCAATAATCCCTTTGTCGCTATATCTCGATCTGGCATAAGGCAAGAACCGTGTCATCCTTATTCAACCAACATCATGTTCATTGAACTCTGATTTATACTGACAAAACAAACGACTGACATTCAGCTCGTTCGAGTGCGGCCACACATTCCTCAGTATCAAATCTTCGGTGGGCCCTGAAATATTTATCTCCTGTTTTACAGGAGGGACAAATCCCATCTTGATCCATCCCTGTTCCTTCACACACTTCATGATACGCTCAATCAATGCCTTTATAGTCACCTTTTACGGATAACATTTGACAAAGTCGAAACGGACCAATTCATATGTAAGAAATCATGATGAACTCAGGTCTAAGGACTATACTCTATAGTCGTTATGAGAACCTCTCATGACACTTTATTTCCTGTAGAGTTCTCATTAGTGGGTCATGTCCGATCATATGTTCTCTAACATATATCTATGTGATTTACTTTAATACTCTTATTAATGACTCCATGAAACTTAGTCATCAGTCACCTCACATGCTAGTCTCGCGCGGTTGCTGGTGTCCCACATCAACAATCTCGACCAGGGACAAACATAATCTATGTCAATTATCTCTTATAGGGTTTCATGATCAAGTCCTCAACTTGATGACCTATAGAATGACATAAATTATTTTGGGACTATCATTTAAACACATTTAAATAATACTGAAATCAAATTTTATAAAAATCATCAAAGTATGATTACAAGAACATCAAAGCATAACTTAAAACCAAGACAACTCCCACTAAAATCAAGATCACATCTTAATTTCCTTAAGTCATATAGCAGCAGTATGACTCTCATGCTTAGGTCGCGGGAGGGACTTGGTCAGAGGATCAGCGACATTCTCATCTGTGGGAACTCTGTTGATCTCCACGTCTCCTCTATCAATTATATCACGTATCAAGTGATATTTCCTCTCCATGTGTTTGGACTTCTGGTGTGACCTTTGTTCTTTCGCCTGAGCAATTGCTCCATTGTTATCACAGAACAGTGCCACAGGCTTTAAGATACTAGGGACCACACCAAGTTCAGTCACGAACTTCTTGATCCAAACAGCTTCCTTTGCTGCTTCTGAAGCGGCAATGTATTCAGCCTCAGTAGTGGAATCAGCTACGGTGCTCTGCTTGGAACTTTTCCAACTGACTGCACCGTGATTCAGGCAAAAGACATAGCCAGACTGAGACCGGAAATCGTCTTTGTCCGTCTGAAAACTTGCATCCGTGAATCCACTTATGATCAGCTCATCATTTCCTCCATACACCAAGAACTTATCCTTAGTATTTCTCAAATACTTAAGGATACTCTTGACTGCTTTCCAGTGACACTCACCTGGATCAGATTGGTATCTACTCGTCATGCTTAAGGCACAAGCAACATCTGGATGAGTACAGAGCATGGCATACATAATAGATCCTACTGCTGAAGCATAAAGAATTCTATTCATTCGCTCCCGCTCAGCTTGTGTCGAAGGACACTGCTTCTTGCTAAGAGTTATACCATTTAACATAGGCGTGAAACCTCTCTTGGAATTCTGCATATTGAATCTTTGCAATACCTTATCTATATAAGTATCTTGACACAATCCAATAAGCCTTTTCAATCTATCTCTATAGATTCTTATTCCAAGGATGTACGCGGCTTCACCCATGTCTTTCATGGAAAAACAACTTCCAAGCCAAGTCTTGACAGACTGAAGCAATGGAACGTCATTTCCGAG
Source organism: Draba incana (assembly GCA_963576765.1). Lineage (NCBI taxonomy): Eukaryota > Viridiplantae > Streptophyta > Magnoliopsida > Brassicales > Brassicaceae > Draba > Draba incana. The sequence continues at coordinate 2,595,589 of OY755210.1, read as the reverse complement.
AAGAAGTATGTCGTCTACATATAGTACGAGAAATGCAACTCCGCTCCCACTAGTCTTCTTGTATACACATGGTTCTTCTTCGTTCTTGACGAAGTCAAACTTTTTGACCGCTTCATCAAAACGAAGATTCCAACTCCTTGATGCTTGCTTCAATCCATAAATAGATCGATGAAGCTTGCATACTTTCCCAGCATTTTTAGGATCTGTGAAACCTTCCGGTTGTGTCATGTACACATCCTCTTCCAGAATTCCGTTAAGGAAAGCTGTTTTGACATCCATCTGCCATATCTCATAATCATAATAAGCGGCAGTCGCTAGGAGTATCCGAATGGATTTAAGCATAGCGACTGGGGAATAGGTCTCATCATAGTCAATACCATGAATTTGCTTGAAACCTTTAGCCACTAATCTAGCTTTGAATATCTGAATATTCTCATCCACGTCAATCTTCCTTTTGAAGATCCATTTACACTCAATGGGTCTCACACCATCGGGTAAATCTACCAAGGACCATACTTGGTTTTCTGACATGGATCCCATTTCGGATCTAGCGGCTCCAAGCCACTTTTCGGAGTCAGGGCCCAACATTGCTTCTTCGAAATTCGCAGGTTCGTCACTATCAATGATCAACAGGTCATGACAATCGTTCACGAGAAGACCGTAGTACCTCTCGGGTTCGTGACGAATTCTTCCGGATCTGCGAACTTCAGGCATCACAGGTGCTGGTTCCACAACTCCTTGTGGTTCCACCTGCTGCTCTTCTTCATTAGGTTGAGCAGGCTCCTGTGATTCTCGAACTTCTTTGAGCAGTACTTTACTCCCACTAATCTTCTTATGAAGAAACTCTCTTTCAAGGAAAGTACAATCCCGAGCAACAAACACTTTGTTCTCAGAACGGTTGTAGAACTAGTACGCCTTGGTTTCCTTAGGGTAACCAACGAAAAAGCACTTATCAGATTTGGGTGCAAGCTTATCAGATATTAAACGTTTTACATAAGCTTCACAACCCCAAATTTTCAGAAAAGACAAACTTGGAACATTTCCAGTCCACATCTCATGTGGTGTCTTTGCAACTGATTTTGATGGGACTCTGTTTAGTGTAAACGCAGACGTTTCTAGAGTGTATCCCCAAAAAGATAATGGAAGGTCGGTGTGACTCATCATTGATCTGATTCCTCCTCTCGGAAACTCCATTCCATACAGGTTTTACCGGATTAATCTCTATTAACCAACCTAGATGCAATTCCTTTTCCTAGGATCTAGGGTTTGTAAACTTTACGTCTGATGAAACGGATCTCGAATATACCTGGTGTTTGCAGCGGAGATTTGATCAGGGATTCGAGATCTGCAGCACTTCAAATGCAGTGCCTCTACCGATAGTCCACACGCACACAAATAGGAATCCGCAGGGATGCTAGTGCCTGGAATCGGATCTTTCAGGGAATTCTTAGAGGCGGCTATCAATAGGGTTTTCTCGAAAAATCTGTCTCCAGGTCGTGACCTATATCTCCTTTATATAGGTCCTGGAGAAAACCTAATTGATCCTGAACCGATTCAGAATCAATTAAGTTATTAAACCGAAATCTTATTTCGGTTAAACCCTCGTGTCGATCGACACTACTATAGTGTCGATCGACGCTGCCTTTAAAACATGTTTATAATATGTATCAAATACACAGCATCTAGATCATTAGATTAATGATCATTCCCTTATAAAGTGAATCCTATTTGCTTAGGTGTGTGACCCTGTAGGATCATATAATACTAGTAATGAGTTCATAACTCATAGATCATAAGCGGCTTCTAGCAAAACGTAATGACCACCTAGTATCATATGAATGTCTAGTCTCGACTTCACAACTATCACTGAAGTGAATACAAGTGTGATTTCAGGACATTCCCAACAAGGAGTACTTCCAATCACAACCGATCGAGGAAGGAACTCCGGCGCCGACCGAAGTTCCAGTCGACATGATCAATCAGTACACCTACGAGGTTAGTAACCGTGTCACGTTTTAATAAATTTCAAAATCACTTTTAATACAAGTAAGTTATAAAATTAAAATTTTTTTTTTTTCGTAGGTTACTCCCAAGACCTGAGGCCGTGTGTACGGCCTCCCTAAAGATAGTTGCTCGTCTGTTTTGACGGTTCGATATGGCGGTGCTAGCAGGTTGGAGGCGGAAAACCAAGAGTTGCACGAACGGCTTAGGGCAATGGAGGAAGAGAGAAAGAAGGATAAGGAGGAGGCCGAGGCAGCGAGAGCGAGAGATAAGGCGGAGGCCGATGCACGATTTCGAGCGATGGAAGAGAAGATGACCAACTTCTTCGGTACCGGTAGGCGGGAATAGGCCCTTTAGAGTTGTAAAATTGATTGTAAAACTTTAAAATACTTTTAAAACAATTTTAATTTTATTAGTTTTTAATTTTAAAATGTTTTATTATATTTTATTTTTAAATTAAATAATTATAATTTTTGTTTTAAAATTACGATAGCCATCGGAATTCCGTCGGCTATCGCCGGAAAAACCAAAACCGTCGGAATTCCGTCGGATATCGCCGGAAAACTTAAACCGTCTGAATTCCGTTGGTAATCGCCGGAAAACTGAAACCGTCGGGATTCCGTCTGTTATCGCCGGAAAACCGAAACCGTCAGAATTCCGTCTGTTATCGCCGGAAATCCGAATCCGTCGGAATTCCGTCTCCCTTTTATATCCGAAATAAATACGTCGGAATTCCGTCGCAAGGGGTCGACGAATTTCCGACGGAACTTATTTTCCGACGCGGTAGAAACGACGGACCAGTCCTGTCGATATGCCCTCGGAAAAAAGCCTATTCCGACGGCCTTCCGACGGTTTTGGCCGTCGGAATACCATCTGTTTTCTTGTAGTGGACTCAATATATGATTAAAATTCAATTCACACTAGTTGTATTTTTTTGGATTAATGTTAAGTGATTTTAATATTTATTATTCATCTTATCACGTTTCCTTCCTTCAAAGCATGAACTCGGCCACGTACGTCCTCATGTATCTTGTTAGTTTGTCTAACTTAGGAATTCGATTTTTATTATAAATTTAAGTATAGAAGATAAATTAAAAAACGAATATGAAAACGTATGATGCGACAAATAAGTCTATTCTAAAATGATAAAAAGCTCTGAAGAAATTTATTTTAGTGGTGTTAGGCGTAGTTTCTGACATAGGAGCAAAATCGAGAATTTAGATATAGACAAATAAACATGTCGACAAAATATTAAACACAAATGAAGTCGAGTAAAGAAAGACAACAGATTATGTCATTTTCTACAATTTTGATTTATCCTCAAACTTTTACTTTCTCAACCTTGTTGAATATTATTGTAAAGAAAATAAAAGCTTTTGGTCTTATTCAAAATTATAAACATGTATCATCTAGTATCACATTAAATAAATTCTAACCGTTCTTTTTATAATAAAAATACGTATTTTACATATTTGATTATAGATGGTTATACAACAACGGCATTAACATTGTAACCGTTAAGAATTGTTGACGTGGTGGGCGGCCGCAGACCACCAACTAGAGTCTTTAGAGATTCTAGATTTTTTTCTCTTCTCCTTAAATTCTATATAGTTGTAATATTCTTTTTTTTTCAAACTATATAACGTCAAATCATTTTATTGTAACCGTTATTTTTGTTTTTAATTTGAAAAATTATAATAAGAAAACAACATCATTAACATAAAATATGCTATATATCTTAATCATTTATAAATATGAACAAAATACTCTTATACATGTTAATAAGACCGAAACTTTTTACAATTTGAAGTATTTGTAAAATATTTAAAACAAAAGTTATGATAGTATGTCTTTTTAATGTTAATAGCATATACTACATACATAGAATTATGTGATTTCTAACATAAAAATAAAAGTGTAAGATGCATAAAAAAATGACTACCTTCAATTAAACCTTTATACTCTACATTAGATTCGCATAGAGAGAAAGACACGCATGATCAATGAATTGTAAGAAAAAGAAAAGACTTTTCTTTTTTTCTCTTGTGGTCGAACTGTCCCACACCGAAGAAATCACTTACTTATGACAACACCTTCTTGTCCGTACTATATTTACATTTATCGAATGATTCCGATTTTCTCTTTCTCTTTTCGTATTTATTTATTATTATATTATTAGAAAATTAAAAAGCGACAGGACGACAAGTCAAGAAACAAACAAAATGGTGGTACCGAAACATAATAACCTTTTAAGAAAATTATTTATTATAGTATTATTATTTATTGTAGATTTCACGAAGAAATGAAACAGAAAGGTTCTCTTGGTCCCACTTTAGACGTGGCCTATATTTTCACATCATGGTCCCACACGTTTCGCACGTGCAACTTTACTCCTATTACTTACGGTGGAAATAGAAAATCATGACAATTTATTTTTTACATGTTTTGCCAACATTGAAAAAATTCATGAGACGTTAACCGATATTTACTATCTACTCAAATCTAAAATTTCTTTCAATAAGACGTTTACATTGAATAATCATACGTTTAAACCAAAAAAAAATGTTGAATTTCTGTTGACCGATTTTACCAAAATCAAACATTCAAGTGGTTTTGGTAACTGATGTTTAATTTTTCAATTTTTAAAATAGAGGTCATGCCATGACCTTATTATTTGGCAAAGGTTAGTAGTTGATACAATTAGTAGTTAATTTGAGTTGCATTTTTTTATTAAGATGAATTTCTTTAAAAGAAAAAATTGATAGATAAGAACATTTTGGCGAGAGTTAAATTTGATTTTTTGTTCACTTTTCAATAGAAATCACCGTTTAAATATCTAAAAACAAATAAAATAATATAAGATGATGGGGATGGATGTGCCACGGTGGAGAATGACGTGGCAAATGTAAAGCGTAACTTTACCATATCAATATGCCACATGTCTGCCAATTAGAGCAAATGCTTATGCAAAATAAGAGCCTAAATTACGAAATTAGCCTAACAGTTTGGTAAAATATATTCCGAAACTTCCTAAGGGATGGTTCAACATTTAAATCAAACAAAAACTGAAAAAATGAAGAACATGGATATTTAAGATTCTCTTAGTATACAATTAAATTGCAGTTACCAGAAAATAAGGAAAAGTTAATTAAAGGTAAATATAGGTTGACTAAAAGAAAGGTTAAATTGGAATATACGCAAACACAAAATACAGTGGACTAATATATCCTATACTAGAAAAAGTCCAAGCGTTGCGTGGAAAGACTATTTATATAAATTTTAAAATTATTTTACTGTATATAAGTGATATTTAAAAAATATTCTCACAAATTATATTTTTAAAAATCAAAATATAAAACTATATGATAATATAATATGTTTGAAGACAAACAATATGTTTTGTCTTATTATTTATATTTGACAGAAAAACAATTTTGTAATTGACTTGAAACTAAATTAGTGAATTTTCTTATTTATATTGCATGAATATATAAATGTAAAGTGATTTTAAACTATTTTAATACTGATATTATAAATAAATTGATTTCTATCAAGGTAAAATGTTCAGATTTCGTAATTATCTTCAAAAATAAATTGATTAGATTTTGTAAGTTTATTGTAGTAAGTAAATGTGGACGTTAAGTTTAGATGAGATCAATTTGATGGTAAAATAACTAATAATTTGTTGAAATTTAAATAATCAAAAAGTTATATGGGCGTTAAAAAATTAAATGTTGAATTATAATTGATAAATAAATGGAAAGATTAATTTTGGAAGTTTAGGAATTAATACCAATCACAAATGATCATTATTAGAGGTATATAAATTTATTTAATTAAATAGATTCCACATTACAAAAAAATAAAAATATTTGGCATTTCAAAATGTTTCTTACTTTTCTGAATGATTTTTAGAAAGAATTTTAGTATTGAGTTATATGTCTTTTTCCGTGATATATACAAGTGTCTTTAGTAATCTAGTGGCTCTTCTCCACTTAAATTACCGAGGTTAGGTGAGGTTTGAAACCTAGAAGAAACATTTTGAACATTTTTTTTAATTAATTTTTTTAGAGAAAGAGGTGACACGTGTCGTCTTGTCAGAGAAAGTTGGTTGTTGACAAACTTAAAATATTATAAAGATATTATTTGAGAAACAATTTGGGAACATTTTGCTTAGGTGTTACCACCACAATTTTTTTGATTTTTTTCTTTTTAATCTTTTAAATCTTTCTATACTAATTGCCAAACACATTTCTTTCCTAATTAACTAATGTTGATTACTTTTAGTTTCAATGTCAAACAAATTGAAATAATCATTAAGTTGCCAAAATCGAAATATTTCGAAATCATGTACTTGTCACACAAAAAAAGTATATATATTTCAAAAATTCAAGACTAAAATCATAAAACTAATTATCAAAAAGAGGATTAAACACTAATATACTATTATATTAAAAAAACAAGAATTCTAAACCATTTTATTAGGTAAGATTGCAATTTATCTCATTTTTAAAAAAATTAAAATTATATTATTAAGTTCTACTATATTTTTATCCAAATATTTTTTATTGATTTACTCAATAATCATATTATTCCACATATAACGCGAGTAACTTTCTAGTTTGATGAGAAAACAGCTTTATCCATTATTATTATTCTCGTTTATAAGTTTTAGAAATAATACAAAAATGATAGTAATATCATAATGGTACTTTGACTAGTCAATTACGGACGTTTGTATGGCTGTTGCTAAGGAAACATGCATGAGTGCATTAAGAACAAAAGGAAATATTACTAAAATATTACAAAACTTACTTTTGACTGACCCAATATTGTGAATTTCAAGAAAGATAATGCTCACTCCGTTCCAAAATATAAGTTGTTTTTGGTATTTTTTTTTATTTTAAAATATAAGTTGTTTTAAGAATCCTATGTATTTTTCATCTTTATTGAATATTGTGTGACCAATAATATTCTGTAGTCTTTTTTAAATTTGACTAAATTATATTTATTATGTATATTAAATGATATTTTTTATAAAAAAAAGTAGTTTCTTAAATACCGTGCTTTTAGCCAAAACTACTTACATATTGGAACGGATAGAGTATTGCATATATATATCATTTTTGCCAACACATATACAATACATCCAAATAGATTACATTCTATTAAATGCTCATAAAATTAGCTTTTTTAAAAAAATTCTATAAAATTTAACATTACTTTAGATTTTAGTGAAACATACAAAAATTACTAACCATATAAGGCAATTCTAACCATACAAATATAACTCATACTCCCTCTGTTCCTAAAAACATGATGTTCTAGATTTTAAAGTTGTTCCATAAAATATGATGTTATAGCTTTTTTTATTATTTAATATTAATAAATCTTAAAATTTAAAGTGTATTAAATGAAAATGTTTGAATACTATTGGTTCATAGTGATGGAAAAGTGGTTTTGTGTGAGAATCAATGTATTTAATATTAAATCTTAATTATTTCTTAATAAGTGTGAGAATAGTAGAACATCATGTTTTTAGGAACAGAGGGAGTAATATTTTTCTACTCCCTCCGTTCCTTTAGGAGATTGATTTTCTAGCATATTTTGGTTGTTCCATAAAGATTGATGTTGTAGGTTTTTTATACTTTTTTAATCAATTTATATTAAACAAATTGTAAGTTTCAAGAAATATTGAATAATGCTATTTAAATTTAGAGAATAGTTATTGGCTCATTGTTATGAAAAAGTGTTTTTTTCAAAAATTTACATTAATTACTAAACACAATTTATTGTTTCTTAATTTGTGTGAAAATGCTAGAAAATCAATCTCCAAGGAATCGGAGGGAGTATAAAACTAAGTAGGGAGGATTCATAACAAAAATAATAAATTTTTCATTTATAGAAGAAAAAAATTACAAAAATTTGACTTTTTCTCTCCCTTAAATAATACTCAATCCCATAGATTTCTTCACCAGTCGCCACAACTCCTTCTCCTTCTCTCTCTCTCTCTCTCTCTCTCTGTTTCAGAGTCTCTCGGAGCTTTTTAACAAACGCATCAATGGCTATTGAAGCACAACACATGAACGTTTTCTCTCCTCAAATGTTACCAAACAGGTAAAAACAAATTCCTCTGTTTAGTTCTTCATTTCCAATCTTTCTCTTTGAGTAAAGTTTTCAACTTTCTCATTTTTTTTTTTGCAGAGATTGTGTTAAATTTCAACAAAACATGAATTCCGGCGAGTTTAATCTCCCCGCCGGCGAATATTTCGCCGGAGATCATTTCAACAAATCAGAAAGTGGTCTCACTTACAATCCCAACAACTCTTCCTCTGTTCTTCTTCCTAAACGCCAACGAGAAAACTCTGAATTCGCGTCTGCGGCTAAACGCAGGCAAGTCGCGTTTGGTCCATCATCACCACCGTTGATAAACGCTGAATTCGTATCACAGATTCAAACGCAACAACAATCAGAGATCGACCGGTTTGTAGCTCAGCAAACAGAGAAGCTTAGAATAGAGATTGAAGCTAAGCAACGAACGCAAACGCATATGTTAGCGTCTGCGGTTCAAAACGCGATTATGAAGAAGTTGAAAGAGAAAGATGACGAAATCGTGAGGATTAGGAACCTTAATTGGGTTTTACAAGAACGAGTTAAAAGTCTTTACGTGGAAAATCAAATTTGGCGTGATCTTGCTCAAACAAACGAAACAAACGCTAATAATCTTCGGACAAATCTTGAACATGTTCTTGCTCAAATTGAAACGTTTCCAACAACTGCTTCAAACGGTGTAGAAGACGATGCGGAATCGGGCTGTGGAAGTTGCGGTGATGGCGATGAAACGGTTAAAGCGGTTAGTGGCGTTTGTAAGCGGTGCGGTGAGAGAGAAGCGAGTGTGTTGGTTTTGCCTTGTCGTCATTTGTGTTTGTGTACGGTTTGTGGTTCGGCTTTGGTACAGACTTGTCCGGTTTGCGATTTGGTTATGAACGCTAGTGTACATGTTAACATGTCTTCTTAGCCTTTTTTTTTTTTTTTAATTGTTATAGTTAGCTTTTATATATATATATTTTTTTGCTAAAATTGTAAATATCATTTAGAAATGAATTGTTCAGGATACATCTTATTCAAGAGTAACCAAGACAAAAAAAATAAAACTTGATTACAATACTTTGGGCGAGATCAAGATGAACTAGTTGTTGTTACTTGTTACCTAATCCAGTGATGCATTAGATTTTTCCAATGCTTGCGATGTCTTCAAGAGTTGATGATGTTTCGAATGTCCCTGTCCAGGTTCTTGAAAATGCACAGATTTGAAACGAATTGCTGATTATGGAGAACGTTGTTTCGCTGTCTCCATATGTGGTAAATTGTTGCTTGGGCTGTGATTCGTCTTAGAGTACTCTGGCCTTTGGAGTTTGCTCGCCGAATCCAAGAGAGCAACTCTTGCCAAGTGGTTATAAGCTGCTCTGTAGGTGAGATCCTTTGCTGAACTTGAACCCATAAGAAAGAAGCAAAAGGACAGGAGAGTAACAGGTGGTCTCTAGATTCCACATCATTAGAGCAAAGGCAGCAAGAAGCGGAGTTTGATATACCCCAAGAGAAGAGTCTCTCTCTCGTTGGCAACCTGTTGAGATTACAAACCCACATGTTGAAGGAGTGTTTGGGAACGCAGCCTTTGAACCACACAAGGTTTGACCAATCTGGCTTTAGAGCTCTTGGTCTGATAAACTCCCAAGTTTTTGAAGTGGAGTAGCCCTTGCAAACCTCGCCATTAACAACCCATTCAATAGAATCGTCCCTGTCCTGAGGCAAAGGTAATGGGATGGTTGTAAGGTGCATGTGGAGTTCCATGGCTTCATCCGATCTTGGCGCTCTTAAGAACCAGCCAGTTTGATTACAAGCCTCGGAGACAGTAGCTGATAAGGGGATCCCCGTACTCGTAGGCCCTGTATGAGACAATTTTTCATAAAGAATACCAAGGGGGGACCATATGTCAAACCAGAAAATTGATCTTCTTCCATTTCCTAGGTTGATTCTGATGAAGTTCTTTGCCAGGTGTCTTAGATGAAGGATAGATTTCCAGGTCCAAGACTGAGCTGCTTCCTCTTCTAGCTCCCAGAATGATTTTTGTCTTATGTTTTGGGATGTTTGCCAATGTGCCCAGAGAGAGGTGTTGGAACACAATAACCAGATTAGCCTAAGGCAAAGAGTTTTATTCCACGGGGAAATTCTCCTGAGCCCTAAGCCACCTTCAGACTTTGGTAAACACACATGCTTCCAAGCTACCTTTGCACCCCTGCTTCCATCAATACATCCTGACCAGAGGAACCTGGAGCATAACGATTCTATAGACTTGAGGCAACCTTGTGGGAGAAGGAAAGTGGACGTCCAAAAATTTATTTGACCATAAATGACCGAGGCAATCAATTGAAGACGACCTGCAAAGGATAGTGCCTTGACTGCCCACTTCCTAAATCTGTTTGAGATCTTCTCAATCAGAGGAGAGTATTCTTGAATTCTTAGCTTCATGTTCATCAATGGGAGTCCTAGGTACCTCACTGGGAGCGTGCCAGCGGTGAAGCCAAATTGGGAGAAAGTGTAAGCCTCATTGTTGTCTACCCCAGCTAAGAAGAGGCTTGTTTTTTCTCTGTTCATTTCCAGCCCTGACCATGAAGCAAAATCAGCTAAAGCTTCAGTGATACCATGAAGAGTGAGCATCCACCATAAAAAAAAAAACATAACGTCATCTGCAAACATCAAATGAGTAATGCCCAGCTCTGCAGTTCTCGGGAGATGGTGGATATATCCTGCTGCATATCTTGCTTTAAGAAGACCAGAGAGCACTTCCATTCCTAGGACAAAGAGATATGGAGAAAGGGGGTCTCCTTGCCTGAGTCCTTTGGTGCTTTTAAAAAAACCATCTGTGGTTCCATTGATTGAGACTGTGAACGTAGGAGTGGTGATGCATTGACTAATCCAGTTGATGAATCTTTCCAGGATCCTCAGGGCTTTGAGCGCAGAGATGATAAACTCCCAATTAACCGAATCAAAAGCTTTTCGTAAGTCTACTTTTAGCATTCCTCTCGGGTCAATGTTCTTTCTATTGTAACCTTGAACCAATTCTGTAGCAAGCAAAACATTCTCTGTGAGGAGTCTTCCGGGAAGGAACGCAGATTGGGCAGGAGAGATTACCTGAGTGAGGAGATCTTTAAGACGTCCCGTCAACAGCTTTGTTATGACCTTGTAAGCTTTTATATTTTGTTTTAGCAAAAAGTTTTTTTATATTTTGTTCTTTTAGAAATTTTAGTTATGGATATTTAAATCGGAAAGAAAATTAGGATTTTTTTTCTTTTAGCAAATTGATTCTTTGGTTGTGCAAGCATGTACAAGTTTTAATGGGGTTTACCTTATTTGGCTAATTCTTGATTTGATGGAACGCAAGCCTAGATATTACATAAGAAAAAAAGAAAGTAAATGTTTCTTACGAAATGAAATTAAAGTAATATTCCAAATTGATTGAAATATAAATATTCCAAACTTCTTTTAAAGTTGCACCGTTAATTGAGTTACTTATTCTCAAAGTCAATTACATGAGTTTGAATTGTGTAACTCTTTTTTCTTGATAGATTTTCAGAATCTTTCAACATTATCGAAAAAATTGTAAACATAGAAAAGATAATAATAATGTGACCAAAAAAAAAAAAAAAAAAAAGATAATAACTATTGCAATTTGGCAGTATCTTTTATCTTTCCAACCCCACAAGAAGAATCATATTTCGCTATCGAAATTAAAATAAATGTTTATGAAAGAAAAAGAAATAGTCTGAATTCGATTGCATCAACGACATTTTCAGTTCAGAGTCATTATAGTTGTCGTGTAATAAATATTGCACATTCGGATCATATCATGTGCAGTGCATGTCTAGACAAAAACCTCACTAAAATGGCTTTAATAAAACTTATATATAAACCAAATTCGACCGATGAATACGATGTGTGAATTCACGAGTTACGATGATTGCGTCCAAGAAACGTTACTATGTCTCTATCCAATAATTTAGTTTATTTATTTCTCCTTTCACTTAGAATATGTAAAATAAAATATAATTTGGTGACCAAATGGGACGTACATTAATAGTAGCCAAAATGAAAATGGTACGAGTCTGCGAGGATTCGTACAGAAATTAATTAAAGAGAGACTTAAAATCATATTTTTCCATGCCCATACTTTTTTTTCTTGACCATGCCCCTACATAGACTTACTCTCATCCAAAGTTTAATGTTACATTCACCTAACCCTATTTTCAACTTTAGTTAGTTTGATCATTTTGAATTTCAGTTTGACCAAAGGAATATATCTGAATTTGAAAATTTTATAGAAAGAAATTAGTTATAGATTGCTGAAAATGCATGAAAATAGTTAGAGATTGTAATTAGTTGGGACTGTGTCTACGAAAATTTCTTCTACGTATAGGATATATGTGTATTTGGATTCTAAATTTTGAGATAATTGTTTTGAGAAAATGAAATAGGAAAACAAATATTGCGACATCAGGAGGACTATACTATAGAAAAATTCCCTAACATAACTTTTTCTGAAATTTTGTTTCCAAAAATATCACAAACTTTTAAAAATTCTAAATACACCACTAGTTTTCAAAAGTTCCAAAAAACACCACAACCACAAAAATTGATTTTCGAGGATTTAGAATTTAAAATTTTAGTTTGAGTTTGGGTTAACTATTGTACAATTATGATATAGTTTTAGGAGGTATGAGGTAGTTTTTGGGTTTAGGGTTTAGTTTTGAATATTTAAAGTTAATAAAAAATATACATGTTTTGAAAATAAAAGATATTTTTTGTATACATGTTTTGAAAATAAAATAAAAGATATTAGTTTTGAATATTTTGTGGTATATTTGGAATTTTTGAAACTAAAAGATATACAAAAAAACATTCTCCAAGTTAATTTGTTCGATATACATGTTTAATTTGAAGTTGATATAAAGTCCATCAAACGAGTCAAACATATTCCATTAAATTTTAACACACAGCAATATAATTACAAGATTAATACAAAACATTAAGAGTAAATATTCCGACCATCATAGAGTGGTAAATTATCCGAATATAAACAAAAATAAAAGTTATTCTATAAATTGGCCGACTTCTAAAATGAGCTGTTGTGATACGTAATACACTATGTAGTCATGTTCTAAAGATTGATCCGCAGCTTTGTCAAAAGACTAAAAACAATCAATTATTTGCCGTAAGAAAACCAATCTTTTAAAAAATAGTTAACATCAATTAGTTTGTCTTCTTTAAAGTTTAAACTGCTAATCTTTGACAAAGATAAAAGTGTAATTTATTGATTTGTGAGATGCAAAAACATCACACGACAAGATTGCCTTGAGAAAGAAAAGGTGCATATAAATACACATAAATACATTACTCGTGGGACCAAATCTTCCAAAAAACATGTTATAGACTTATAGTTAATGTGATAGATCCATAGAAAATTTTAGAATGACAAGAGATACGAACCACTAAGGAGTATAGAGACTTCAACCAAAAATTTTAGTACCACCCATTTCTTTTTGTAAGGAGTATAGAGACTTCAACCAAAAACAATTTTGTTCTGTTGTTCAACAACGTGGGTTACAGTAGTATGAGAGTCGAAAGAGCGAAAAGAAAACCATACCGAAGATGATCCCAATTTTTGGGAAAATTGTGAAACTACTTTTCCATGTCCACGGAATCAATGCCTAAATGTACTAGACTTTACTGCATAGTTATGAATCGGTTAAATCGAAACTTGTTCCACGGGAGTTTCCACGGATCATTTTCAAGAGATTAAATGAAAATGAACCGTGGCACAAATTTCTCTTTAGTGGATTAGTCGTTATGTTACAGAGTCTAAACACCAAGTTCCATGACCACGAGCCTTTAAAATGGGCCGATTTCATAAATGGGGATATATGTTAATATGTTTTCATTGGTTGTATTGTATTACAACTGTTGGCCTGCAAATTTGCCGTAATTATACATCAGTTCTTGGTTTTGATTCTTGATTTCATGGCCACTTCGATGTTGAATGAATTGGAGTCCAAGATTCAAAGTTGTATTTTCTTTTCTTGACGACATTCAAAGTTGCTTAAAACTGAAAGACACAAATAATAAAGAGAACATGATGATTCTTAAAAACATGTAAAATGATCATCTTTCCAAATTCTTGGTCCTCTTCTTGATTGTCCTTTCCTCACCGCTCCATAATTCATTGCAAACTAATAATAAATTTCCTATATTTGAACTTGATAAAAATATATTACAATATCGTAGTATATAAGCATTCAATTATTTTTCTTCTTTCTCAATCTTAAGTGCATCAGTTTGAAATACCAGTCTGTCTTAGACAGGTTTCAGAAATTATAGAAGTTGTCTATTTACACAAGTAAGATATTGATGCAATACTCTTTCTATGTTTTATTTTTCTTTTTTCCCCTCTCCAATGCCCACAAGATAAAAAGAGAAAATATTTCGCTAAGCTCTAATACCACAACTTTATTTTCTTTTGCAAAATCAACAAGCCAATAATGATAGATACACTTAGCCTATTTACGAGGATTGATGCACAACTTTATTTTTTTTTGCAGAATCAACAAGCCAATAATGATAGATACACTTAGCCTATTTACGAGGATTGATGCACAATTTAACATCAACCTAAAGGATGGTACCCCAATTTAACGGTTAACTATTACAACTCTTAGCAGTCTATTAGCGAAAGGATATCCTCGCCGGAGCTGTTTCATTTGCTCCACTTTACATCTTGGACACCTCTCATAGTATATTGCTTCTCCAACAACCTTCTTTGAACAATAGAGAAAAACCACCAATCAGTTATTTTTATTTAAAACACAAAATATCTCTATCTATCTAAAACACAAAACTGAAAATCTGATGAAGAAATAATTTTTGTGGAGAAGCACAAATATTGTGAAGTTTTTAGTCCTAGTGCTTCTATATGCAATTATGTCTTTTGGATCATTAACAACACTGTTGCTTATAGTCATGAAGAAAATGACAGATGTGAGCACAATCAAGTACCATACTCAATTACTCATGAACATTTGGACTAATCAAAATCTCAAATCACATGTAAAGACAAGGGAAAGAGGAACATCAACGTTAAAGAGGCTTACCTTCATGTCCCCGGGTGATCTAATCCAAAGCATAAAAAGGTTATAATTGGAGAAACCGTAATATAGTATGATCCAAAATGGAAAATGGTTGATCTGATATGCACAATTGTCTTCTTTTAATTTTATTTTAGATAATTGTGCATATCAGATCAACTATTGTAACTTTGGTTAATGTTTTTGGAACAACCATCAAGATGATATAGACAGACAGAGAGAGAAATACTACAAAACTAGGCGAAGGTTGGCTTGAAGTGAAAGAAGTTTTTGTGGCTGTTCTATTCACGAGAACAATATTTATATGAAAATGGTACCTTACATAGATAGTGCGGCCAAAGTGAGATGGTAACAATAATTCAATATGATTCACGAGAGTGTTTAGGTGAATGAAATGTTTTCATCATGTCGTCATTCTCATACTCTTTCTTCTATTTGTGTACCCTCACTCCACTCATCATGTCGTCATTCTTTTATTTCTTTGTCCTATTTACCGAACCCTATATTTCAAAATGTTTCTTATTCTTATAATTCCAATATGTCGATTTGGGTGAAACATATCAAAATAAGAGCCGTCCTTGCTAGCTGATTTAACACCTATAGTAAATACACAGAAATAAATTTCAGAACTGAGGCAGTATGGTATTGAAAGTAATTGACAATGGGCCTATACTGGCCTCTCTATAGCGATTAGTGTTACAATTATTGGCCTGCAAGTTGTAGCTTTGCCGAATTTAGATTACACAACATTAGTTACTCAACTTTTGTTAATTACAACATTAATCTTGAAAAAGAAACAAAAGCTTTTATTGATATAACATGCGAAAACATTACATGATAAGTGCTATTACCCCAAGAAAATAAAAAGGAACATTATTAAAACTATTGACTCGTGGGACCCATTAATCACATTTTTGCACATCTACCAAACCACATGTTCTTTAGAAATGTGATATATAGTACCACGTAAATGTTTTGTAAGGTAAAAAAAACTGATAGAGAATCGAGACTTAAACCTAAGACGGTTTTTAGTTCGACAAGGAAATCCACATGAATTAGTTAAGCCCATTTGGCGATGATTGACATGCCACCGCATCCTAGAAGAGCTGCAAGGAAACATTTGAACTGCATTTTGATGCTACCTTGAAGCTTTGGTCCCATAAACTCGGCCGCTAGAAGGTCGACAAGCGCCATGTAAATAAGCAATCCAGCGGAGCATGCATTGAGCAATCCAACAGTTACCAATGCGGTGGGGCTATTGTCTCTGTAAACGGTCGAAAGAGCGATCCCTAACGCTATTCCGAATGGTGTTGTTACCGCGAAAAAGAAGGCCATAACAAACTTTTTCATGTTCGTATACTCAGCCTGAAAAATATCTCAAAACTTTTAGATTTTTTATTCATATACAAAATTTTAACATTTGACCAAAGATAAAATTTTCTTATTCATATATATACCTGGAGGATGCAACCGCCAAGACCCATGCCTTCGAACATTTGATGGAAGCAAAGAGCTGCGATGAGTCCTTTAATGGTGCAAGTGTCACTTGTTGCTCCTAGAGATAGTCCTATGACCACAGAGTGAACTATGATTCCAAGTTCCAATACCTATATATTCGTAAATATTTATATTCGGTTAGATATCATTTAAAACGGTAACATTGATTAATGTTCGGTTTCTAATATTTTTATTTACGCACTAACCATAGCAATCACTCGGTATCGCAATAGTGTTGCATTCGCGGCCGAATCATCATCTTTTATTGGTAAGGTAACATCATTAGCGGGGCTAGGACTAGGACCATGACTATGACCATGACCGTGTGGCATGATCCCTACTGAGTTCTTGCTAGTATAGAGGCTCGTAGCCGCGGAATCGATAAATAGAGTGACTAGACCGGCCAACATAGCGAGAAATCCGGAGAAGGGAAATTTGTGCCATGGGTTCTCTTCAAGACATGGTGATGACAACATCTCGAAAGAATCAGGCAAAACGTGCATAAAACCGGTACCCAGGATAATCCCCGAGGCGAAACACTTAACAATGGTAAAAATGTTCCCGTCGGGTTGAAGAAATGGCACGGAACGGCTAAAGAGAGGAGCTCCAACACCAATCATGCTTGCGACTAAGATTGCGATGATTGCTATGATTTTGAGAGGCAAGGCTTTAGCTTTGTTGACGCATGGGTTCGCTGACTCGCTTGCGCAATCGTCCGGAGCCGTTGAAGTTGCCGGAGAGATTATGAAAGAGACAAAAATGAGTACGAGGATGATTGTTTTCATGAGAAATGTTAAAGTTGAAGCCATTTTTGGTTTTTCTTTTGGAGGTTTGTGTGTTTGGATTGTTTAATGTTTGTGTGTTTGGAGTTATTGGATGAGTCGGTTTATATAGTAATGTGTACCGGTTGTTTCCATGCCATTTATTGTTGCCGATGACTAAAATTGTTGATTACTAGTTTACTTTCTATGTGGAATGAGAAAATAAAATAATAGTCCAAAAGAAAAACTTACCCAAGAAACGTTTGATATTTATAAAAGAAATTTGTAGAATAGCTTAAAATTTATTTTGTTGCAATTATATATCCTTTGTCCTTTGAAACAAATATTTATCAAAAAACTATGGCATATTTAACAAGATTTATATGGAGTTCTTTTTAGCTGTGTTTATGTGAGGTTCGTAAACTAATATTACACAAGATTGTTGTTAAAGAACATATAATTCTTATGTTTTAAATGGAATATTGGAGGAATGTTTTTGGCGGATGAGATCACATGCATGTAAACTGTTAACATGCGCTGATGTATCCATATTTGCAATTATTCGGTTTCGTTTTCTTTTAGTTTAAATATTGTTTCTATATTGGGTATATATGCAATAATCAATTGCTTAGCAACTAATTATTGGAAAAATGGTTCTTAGCTACACGAAGTATTGGCTAATATGTTGCAAACCATCCGAAGTATAGAAATGCCTTCAAAACTACACAAACTATTATGTAACACATGGTGACATACACCAAGTATATGTAAACATGTTAAAAACTACAAATTGGTGCTTTTAAATAAATATTATCAATTTAAGGATCAATCTGTAATTAATTTCATACAAAATAAATATTTAAAAATATAAAATTTAAAAATATAAATTTAAATAAATTGAAACACCAAATACAATTGCAAAATTTTTTTAAAAAATTATAATGAAAATTTTCGGTTAAAAACTAAATTATAGTTTCAGTTTTATAATATATTAAATTATTTTTGTTAAATTCAAAAATTGTTAAAAATTTGTAACTTCAAAAAGTTCTTAGTTTTTGAAAAGTAATTGAAAATGTAAGGTGTATAGGGATCTAAGTATATGTATTTCAAAACCAATTAAATTTATCAAATAAAAGTTTTTTAAATGTTGGTCAGACAAATATATTTAAAATTATGTTGAATAAATTTCAGTAGTTTAGAATAAAATACATAAATGTCATATGTTACACTTTTGTATGAGAATTTTTTTGTAACATTGGGTCACAAATAAAAGACTCATTAGCCTAGCCCTTAAAAAAAAATTTATTCTCATTATAAAACTTATAAAATTACATTGCAATTCGCTGTTTAATGTTGGGATATGAGTAAAAAAAAACTAGTTATAATTTTTCATACAAAAAGTGGATTTTTTTGTTGTCAAAAAAAAAAAACGAGGCTATTTGTTTTTTAAAAGGACTAGGCTAATGAGTCTTTTATTTGTGACCCAATGTTACAAAAACAATTTCATACAAAAGTGTAATATATGTTATTTATGTGTTTTATTCTAAACTATTGAAATTTATTCAACAGAATTTTAAATATATTTGTTGACCAACATGTAAAAAACTTTTATTTGATAAATTTAATTGGTTTTAAAATACATGTATTTAGATCCCTATATACCTTACATTTTCAATTACTTTTTAGAAACTAAGAACCTTTTGAAGTTACAAATTTTTAACAATTTTTGAATTTAACAAAAATAATTTAATATATTTAAAACTGAAACTATAATTTAGTTTTTAATCGAAAATTTTCATTATTATTTTTTCTTAAATTTTTGTAATTGTATTTGGTGTTTCAATTTTTTTAAATTTCTATTTTTAAGTATTTATTTTGTATGAAATTAATTACAGATTGATCCCTAAATTGATAATATTTTTCAAAAAACACCAATTTGTAATTTTTAACATGTTTACATATACTTGGTGTATGTCACCATGTGTTACATAATAGTTTGTGTAGTTTAGAAGACATTTCTATACTTCGGATGGTTTGCAACATATTAGCCAATACTGCGTGTAGCTAAGAATCATTTTTCCCTATTATTTTGTTTAAGGCATTCTAATTATAGTCAACTCTCAAAATCTCTATAATTTTGCATTACTTTACCGTGTAACCATTATTGGACAATTCATTGAATTATGGCGAAAATAAGAAAAGAAAGAAAAAGATTATTGCCTTATAATTTTTTACAAAACAACTTTTTGTTTTGGGTAAATCACAAACACAAAGAAGTGTAGATTGTGAGTGTCTCGTTAAAATTTGACTGCAAAGACTCATGGACATTGCACGTTTGACATCAATTCCATCGATCCTACACCAAGTAAACACTCTTCTTGTTTACGTACATTTTCGTTGTAAAATCACAAAACAAAAACGTGATGATATTTGTCAGGAAATCTTTCTCCCAAAAGAAAAAGATATTTGTCAGGAATTTTTGAAATCCACACTTTTCCATCATTCCGATTTTAAAAACAAATGGGACGATCTTTTCTATGACAAATGATACAGAAAACTACTTTTAAATTTTAGTCAAGATGAAAGTTTTTGTTCCGTATGTTGTTAAAGCTATAACTAAAAAATTTCTTGGTGTTTTTATTTCACTATATCTGATTTTCCAACTATTTTTTACATTTTTGAAAAATCAGTTTGATCGAGCCAAGCACATTCTCGAGTTTCAGAATAAAAACAGAGTTCTATCAACATTAAAGTGAATTTTATTTTAAATAACTGATATATCATGTTTTTACCGGTTTTTATACCATAATATATGTCCGTTTTATCGAGTCTTTTGGTGTTTTCTAGTATTTGGTGTTTAATATTAGGTACAAGGATGCTTTGGACTCAATTGGTGTTTACTGGAGCAATTTGGAGCAGAATGGAACGAGCTGTCAAAGTCACAAGGTCGGAGTGAAAATCTGCAGGCTGTGTCGAGCGACGGACACTCTGTGTCGCTCGACGCGAAGAAAAAGACTGTGTCGAGCGACGCACTATCCCTGTCGCTCGACGCGACCAAATGGTGACAGAATAGTACTTTTTGGAAAATTTCCGTTTTCGCGCCAGAAAATCCCAGATGTTTGCTATTGGGCCCATGACCGTCCTTGTACTCTATATATACGTTTTTACAGCCATTGTTTAGGTTTAAGCTTTATTTTATTGTGTTTAGAATTACTCTTAAGAGATATCTCTAATAAAGATGTTTTGTGCTTCATTAAACATGTCTGAGTAATTTCTCTGTTAGGTTTAGGGTTTTTAAGGGTTTTGATGAATTGCTAAATCTGATTTCGTTGTTAGGATAATATCTTTAGAAGTTCTTCATCTTGGCTTGTGATTAATGTTGATTTCAGCGTCATGAACTAGAATCTGATCTTAGGTTAATTGATAGACACGACAGTGTTATTGATTGCTTGAACTAGTCTTTGATGAGCAAAATTCATATTCGCAAAGACATTTGGTTTAGGGTTTTGTGAACAATTGAACCTGATCATTAATGCTTGTTTAGATCAATCTGATTTCGCAACGACAGTTGGTTGTCTAGGGTTGAAGCATAGATAATATTCGCAGCGACAGCTGGTTTGTTTTACATTCGTGTTCATGTTTAGGAACAGAGCTTTCATATTCCTAATTATCTGTTTATCCCTGCAATTCTGATTCTCCTGAGATTTCCCTGAACCTAGCTTTTATCTTCATTGTTTAAAGCTTACCACTATCTTGCTTTGTTTTATTTGCTTTTTCTTATATTATATTTGCCTAGCTTAGTCTGAATTTAATTATCTATTGTGTCCCTGATTCCCTGTGGATTCGAGAACCTCAAGTACTACAATCGATCTCTTAATTTGAGAGAGTAGTTCAAAGGAAATTTGAGCATATCAATAACTAAGAGCATGCACACCCATAAACCCATGATACTATGTGCGTATCATTAGCATTATTTTAGTATAAATTTTAATCTTTGTTTATTATTTGAGATTCATTATGATACTGTTAATAAATTTGTCTCCAGTGGTGAGACCGGTGTCGGTTTCATAAAACTAAACTTATTGAAATTTTTAGTTCTAGTTTGCAATTAAAAATATTAGATTCAATTCGTTAAAATTTTGGGGAAATAGATATATGAGTAGTTATATAAATAGGAAAAATTTTGTTTTTTACTTTTTCATTTTTGACTTTCTACGGGTTATAAAATACTATGTATAATAAATTTTTGAATCATAAACCCGCCTATATGCGGGTCTTTTCACCTATTATATATAAAAACAAGATTAAAAAAAATGTAATATTACAATCCGTGAAAACGTAAAATCACTCGACCAATTTCTAATTGTAAATTTTTTTTTTTTTAATATCCTTACACCGGTGATAAATGTTTTTAAAAAAAAGAAAAAAAAACCCAACCCAATCACATGGTGCCACATCATCCCTGATACCGTATCAATGGGATCAGTGGGATGAGACCGAACTGTGAGTATCAAACACCTTTACTCAATTTTTTATTTGTTTTTATTTGTTGATACTCCCAAAATATTACCGGTGGCCATGAACATGCACACCGTGATACTTCGTGGATATCATATGATATAAAATTATTAAAATTTGAGGAATAGGAGGAAAGAGAATGTTTTTTTGTAAAAAGATGAGATGTTTTTAAATATAAAATTAATAAAATTTGAGTAAAAAGAGGAGATTGTTGTTATTATTGGAAAGAGGGTATCAATGGGTTGATACTTTTGATACTCAAAAGTGGGTATCAATAAGAGGAAGTGAGTGTTTTTAAATATAAAATTAATAAAAATTGAATAAAATGAAGAGAGAGAGTATTTTTTTGAGTAAAATTAAGTAAAAAGAAGAGATTTATTATTTTTATATCACATGATACCCACGAAGTATCACGGGTGTGCATGCTCTAAGATTAATGTTATCGTTACTATTGTCACATGAATCACATTCATTGACCAAAGCAGGGAATCTCAAAACCGCATTTATCATGGCGTTTTGTGGAAGCGTTCGAAGTCAAACCCATGCGTAAAAAGTTTAAACTAATAAATTTTAATGAATACCCCTAAGTCTAGCTTAGCCCCTGCATGGTTCAGTCAACTCTCACCAACGTTTACTTTATAAATCTTGTAGTATTTAAGTTGAACTGTTTAATTAAGCAAATACAAATTAACTTGATCAATTAAGGTTTATACTTAATAGGATTGTGACTAGCACAAAACTACACGTGATGAGCTCGTGCTCAGTTTATGTTTGCAATCCAGTCACCATACAGACATATAGCTTAGTATGAAAGTAGGAACCTCTTTTCATATTTGATATATAGTTTTCTAGATATTGCATGTATGCTATTAATTGATCAGTCAATAAACATAAATCTACTTGGAAAAAGAAAGACATATATTTATGCATATATAGAGGATGGACTTATTTGTAGATGTGTATGTTGATGAACAAACAATTTTGAAAGTAGAATTCCATGAAATTGGATACAAATGACATGAGGTCGACAAGGTATAGTTTAATGGTACATTTTGTGCTTGCGTTTGAGAACCTTAGGTTGGAGTCGTGCTTGCGGTGGAGAACCTTAGGTTGGAGTCTTTTCAATAGTACAATGATAATTAGGTCTCACGGCATAAATTTGCATAGATGCATGCATTAAGTGCCGTTCCTACACTTGTAGAGGCTCAAGGCGAGTTAAAAAAAATGGGCATTTTTCAAAAAAAAAATTTTAATAGTTTTTTTTTTTAAACGTCTGGAATTATTATAGATATTACAATCATCACTACACTAATTTGATCTATTTGACCTAGTTCTATTATGATGATATTCATCTATCTCTTGTCTTTTGCGGTTAAGGTGAATAGGTTCTACATTTGCCTCCATGATGCAGCTCTCCATGTACAACATCTCCTCTGATGCAACTCTCTATGTACGACATCTCCTCTGATGCAACTCTCCATGTGTGACATTCCCATGATGGACAAGCTCTCCCCGACGAACAAAAACAAAAACAAAAAAATTACTTAATAGTTTTTTTTAATAGTTTTAAACAATATAAATTACTTAAAACCAAAACAAAGATATTAAAATATAAAATCAACAAAAAAAACGTCTTAACGCTAAAATTTGATTTCAAAGAAGACGATGAATGGAGAAGTCAAAATTGATTTCAATTTTTTTGTTGCCATTTTTTTTCCAGGTTTGTTGATTGTTCGGTAGTTTGTTTGATTTTTTTTGCAGATTTGTTTGATTGCTCGGCTGTGAGGAAAATATAATTAGAATCTTAGGGTTAAGTTAAATGGGTTAATAAATAAACCAACAATAAAACCCAAAAAAATAAAAATATATTTGTGCGTATTTGGAGTTTCAAACTCGGATCCGTAGATTACATATGTGATTGATTTAAACCATTAGACTACTACCAACATTTGGTAATTTGGGGCCCCTAAAATTTATATATTATTCGGGACCCTAAGGCGAATGTCTTTTTGATAACTCATTAGGCACGGCCCTGGATCATGCATGTAATCCCTGCTTGTAAGTTAGTGGGCTTAACTCTAGTTTAGAAGATATAACACTACAAGAAAACAGGTGCATTTGCAAGGGAGGTTTTCGTCGCAAATCCGTTGCAAACAGAGATTTGCAACGGTTTTGCGACGATTTTTGATTTGTCGCAACTAGCTCGTTGCAAACCAAGAATCGTCGCAAAACCGTCGCAAATGTATAAATCGTCGCAAATTCGTCGCTAATATTAGCGACAAATTTGCGACGTTCCTTTTTGCAACGGATTTGCGACGAATACTGTTCATATCAAATATGCGACGGATTTGCATCGGTTTTACGACGCAAACATCTGCGTCAACTTCGCGGCGGTTTTGCGGCGAAATTTGCGACGAAATTGCAACTGTTTTTGCTACGATTTTGCGACATTGTTTTGCGATGGGTTTGCGTAAACAAAATTTGCGACGTAATTGCGACTTTTGTTTGCGACGGTTTTGCGACGAAGATGTTTTTGATTATTAAAATTTTTTTTTTATTATTTATTAATAAAATTCTAAAATATTTAAAAAAAAAAATTCATAAAATAAGGTTTAAAATAAAAAAACATTAAAAATACAAAAAAAAAAAACTAAAAAAAATCTAATCGAAGTTAAAATTATCGAGCGGATCCTGGCTCGATGTGCCTCCTTCTTCGTCTTCCCTCCTTAAAATCCCGGCAATGGCGGGGTTCGACTTCGCTAACTCCCGAAACAGATTATCGTAGACGTTCACCGTCCTCTCTAACTTCTTCTCCGTTAGCCCGAGCCGTTCTCGCGAGTTCTTCGTTCTTCGTTCTCCGCCATCTAAATAAATTTTATAATTTTAAAAATTAGTAATTGCATATTAACAAAATTTGATATTTAATATTAATTTGAACAACTTTAAAGATAACATTAAAAGAAAAATTTAAAATTCATAAAATAAACAAACAATTTAGAAAATTACCTTATCAGGTCGAGGGTCGGGATTCGGAACGTCGAAGAAACGTTTTCGTAGAGAGAGAAAGGTTTTTTGTAGAGAGAGAAGAGAAAGGTGTGAGGAATGAGCGAGGGATTGGAATTGCTTATATAGGGAAAAAAATCCCTCGCAATTCCGTCGCAAATCCCTTGCAAAGTGGGCCAAATATTTTACCCAGTGCATGTTTGCCGCCACAGCGTTTCGTTTGCCGCCCACAAATCGTCGCAAATGCCTCGCAAATACTAAAAAAACCGTCGCAAATGCCTCGCCATTATTTTCAAATCATCGCAAAATCCTCGTAAACTGTAAATCCCAATGCGAATGTTCGATCAGTTAATTGAGTTGACCGTAAGTGAGGTCGCAAAAGCGTAGCAAATTTAGCGTGGCATTTGCGACGAAATCGTCGCAAAGCCGTAGCAATATTTCATTTGCGACGCAATTGCGACGCAGTCGTCGCAAATCCCTCGCTAAAGTGGTTGAGGGTATACTTAGGGTTTTGGATGTTTTAGACTAAAATTACAATTCATATATGTAAATAAACACTTCTTTAGGTCCTTAGTCCATGTATGAAACAAAGTTAGTATACTAATTGAAGCTTTTCGTAAAATCGGCAAAAATGATAGATTGATCACATTCTTAGTATAAGTGCATGTATGTGACACTTTGTTATATATGTTTTCTTGATAAAGTTTTGATAAGTTTTTTATTTCAATAATTATAAAGGGATTGTTATTTATTATACTTCTCATACATTTATATTTGAAGACGAGCCAATTGAAACGGTATAAATAATGTATAGGTTAGAGTTTAGGGTATGGAAGTTTGCTACGATTCCGTCGCAAAATCGTAGCAAACTTCCATACCCTAAACCTTAGTGTTTTGTTCTTATTCTTATTACTTGGACATTGATGGAAAACAATATATATATGAATTAAGGCCTCTATGATATGTTTTTATATTCCACGAAAAGGCAATTTAAACGGTATAAATAATGTACTGGTAAGAGTTTTGGATATGGAAGTTTGCTACGATTTTGCGACGGAATCGTAGTAAACTTCCATACCCTAAACCTTAGTGTTTTGTTCTTATTCTTATTACTTGGACATTGATGGAAAACAATATATATATGAATTAAGGCCTCTATGATATGTTTTTATATTCCACGAAAAGGCAATTTAAACGGTATAAATAATGTATTGGTAAGAATTTTGGGTATAGAAGTTTGCTATGATTTTGCGACGGAATCGTCGCAAAGCCGTCGCAAATATGAACTTTTGCGACGGTTTTGCGACGATTCCGTCGCAAAATCGTAGCAAACTTCCATACCCTAAACCTTAGTGTTTTGTTCTTATTCTTATTACTTGGACATTGATGGAAAACAATATATATATGAATTAAGGCCTCTATGATATGTTTTTATATTCCACGAAAAGGCATTGATGGAAAACAAATTATCAACACACTCAAAAATACATACTTATAATATACACATAATTATAATAAATTTATTAATCTTCTTCGTCATGATCAGAAACATAACGTTCTACTCCGCCATCTTCGACGTCATCATCGTCGTCCTCTTCTTCCTCTTCGTCTTCATCAAACTCATCTTTGTTTCCTTATGAATCCTCGAATATCACATCAAGACCATTATGAAGTGGGTCAATTCTTGTCAAATTGGTGGTTACCTCTGTAGGGATCGAAACTTCTTCGGTTCTTGCAGGTTGCACTGGGGGTTGATGATCATCATCAGCATCAACTGCTAACCCCCCGACAATTCGTCCCCTTGGGTTAACTTTAATCACGGATAACCAATCTTGATCCCGTCGTCCACGAGTACGAGGGTAAGGAATGAAAACTACTTGCTCTGCTTGCGATGCTAAAACAAATGGCTCAAACTTGTCAGTGTAGCTCCTATTTCCTTTTACATCAACAACTCCAAATTTGCTGGTTCTAACCCCGAGACCATTGGATGGATCAAACCAATCACAACGAAATAATACACTTTTCAAGTTCAACACACCAGCATACTCAATCTCAATGATTTCTTTCAAAATACCATAGAAGTTTGTATCGCCCGGGACATGATTCGACGCAAAATCGTCGCAATGTTGCGTATTTATAGTTTGGTAAGTTAAGATTTAATTTGTAATTTTTTGTTATTAGTATTAATGTGTTAGGGTTACAATTAAATTTTTGGAAACTTCTCAAAGATATCGTTGATGTAACTGTTCATGATTCCCATCGCTTCCCATCGCTTTGCTCGAGATTCCGATATCAGGATGCACATGCTTCAAAACCTTTATGATATTTTAACATTAACATCAATGTTCATAAACGTACGTACATTATTGCTTAAAAACGTAATACAAATAAACAGCTGATAACATAAACACATATTTATTTTTATTTCTTTCATTGATGACGTAATGTTTTACTCATCATCAATTTCTTCACCATCATCCGTCGTCGACCCTTCGTCGTCATTCGGGGATAGCCAATTGTTTGGATTTCGATGACCACGACTGCTACTACCTTCTTCTATGAACGCTATAGCCAGGTTTTCTTTAGATATAACCTGTGAAATAAAAACTTGATTTATGTGTACAAATACTACTTAATACAATACCTTTAAAATATATATTGTAATTAACTTACATTGCTTATGTTCTCAAGAATAATGTTAAGATATGTTGGCGCCCTATCAAACTTAACAACTACAACCTCCTTTAGAACCAATACCGAACCCTCCTTTCTGTGCGGCCCATATTTGTTATCAGATATGGTGGACTTATGAATGCTCGCTTGTACAGTCCCGGTAGGATCCTTCAAGGAAAATAAATAACATTTATATAGATTACTAAATATATATATATAATTTGTTAAAAACATCTTTTCTTATAACTTATATAAACATGTTACCTTTAGTATGACCATCGCGTCCCCCAATCCATTAGGTTCCATTTTATGAATCACTGCTACCACATATGGTACGTGACGCCATTGTGGTTTTATTTTATGCAACTCTTTTACCAGTGTCCACCCACATGTATGTCCACTTGTATATATTTTACGTAGAATAAGTAAAATATAATTAAATGTCAATAAAACAATATACAAACTTTGAAATATAATTATTTCTGTTTCTTAATTACTAATATATATTTCAAAGGTTGTATTAATAACATTTCATTATACCTGTTAATTTGGTGACATTTCCAATTGTCGTCTTCCAAAGGACATCGGTGAACGATGGATCTTCTGCCTCAACAACACAGTTAACCATCTGTACATGTCTCTCATAAGAATTGCATTCTTCCAACATCGATTCTTCAAGTTTTTTCCTTGCCCGTTCTTCTGCTTGTCTCACACCAGCAAGACCTGGTATCAAAGATCGATTGTTATCCATATTTGTTGAATTATATAATATTGTGAGATCCATAAGGTGGATTTTATAGAATGTTCATTTCAATTTGCGACTAATTTGCAACTAATGTGCAAGACTTTTGCGACTAATTTGCGGCTAAAATATTACACTCATAAACAAGTAAGAATCAATTAAAACGTGTTCTACCTATTTTCCTCGCAAATCCCTCGCAAACGTTATATCGTCGCAAACTCGACGCAAAATTGCGACTATTTTGCGTCTAAACGTACACCTCGACGCAAATCCGTTGCAAACGTTAAATCGACGCAATATCGCTGCAAATATTGCGACGAATTTGCGTCGGAAACTTCCCACGCAAATTTGCGACGGTTTTGCGAGTAAAGAAGAATGTTCGTCGCAAAATCGTCGCAAATAAGACGCAAATTTGCGACGGTTTTTTTCCGTTGCAAATTTCCGTCGCAAATACACCTGTTTTCTTGTAGTGTAATGACAGAAGTTTTGCTTTTTTCAAGAGTATCGCACGCAAATCCGACTTATAAAGTTAGTGAACCCTGAGCAGATTAATCAACTTTTATAAAAAAATATTAAACATATTTGAAAAAAGAAAAATCAAAATTTATAAACATATCCCAAATTTTAACAAAATTTTGCAAACAGAAAGACCGAGTGCAAATGCACCTTTTACACATACCAAAAGCCGGTCTTGATCCCACGAACTTGCATACTTGTGTATAATTTCCTGAAAAATATTGAGTATAAGCCCACTAAATGTTTTATATCATTTACATAGTTAAACATGTAAAAATCAAAATAAACCGAAGGTTTAGCATTACCAAAATAGTTGTGACTTGTGATGCACTGATGGTTTATAGCCGCTCACCAATATGATGGAAAACAAACCGAAGGAATTTAATTTGCAAGGTTATCTAATAGTAGTATGATTAATTAGATTGATCATCAATGACAAATAATACATCAGAATCATGTAATAGAAAAAACAAATATATTTATATTATCCTTTATAATATTCAATACTGTCCATGCCGAGTATCTATCCAATAATCCATGGCATGCCTCTTAACTAGTCAACTTCGGTTAGAATTTCGCTTTCTCAACACAAAAATTAAAATAAAAAATCAAATTGATAGAGTTAATAAAACCAAACAAATTGAATTAAAAATATGTGATTGTATGGTAATATGGTTTAGTTTCCACGTTTTCATATGGTGGTACGAGCACGAAGCAGTACGTGCCAAACTCATACTCCACCGACGTGACAATGTGCTTATTATTTCGATTCGGAAACTTTAAATAAATATAAAAATATTTTGAGAAGATTTCCGTATTGGTAAACTATTCTCCGTTTTTTTGTGTCGGAAATTTTGTGTCAATGATTGCTTGATTCTAAACCTTTTTAATTAATTAAATTGAGCAAAATAAGATTAAAAAATCGTAAAAAGTACACTAGACTAGACAATAAGACTACAAACGTTCATAACCTCATAAAATTGCTTATTGACTAATTACTCATCATGTAATAAGTGTATGATTTCATGTAATGTAGGTTTACCATTACCATTACATTACCTTTTCGGAATGTATTTACCCTCCAACTTAACCAAATGTTTGTTTCGAGTACTATTATGTTACTTCTCAAAGTATATGAAATCACTTTTAGACGAGAAAAGGTTAAATTTAACATTGTAAGATAGAGTAATTAATGTAAACAACTTGACTCCACTTTGGGTAATCGTGAGAGTTTCATATAATTAAAGGTTTGGTTGTAAAAAAAAAATAGATAGATTCATTAAAAAGATTAAATTAACCATTCTAAGATAGTGTAATTCAAATTTGATAGTATTAATCCGCATAGTGATATCCTTGTCACTATAGTTTGAGACCTGATTTTTCTATTTTTATAGCAAACATGGAAAATCAACAAACGCCAATTATTAATTGTATCCGCCATTCCAAAAAAAGGGAAAGACATATCACATTCTTTTAAAAAAAATTATAATGTCATTAAAAAAAAAAAAAACTCTTATACAATGCCATATTGTCATGAGAACATCTCACTATACAAATAAAAATATGATTCAAATAATGAAAAATAAACTCTCCAAATGTACAAAGGCGAATCACTGTTTCACCTCGAATAATAAATCAAATAATTTAGTAATTACGTTGATCAAAGTCTTTAAGCCCACTTGGCCAGGATCGACATTACGGCGCAGCCGAACATAGCCGCCGCGAAGCATTTGATCTGAAGTTTAATGCTACCTTGGAGCATTGATCCCATGAACTCGGTCGCTAAAAGATCCACGAGAGCCATGTAGATGAGCATTCCGGCTGAGCAAGCATTTAACAGCCCAACTGTAATAAGCGCCGTTGGGCTGTTATCTTTATAAATACTCGACAATGCGATTCCAAAAAATATAGCAGAAGGTGTTGTGACAGCAAAAAAGAATGTCATCAAGAGCTTCTTCACATTTGTAAAATCTGCCTGTTTCACATAATTTATACATATGATCGTACCTAGTCGCTAATAAAGACATATATAAACTATATATTATACATGTATATTTTTTTGTACCTGGAGGATGCAGCCACCAAGACCCATGCCTTCGAACAAGTGATGGAAGCAAAGAGCTACGATGAGACCTTTAATGGTACATGCATCATTTGTTGCTCCTAGAGATAGTCCAATGACCACGGAATGAAATAAAATCCCAAGCTCTAATACCTATTCATGAATATCAAAAATTGTTTAATTTGGTCATATGTATTATTGTATGGTTTGAATTAAAATGCTAGGTCCAATTTAGGACCGTCTCATATTATTTTCATATATATGCACTAACCATAGCAATAATACGGTACCGCAGAAGCTTTCCATCATCTTTAGCTGCTAGCACAACACCATGACCGTGACTGTGGTTGTGACCTACATTGTGAATCACCTTCTCCTGATCGTCAGGCGCTGGTCCGACCGCGCTTTTGCCAGTGTAAAGGCTAGTGGTAATGGAGTCAATGGCTAGAGTTACTAGACCGGACAACATAGCGACAAAGCCCGCGAAAGGGAACCTATGCCACGGCTCATCGCTAAGACATTTTGATGACAACATCTCGAAAGAGTCAGGCAAGACGTGCATGAAACCGGTTCCAAGGATGATTCCGGAAGAAAAACATTTTACAATCATGAAACCGTTGCCATCGGGGCGGAGGAACGAAATGTAACGGCTGAAAAGAGGACTGGTTACGCCTATCAAGCTTGTCGTAAGGATGGCTACAATGGCTACGATTTTGAGTGGTAATGCCTTAGCTTTGTTGATGCAAGGATTGTCCGAACCGCTATCGCAATTTTCAGGGGCTGTTGAGATCGCCGGAGATACGGTGAAGGTGAATAGGATGAGGACAATGTAGACGAGCTTCATGACTAGTTTGGTTGTAGCCATTATAGTGTATATATTATTTTATAAGATATGGTGTTTGATATGAAATAAATGTTGCCTTAGGTTGGTTTATATAGGAATATCAAATATGTGCCGGCTTGTTCTCGGTGGTGATGTGGAAAGTCAATTTATAAATTAATGGATTGAACAAAGATTACACTAGAGGATCAGAATCATGATTCTATTGATTGTGTATGTATGTACATTGTACATTGCCAGATAGAAAAGTTTTTAATTGTATTGAATATTATCCTCTTTTTGTTTAATCTGGTGGAAGGTGTGGATCATGCCAAACAATACATGAAATTTTATTAGTATACTAGGGAGGTATTGTTCTAGCGTTTATAGAAACTTGAACTACCGACATTGCTAAATTTAATATGTTACAAACCGTATAAAAATTAGAATAGATTTGTGAGTGAAATACTGAAATGTTATCGTCAACTCCATTGTTAATATGTCGACATTTCCTACTAGAAAATTTCTTTTTAATAGTCTGTGTTTTAAAAAAATTAGGAATCAATAAAATAATATCCGAAAAGAAAAGAATCACTTCGAGAATATCTTGTTCAAAGGCCCAACTATTGATATTGGGATATTGGGCCATATCTATTTTATCTCAATAGAACCTATTCCAAGAAACTATGCCCCAGCAAACATGAACAGAAGCTTTACAAATAGAGATAACCTCAATTATTATTCTGTACTAATCTGATTAGTCTAATGACTCTAATCACATCTTTTTTGTTTATTTCCTCTGTTTCATACTGTTTGTTCCTATGCCATAACATTCTTATAAAGCTATTAATAATAAAAATTATTGTTTGAATTAAGTTAAAAAAAACCAAAGTAATTAAGCTAATGATTGCTGTCTCCATTTTCAAACTTCTTGCTGCCAACTCTGTCCTTGAGTGTCTTCTATTGCAGAAATATATTTTTTTAAATTCATTTTTTGCTAACTTTATTTAAAGAAATATAACTATTGGACGTTGAAAGTCAACAAAAGAAAAAAAAAATATGTTTTTTCTGTAGAGTCACAGCTTTAAACCTCTATTAAGAGGAGACAAACTCCATGTGCTACTTTGATTTCTTAAGCTATAATTCTTCAGAGCCTAATCCAATTCGATTTCAACTTTAATTATTTACTAATTTACTACTAATTAACAATGTGAAACCGTGAAAATAATTTAATTTATTATGGAAAAATGTAAAATTCATAACACAGTACGAGAATGCCAGCAAATCGAATATCTAAAATAAATGAAAATAAATAAAATAAATTGAGAAAAAAGAGAATAAAAAAAGTTAAAAAACTTTTCTATTACGCCATTCCAAGAGAGAACAAAAAACCAGAAAAACCGATGATTCTTCTCTTCTTCCTCTTCCTCTCTCCACAAAATCAGTCGAAACAACCAAAACAATGCATTTAAAGTGAAAATTTTCTTGTTTTCATCTGAAAAACCAGAGATTTTTAGCTTCGTAAGTGTAAGAAAGCTTCTTACTGGGTTTTTGTTCTTGATTAATAGTCTTAGTTTTAAACCGATCTCGTTTTACTATTAAATCTCTGGTGATTTTTGCTTCTTAATTAAATTATTTTGTTGTCCCTACTTAAAATTTATGCAATAATTGAGGTATCTCCATGGTTGGTTTATAGTGGGTGAACAAATCGAGCTGTTACTTTTGTTATTTTCTGCATACTTCTAATGATTTTTTCTCTGATTTTTTGATGATCTGTTTATAGATAATCATTAAAATTAGCTGTTTTAGTGACCTGAAATGTAAAGTTCATTTTTTTCCCTCTTTCCTTAAATTCAAGCTTATGGGTATAATTGAGATTAGATGATATCATAAAAAAAGGGTTTTGCTTTGTAGAAATTTCATGAAATTTTGCAGATCCGATTTGGGTTTTCTTGGTTTGTTGCTAAGTGAAGAAAGTTTGTACCTTTTCTTTTTTGTAGCTTATTTGGGTAGTGTCCAAGCATGGAAAATCACATAGGAGATGAAGAAGAGTTTAGAAGTTGTTGTGGTGATGAAGAAGTATGGTTAAAGGAGAGTGATGATACAGTTAAAGTTGTAGTGGAGGAGAAAGAAGATGAAGTTGATGATGAAAACTCTGTTAAGATGTTTTTCAAAGGAGTTTCGATATCCGAAAGAGGTGATTCGGGTTCCGGTTATTCGGGAATCGGTGTTGTGTTGGAGAGAAGAGGAGATTTTGAGTTGATTCAAGTTCAAAAGAAGTTGGATTTTCATGTTGAAGAATCTGTAGCTAACTATTTAGCTTTAATGGATGGTCTTGAAGTAGCTTTACAGAACAATCTCCATTCTGTTGTCGCTGTAACGGACTCCGAATCGCTGTATAACGAGGTAAAGTCACTTTCAAAAATGGTTTCATATCTCTTTGTTAGTTTTGATCTCATGATTGGTTTTTTTGCAGATAACTCGAGAAGAGAAGCTCGAGGTGCCGCTTTTGGTAGCTTTGAGAGAAAGGGTATTGGAGAAAACTAGTAATCTTGATGGGTTTGTTTTAAAGCTTGCTCCTTTATGTGATCTTGATCAAGCTTTAAGCTTAGCTCAAGTAGCGGTAGGAATCGTGTCTTTTAATGTCGATAAACTATCCGAAAACTGCTCGATTTGTTGTGAAGACCGTCAATCCGAGATGATGCTAACGTTGAAATGCACTCACAAATTCTGTTCGCATTGCATGAAAACGTACGTCGAAGGGAAAGTACAGTCTTCGGAAGTTCCCATTCGGTGTCCTCAAGTGCAATGCAAGCATTATCTCTCAGCCACGGAATGCAAATCGTTTCTTCCGTTTGTTTCTTTCAAATCATTCGAGGAAGCAAACATTCGTAGTTACAAGATTTACTGTCCGTATCCGAATTGTTCATTTTTATTAGACCCGCGTGAGTGTTTAATATCATCGGGAAGAGCAAGCGCGAGTGCAAGCTCGTCGAGTCAATCAGAAAATAGTTGTTGTGTGGAGTGTCCGGTCTGTGAGAGATTTGTCTGTGTGGACTGTGGTGTTCCTTGGCATGCTTCTATGAGCTGTGAAGAGTTTCAGATTCTCCCAGTTGATGAAAGGTATCCGGATGATATTAGTTTGCATCGGTTAGCGAGGTATAAGAGGTGGAGACGGTGTCAACAATGCCGTATAATGATCGAGCTTGCTCAAGGCTGCAACCACATGACTTGCCTGTAAGACTCACACACATAATATTCGATATCTATACGTTCTTAGAACCACTAAAGTTTGGTTTTTTTTTACCTTCCAATCAAACATAGTCATGATTGCCTTTGGTTAAGTCGAGAATGTCTCATTCATATAAATGTCGAAAAATCTGTCCTTTTTCGTAGGTGTGGGCACGAGTTTTGCTACTGTTGTGGAGCAGAGTATAGAGAAGGGCAACAGACTTGCACATGCGCGTTTTGGGATGATGACGAAGAAGAAGAAAGCTCGGAGTCGGTAAATACAATTCAAGAGGTTGAGCAATGGCCTTGGGACACATTTAGCTCGATTCCGACTGTAATGGACGCTTATACGGAGCAAGAAAGATCTCAACTTGCTTTGATCCAACGTTTTTTAGCGGGTGGAGGGTTTAGTCTGAGTGATCATCAGACTTCGTATCAGTCGCCGCCTCCTCCTCCGTGTACAGAGTCATCGTATGTCGAAGCCGCGATGAAAGATCTTCATCAGCTTCCTTGGCTTGAGAGGTTTGTGTCTGTTATAAGTGATGATTACTATGAAGAGTATCATAGCCAATGAAAACGGTAGAGTTGTAATTTAATAAGAGGACTCGGTTTGGTTTGGTTCGGTTCGGTTTAGAGAGTCTCTCGCTCTCGAAAGAAATTGTTGGGATACTAGATTCTTGATTGATGAACAAAGAATTGAATTGTGATGAAACTATTTGCAAATTATAAAAAAAAAAAGAAGAGAGTTTGATCATTTCGTTTAATCTCTTCTTTGGTTCTTTTTTCTTTTCGTTTTTCAAGCCATTTTTAGAGATTTTTCTTCCTTTTGGCTTGAGATTTGGTTGTTGGAAGTGGTTAAGGGGCTTGGTTGGGTGTGATAAGGGCTTGTGGTGGTGGCTTGATGTAAAGATGCGGTGTATCTATTTAGGCGGGATGCGCAAGTCTTTAATTAGCAGAACAACAGTTATAGTTTCCAAATCCATCTCTTTCAAGACTTTGATCCACGTTGCCGGAGCTATATATCTCGTCGGTCGACGGTGGGTTCTCTTGTGGCTTTCTTCTTTTAAGGTTGGTTTGTAAGATTTTGCTCTTGGCCGTGTGTTGTTTTTAGTGGTTCAAGTGTAGTGTGTCTTAGTTTGGGTTGCTCTAGGTTGGCTCAATTTCGGGTCTTGCGGTTTCTCCTCTTCCCTAGTCTTCTTGCTGAGTTGGTGGATTTGAGGTGAGTGGTGGGTTTGGGATTTTCTCGTGATGCTAACCGATTTGGGTTGGTCGTGTGTTTTCGTTTTGCCTTGTAAATTAGGTGGCTTTGGGTGGTTTCACTCTTTTTAGAGTTTGTGTCTTTGTTTGGTGTTGGTGGACTTCAAATCAAGGGAAAGTTTTCTTGCATTTGATATGTCCTCTTTGCCACCGATTTGTGTTTTTAGAAGGTTCTATAATCTCGTTGATTTGCACATTGGATCTGAGTCTAGCTCTATTTCGGTAGGCTTTTAGTGTGGGATGGAGAGTTGGAGTACGTGAAATCGGTAGCGCCCAATTACATTGGACTACGGGGGGCTCTTGAAGGTGCGGCATAATTGCTTTTCTTTACGGTCGCGTGCTTGTCTTTCAGCTCTAGTTCCAATGGTAAGCTTTTGCCTCAAATTACCGTCACTATTGTTTGTGACAAAACATTCTCCATTACACATGAAAACTTTGCGCTCTCGTTGTCACAACGTTCCCATTTACGTTGCTTTATGTGGTACGCAAAAAAATTGTTTTCATTCCCAAACTTAATATTTCCTCCCATCTCTTCGATTTCGTGAATGTTTTTAAGCTTACGTATCTCAGTCCCTGGATCAGGGAGGCATTCCCAAGTCTGAGTCTTTGTGTCGAATACCTCAGCCCATGATTCTTCTATGCACCCTCCAAGTACATAGATTTCCCATCGTGAACACATGAGGAGGCATACGCACGGGCTGCTTTCATGCTAGGAGCATCGCGCAAAGTGTGAGTGCGACAATCAAGGATCCTCACAGCCGAGGACGGTTCTCCTTCAAGTCGTCCGCCGATTACATAAATTTCAGAACCAACAGCTATGGTGGATTCTGATATAGAATGAAAATTTGAATAAGCCGGATTCGGAACCGGTAACAGTCCAATTGTCTTCTTCTTCTTAGGATTAACCCCGAGCATAAACCATTGGTAAAAGTGTTGATTACAATCCCATAGACAGACATAGAGACACTGTTCGGTGCTTTTGAGGTGAGCTCGAGCTGCGTAGAGCTCAGTCGAAGAGAGAAGCGAACGGAAGCTTTTGGAAATGATTGATAGTTTAGGGTAGTATGACCTTGAGATCCGTGCTAAGCAAGTCACAGCGATTTCGTTTGGAAGTGAAGAAAACGATAGAGTCAACCGTGGTGGTGAGGAACTCTGAGTCTGAGCCAAATTCTCCGGTGGTTTTATTTGGAGACTCATGGCGGAAGTGCTTTTTGTGGAAAAACTAGGCCAGGGAAAAAGGACTAGTATCTTATATAGAAAATTTTCCGGTTTAGTCTTCTTAGCCAATTCGGCTCGGTTTCGGTTTGTGTTTTCCGCTTTCTTTGGCTGATAAAGTACAAACTCTAACCACATGAGAGATGAATATACTGGCATAATTCCTGTCTCGTTCCGTCCCGTACCCGTTCCCGAATTCCCGTCCTATATATTTTCCGTATTCCTATATGGGACAAGTTTTCAATTTCCGATTGGGACCGGGACGGGAACGGGATATCCCAAAATCCCGTTTGGGATAAATATAAGTATTAATTTATATATATATATGTATTATTTTCTTTAATGGGATGATAAATTATATTATGTGGGTGAAGAATGATACGACGTAGAAGATTTTACTTTTAAAAAAGTTAATATTTTTTAATTTATGCTTTAATTTGTGATATATATGTGGTTTATATCCCAAAATCCCGTTTGGGATAAATATAAGTATTAATTTTTATATATATGTATTATTTTCTTTAATGGTTAGATAAATTATATTATGTGGGTGAAGAATGATACAACATAGAAGATTCTACTTTTAAAAAAGTTAATATTGTTTAATTTATGCTTTAATTTGTGATATATATGTGGTTTAAGTTTGATTCAATTCTATGGTTTTTTTTTTTAATTTTTTTAATTTTTATGGAATACAATTGAGTTTTTTTTTTTTTTTCCCTTTAATTTTGAACATGTTTTGGATAAGATAAAAAACATGTTATATACATATTTGCAAATTGAAGCATCGTTTAATCTAATTTTAGAATCCGGCTATTCTATAGGATTTCCCGTACCGTTCCCGTTCCATCCCGTTCTATCTCGTTCCCGTCCCGAATTTTAAATGGGACATAAATGGGATATATTTTTATATTCTCATAAATCCCGTTCCCGTCCCGTTCTCGTGAGATCCCGTCCCATATTCCCGTTTGCCCACCTCTTATCCACTAATCCACACATACACACAATATTTTAGGTTTATATAATAAGTTAATAACTATATCCTATCATGGACGTCGATATCAAGAAGCTCAGAGGATGTTATATATAGCCATGGTTAGGCTATTTTTTTTTGCTTCTCCCCTAAATTTTTAAAAAATATCTTTGTGGGTTTAGATACCATGCTATGGTTCTTACAATATAGAATGAAAACATAGCAAATAAAACACATTGTAAAGATTGCTGTGACTTGCTTAGCACGGGTCTTTATTGCTGTGGAACAATGTTCAGCAATCCAAGTTATTGGGAAAACGATAGAGTCAACCGCGGTGATGAGGAACATTTAAATTTTAATTATTCACCAATCCAAATTAGATCGGGTAAAGATATATACATTTAACTTTGAATTTGTGGGGGAAATAAACATTTAACTTTTATTTTAGGGAGATATATGCGGAGAGTAAAGTTTGGTGGACATATATGTGTATGTCATAGTTCTCATAGGGAAATAGACATTTTTTCCAAATAATTCATTCAACAAGTTTGTGTTTTCCATTGAGATTCTTCTTGCTGATCACCGCTTGAATCGATTTTAGTTCTTTGTAAAAATTATATACTTATTTTATGCCGCAATGTTATGAAAAGAACACACTTCAAACACAATGGATTATTAGGTGTATATGATTTGTCGAACCATGTAAAGATCTTATTATCAATCTTCTCAACACTTCAAATTTTATCTTATCATCTCTACGAAATTTTACATGTGTATTATTCAGTGCAACAAAAGAATAATTAGTACCATTCAACCATAGGAGCATGGATTAAGCCTCATGCGATTCAAGTTGCATCTCTATCCGATAACCAACACAAAATCATCAGACGAATGACTAATAATTCCAATTAACCAGTCTTGGGAATAAAAGAATCACTAATTGTCTGAGCTCTATTTCTGTCCTACCTCAAAATTTGCTGAGAAATGGCACATAAGCTGAAGATGCGACTCTAAAGGCTCACTCCAAAGATTATCCATGGACAGTAGTATGGATGAATCAGTAGTCTCTGAGGAATCTCCAGAAGGTTACAATACCATAATACTTAGAGGATGACTCCCCGAAGATATGTATCCAAAAGTCATGATCAATGCTGATATCCAACCTATCTAAATATTTGTGATTTCTTTTGTTTTTGACGGATATTATACCTTAGTTCATAGTTTTCTTTGAATCATTATGGATACCCAATTTGGTATCGAATTAAGGTGTATACCAAATTGAAACCGATATAACGTATATATATTTATTGTCCAGTAGTACCATCTCCTTTAAGTCCCTAAGGCCATGTTCAATGGTCACCCCTTGGGGTCTAATGTGGTGTTCTTATAATATAAAATTATTAAAACACACTCTCTCTTCTTTTTACTCAACTTTATACGTTCTCTTTCATCATTTTACTCAACTTTTATTAATTTTATATTTAAACACTCTCTTTTCTTTTTAGACACTCTCTACTCTCTTTACTCAAATTTTATATTTCAATATACCCAACAAAAACACTCTCTTTCTTCTTTTTACAACCATTTTAATAATTTTAAATTATAAGAACACTACATTAGACCCCAAAGGGTGACCATTGAACATGCCCTAATTATCTCTTTCACGATCAAGGTGAATAAAACACATTATGAAATTATAGTCCAACAGTCACTGCAAGACTGTTGTGCAACTGTTGAGTACTTTCTTGATTACAAACTTACAAGTAAACCATTTGATCTAAGCAAAAAAGAAAAGAAGTAAACCATTTGGAACTATGGTTCAAATCATCCATAATTGCTCAATGCTATCCCTAGTTGATTTTGGTTTTAACCTATGTGCAGTAATTATTGTTTAAAAGGATCTTGTCAACACCTAAAAAGAGTTTTTTTAGAGGAACACTTATCAAAATCCCTGCATTTAAGAAAATTATCATTAAAATCCCAAAATTTCATAATTACCACCAAATTTAGATTTTGGAAGATTCTTAAAAGTAAGACTTTCAAAACCAATTTTCAGTTTTATGGAATTTTTCCTAAATTATGAATGATATATTTGGAGCAAAATTTATTTATTTTGGACTACGAGGAAAAAATATATATGGGCTAAATCCCGTCACTCTATCAATGGTTATCGGTTCAGTCATTTCGATTATCGGTTTTTCGGTTACATGAATATAATATCCATTGGAATATTTTAATACTTCGGTTCGGTTTTGGATCGGTTAACTTCGGTTTCGGATATGTGTCGGTTGTGAGAACGATAACCAAATTTTATTCGATGAGAAGATTTAGGACTACCAGATTTATAAAGTAGGGGTTTTAAAGGTTAAATTTAGCAACCAAAAGATATCCTGTATATTAAAAGAGAAGCATTTTAGACCATTTTTGCTTATGTGTCAATACCACAATTTTTCTTAGCATTTTTTTATTTATTTACTTAATCTATCTATATTCATTGTCAAATACATTTCTTTCCTAATTAACTAATGTTGATTACTTTTATTCTAATTGTCAAACACAATAAAATAATCATAAACTTGTCAAAATCAAAATATTTCAAAATTACAAACTTGCCTAAAACAAATATTTCGAAAATTCTACATTTATATCATAAAATTAATTCTGAACAAAAAATAATATCTACTCCAAAGTGTGTTTTATTATCTTTTGAAAATCTATAGCATATTTGATATGTTTTGACTTTTGATTATTGTGCCATCTTCTCAAATTTTCATAGAATTTCCGCTTAATTAATAAAAATAGTGGATTAAATATTATTATACTATTATGCCATTAATTTCAATAATAAGCTTATAGAAATATCTACATTTACATGTAATCAAACATTTTTAAAATTATATTGGCAGTTAAAATTAAACCCGTGTACAAACGGGTACTAACCTAGTGGAGAATAGAAATTGACAAAAAAAATATGGGAAATCAGATTCAGAATAAGAAATTCGTTTATATTATAAAGATTCAAGATCATCATACTATCTATATATGTATAAATCCCATATAAGTGTATATATGTTCGGATATTCTGTTTGGCTATTCGGTTTTTGGATATAACAGAAACCGAACCGATATCCATAGACTCTCAATATATTATCCATCGGGTGTTTTAGGGGGAACCGAAACCTAACCAAACCGGTATTTCGGTTGGGGTTTAGTTCGGTTATTCAGTTATAGTTTTTAAATCCCAGGCCTAATGGGACTTATAGATTTACCTATCAAACTTAGGGGTGTATTGGTTTTGGTATTTTGGTGGATTTCAAAATCCTAACCAAATCCTATGTTATCCAATTAGTGATTTCAAAATCGTCATTAAAATCAGGTCTTATTCAATTTGCAATTCTCAAATACAAATCCAAATCACCTCTTATTCAATTTGTGATTCTCAAATACAAATTCAAATCACCTCTTATTCAATCCTACGTATTTATTTATGGATTTGATTTTAAAATGGATTCTAGTGGATTTGAAAGGATTCCTATGCTAAAAATGGAAAGACTCAAATCCATTGCAAAACCTTGTTATTTTGAAATCCTAATCTTTGTTATTCTCAAATACTAATCAAATTACACATGGTGGATTTAACAATCATAAAAATTTGTAAATTCGATATGGATTTTCAAATTCATTAAAATACCAAAACCAATAAACCCCATATTTTGTAAAGAGATTTAGTGTATTTTTTCATATTTTGAAATCAATAATCATTTTTTTTTTTTTTTGTGTCAACTTTGCATTCATTAAGAGAAGTGATTACATTATGGTCTAACTAAAAATTGAACAAAACAACATTGATTATTAAAAGGACAGATGTTCAATTTTCTATTAACTAGAGACCACCTGGCAACATTGAGATGATTCCGACATGCAAACTTGAGAAGTTTTGCTCCGGTCACCGGAAAACCTCTGAATCCTCCGCATGAATTTAGCTTCATAACTTCTTCAACATCCCGATGGCCTGATATAATCACTCCTCCCCAAGATCCTTTCCTTAAAGCTTCGGTGTACCCTTAATAGAACCCAATCTACCAATTTTAATTCAACCCCGGAAATCCTAAGCCAAGGAGGTACCCAAAACTTAGACGACGATCGCATCGCCCAACTAATTTTGGAATCTACCCCGCCGTAAAATCCAACCTCTCAAATCTCAAATCCTCAGAGAAACTTTACCAAAGCCACAATTGGCCCCATAACAAAGGGGGTAAAGATTGATACTCCGGTATAAGAGATTCAAGCAATCGGAAAGACAAGATTCAATTGAAGGACAACGAAGGATATAATATTACCCAAGGAAAGAATCTAAAACAAACTAGACCTAGCCAAGACCAGATCTAGAAGAGATCCGATTATAACAGAACTACAAATTCCGGATAACCGAAAAGTATT
Organism: Draba incana; assembly: GCA_963576765.1. Taxonomy (NCBI): domain Eukaryota; kingdom Viridiplantae; phylum Streptophyta; class Magnoliopsida; order Brassicales; family Brassicaceae; genus Draba; species Draba incana. The sequence goes on along the minus strand of OY755210.1, from coordinate 2,552,684 downwards.
TCCATTATAAAACAGAGAAACCGGACAAGCCGGAAAATCTAATCGGACACGCCGAACCTTAATCCGATACAGATCGGAAACTACTTTAAAAAAACTAAACAAATATTTACAATCCACGACGTCGGCACCGGCCGAACATCGGGATAAATACTTTTTATCTTTTCTTCTTTTTTGGTTCTAGAGAGAAGGAAGAGAAGCTTGACCATCATATTTTAAATGACTCATCCAAATGACTTTGGCGAGTTTAACATTCATGCTCTCCAAAGAAAAATTCAATAATATTTACTCTGGAACGAGTTTTGGGTAGATTTTTTATTCCAAGTTATAACATAAATTAAAGAGAAATTGGGTTCTACATCAACGAACTTTATGGTATTTAGGTGAAATACACTATTCCATAATTTAATAATCCCATTATGTCCCTACATTAATTTTAGGAACATCACCTCCATCACCACCGTAATTATCTCCGACCATCTTCACCGCAACAACCTCCGACCACCGATACTGTTTCTCTGTAACCACCACCTTGTCCTCCATAACCACCACTACCACCACCACCGTAACCACTTCTGTAACCACCTCCGTAACCACCACCACCACCACCACCACCACATCCATATCCACCATTACCACCGTAATCACCTCCGACGACCACCGTATCTTCCGCGGGAGAGGGGTTTCGATTTGTTTTTGGGTTGTCACCTCCGGCGACCACCGTAATCACCACCGGAGGCGGTGATTGAAGAAGCGGAGACCACCGTCTCGATATATACAATCACTTCCCGTAAACTAAATCACCTCCACCGTAACCACCTATTTCACCACCACCACCACCGTTTTTATCTGTAACCACTAACATATCCACCACTTTATCCACCGAATATATATATAATACACAAGTGTATGTTTTTGAAGGACAAATAAGTCATAAGACACACAATGAATATTAATTTTAAAAAGTTATTGCCACAGAGCTAGTTAAATTCAGCTAATTTACTCTAAATTAAATTGGCCTTCCTTATCACATGTCAGACTACTTTTCGACGGGGAAAAAAAAAACTTTTCTTTTCATTTGTCTATATTTTCCAAAGTGACGTAATTTAAGATGTCATCAACCGGGGCCGTCATCAACCTACTTCACCACAAGTCAAGTCGTCCTCAATTGCTTACGAAATTTACATCGTCATTGGCAATTTAAGGGATGATTAGCTCAAAGACTTTCATTATTTGCCATTTGGTCTTTCTTTATCCTATTTTCATTATTTTCTAAACAATATAATTATTAAATTACGAATCTGACTCGTAATTACTTGAATTTATAATCAAGAAAAGTACTTTATCCCTAAAATCATTGAGCTTTGTTCTGTTCTTAACATAGACTAGTCTTCTTTTAGATTTAGACAACCTCTGATTTTTCTTCAGATTTGTTCTCAAATTCATATACCCATAAATCTTCTTTGATCATTTTCATTTGATCAAAAAATTTCAAAGCTTTGATTTTGAATAAGAATACCCAAATTCATATTCTTGACACTTTTTTCTCTTATGTTCCATCGAAGATTCAATTAGGGTTTTTTCATCCACCATTTTCGTTGACTTTTTGAAGCATTTCGCTTGATTCATCGAAAAATCTTTCATAAAGTTTGAATCTTTTCTTCAGGGCTTGATTAATTACTGTTCAACTGATTGTTTGTAATTCAAAATCAAATCTAGGGTTTTGTTTTTTCTGGGGATTTGAAGATCAAAGTTAGAGCCTTTTCAATGGCTGCAACTACAATGGAGCAATCTTCATCTATAAGCTTCACATCTTCTCACTTATCAAATCCTCCTTCTATTGTCACTACACATCATTCATCTCTCAATCTTGAAGCTGTGAGTTTAATCAAACTCAGTTCTAATCTAGAGCAGCTTCTCACTAATTCAGATTGTGATTACACTGACGCAGAGATCATATTCGAAGAAGATACTCAATTAGTTAGTGTTCATAGATGTGTTTTAGCTGCTAGGAGTAAGTTTTTTCTTGATTTGTTCAAGAAAGATAAAGAAAGTAGTAGTAGTAGTAGTGAGAAGAAGAAACCAAAGTATGTTATGAAAGATTTGTTACCTTATGGATACGTTGGACGCGAGGCGTTCTTGCATTTCTTGAGTTATGTATACACTGGAAGGTTAAAATCTTTTCCTACCGAGGTTTCGACTTGTGTCGATACGGTTTGTGCTCATGATTCTTGTAAACCTGCCATTGATTTCGCTGTTGAGTTGATGTATGCTTCGTATGTGTTCCAAATCCCCGAGCTCGTTTCGTCGTTTCAGGTACTTGTTTCTCTGTTTGGTGGTTAAATAGTATGTTCTTGATTCGTTAAGGCTTTAATGTTGTGTGTGTGTGTGTGTGTTTGCAGCGGCGGTTGTGTAACTATGTAGAGAAGTCGTTAGTTGAGAATGTTCTTCCGATACTTTTAGTTGCGTTTCATTGTGATTTGACTCAGCTTCTTGATCAATGCGTAGAGAGAGTAGCGAGGTCGGATCTAGATAGGTTCTGTATCCAAAAGGAGCTTCCTTTAGAAATATCAGAGAAAATCAAACAGATTCGAGTTAAGTCAATGACCACCCCGGAGGTGGAGGAGGATAAATCGATAGAGAGAATCGGGAAAGTACTCAAAGCGATTGATTCAGATGATGTCGAACTCATGAAGCTTCTTTTAACCGAGTCAGATATAACTCTAGATCAAGCTAATGGTCTGCATTACGCAGTAGCTTACAGTGATCCGAAAGTCGTGGCCGAGATTCTTGCTTTAGATATGGCTGATGTGAATTTCAGAAATTCCCGAGGTTATACGGTTCTTCATTTCGCTGCTATGCGTAGGGAGCCGTCAATAATCATAAACCTTCTTGAAAAAAAAGCGAATCCGTCTGATTTCACGTTTGATGGAAGCAGTGCGGTTAATATCTGTAGGAGACTCACTAAGCCAAAAGATTATTATACCAAAACCGCAAAGGGACAAGATTCTAGTAAAGACCGTTTATGCATCGATTTGTTGGAACGGGAAATCAGAAGGAATCCATTAGCGAGTGGAGATACACCGACTTGTTCCCATTCGATGCCTGAGGATCTCCAAATGAGGTTGCTATACTTAGAAAAGCGAGGTATTGACTCGATATAAGCTTTAATGTTAATGATAATTACGAAAAATTCTGAACTTTTTTCTCGTATGTGTTTGTTGTTTAGTGGGACTTGCGCAGTTGTTCTTCCCAACGGAAGCCGATGTAGCTATGGACATTGCGAATGTCGAAGGAACGAGCGAGTTCACTGGTCTTCTTGCTCCACCGCCTTCGAATGGTGCAACCGGAAACTTAAGCCAGGTCGATTTAAATGAAACGCCTTATATGCAAACGAAAAGACTAATTACACGTATGGAAGCGCTTATGAAAACAGGTTTAAAGCTTGAGACACTTTACTTTTCGAGTTTTGTACGTGCGAGAGATTAGTAAACTGATTTTGTAAAACTGTTTGTAATGTAGTTGAGACAGGTCGGAGGTATTTCCCGTCGTGTTCTGAGGTTTTGGATAAGTATATGGACGATTATATGGACGAGGACATACCCGATATGTCGAATCCCGAGAAAGGGACTGTGAAAGAGAGGAGATTGAAGAGGATGAGGTATAAAGAGCTGAAGAATGATGTTAAAAAAGCGTTTAGCAAAGACAAAGAAGCTAAGATTGCGCGGTCTTGTCTTTCTGTTTCATCACCAGCTTCTTCTCTTAGAGAGTCCTTAGAGAACATATAACTAATGCTGTTAGAGATTATCTTCATGAAGAAATTGTTAGTTTAAGCTAATTTGATAGGTTGATTTAGATGACACTGGAGATCTCATTTTGATATTCAGGTTTATACACGGATGCTTTAAGTTCGATTTGTATTAAAAAGGCAGTTTGATTTTTGAAATGTATATAAAAAAAATTAGGATCCAAAATAAACCTTATAATCACGACCGTTTCAACCGCCTAAAATTATATAGTACTTGTTTTTACTGAATTTTTTTAGTTTCCAACTAAATAAATTTAAATTTGTAAATTTTAACTCCATATATATTGTTTGATTTAAATTAATTAAATATTTTATTTATCTAACTTTTGTTTACGATTATATATTTTTATCATTCTAAATATACTTTTAGTTCCATATACATCGTTTATGTTGTAACAATACCTAAAATCGTCTAAGCCCCGATTAAACGTATTAGGCGCTAGGTTATGGGTTTCCGCCAGTTTAGCGTCGAGAGCTTTCTTGAACTTGGAACTTTTTGGCTCTGCTTCTTTGGTCAGAAACTTGTAAATATTTGGAATAATATCTTCCAAAACCGATTTTTTTTTGTGTGTGTCAAACTTAAACCGGGTTTGTGTGATTTGGTATTTTGATTTGATAAATGTCACATTGATGGGCTCAAAAAAACCCACTACTATTAAATAAACCCTAACTTTTAATGGAAGTAAGAGAACCTTCTCTCTTTGCATTCTCGTGATCGGATCAATTCTTGTGTTTCTGTTAACGCCATGAATCGAGAAAGCATGTACAAATCCGACGACGACGACGATGACGATATCGGTGAAGATCTCGATGACTTAAGAGGCGCATGTATTGTCTCCGAGCCCAATTCTAGGGTTCCAGATTCGGATTCGGAGAACGAAGACGACGATTTCGAGATGCTTCGGAGTATCAAAAGCCAATTAGCTCCCTCCTCGAAGAATTCAATGCCTTTGGATTCCGAGAACGAAGACGACGATTTCGAGATGCTTCGAAGCATTAAGAATCAATTGGAATTATCAATGGACGATGAAGAAGACGAAGATGACGGTGCATTTGATACTCTTTGCGCTATTCGTAGTCGATTCTCTGCTTATGCTAATCTCAATGGTGAAATATTTACTATGTGTTCTATGTTATATTTGAATTAGAAGGTACTAACTAACTTCACTTATTTTTGTGTAGATGTGCAAGGAAATTTGATGAATGATTCCACAAGGAAGAATAAACAGGTACATGCTTCGGATAATGAACCTTGGAGCGGAATATTAAGTCGGTCTAATACATGTGAACGCGGAAATTCGCTTGTTGTCACAGTGTCAGATACAGTGGAAGTACATGAAGACATTTCCATTGATAAGTCTCTTACTCGAGCTACGAGTTTTCCTGAATCAGCACAAGCCTTTGTTGGTGCGATACGAATAAACAGGTCGTATCAGGCGTTTCTTCGAAAGATATTAACCGAAATCGAATTAAAGATTGAGCAGAACGAGAAACACAAGAAGAATGTTGTGATTGTTAGAGATTTTCAGGCTTCTTGCAAGAGAATTACTAAACAAGCACTTTCTCAAAGTAAAGATCCTCGTGTCCAATTAATCTCAACTAATACCTCCAAGGTAACGCATTTTTCGATATAATTTTGTTGCTTCGGTTTGTTCTTTTCTTTTGAACTTTTCTCAAACTTTGTGTAGGGTAATGATAAAAAGACATCATCTCCTTTGACGGTTGGTCCACCGGAAAACTCTTGTGTTGCAAATTATAAGATGGCATTTGAGAAATATCGAGTTTCGGTGAATCGAAAAGTTTGGACTAAGAAGGAGAATGAAAATCTTGCAAAAGGTTTAATACAACAACTTCAAGAAACACTTATTCGTGAAGCTACCGACATTGAATTGCAAGGAGACATAAACACCATTCTTGAAGGGATAAACAATCTCGAGATCACACCGGAAATGATTAGGCAGTTTCTTCCGCAAGTTAATTGGGATCAATTGGATATCAAGAACCGTTCCGCCGCAGAATGTGAAGCACGGTATGTGTTTATTTGATCTCTGGTTAGTAAGATAAACCAACTATTTGATTTTTGTTGGCCTTATTGTATAGGTGGATGAGTTTAAATTTTTTTTTTTAAATAATGCAAAATCCGTCAGAATTCCGTCAGTGTGTCCTGACGGAATTCTGACGGTTTTCTGACGGATTCCGTTGATCCGATTTCCGTCAGAAATCCGTCAGTGTGTCCTGACGGAATTCTGACGGAATGGAAATACTGACGAGATAGAACTGACGGAAGAAATCCATCAGAAATCCGTCAGAATCAGGTGATTTCTGACGGATTTTTCCGTCAGAAACACAGATGTTTTCTTGTAGTGATCCATTGATTAACGACGGTACATGGACTAAAGCAGAAGACAATTACATACGCGAAATTGTCAGAAACAATAGTTTTACCGACTGGCTTGACGTTGCGGTATCACTAGGGACAAATAGGACCCCATTTCAATGTTTGGTTAGATATCAAAGAAGCTTGAATCCAAACATATTGGAAAAAGATTGGACTAAAGAGGATTATAACAAATTCCGCGCCGCGGTAGCCTTGTACGGCAATAAAGACTGGCAATCAGTTGCAAATACATTCCAAGGAAGAACTGGAACTCAATGCTCAAACAAGTCAGTAATCTTCTTAAACTTGATATTTCAGTAATGATGTTTGTTTCTGTCTGAATTTAGATACCTTATTATTACCTTCTTCTCTATATTTTCAGATTGAAATGCAGAGAAAGAGCAAAATGGAGCTTAGAAGAAGTCGAACGTTTGAATATAGCGAGGAACATTTTCGGAGCTAAAAACTGGCATCGAATTGCTCGGTTTGTCCCTGGACGTACAGGGTCTCAGTGTGAGGCAAAATGGAAAGATACTTTAGATCCTAATGTGAACCGAGGGAAGTGGACCGACGAAGAAGATGCAAAGTTGATACAAGTAACTAAAGAGCATGGAATTTTGTTAAAATACAAAGTTGATTGGGTCAAAATCGCTTCATATATAGCTCGTCGTACTCGCAAGCATTGCAAGAAGAGATGGGAGAGCTTAAATCGTCACCAAATGCCTCTTGTAAAAAAAGTTAGACAGTTAATAAGAGAAGCTACTGTGGGTAATTTCGTCGATCGCGAATCAGAGCGTCCTGATATTGACATGGACGGTTTTTTGGCACTAGCCGAGAAATCTCTTGAGCAAGAACAACCTAGAATTGTAGCACCAAAGAGGAAATACAAACCAAGGTAAAGTTAAATCAATTACCATCACTCAAACTATACACACAATGATCTAAATTTGACTGTTTTGTTGATACAGACAGAAGAAACTAGATGTGCTGCTAAAGAGAGACAACCGAAGAGACGGAGAAAAGGAGATGTATGTGAAAATGAAGCTAATAATGCAGGAGAGGTAAGGTATTTGGAATGGCAAAACGAGTTTCAAGACTACGTAAACGAGAATAAACAACGAGAAACATTACCAAATAATAGCTCTGTGATCAAGAAGCTTAAGCCTATGAGGAAAGTGTCTACACAAGTCGTCCCTATCGAGAACCAAGATCCATCAACGATGCATTAGCTCCGAGTTTAAAACACGCATATGTTAATTTATCATTATATAAACTCTTAAACACTATAGTTTAAAATCAAGAAACTTCACTTCAGGTTTATGCTTTCCCACATAGCTGGACCATCAGGGTGAACATTGACAAAATACTTCACAAACCGAGCATCGCCGCAACTGAGAATAGTGCTTGGTGACAGCATCGGCTTTGCTGCATCTCTTACCCTCAACCATAAATACATTGAGAATCTGTTCTGTATTCTCTGCATATCGTAACACAGATAAGCCGGGAAACTTACTAAAGATTCAATCGGATAACCGAGAAGTTTGGTTAAGGAATGTATCTTTTTCTCTAAGACGTCTTTAGACAGGTTAAGTACTATCGGAGCATGCTTGATGATCTCGGTAACCACACTGTGGCTCAAACCGGCGTTCACCAGGCAATCAAATCTCTCCTGTAACTGATCTCCTCTCCCACGAAACTGTTTTAAAGCCTTTACCATCTCGTCCGAGTTCTCTAAATACCCTAACCTCATCAAAAACGCCGTCTTCTCTGCGTGTTTCCTTGAATCTTCCGAAATTTGTTTGCTTTTTATCTTCTTCGTTGTACTAGAAACAAAACCGAACAATCTCAAAGGCTCTTTCTTCAAGATCTGACAAAGCTCGTCTTGGCTAACGTTTAAACTAATAGAAGCGGTTCTAGGTGATTGCACAGAGCATGAACCGATACGCTCCATGTGACTAATCAAAATCTTGGTAATAAACTGCGTTTCCATTCTAATACCGATCAAGAAATTCAACGTCTTCTGAATATTCTTTACGCATTTATCCGACAACATCTCTGGATTATCTATAAACAGCGTATAAATCTCATTCACTCGAAGCCCCACTTTAAACAACCTACCAAACAGAACATAGAATTTCTTCCCCGAGCCTTCGAGCACTAAAGCCGGATACTTTTTCAAAAGACTAGTCAACTTCTCCTCTTTACATCCCACTTTATCAAGAAACTCGATCGTCTCCAGAATCCTTCGCCAAGTATACGTTTTCCGGTCAGAAAAGGACCGCCTGAGCCAATCACATCCGACTTTTAACCTTTTCAACTTATCAACAACCGAAGCGAATTCACCATCAATCCCACCAACAAGAAGCAAAGGACAACTAGTAACCAACTTGATAACCGTACCCTTTTCAAGACCCAAATCCTCATAAGCCACGAGTTTCGATGCCAACATTCCTGAATCATAATGAAAAATCTCTCTGGCTTCTTTATACATACGACCAATCTTACCACGCGGTATCCCATAGTTGCAAAGAGCGTGAAAATTCTCAAACATGATACCATCATCACTCAAGAACATTAGTTGCTGAGGAAGAAACGTTTCTAATTCGGATGGACACAAGCCCAAACTCTCGAAAAACGGTTCAAACTCGTTTATCGGATTATACCTAAAGAACTTAGTCAATACCCTAGACATATCCTTCTGATTGTTATCATCATCAATCTTAGACAACAAATTCGACACAAAATGCGGCGAATTCTTGCTTATATGTTCTGCATCAGTAAAACTAAGGCTCCTAGTATAATGCAAGTAATCAAAAAGAGCTTCTTGAGCTTGATTCTTAATAGCCCTTGAAACCGGATTAACGAAAAACCGAGTTGGTAACTGAGTCGACTCGGATTTGTCACTACGGAGACATCTTTGAATCTGAAAACACCGAACTGTAAATGAAACACGATAAAGGTCGAACCTTTGAACTTGGTTTTGACGAGGAATGGTAGAGAAAGGTAAGGAATTGTTGAAATGGGTAATCATATTCAACAATTTGTGAACTTTTTTATGATCTCTCGATAACAATAACATCGCAATCTACAAAACAAAGAGAAGCATATGATGAAAATCAGTACCAAGTATAAAATTAGCAACGCATATGATTCAACAAACATAAAAATGCTTACTTTATCCGAAAGAAGAAACTTTACACCATTTTCCAGAGATTTTCTTATGGTTTCATTGCTCAAAATCTCGATTACTTTGTTAAAACCTTGTTTTAGGGATTTTACTTCTGTCACGCTTGTGTGATTTGGAGAAGAACAAAATGGGTATTTAGGTGAAAATAGCAGGAAAGCCCCTGAACTTTTCCAATATAGGAGAAACGACCGTAAGCTTTGTTTTTGAAATAGGTAAATTTATGAAACAGGGCCTTTGTATTCAAAAATTTCTAAAATATGTCTTAGAGTTTCCGAAGAATCACATAGGTATCAATTTGGGTGTCAAACCGGGTTTCGGTTCGGGTTTTTCAGTCAATTAGAGTAAAGTTTTGTCCATATTGAACTGACATAAGACATTACTATCAATTGGTCCATCATCAACACTTGGCCTTACCACATTAAAAATGAGATATTCTCCTCATGATATCAAATTTGATAGACTTGTCAAATTTAGACGTGTCAAAAAGTGATAAATATATCTCAGAAATCGTGTTATTAAAATGAACGTTACAAAATCTTAAATATATGAACCAAATGAGCTATAAAATGACTTTAAGACCCATCAAAATGGTGGTTTCTTTGTTTTGATTATGTCTAGAAGATAAAATCAGCAAGACACGGTGAGTTTCTTCACAAATATATCTCTTTTGTTTTCTTTCTTGATTCTTAATTTCACAAAAATACAAAATACAAAATACTAAACCTTTTCTTATGTCAATTTCAAGTGGCCCATATACTAGATTCAACTCATTGACTCATGGTTAGGTTATCATCTTCAAGCTAAAAAGGCTACCAAACATTCAAAAACAAGTATATTTACATTATTTAAGTTTTTTTTTTTAGTCATCTGAAATTATTATATAGAGATTACAATCATCATTAGACTAATTTGATCAATTTGACATAATTCTATTTTGATGATACTCCACTGCATATTACTTAAGTTTAATCCGAATAATTTCTAATTATCTATGTGCTTTTAGTTTAACATGTTAGAAAAATTCAAATTAGATGACTTGCATGTGGTTGGTTACTTCAACAATGGTTTTGCTTTGTTAAACCGCTTAATAAAACTCGTGGTTGGTTACTTGAACAAAACTTATATTTGTTTCGAGTTTTATATGTTAAATGTCAGTTTTATTTTTCCAACATGATCATGCGTATAAAACATATTTTCAATAACTTATGCCAGAAAATTAAAATATTTATAGTCTTTAGATATACATGGAAATTTATGTATATTTTTAATTAATATGCAATAATTAATGGTAAATATTCATTTTAAGATCTCAAATTTTTTTTTTTAGGTAAACCTTAAATTATATATATACCAAACAAATTATAACATGGGGTTTCTTTTTAATTTATTTAATACTTGAAACATATTATAAGCCAAATACCAAGTTTTTGCAGTTAAAAAGAAACATCTTTAGCTCCTCCTAAAATCTAGCTACCTTTCCTTTCAATAAGACAAATCCAAATCTTTATAATTAATTATTTCTTATATAAAATCATACTATTTCCTTAAATTAACTTACTTCTTCTTTAGTTTTTTCTTGCACACTTGATATAAATAATTTGTTTAACAAGGTTTGAGTTTATTTTACTTTATACAACCATTGTATGCCTCCTTTGTTTCCTCCTAATTACATGTTAATCCTCATTCTTTAAGCAAAACCCATTTTTTAGTTTTTGTTAATTAATTATTGGAGTAAATAATGGAAAACAAAAATCCCCACCTACACAATTAGTTGTATATCTCTCTCGATTGTTCTTGTGAGTTTTTATTAAATACCAAGTTCCCCTTGCGAATCAAGTAATTGTGTAAATCTTTTTATTTTTTAGATAATTTCTTGAAGCTTCTTAAGAAAAAAAAAACCCTTTTTTTCCTCGTCTCTGTAACTTCCTTCCTTCTTCTTCTTGATCATCTTCTTTGTCGTTTCTTCTGCAGCTTTTTGCGGTTCACGTTTTGGTTGCTTTTGGTTCATCATCTTTTTCCCGTTTAAAGTTCGAATCTTTCTCACTTAGGTTTTCTCAGATAAAACAGAGCAAAAACAGAGTCTTTCCGTTTCGTCTTCTTGCTCATACGAAGATTTCGAGTAAGTTAATGTTTACTTTCTTAATGTTTCTTGTTTCTTTTGATGTTTTTTACAAAACCCATCTGTTTAATTCATATTTTTGTATTCAACGTGTTTCAGTAATGATGTTGAAGTTTGAGAGAAGTTAAGTAAGTCTAAGAGAGATTTGAGAACTAGAGAAAAGTCATGGAGGTCAAGTCTTACCAAAATCAAGCAGAGGATCTTGTTAAACACTATTTATTAGCAGATCCATATCTTCCATATACTTCTGTTCTTGCAGGAATCATTCTATGGAAAATGGTAAATTATGATTCTATTCACTTACAATTTTTCTATGTTTTAAATAGTGTAGCTTAATGCGATTTTTTTTTATACTAGGTCTATGATCTTACTGAGTCATTTAGCTCAATTCATATCAAATCATACTCAGCTCTTACAAAATTGAAGAGAATCGAATGGAACAATCGGTGAGTTTCCATGTATATATGCTCCTTTGTTTCATCTTTTGTTTTGTAATTGTAACTTATCACTTTGGTTTATAATATAACTTGGCAGGGGAATTTCTACGGTCCACGCGATCTTTATCTCATTCATGTCACTCTACTTTGTGTTCTTCTCTGACTTGTTTTCTAATAAGAGTCTCCTTCAACAAGACCTTACCGTGTTTCGTAGCTCGCCTCTTTCTAACTTTGGTTTAGGAGTAAGTTTTCATCTTTTCTTTCGTATCTCATATTTTTCGTATTATTCGTCTTCCTGGATTTGAATAGTACTTTGTTACGATGTGTTGCTTTGGCGTAGATATCAATTGGTTACTTTATCGCCGATCTTGGAATGATCTTTTGGTATTACCCTTCTTTAGGTGGATCAGAATATGTAAGTAACCTTATGTATTCTCTCTACTGGTTTCAATAACTTCACAATCTTGATTTTGGTTTGAGAATTGGCGTTTTTTTTATTTTCGGTCTAGATTTTCCATCATTGCTTATCCGGAATTGGAGTAGCGTATTCTTTGTTCACTGGAGAGGCTCAAATTTACACATACATGGTTTTAGTCTCTGAATTGACTACACCAGAGATTAATCTTAGATGGTACCTTGATATTGCTGGTTTAAAGCGGTCTAAAGCTTATACTGTTAATGGAATCATTATTTTCTTGGCTTGGTTGGTGAGTTTTTGTTAAAACTTTTATTCGTTTCGAATCCGTAAAATGTCTTTAAACTTAATTGGATTCATGTTTTGTTTGCAGATAGCAAGAATTCTTCTGTTCATTTACATGTTTTACCATGTCTACATAAACTATGATCAGGTAACCAAGATTTCGGTTTAATGATCTCAAAACCGAATCGGTTTATAAACCAAACGACCTAGCTTATCTATGGATTTTTGTTGGCAGGTGATACAGATGCATACATTCGGTTATCTACTGGTTTTCGTCGTACCGATTTCATTGAGTATCATGAACTTGATGTGGTTTGGCAAGATAGTGAAGGGATTGAAGAAAACTCTTGAGAAAAAACAGTGAAGATATATGTTAAGTAGATTCTTACATGTTCAAAAACAACAAAGAAATGTGTAGTTTTATCTTACCAAAGATTTCAAGATTAGTTCAGAGTCTGATCTCCATAATTATCTCTATGCATATTTGAAGCTTGATTTCTTTGGTCAGCAACATTGTGTTTAAATAGATTATAGTAATTTGGTTCAATTACAATCATGCACATAAAACAAACACATTGAAAACACATACTCTACATGTAGTTGTATGTATACTCACCAACTGATCTACACATATTCCATTCTTTGTTTTTACAATTTCAAAGAATTCTTCTTTTATGTTTTTAAATAACCACATTAAATTCTCTAAAACTGAGGCATAAATTTTATGTTTTTTTCTTCTTCTAAATCACTTTTTTTTTTTTTTTTATAACAACTGGATACAAACACGTTCGGAAATCGAATGTGACTAGATAATAAATTGAATATTCCACATTTCCACTACAATTTAGTAGAGATATTTGTTCGGGTAATTTTTTAGCCACAACTACCTTTATCACGATATGACCATGATTTTCACATGGAGCCGATTTGAAATGTAGTTGCAATCTATTTTGCTTTTGTTTTTGTGCATTGTTCACTACCAAAATTTAGACCATGACCGAAAGAATCTCATAGAAACACAATACTTTTATTCAATTCCGTCAATTGCCCTCCGTTCCCAAAAGATTGATGTTGTAGGAAAAACAAATATTTCTAAAAGATTCATTTTTTACATTCTCAACTACATTTTTAATAAAAAATAATGATAAATTGTAAATTCCAAGACACATTAATTGATTTTATTGAATTACTATTGATTTAGAGTCATAGAAAATTGTTTAGTACAAAAAACAAGACATTTATAACTAAAAATTAATGAGTTTTCTTAATAGTTGTGAAAATTCTACAACATCAATCTTTTGGAAACGGAGGGAGTAGTGTTTTGACAACTGAACAAATATCATTATATTTTGAACATACATAAAAAAAAATTGATACTTATTCGTAGAGTTTTTTTTTTAAACGAATATATTTAATTACTGAATTAACATTTTTGAAAAGTAAGTTTTTCTAATCCCAAAATATTAGTAACATTAAAAATTAACATGATTAACATAAATATAATAAAATTTTTGAACGATGGTTAGTTTTACAAATGTAGATTTCGTGTCATATTCACCTGCCGTGTAAAATTTGTTTCCTTAATTTATTTTTATTTTACTTTTTGGTTTTCTGGAAAAAAGAGGAAGAAGAAGAAGATACATAAGATTAGTTGTTGTTGTATATTGACGACGCACGCGTCTTCCTTCTCTTTTCTTCTTCGTCTTTTGATCTCTAATCTCGTTTTCATCTTTGAGTTTTGAGCTGAAGAATCTCGAGCGTATCAATAATCATGGCTACTCCTGGAAACAAGAGCATTAACGCGAAATTGGTCCGTCTTTCTGATCGTAAAGTTGATTTTTTTTGATGTGATTCTGTTTCTAATTTGTTGAATTTTGTGATCTGATGGTGAATTCCTCCAAGCCCAGAAAAAAAAGGAGAATTTTGATCAGTTTAAGTATTTTGTTGTTTAGGGTTTTATCATGTTTTGGAACGAAATCTTCTGATGTAGTTGTTCTCCTATTAGGGTTTAGTGATTTTTCTGGGTATTGATGAGCTTCTATGTTTATCCCTCTTGCTTTATCTGTTTCCATAGAAAAAATCTTTTTTTTTGATTTGGTTTTGGTTTAAGCTCTTCAGGTGTTACTTGGAGATGTTGGTGCTGGAAAATCTAGTCTTGTGTTAAGGTTTGTCAAAGATCAGTTTGTTGAATTCCAGGTTAGTGCAATGATCTTCCTTGCCTTGTTGTTATATCAACATTTTGTGTGTTGTTGTTTTCTTGACTTTGAATATTTGTTTTGTGTTATAGGAATCAACCATAGGTGCAGCGTTTTTCTCGCAAACGTTAGCTGTGAACGATGCGACTGTCAAGTTTGAGATTTGGGATACAGCGGGTCAAGAACGATACCATAGTTTGGCTCCAATGTACTACAGAGGTGCAGCTGCTGCAATCATTGTCTTCGACGTTACGAATCAGGTACATAGCGTACTGGTCGGTGAATGTAAATTCAGTAACTTTTGTGGGTTTATACTAAATTAAGTTTGTTTGGTCTTTTTCTTAGGCGTCGTTTGAGAGGGCGAAGAAATGGGTTCAAGAACTGCAGGCACAAGGTATTGTCTTAGCTAAGTTTTGGTTTAGATAAGTTTGTTTACGGCTTCCCGTATTCGTATTTGAGTACTTTCGTGTGAACAGGTAACCCGAATATGGTCATGGCTCTTGCTGGAAACAAATCTGATTTATTAGATGCTAAGAAGGTGACTGCAGAGGTAAGCAAATCCTATTCTGTCTTGACTGATTTTTCTCCTTATGAGGTTTGGATTTTGTTGTGAAGATAAAGTTAAGCTATGTGTAATAGCTGATCCATCATGTCGAACGTGTTCTTGGCTTCTCATTGGTAACGTTTGATAGGGGACCAAACCATTATCTCTTATGTCAAAAGCCTAAAAGTCTAGATAGTCTCATGTCTCAAGACTGACCCTTATGAAGTTTCTTTTAAAAAACAATTACGATATGCGTTAAAAGTTGAATCATTAGAAACTTGCTAGGATTATAGGGAAGTCACACTCTTGGTCATCCTTGCAGGAGGCAGAAACATATGCGCAAGAGAACAGTCTTTTCTACATGGAAACTTCAGCAAAAACCGCAGCAAATGTGAAAGAGATCTTTTATGAAATCGGTAAATTCATCGTTACATTCAAAGAATCAATTCAAACAGTTTTAGCTGCTAGTATTAAACGCTGTTATACGTATTCTTTTCATCGGTACAGCAAAAAGGCTACCGCGAGTACAACCAACAGAAAATCCTTCAGGAATGGTTCTACCAGACAGGTCCATGGATAGGGCAGTGAGTGCATCTTGTTGTGCTTAGTTATATGTAATAACTCACACTTCCCTTAAAAAGAGATCTCTTGGTCAGTCACTATGGAGTGTTGTGGACTTCTGTGTTTGCATTTCTTTGTTTTCTTTTGCTTGTTGGCATTTTAGTCAAGTATTGGAAGAAAACAAAAGTTGTACATGAAGATCTTTCATTTTGAGATTTAATCTCTACTCTTCTGTAATCAAAATCTACAGTTACTATCCCTTAACTTCACTCAAACTGATGCAAAACAAGATCTTTGAGTAATATAACTAATAAGAAGTTAGATATAAGCGAAGCCAGTTCAGAGCAAAATTTCAACCATGATGGATCAAAAGAAAGACTTATCACACCATAGTCAATAATACAAAACTATAAGAGGGATGGCTTATTCAGCTATTCATCAACAACTTTCGAGCTTTTCCTTTTCTTTCGGTTATCGTTTTCTTGGTCCATATACTTTGCAGCAGAACGTTTCCGGATCGCTTCCATGCTAGTTTCATCATTTGCCCACTCGAGAACCTGTAAAGACGGTAAATAGAGAGTTGAGAATAGATTGAACAGGCTTGAGAGAGACAAGACTGCAACAATAAGACTTACCAAATGGCGTCCGTAGAAATGTGTGCTTGACAAAGCTGATTTCGCGTTTGCAGCTTCTTGCTTTGTCACGAATTCAACAAACGCAAAACCTGCAGATTGTCCGATATTCCTCTTCGGAAGTCTAAGACTCTTGATCTGCATAAACAAGAAACACAAATACAAATGTGGTTTGCATACAACTTCTATTCTGTTCCAATACCATAGAGCAAATGTTTTTCATCCTTAGAAAAGTGCTTACCTGACCAAATGGACTGAAAAGCTGTCTTAGTTCCTTTTGGGTTGCCTCAAAAGCTACATTTTTCACATGCAACTTTGTAGAAGTTTTGTCCTTGTCTGAACTTTTCCTAACCGTGTCACTATGCTTGTTTTCACAGAATCTTAACTTCAAAGCATGTCCATCCAGACTAGTTCCCTACAAAATAACAAAAGAAAGTGTCACTGTACTTCATCAAATCCAATCAAATTTAAGTTTCAAAGAGACTTAACTATTATATACCTGTAAATCTCTGTAGACACTGGTCGCCGTCTCTACAAAGTCGAATTCTACAAAACCATAACCTCTTGAAAGATTTTTCCCATTCTTTACATGCTTTATTATCTGCTTATAATGAAACAAAAGGAACATTAGACTCGTGATTAACCGCACATCGTGTGTCAGCAAATGAAGAAAGAACTTACCTTGACACTTAGAATCTTTCCCTGCTTCACCAGTTTAGTCAAATGCTTCTTTAAACCCTCATCAGTTGTCTTGAAGCTCAGATTCGTAACATGAAGGACGTTCGACTGAAATATAATGCATTTTTTCATGAGGAAATATTACTGAACCGACCGATTCAAAAGATACATAGCTATCATCACTGGACATACCTCAGTTACATCCGAGCCAATTTCAACCTGCTGCTCCAAGTTGACTCTTCTCGTATCAATTTCTCCATCATCACTCTTCTTTTCATTGTTATCGGGAAGTGATTTTGGCTCAAGAATATTTCCAGGAGCCATCTCCAGATACAAGGGAGCATCTCTGTACAAATAGGGAAATGTTACAAAGCAGATTGGTTTAACAAGCATGATCATTTATCTCCAAGAAGCACATTAAGGAACGAAATAGATTTTTAGACACTTAAACAAAGCTTACTTGTAACGCTTGTAAACCATTCCTTTCATAGCTGCACGTGCCTCAGTCGGTTCAAGGAAAACAACCTACATGTCATGTAAGGACAAGGTCAGAGAAATAATCCACTATTCATCGGAGTTGAACACGTAGAAAAAATATTTACCAAGGCTATAGTCTTTGTTGGAGGGAGAATAATTTTGTCTAGACTTCCAAATCTTCCAAACATTTGAGCTAGTTCCTTTTCAGTAGAAGCAAATGGCAAATTCTTAACTAAGAGAATATGTTTGCTTCGAAGCTTCTCATCACCTTTCCCTGCAGCAAAGTCTTCCAGAGACCTGACATTTACTCCAGCTTTAGCAAGGGCTTCTTTTGTCTCTGCAATCACTTTCGTTTCTCCCAAAGCAAGACGTACAGCAGGATCTTCCGCTTCACGGTCAAGAAACTCACTCTTGCTTACACCATACATTCTCACTATGTTTTCAAGAATCTACAACACAAAAAGAAAAACCAGTCATGAAGCAAAAGCAAAAAGGCCAATCTTAATGAATGCATTCTTGAAACAAGAAACACGTACAGTATCGGGTCGCATGAATAAACTATTCCAAGCTTTAGTATTTCCACTGGCTTCAGACGCCTTTCGTTGTTCCTCCCTCTTTTGCTTGAATGTTTTTGGCAGATTGGAAGTGTCATTTCTGTTGAGGAAAAGCAATAAGATAAACAACTAATCAAAATTCTACACTAATGAAGACGGAAACTTAGAAAGGCCAGGCCACTGACCCTTGTTTATCAGACGTTTTCCGGTCATTGGCTGGAATAATATGCAACAGCCGCCCCTGGAAATCCGATTTATCTAATTCCTCCATTGCCCTGCACCACCATCCAAACAATTTTTTTAAAAAAAATAAACTAAAAGCCAAGGTCAACACAAGGCGATAATTTTTGGCACGAATTATACCTTGCTGCAGATTCTGGAAATAGGTAATGGATGAAGGCAAACCCTTTGGACCTTTTTGTCTCCTTGTCAAGAACAAGATGAACTTCTGATATTTCACCGAATTTGCTAAAATGTTCCATAAGCTCTTCTTCTCTATTCCATGAGAGTATAGACAAAAGTCAGATGGATAGCAGAACGTTAAACAGAAAACAGGAAAATAATACAGAAAATGAACAAGAAGACCCATTACGTTGCAGTGTAAGTAAGGTTACGGACAAAAAGGCGACCAGAGTCAAGAACATTATCACTGTCTGCTTTCGCTTCTTGAGCTTCAACCTCCATGGCATCGCCATCTTCATCGTTATGAACTCCACCAGTTTCAATATCTCCATCAATAGGAAAAACACGACGGTCTGCATCAGCTTCACCATCATCATTCCTCGCAAGATCAGCATCACCAGCTTCATCTTCATCAGAATCATCACTGTCACTGTCTGAATCAGAATCTGACAGATTTTTCTTTACCCTACTCTTGAAATATTCCATATCAGAAACATCATCACTAGGAGCAACAACTTTCTTCTCCTTAGACTTTTCAGTATCCGACGATCTTTTCTTAGCTTTGTTAAGTTCAGCACCATCCGAAATCACTGGCTCATCTGGTTTTCTGGTTACTTGAGCGATAGGAGCAATCGACATGTCATTGGACCAGATTTTCGTGTTTCCCGTAACCTCAAGAAATTCTCGATATTCAGGATCAAAATCCTCTAATTTCGTCTTGTTAGACTTTTTGCTTCCTTTACCATTACCATTGAGCAAGTTTCCACTAGAAGATTTAACACCATTTTTATCAACTTTCCCTTGTTTCTCTAGTGAATATCGACTCCAAGGAAGAGGAGCGTTAACATCACCGGATTTACGAGCAATCTATCACAAGAGTCTCAAATTAATACTCAAACAACTACACAAGTGTGAAAAAAAAAAAGTCTTTTTGGTACCTCAACAATGATTCTTGAAGTATCAAGAAATGAATTGTTGAAATACTTAATAGCTTCTTGAGCCTCTTGTGTACTACGGAATCCAACATATGCAAATTGTCTAGTTGTACCATCCCTACAAAACCAATTCAAGATTAAAACAAAAAAACAAAAACAAAAACTAAACAATGGATTTGAATATAGGGTAGAAGCAAGTACGGGAAACGCATCAATTTGACGTCTGTGATTTCTCCTTTCTGTGAAAAGACATCTCTAAGTCGATCCTCTGTTACATGTTTGGGCAAAGCCTTCACGCAAATCCTTGACCTGGAAATTTACACAAGGATGAAAAAAAAAAGACAACTTTCATAGCTTTGATTGTACAAAAACCTTAAAAACAATAACTTTTTTTTCTGGGAAACCAATACTTACATTTTTTGGGTTTACAATAAAAAAGCTCCTTTTGGCAAACTGTAGATTCCAGCTCGAAATTAGGGTTTTTAAGAGAAGAAGAAGGTTAATTTGGGTTTATTCTGCCGCCGGCGACGAGAGAAAGAGCAACACGAGGAAGAAGAAGAGAGGGTTTTGAGGTCTTTTGTTGTCTTTTATTTAGGTCGGTTTTTATTTTATTTTATTTTTTGTGTATTCTCCTTGAATTACTTTTAGGGAAATTAGCAAAAAAAGCCAACCAAAAAATTATAATTTAATCCTTAATTATATAGCCAAAATTACTATTTATAGAGCCTAACTGGTGTAACCGTAGCGGTTGTGGTTGCGGTTGCGGGAGTTTGAGGAAGCGGGCGGTTTCAAGCGTTTTTCAGTGATTTGAACGACTGGTGCAGCGGTTTAAAATTAGTGCGTTTACGTGATACTTACGACTGGTTGACAGCGGGTGCAGTAGCGGTTAAATAATAAATTAACAGTATAAATATATTAAATAATTATTAAATAATATCAAAAATCATATTATTATAATAAAATATAAAAGTTATTGATTCAATAAATTTAAATACTAGAAAATCATGTATATGATACTTACGTCTATTATTATTATTATTATTATTATTATTAATATTATGGATGAAAGTTATAAATTTAATAGAGAAATTGTTTCTTTTGTAGATTAATGTTATATTTTAAAATTTTAGTTTGTTAGATTTATATAAAATTGTGATCGTAATTTATTATGAGAATTTTGGTGTGAAGATTTATAAATATGAAATTATAATAGGTTACTATATAAAAGAGTCAAATTATTTATATATTTCTTAATTATAATATTCAAATCTTGATTTTTTAAAATTTATTATATATTTTCTGATTTTTAAATTGATTTTATTTTATTTTCTAATAAAAAATAAATCCAACCGCAACCGCCCGCAACCGCCAACGCTCTAGGGAAGCAGCTTTTGGTTTTGAGCGATATGGAGCGATACAGAGCGGTAGAAAGCGTTTTCCACGATTGTTGTCAAACGCTAGGAACCGCTACCGCCCGCAAACGCAGCGTTTACGGGAGGTAGCGGGTGTACCAATCAAGCTCATAGTGTATAAATATATATATGGACGAAAATGCCCTTTTTGATTTGGATAGAATATATACTATATTATTTTCATATAGTATAGAATATGCTAACTCTTTTAACATTAAAAACTATTTTTGAATTTTAAATTTATTTATAAAGTTTAATGTTTAATTTTTTGGACTAGAGTTTAATGCTTAAGTTTGCAATATAATAATTTGAATTTCACATTTAGTTATATGAAATAAATTTTTATTTTTGAATTTCCCCAAATGAATAAACTTTCTAATGTGGGTAGTTTTGTCATTTTGCAATCTCCAATAGTTATTTACTACATTTTATTTATTACATGGTTAGTTTGTTAATTAATAATTCAAATTTGGCTAGTTTGCTAATTAACCCTTACTTTTAAGAAAAAAATAAGAATTGTGTACATTTTAATTTTCACTTATATTGTGAACTAACAAAAAAATTCCTCACAAACTTCCATAATCATTTGATTGAATACAACTAATACAGTATACTTTTGGTTTAATACAAGAGAAACATTTTTAGCTTACAAAAAAGCTTTATATATCTTCACAAATCAATATGTGTCTCCAAAACATTAACATTGGCAAATCAATTTAACTCCTATTGTGTAATCAAAACTAGCATCCTTGATTTCATTAAAGGCTCAATATAACGGCAAAAAATCTCAATACAACACAATATCTTAAACAATTTATACTTAATAGTTTAAAATACATATACACCATCTATTTTTTTTTAACATTCAAGATCAGTAGTACAAGAATGAATGGGTTTTAGTCTTTTAGACATTCTGGAGTCGCCTTCAAAAGCAATATGTACCTTAGCATATTGAAAAAGTATGATACAACCTACAATGGCGACATGAAATATAAAAAAAAGGAAGAAGAGAGGCTAACAGAGGCAGCCACAACATCTTTGCAGAATCCACTCGAAACTGCAAGAAACGAAGAAATTAAAACACGAAGAATGAAATTATTTCACCATAAGGGAGAGAGAGTGAGTTTACACATGGTGGAGACAAGAACATGGCCTATCTCTCGACAACATGAGGAGACTGTTTTTATGGTCCAAAGAGAAAACAGAGAAAAGATTGTTTTCAAGAACACAACTCTTGTTGCTTGAACCTTGTGGAGAAAACGGTTGAGACAGTGAAGGAACAGAGGAAGAGAACTCATATTTTTCACAGTCAACTCCGTAGCTCTCAGGAAGAGAAGACGAAGAAGACGACTTAGACGATGAGCCAACTTTCTCCTCTTCCTTCATTTGCACAGTCAACGATTGTTCTCTCTCTCTCTCTAGAGGTTTTTTAAATGATGTCTCCTGGGATTTTTTTTTAAGCTTAGGTGTTAAACCTAACGGTCATCAACTAACTCTTACAGCCTCAACTACCTTAATCTACAAATAGAGTAATGATCGCACCACCTGTTCTAATCTCTCTAACTTAACCAACTTCATAACTCACAAGTACACTTAGCTAGTTTCTCATCACCTATCCCTGCAGCAAAATCTTCCAGAGAACTGACATTTACTCCAGCTTTAGCAAAAAATTCCTTACAAACTTCCATAATCATTTATTGAATACAACCAGATTTTAACTAATATACAGTATACTTTTGGTTTAATACAAGAGAAACATTTTTACCTTACAAAAAGCTTTATATATCTTCACAAATCAATATGTATCTCCAAAACACTAAATTGGCAAATCACTTTACTTTTATTGTGTAATCAAAACTTTTTCAAGCAATGACAAAACTAGCGTCCTTGATTACATTCAAGGCTCAATATAACGGCAAAAATTCTCCGAGAGAAGTCGTTCCCGCAAGTACAAGTGCCAAAAGAAAACAGTTATTGGAACCAACTCATAAGTACACTTAGCTAGTTTCTCAGGCCATGAAAAATGTCTCCTCATGGACCATAACAAGGTCAAAACAAAGAGAACATTTACCTCTCTCCTGAGTTATTATTCTCTTGGGACTGTCTTCTTTGCTCACTATCCGCACTTGCCCCTCTGCTTTCTTCAACATTCTTGTGCCGCCTCTTTCCTCCTCCTAACTGGTTTTCCAAAGGACTTCCCATTTTTCTCTTCCGGTTAGGCATTGTTGAAGAAACATCATCCATCATTTCACCTTCCTCGGTATGGCTAGCTTCGCCTTTGACACCAGCTGCCAAGTGGTTTCCATCTACAATCTCGCCGTGTTCTGTACCCATGTGATTGATTTTTGAGTTCTGTTGTTTTTCTTTGTCATCCTCAACAGCTAGTTCCACGTCTTCCAGTTCTTTTTCGATCAAATCATCCTCATCCATCAAGTCGTTTTTGCTCGTCCTTTCTCCTTGGAACTTCTTAGCCTCTAGTTTAGCCTTCACCTTATCTCGAAGCAGTTTTAAGTCTTTTGGCGATTGGCTGACCAGGGCATCACCCGTATTAACATCTCGAAGATCTGCTGCAACCGTCCTCTCTGTTTTGTCCTTCCCAGATCCCTCAACTCCCGGTCTAGACTTATGGGCTGGATGAATTTCATTACTAGCTTTTGTTTCTCTATCTCTTTCCACCTTCTGCTCGGTAATGACACTACATGCCTCACCACTCCCATTATCATTGCTCTTGCTATGTGTAGCTTTTGACGATCCCCCGTGATTATCAGAATTTGAATGTTCATGAGTTGGCCGTGCAGATATTGGCCTCGAAGAACCAACATGATGAGTTGATCCTCCACCAGCGCTACTTTCGACTTCGCTTACTTGAGATGCAGGAACACGGTTTTGCTCATAGAGCTCAAGCATTTGGTTGCTAACATCTGCAGTATACAAAAGGTAGTAACTCTCAGCATCATATCCCAAAAAACGTATGCAAGTTAAGCAGAAAAAGTGGAAACAGACTCTAACCTTCTAATTGTCGAGGTGTGACATCAAATTCTTGCCACCAAACCTTTTCTCCATCTGATGGTAATTTCACTTTAAGGAACTTGGCAGCGAGGAAAATTGCACCGGCCGCAATATGGTGAGGCTCAAATTGCAGGCAGAGTGACGTCCGCAGACTGCAAGCATCTTTTCATTGTATGAAGACGAAAATACAAGACAGATAGATCTATCTGAAGCTTTTGAAGGAAACAGACTTTTAACGTACCCATCGTTAACAAAATTCCATGCAACTTGGGCGAGAGCATTTTGTGCGACCTTAAATTTCTTTATTGCTTCTACAAGAAGTTTGTAAGGATGATGAAGATTGAAGTCAAACCCCAACGTAGAAAGTACAACTTTTTCTCCATTCAGAATAAGCTCTTTCTGTTGCTCATATACTTCCTGCAAAAGTGAAATAAGTTCAGAACAAAGAAGAGAAGTACTAGATAAAGTGACCAACACAGATAAGAGATCCAACGAAAATGATAGTTCATAAACAGCGAACAAGCACAATCTCGAGTTTATACAAAATTAACTTTATCAGCACATTCGGTTATAACTAACTAAACGGGAAGCAATAGAGTAAATAAGGTTTAGTAGTATTGGGACCTTTTGCTTAATTTTCTGAGCAGTAGAAGGATCCTTCTTGTGTATTATCTCATAGGAGACAACAATAACATCTTTTAACGGCCTTGGAGTTTCTTCAACTTTTCCAGCAAGGAACATGCAAACTGTAGCAATCGTCTGGGGAAAGACAACATGGAAAAGGGACTTAATAATAATCTTAATTTTGGTCATCTCTACAAAGAGAATCAGTACAAGACCTATATGCATTATTTCCAAATAGTCTAAAAAGAACACTTCATATATATACCATGGCAGAAACATATGCTAGTTTGCTCTCTCTATATATACAAAGGAAACTTGCAGAGAGATGGAGACAATGATACAAAACCAACATCAAGAATCCATTTCAACTCATCAAATACGCGCTAACTAAACTCCAGCAGACTGACTCGAACAACAAAGAGTACGCCCATATCTCTAAAGTATTCAGCTAGATATGCAGGAAAAAAAAAGCATATACTCACCCTTCTATCATTCCTTGCATGTGACTGCCGAATGAAGAATCGATGGCAGAAGATTATTGCTGTAGCTATTGTAACCTGAGGACTGTATTAAAAAACTATATCAGTCGCATTCACTGAGAGAGCTAAAAGTGAAAACTAACAGCGCAGATGAAACCATGTCTACATGAAGAAGGATTAAGACTAAGTAGAGTGTTCACCCCTATTAACTTAATTTCACAATAACATTAAAGGACTATTGACATATATAATCCAAAGGTATCCCATCAGTTTCATCAATTTTTGTTGCCAATAGCTCTGACTAGGTTATTGACGCAAAATGGAGGCAACTCTCATGGTTGGAGTAACTTTCATGTCCTAGACCAAGTTTGCTAGAATTCTAGGGAGCATGCACATCACAAAGTATGAAGCTGAAATAGATAGGTGAGAACATTACACTATTACTTACACTTTTAATCTCATGCCCAAGTCCTGCAAAAATGTACAGTACGACTTCCGGAGGTATGTTTCTTTCTTTAAGTCAATACTATCCAACCTTGATGGTGAGTTTTCTTCTATTTCTTTTCTTCCAAAATACCAGCGAGCACCCTCGTCTTGCTTATCATTCGAATTCCTCGAGGAAGTTGAAATGCCACTTTCATTGTATGAACATTCCCCACCTAATACTCCAGCCATTGGTATATTTTCGAGCCCGACCTAGCAAAAGCAGAACAAATGCATGTTATAACCGTGATCAGGTTGGTTTTAAAACTGATAAAATGAGCTATACTATAAAGGGTACAACTCTAAGAGATGCAATACAAAGTAGTTTGCTTATCCATGAGCAGAGATATTATACCTGCTCAAAATTTGTTCTCAGCAACTGAAGCTAGAGGATTTTTCAGTCTTTGCGTCAAAACTTTGTACTGAATAAGAAATGCAAGCTCTTTAGGTAACTGAAAGAAGATAAATCAACAGGGTAAAGTCAATGACGAAGAATGAACATTATGCAATACAATACAATGAACAAAGTGGATAAATATGCAAACCCTAATGACAATAAACGTGAGAAGAAGCAATAGTATCGACCAATTTGAGCTAAGCCCACGTATCCAGAACAATTTTGAAATCGAAATTTTACACTGTGAGCAGCTAAATAGACATAATCGAACAATTCTCCATCGAAATTTTCAATTTTTTTTTCACAGAAGAATCCGAGAAACCCAAAAATTACGAAACGAATTTGAGAATATGTAAATTGGGAAGATTAAAGGAACGATTCAGAGATTGAGATTGAAAAAAACGCAAAAATAGATCCGAAAGATGAGAAAGTTGGTGAAAAATCCAACAAATCCGAGAAAATCGAGAAAACCAACGGAAAATTGAAAAAGCCTAACTTAATCGGAAACAATACGCACCTGGATATCGCTTCTTAGATCGCTAATTGAAGAGGGAGATAGCTTTGTTCGTCAAACCCTAACTCTGGAGAAACGCGAGATACGAGAGAAATGGAAAGATGGGATTTTTGACGAATATACCAATGTATTTGTTAAAATAAAACATTTGGGGAAAAAGTGAAAACGTTCGAGAACTATAGGGACGGAAAAATGGAAAATATTAGTTTAGTGGACCCCACTTTGATTAATTGGTTCACGTTCAAGAAAAAAAAAAAATATATATATATATATGTTTAATTCGGATATAAACTGTCTAATTTGATCATAAAATCAATTTTATCATGATAAAGTTAAACAAGATTATTTTTAAATTATTTGTTTCTTTGTCAATTGAAACTTTTATATATCAAACAATCCTACTTTTCACTTTTCATGTTCCAAATTGTACAAAGCACACATTTTTAACACAAAATAAAGCTGAAAAGGGTTTAAAAAGTTTGGACATTTCACAATGAAGATGATAGGAGAAGAAGAACTTCCTTTGTTCATACTGTTACTTTTCCTAATCTAGATGCAAAATATTCATATACAATAATCATAAAAGAGATAATCCTAAAAACATTGATTGTTACTTCTTGTTTCACACTTTGATTCCACCACTTGCCTCTGCATAATCATCTGTCTTAAGCTTCTTTAAAACCCTCTCTTCTACTTCAAAATCAGAATTTGCAATTCCTCTAGCAGCATCTTGGGACCTTTCAACCCCTCTTTTCGCTCTTTCTTCTGCTTGATTCGCCACATTTCCGCAATCGGAATCAACCATTCTTGATGGACTATGGCCAACATTAACAGTTAGTGAATCATCTCCCTTTGCATTCGTGTTTATTGCTTCCGGTGTTTTCTCTTTCGCGTTCTCGGTTGCAATAAAACTCTGATGGCAATTCCGACAACGCAAAGTCTTGTTGAAATAAAATACCCTCACATACTCATAT
This sequence comes from Draba incana, assembly GCA_963576765.1. NCBI lineage: Eukaryota > Viridiplantae > Streptophyta > Magnoliopsida > Brassicales > Brassicaceae > Draba > Draba incana. Next base: position 2,525,189 of record OY755210.1, on the reverse strand, counting down.
TCTATCTTGCAGTTCTTGCACATTGTCCAGAATGTACCGACTTTCGAAGTGGGCTTATTGCTTCTTGCTTTACCATTTCGAACCCCACTCGAACTAGGTTTGTTCGGTGATGGTTGTTTCTGCTGGTTTTGTGCTTGTTGTTGCTGGTTTGGTGGTTGCTTCGGCTGGCTTGTTGGTTGTTTCTGCTGGTTTGGTGTTTGTTGTTGCTGGCTTGGTGGTTGCTTCGGCTGGCTTGGTGGTTGCTTTGGCTGGCTTGGTGGTTGTTGCTGCTGCTTTGGTTGTTGTTTCCGCTGGTTTGGTTGTTGTTTCGGCTGGTTTGGAGGCGGTTTAGGCTGGTTTGGTGGTTGTTTAGGCTTCCGAGTCTTTCTCGGTTTAACTTCTTTCGATTTCCTCTTCTGATCATAAGCAATTCTCTTAACCTTATCAGACAACAAACACCAAGCTTCCGAAACCAATTTAAACGCTTCTTCAGCGCCTTTACACTTGTTCTTATCCGGATGAAGCAAAAGAGCCAACTTCTTGTATTGTTTCTTCACTACTTCATCATTAGCCAACGGATCAACACCGAGAATTCCATACCAATCTGACTCTCCTCCGCTGATTTTGTTACCTGCCGTGATATAAACATCGATCATCATCACCACCTGCTTCAAACCTTCGAGGTTCGGGTATAAATTTTGAGCCTTTTCTACAAATTTCTTCGCCCCGTCGTAATCATTCTCTGTAACTTTCCTCTTGGCAATATCCATTGCCCTTATAGCTTCCTCTCTGTTGCATTCCATGTCTTGGTAGACTACAGAATACGATTTCGCACCGGACAATCAAACGAAATGATTACATAAGCAAAACCATACATGCAAAATCACTAAGTCAGAAGAACAAGTCTAAAATTCACAAAATAATCATACCAAATCACAAACTGTTTTGAAGCAATCGATACAAATATAAACCCATAAACAGTAACAGTAAGTAACATGTTAATTTCAACAATGCAAATCACTAAGTTATTAGAACAAGTCATTAACCCAAGATTTCTCAAGTTAAAAGTATCTAAAAGCCACAAAATTTCACACAAATTACAAACAGATATGTCGAAATTCGGGTAAACCTAAAGATACACAAAACCCATAAGAAAAAAGATGAAACTTTAGGATTCTCGGGTAAATCAAAATCATCTTACCAGTAAGAAAAAGGCCAGATTTTGATGGAGACTCACTTATGAACCCAGCAATATTGTGATTTGGGTTATCGTCTGTCTCATTGAACATGAGACTTAAACAAGCATGATTCGTTTTCATAAAAAACTAATTGGGGCAAAAGTAAAATGTTTTACGACTTGAGGGACGAAAAGAAAACTATTAGTTATTTCTTCCCTCTCTCACTCTTTTCCCCTTCCCGCGCTCTTCTGTTCCCACTCTCTCTGTTCATTCTCCATTTATTAAACACTTTTTAATGATTTCTTTTTTTTTTCTCTCTTTTGAGTTCATCTTATAACGAGGTCTATAAACGCATGCATATACGCACAAATTTTTCTTTTAAACAATATATAGCGAAAAGATGGAAAAAAAAAATATTAATAAATTAGAATATCGATGTAAATAGCACTTGTAATACATAACTACATATAAATATATTTAAATCTCACATAAGAAAACAATACAAAAACAAATATTATATTTATAAAGAGTTGAAATTTTTGATGTCAGAACCTTAAGAATAACCTTTCTTAAAAGTATTTTTGTGTTGTACTACAAAATATTGATAAAACTTATTATGTTAATTGTTGGCATGATGTGTATGCTATGCTATGATTTTATTCATATCAATAATTATTTATTCATTGAGCTTCTCAAACTTTGAGAATTTACATAGCCACAATGGAAATATACTGAAGCCCGAACTTGTTGCATCGCACATTTTCTCTTCATATATTTTGCAAAAATAGTTAATTGCAAATCTCACTTTATGTTGACTTGTGGACTTCGTATGCAGTATACTTTCACGAAGCAGGTATGAATGCAAAAATCACTAAATGGAATTAAATTTATTGTTTTAAAACAAAACTTTGGCCGAAAAAAAAACAAAACTTTGAGATGACTACATTTTTTTAAATAAAAATAGTGAAAAATATTATTTTTTTTATTAATAAATGATTTAAAAGTAATGTCCCTTTTTAATAGATTTGCTATTTTTAGTAATTAGATAAATACATACACTTAACCAATTTTATCATACATATTTATACAATAGTGGAATTCTTAAACAATTTATTATACACAAAATAAATTATGATACAGTAGCTATTTTATTAATAAATTTACTTGCTTGATTTTAAAAAAGCTAGAGACTTTTTTTTTTGTCTCCATGAGTTTTTTTTAAGTGTATTTTGTAGTGTGAGTGTTGTGTGGTTTAATTAATTGAATGAATTAAAAACTCAATCGTTTCTGGAAAAAATGGTCTTCGATGTATTAAATCATTGGATATTATTTTGTGTGTAATTCTTTTTAGACCGCAAGATTATTATATGAATGCATTTCATTATCATGTGTATTATTATTAGGGCTGGGCAAAAAATCCGTTAAAACCGATTCGATCCGTGATTCGTTTTGATCCAAACTGAAACATTCAAATATCCGCAAAGTTTCGAACCAAAACAAATACTAAAACAGGCGATCCGTCAAATACAAAGCAAATCACAAATAATATTTTTAAAAAGACCATTATCCGATCCGTATATATATACAAATACATATGTCATTTATATAAAATAACATGTAAGTCTAATATGTATGATTAGGTTTTATTGTTAACCTTTTTATTTCCACTAAATATTTAATTTTTAAGATGCTTAAATTACAAAAAATAAAAAATATTAAAATAATAACGGATCGGATTTGATAATCGCGGATATTTTAAAATTTTTTTGGATATTTGATTATTCACGGATCGATTCGGATATCCGCGGATAGCAAAAAAAATTTCGGGTATCCGAATTTCCGGATATCCAAAATTTCACGGATCCGATCGGATCGGAAAATCAAATATCCATTTAACACGGATTGGATCACGAATATCTGCATTTTCCCGGATATTTGCTTCGTGCCCAGCCCCAATTATTATTACTTTAGTTTTGGAGACCCACACATATTTCTTTTCTTTTCTAAAACGGTAAATATTTATAATAAAAAAAATGTAATTATGTTATTGCATAAGACCTACTGGAAAGTGAATCTCACGCGCTTCTCTCGTCTACGATTTTGAAGAACTTTTTCCACCACCGTCAATCGACGCCGGCGAGTCGAATCTTGTCTTTGTTCTTTCTTCTCTCGACGATACCCTTGTTTGCTCCTTCCTAGCTTTGTTCTCGCTGTGTCGCTTTTTCTAGCTTTTTCTCAACCTATTCACCTCTAATCGTCATCACCCCTCGCCATCAACCCATTCATCGTCTCCGCTGATCTCTGTCGATCTCCATCGCTCCGTCGCCGATGGCTCTTTTTATTACAACAGTTGGTGTACTCCTCTGGCTTGCGTCGACCAAGCTAGTTGAAATCATCTCAATCGGACAAAGGGTGCGTCCCAATCTCATCCATGCAACCCTACCACTGTCCCCGCCTCCAACCTTATCACCGGTGACAACACCTTTGCCGCCGTATCTTTCACTCCCCTCGCCGCCAACAGAGATGGGCACCGATGAAACCCTAGCTGCTCTAAATGGGCTACAATTACTGATGGGCCTAGCCCACTGTGTTTATCCACCAGAAAATCCAGCGATTCAGAGCAGAAGCCCATGCTCCCTCTACTATCCAAATCGAGCTCCGGAATCAGCGTCTGCCGTTAAGCCGGAATTCCCAACTCCGCCGTAGACTCTCGCGGGCTCGTCAATGTTACAAGGTTCGTAAAATCTTATGTCCTCCACCTCAAACCTGGAGAGACCGTGCCTTCTCCACCTCGCTTTCAAAGGAAACTCGTCGGAGGACTCGCCTCCGATAAAAATTTTGAAGGAGAAGCTTCCATGGGATAGTATCCATCAATTGGAAGAGCACTCATCTATTGGTCATCAATGCTCGCCGACTGCTTCTAAGAGTAACACCATCCCCTCCGATGTGAGGATTGTCAAGTAATCTAGGTTCTTTAAAAACCCTGTAACCGCTACAAATTGGCTCAGGTCTGAATTTCTAAATTCTCAAGCTTTTCTCCGAATCAAAATAGTAAGTGGTGTAGCTTCTAGATATGATTTAGGACTAATATCTAGAGGTGGAATTACTTGCTTAGAATTGATTTGCTCTCAACGGAACTTGTTCCGGTTGATGAAACCGTATGCTCTATCCTCCTCCTTTGAGAAGAGAACCATACGGCCTATCTCCTTTTCTAGGATTGATGATTGGATTCCGGATTTAAAGCCGATCTTGTTAAGCTCTATGCTTTTGGTTAGTACCAAGCGAGCTATATGTGACCATGGTATGGTCGAGGGTGTAAAGAAAGTCTATGTCATGAGTGTCTCTCTCCATAGTTCAACAGTTCGATGTCCCGTGGACTGGGGTGTGTTTGTTGAGTTGTCGGTGGTCGGATGTGTATTGGCAAAAGCTTTGGACAAAGTATACTTCTTTCCGCATTCGTTCTCGTTTTCGGATTCAAACTTTGGCTCCCTAATTATCTTGGAGGAGTTTGCAAACAAGCTTTGTAACTTTTCTGCTTCTATAATGTTTTTAATGTTGTTAAATTTATGCTTATGTATTTTAGTCGTGGTTGATGTAATCTCGATTCTATCTGTTTCAGATTCGAACAATTTTCCCTGGTGGGAGTGTAACCGCGTAATCTGATAGAAATCCAAGTGTTGAAAAAAAAAATGTAATTAGTGCTATATGAACGGGTTTAGCGAAAACGCTTTGAGATACGCTCTGCATTTATCCTCCAACCAGAGCCTAAATGTCTCATTTTATTAATTTTTCTTTTCAATATGTGAAAACTGCTTCATCTACATTGAAACAATCACCGCAATGGTCTAATCAAAACAAGTGACAATCAATTTACATGAACGACCACATATCCTTTGTGTCATAAAATATTACAAAAAAATTAAAAAATTAAAAGCAATAGCTTAAAACTTTTGTAGTTAAGATCAAACGCTGGTTAAGAAAAAGACATTTAACCTTTCAAAGAGCTTTGGAATTGTTGTGATATTAATTTTAGTTTTGGAGAAATTACTCTTCCTTCAATATATATATTTTTTTTGTGTGCAACATCTTCTCTCGTGGGATAAAGTGTGTCTACCAAAAAAGGAAGGAGGCTTGGGGATCCGCAAGGCACACAACATGAATATGGCTTTGATTGCTAAGATTAGATGGCGGTTATTGATGGATAAAGACAGTCCCTGGGCTCGTGTTCTCCATAGCAAGTATAGAGTTGGTGATTTTAAAGATTACATGTGGTTTGGGAATAAGAGCCAATGGTCAAGCACATGACATAGCGTAGTGGCTGGGACTAGGGAGGTCATTTCAAAGGGATTTAGATGGGTGGTTAGAGATGGTAGGCGTGTTAGATTCTGGGGTGATAAGTGGATGTCAAATAAGGCTCTTGGAGATGGTGTAATGGTTCCTCTTCCGGCTCAGTTTAACAACATAAAAGCCTCGAACTTATGGAGCAACGAGATGGGATGGGACCTCAGCCGTATTGAACCATATGTAACGGTCAATACGCGTTTGGAATTGTCAGCAATTGTGTTGGATACAACAACAGGTGCAGAAGACCGTTTGTCATGGGGAGGAACTGCTAATGGGAAGTTTACCGTCTCTTCTGCCTATGAACTTTTATCCATGGACGAGGCTCTACGGCTTGATATGGAGAGGTATTATGACCGAGTTTGGCGGGTTAAGGTTCCGAAGAGAGTGCGAGTTTTCTTATGGTTAGCTTCATATCAAGTGATAATGACAAATAAGGAATGTATTCGTAGGAAGCTGAGTGATACGGAGATCTGTTAGGTTTGTAAATGGGGTGTGGAAATGATTATACACATTCTTAGAGATTGTCCGGCTATGGAGACGGTGCTCCCTCGGCGACGGAGAACATGGTTCTTTGGTCAAACATTATTTGAATGGCTGTTTTCCAATCTTGTTGATCATGGACGAGTGAATGGAGTGTCGTGGTCCACGACGTTTGCTTTGGGAGTTTGGTGGGGTTGGAAATGGAGATGTGCGAATGTTTTTGGAGGTAACAAGGTGTGTCGGGATAGGGTGAGAGTTATTATGGATATGGGGAAGGAGGTAGAGGTGGCGGAGGATAAGCGAATCGCCTTGCAAGGGAGAGTAGAAAGTATCAAGATGTTGATAACATGGGTCGCGCCACGGTTTGGGTGGTACGGACGGAGCGTCTCATGGTAATTCGGGCCTTGCGACTGCGGGAGTTGTGATCCGTAACGAGAATGGAGAGTGGTATGGTGGTTTTTCGCTTGACATCGAAAGATGTTCAACACCGTTAGCTGAGCTCTGGGGAGTGTACTATGGTTTATGTATTGTCTGGGAGAAACAGATTGAGTATCTAGAGCTGGAAGTAGATTCTAATATGGTGGTTGAATTTTTGATGACATGGATTGGAGATGAGCACCCGCTGTCTTTCCTGGTATGCTTGTGCCATGACTTCTTAAGAAAGGACTAGTCAGTCCGAATTACGCATGTGTATAGGGAGGCTAATCGTCTTGCGGATGGATTAGCAAACTATGCATTTTCTTTACCGTTAGGTTTGCATACTTTTATTTCGGTTCCAACGGATGTTGCTTTGATTTTGAGTGAAGATAGCCATGGGACTTCGTGTCTGAGGCAAGTCTGTATGTAATTGTTTTATGTAATTGTTTTCTTTAATTCATTAATAAAAAACTGGGGAATTTTCCCCGGTTCACTACCAAAAAAAAAAAAAAAATTTCTCTCTTTTTTGATTGATTGTTTTTTTATTAGGGAAAATTGATTTAAAAAGTTTTCTAAATTTAAGTTTGTCCATATACACCTTTATTTGACATTGCCAAATTTTTCTACAATTACCTTTTTTATATAAATAATTAGTTAAAATTTTTTTTTTTTTCAAACATGTAACAAATGAAATAATAAGATTTTTTTTATCAAATGTGAAAATTTTAATTTGTAACCATTAGATTAAAATTTGGATTTCTCAATTTAATCTATTTTGTATGGAATGTACATTCTGATGTCTATACATGTTCCTAAAAAGTTTAGAAAATGTAATATACCGATTGTACATCTTCTGCAACTTTTAGAATTTGAATTTGTATTTTTAACTTTGTTCTTTGTTCCAATAATTTATAGCATATGCACATTCTAAACGATTTAGTAGCAAATTTCAGAATACGTCATCTGCACGTTGGTCTATGTTCTAAAAATTTAGAGAACCACTAATATTCTAAAAATTTTAGAATCAAATTTCAGAATATGTAATATTTGCTTTGCTCTACGTTCTACAAAATGTAGAATATGCATTATTCAGTTTCTTCTATGTTCTGAAAAATTTAGAACATCAATTCTAAAATTATTTTTGAAATTCCAAAAATTTAGGAAATCAAATCTTTCAGTTAAAAAAATCAAATATTTAATTAGCTTATATTTTGCATAATTAATTCTTAAATTTGTTTTCCGAATTTCATTAAATGTATTTTCCAAAAATTAAGAAAAGAAAATATTTAAAATCTTTAATTATAAAAGAAATTTTTTGTTTTCAATTTATCCTTTATATAAGTCTAACCCTCTTAACCATTTAGTTTCTTGCATATATATATATATATTATATTTTGATATAAATTTTAAAAAGTTTAAGTTAATGTTATTAACAAATAAATAAATTTTCAGAATAAAATTAAAATAAAACTGAAATTTAATAATAAATTTAAATCAGAAAAAAATTTGAAAAGATATTTTCAAATCCTACAATTAAGGAAAAAATTTAATATTTTGGAAACAAATCATACAATTAATGAATTTAAGGGTATTAGAGGATTTTAGTTCCAACTAAAATGTATGTGACCAATCTAAACATAAAAGATGTATATCACCAAATCTAAAAAATTTTGACCTAAAAATCTAATTTTCCCTTTTTATTATGAAATATGATGTGTCGAAATACAAAATTTTTTAAGTGTCACATCCTTATGGAAGATGCTTAACTTATATAAATAAGATAACGATTAATTTATTTGGTTTTATCCAATTTATTTTTATTTTTTTAGTTTAACCATACTTTTCGACATTAAGAGCTTGATTGGTACACCCGCTATCACCCGCAAACGCAACGTTTGCGGGCGGTAGCGGTTCCTAGCGTTTGATAACAATCATAGAAAACGCTTTCAACCGCTCCGTACCGCTCCAAACAGCTCAAAACCAAAAGCTGTTTCCCTCGAGCGTTTGCGGCTGCGGGTGGTTGCGAATAAATTTATTTTTTTATTAAAAAATAAATTTAAATCTACTTAAAAATCAGAAATATATAATAAATTTATAAAAATCAAAATTTGAATATTATAATTATGAAATATATAAATAATTTGACTTTTTTAATTAGTAACCTATTATAATTTTATATTTATAAAATCTTCACACCAAAATTATCTTAATAAATTAAGATCACAAATATATATAAATCTAACAAACTAAAATTTTAAAATGTAACATTAATCTACAAAAGAAACAATTTCTCTATTAAATTCTTAACTTTAATCCAAAATAATAATAAAAATAAATTAATAATAATAATAAACAACGTATCATATACATGATTTTCGGTATTTAAATTTATTGAATTAATAATTTTTATATTTTATTACAATAATATGATTTATATATATTTTTATAACTATTTAATGTGTTTATATCGTTAATTTATTATTTAACCGCTACTGCATCCGCGGTCAACCAGTCGTAAATATCCCGCAAACGCACCAATTTTTAATTGCTGCACTAGTCGTTCAAACAGCTCATAAACGCTTAAAACCGCAACCGCCAGCTTCCGCAAACTCCCGCAACCGCAACCGCTGCGGTTACACCAGTCAGGTTCTAAATTAAGTCAATTCTCATCTCCTCCAATCATATAATTTATTTTAGTTCGTGATTGTTTTAAATTTGGGTCATACCATAGATAGACTATCTAACAAATAACTATAAATTATGCATTTTGATGATCTATTATTCCATACCCAATTATTTTTCGCAAAAATATTACTCCATAGCTAATTAATTTTCATAAAGATATGAAGTGTTTCATAGTTTTTATGTTATTTCTTGCTATGAATTTTGGGTTGAATGAAGCTGGATGTGAGCTAAATCGTATAATAATTCGAAACGATCTGGGTCCTAGAAACTCTCTCGAGTATCATTGTCGTGGCGCACATGGTCAAGATTCAGGAGTCCACACTATAGAATTTACAAGATTCGGTAGTCATGAATATATCATTGAATTCAATGATATTATTAACAGACCAGATCGAAAGGACGAAATGGAATTGTCTGTTACGCTGGGGACCTGCAAATGAGTATTATTATGATATTGAAGTATATCGAGCATCCATGAGACGTCGATGTGGTCAACTACGTGAGTGGGCTGCCAGAATAGATGGTATTTTCTTTAGAAAAGATCTCAATCAACCACAGGGAAATGTTCTTCAATGGAAAAGATCCCAAAAACCTATGTAAGTTGGTTGTTTGTTTTGAGTCTTATGAACTAAACTATAAGCCCTACTATTGCATGTGCTATACTATATAGCAAAATATGTGTTTATTTAATATTTATGTATACTGTTTCAATGTGCTAAATAATCAGCATATGTAGTGTAGTGGTTTCTGCTATTGTCGTCTATGTATCACAATTTAGATTTTTAATCTACCATAATACATTGTTTTTTTTTAAAAACCACTAGATTACTAGATTAAGACCCCCACGATCAATACGTGGCAGTGGCACATCGCCATCTATGGTCAAGTTCTTATGGATCTGTTCTTGACCCGCGACCAATTAGTACTTGACTACTGCCACATACTAGATTTCGACCCTTATTGCCACTATCATGACCCCCCCCCCCCCGACTACTAAACATATAATATGAAAGCCAATGTAAACGCTAGAACATAAAAGACTAGAAACAAAAAGTTAGGTAAATATCACGCAACTTCATTAGGCAGCTCGTGATTTTTCTTTAGGCAATATTGGTTTACATGCGATTGTGAACACATGTTTAGTATTGTACGTTAGCAAGTCGAAAGATATACAACATTACCATTTGTGCTTCTTTCTTCTCAAATAAAATCGATTTCTTTTGTACAAATACTGAGATTGATGAACTTACTCAAATTATGAAAAAAAGAAAGATGAAGAAAAGAATATTTAATTTAATACATTGATGTTTAATATTTTACATTAAATTTATGAATAACTAAATTTATTAACAGAACTGAAAAGAAAAAAATTCAAGTCGTAACGTTTGAGGATGGTGTAATGACGTGTCAGTCATATGGAAATGGACAATTTTTCTTTCATATATATATATGATTATTTGTTGTGTCATTAAATTCGATTTTAACAAAAAATATAACTTTAATTTTTATAAAGATATATGATAGATCAACTTTTATTTAAGAGTTATTAAAAGATTGTTTAGGAATAGAGAGAATGACAAAGAGAATTGAGAAACTTAACTGAACACAATCTCAACGATGGTTAATTTGGATAATAACCTTGGCCTCGTTTGAATTGTAAATCCTAGAGCAATATTGTGTAATCTTTAGGCTGACATTAAATCTGGGGTTATTTGGACTTCGGAGATAGATTTGATCCTTTGAAAGTTTGATATTTTGACAACCCAAAAACGAATCAAACAAAAGTTTGTTCCTTTAATCACATCCGTACTCAATTGAATTGTTTGAGATGAAAAACAAAAATTAACAAAAAACCCAATTCTCAGATCCTTTGACAACCCAAAAACAAATCACACAAAAATTGATCCTTTGACAACCCAAAAAGTCTGAGAAAGTTTTAGTCAAAAATTGAGATTTTATGAGAGATACAGAGAGGCATCGTTGAGAGAGGAGAGGAGGGAAAGAGAGAGAGAGAGAGAGAGAGAGAGAGAGAGAGAGAGAGAGAGACTGACTGAAAAGATGAGAAACGATGGAGAGAGAGAGGAGAGAGAGAAGGTTAATTCCGGATTTTTTTAAAATTGCACAGTTAATTTGTGTTTGACAAATGGATTATTTACGTGGGAAGATACTTTTTCCACAACATATTACACGAGTAGACACTTTTCTCGGTATGTATACTTTTTTCACTGTTATTATTTTTAAATTCCAAAATTGTCCTTCTTCTTCTTCTCCAAATTGTCCATTGTTTTCTCCATCTGAACTCTTTCGTATAAGAACAATTGTGTCTTTGAAGATGACGAAGAAGAAGAAAATGATGACGGAGAAAGGGTTGGGATTTGGATCGAAGGGGATAATAGACATGTTTCGGTGGAGGATCCATTTCTTCACGTAAGTCACGATTATTGTTCGTTTTGTGGTAATTTTGTTCCGATTGTTGATGGAATTTCAGAATTTCGATTTGGTTTCTATCTTTCATGGATTGTGTTCTGGTTGCGAATCAGTTCTTGTGTGCTTCTCTCGCTTTTAATCTAATTCGATCACTTGTTCGTGAATGTTCTGGGTTTTTAGAGTTTTTTCCTGGGTTTCATGAAATTCTGGGGTTTTAAAGTTTATATTTTGCTGGATTTTATGAAAATTTTGGGTTAGTTAGATTTTGATTTCGTCTGGGGTTGCTACAATTAAGGAAATTTTGAGGTTATTCTTTAATTTCTTTGAAAAGTCTTATTCTTTCAATTTTTGGATTTTCTGTATATAGATCTTTTAAAGACCTAAGTTCTTGATGTGGTGTGATTAGGTAAGGATTTATTGTAGTGATGAAGAACATACAGATCTTCTGCTTTTGATTTTGCAGTAGAAAGGGTACATATCCACAACATGCCGTCCACAATATGTCGTCCACCAATCCCGAGCTAATTATATAAGTGTCAATCTGAGCATGTGTGAATGTGATTGAGCAATGTTGATTTCACTTCTTTTACCAACATATAAAATCCAACATCAATTTTTTTTCTCTTCTTTCTAAAATCACACCAAATCATGTCTATTTAATTGTATCATTCTTTCATGCTCATATCTCTTCAATCATACAGTAAACCACAACTATCCACCATGATCAATCCATGGGGCACTAACCTGTACACCATCAACAAAATGGGGCACCTATCCACAACATGTCATCCACAACCTGTTCCTAATCTTACTTGCTTCCTTGTGTTATACATTTGATTAATCTCTAATGTAATCTAAACCATTTTTTTGTAAAACTTCCCGCAAAACCCATGTAAGAATGTCTCATGAGGGAACAAACCATTATTTTTTGGATTTTAGTTACTGATCTCTCAACGTATCTATTATCACATAATCCCTTACATGACAATTCACACCATAATCTGCCCATCCACCACACACATATCCACATACACGCTTCTATACTCAAATTTTCATATACACATATACACTTCTTTTTTAGTTACACAAACAAACAACTAAAAGGATTCATTTTTCACAAAAGTAGTAATACATATCATCCATCCCAACATTCAAAGGCATACCCTAAAGCTAACACATAACAAAATCAATCCAAAAATAAATTTCATCCATATGAAGCTGTCCACCAAAGACTGTCCATCAAACACCGTCCGTTTTGGAATCTCGTTATCAGTTTCTTCAATCTCAGGAGGTTGAAAACCTATAATCAAACACAATTCATCATATGAAATCAACACGAACACAATTTAACTCCAAATTTAATCAACAAATCTCACATTTAACCTCACCATGAATCAGATCATGCATTATTTACGTTCACAGCCCATCCACCGTAACCATATCCACACACCCCCTTCCATACTGCAATTTAAAAGGGCAGAAAATACTTAAAACATTATTATGCGATTTTAACACAGATCTACATTACTTGCAGGAGATACTCAATCATATATACCAAAAGAACACAAACAACTAAAATGATTCAATTTTTTCACAACAGTAGTAATATAATTCATCCAATCCAAGATTCAAAGGCATACCCTCAAAGAGTCTCATAAATAGAATTAACCAATTGATTTACCATGAGATTTCTAGAAACTCGATCGGTTTTTACCATGAAGTCTTTGAACCCATCCACCAAATTGTTCTTCCTTAGATTCAGAAAAATAGAGTCACGGTGGATTTGATTTGATTTCTTCTTCTCTATTCAAGTCGTTTCCATAGACACAAGTAAGCACTTACCGGTTTTCGCAAAAATAATAAGAAGATGGTCAGCGCAACATCATCGCGACGGAGTCGAAGAAGAAGATGAGAGCAACAGAGTCACGGTGGAGGAGGAAGAAGAAAAGAAGAATGCGTTGGAAAGAAAAACTAATTTTTCAGATCTATAATTATTGGTGAATGAGTTAATTAAGAAGGGTTTTGTTGTCTTTAACCACCAAAAAAGTATAGTTACCTTAGAAAGTCTGTTAAATGCAATAGAAAGTTGGAAAAGTATCTATTAGAGAAAATAACCCTTGACAAATTATGATGTTTTCCTTTGCTGTACAATGCAAATACTCTTTATTTAAAGACTAATATACATATTAATTTCCCTTAATATAAATATGGTTTAATTTTTGGATCAATTATTGTAATTCAGTTCGAATCGAATATGTTTATGAGGATTCAATAAAGAGAATGTGGTTGCTTTTCGTTTGCTTCACAATGGCTTTTGTGATTGTTTCCTCCGGCGAAAATTGTCTTTTGTTGAAAATTCTCTAATTTCGAACAATTCAGAGATTCCATAGAATCCATAGAAAAATAGGTCCTCATCATATATCTGTGTATATACGTTCATTCGCCTTGATCCATGCCTACGTTTTGTACCTAGACTTTAGTAGTTAGCCTAATTCAACATGATGAAATTAATTTCTCTCATTTTTTAGGGTTAATTTACATAATAGCAAAAAGAAAAAAAGGAAACTAACAAAAAGTAACAAATGTAACATAATCCTATCCATTAAAATTAGGTTAATTGGTTAGATTTTCAATTATAATTTTATTTTTTTGGTTACTCACCCCAATAGGTAACTGCGATCTCCGATCTCCTTACCAACACTTATTACTACTACAAGACTACAACATTCACCATTACCTTATTTTAGAATGACCTGTAGTTTTACAAACACTCTTTACTTATTCTACTCAGTCTTGGATCATGGTTCTAACAAAACCATAATACTACTCTCATAAGTTTTTATTTCCAAACTCAAATTCTTCAAGGTTCCACTTTTGACTCACTCAATAAGATCAAGTAATTTGAGATTCTTGTAAAGATAAGACATATATATCCCTCAACTTCTTTACCTGCAAAAACTAGCTGAATTTATTTTTTACCTAAACTACCAACTAATTTTGATGAGAATCCATGAAAGGCTTGATGAATCTACCTGTCCTAACACACACACACACACACACCAAAACCATTAACTTTAAACCAAGATTTTAATTAGATGTTAACATGTGTTTAGCTCTGTAACGTTTAGTGAAGATTAAGTCTTTGTGTTTAAGACTAAGTTATGATAAGTGGGCCTTGGTGAGTTTGGATTGTTCTGGTTTTAGGCAAGTCCAAACTAGATTAGGTTTTCCCTTATGTTAAGTCGGTTTAATCTCTTGTTTACTATAAAAGAGATTAAGTTGTTAGACTTGGTAATCACGACATTATCTTCTTCCTCGAGTATTATCTCTGCATTAGAGAGCTTGATCTTCTTTGATAGTGAATTGCTGGTCTTAGCCGGCTCCAGAGCAGTAGTTTTACACCATATCGGTGGCGAAGCTCTGGGTAACCAAAACCGTGTGTCTTGCTTATTATACTTGCTTATTCATTTACTAGTTCGTGTGAGTTGATTAAAAGTTCATCGTTGGAGTAGTTATAGATCAAGCGTTTGAGTTTGATTGGCATAAATCCTCAACAATTGGTATCAGAGCTTTGGCTCAAGGTCTTAATGTCAAACCCTAGGATTGAGGTGGAGAGGTTCGATGGCTCCGGTGATTTTCAGATCTGGAAGATCAGGATGATGGCAAACTTGGTATTCTTGGTTTGAAGGATATACTCACAGATGAAACGTTTATGAGGGAAGTTCCCTTGACGAAGGTAGAAGAAAAGAAGCCTGTAGTAACGGATCCATCTCAGACCGATGATCCAACAGTTGGAAAACGACTCTATCGACTTCAGCGGTGCAAGTTACTCCAGGTATGAAGTTAGTTCCTGACCCTGATAAGGTTAAGCAATCAGATAGAGCAAAGAACTTGATTATCTTGCATGTAAGTGATAATGTTCTTAGGAAGATTCAACACTGTGAAACTGCGGCTGCTATGTGGTCTCTTCTTGACCGGTTATACATGGCAACTAGCTTGCCAAATAGAATTTATATGCAACTGAAATTCTACATGTTCAAGACTGATGAGTCAAGGTATGTGGATGCTAATGTGGATGAATTTCTTAAGATTATTGCAGAGCTATACAGTCTTCATGTTAGTGTGTCTGAAGAAGTGCAAACAATATTGTTCTTGAGCTCATTACCTACTAGTTTTGATCAACTAAAGCATACATTGAAGTATGGTAGAGATTCTCTGACTTTGGAGGAAGTTATCTCTTCGGCTAAGTCACGAGACAGAGAGTTGGCTGAGAAACTAGGTGAGAGAGGTCAGGCTTCTGCATTATACACGAAGAAGAGAGGAAGGCAGTATAACAGGGGTCAACCAAATCAGAATGGAAGATCTAGGAGTAGGTCCAAGACCGACTCTAAGGTGATTTGTTGGTACTGCAGGAAGGAAGGACATCTAAAGAAGGATTGCTTTGCAAGAAAGAAAAGGTATGAAAGTGATGTTGATGGTGAAGCTGGTGTGCTAGTAGAACAGCTTGAAACTGGTACGGTGTTGAATGTATCAGAAGCTGATTGTAATGATAACTGGGTGATTGATTTTGGATGTACATATTACATCACTTCCAGAAGAGATTGGTTCTTTGAATTTGAAGAAAAAGGATCCTGTAAGATTTTACTTGGTGATTTCAGGACTGTTGAATCACAAGGCACCGGGACTATCAGGATTAATACTCATGGAGGCTCCATCAAGGTGCTTCAGAATGTGAGGTATGTGCCGAATCTTAGAAGAAATTTGATCTCCACTCCTACTTTGGATAAGTTAGGTTTTCACCATACTGGTGGTGATGGTAAAAGATATTTCACAAGAAAAGAAAGGTAGCTTTAAGAGCAGCTATACAGAATGAATTGTATGTCTTGGACGGTGAGACTGTTACTGGTGAAGTATGTCAGCTTGAAAATAAAACGGGACCTGTTCCAGTGTGGCATAGTCGACTTGGCCTCATGAGTTACAAGAATATGCAAGTTCTGGTTAGAGAAAGTGTTCTTAAAAGGAAAGAGATCAAAAATGAGTTCTTCTGTGACACCCCGATTTCAGGGCATATATGAGTATATGCGGTAATGCGGAGAGGCTTAAAAGAATTGATTTGGCTACCTATATCACCAAAGTGCACTTATCTTTTCGGTCACATGTCTTGAGAGAACTCCAGAGTTAAGCGTGCTTGAGCTGGATTAGTTTCAAGATGGGTGACCTACTGGGAAGTCATTTCCAGTATCGTGTGAGTGAGGTCAAAAACACAAGAAAAGATCGCATGGTGATTTGCAGGGTCAGTAAACATGACTTCCGAGCCTCCCGGACTAACGTACCGACCGTCGGACATAGGTGGGCCCATGGGCCGAGAGTGGACGTGGGGCCCACTGGAAGATGAGGATTTCTTCTGAAGGGATGAGGATTTCCCCTGTATGTCATTGAGAGATGAGGATTTCTCTCGAGGGGATGAGGATTTCTCCCATGGCGGCGGTCGGGCGTTACAAGTGGTATCAGAGCGAACCCTGACAACTGTGTGCTGTCGGGGTAACGATCTTGGTATGCGCAACGAGGACGTTGCGATCTGTTAGTGGGGGTGATTGTGACACCCCGATTTCAGGGCATATATGAGTATATGCGGTAATGCGGAGAGGCTTAAAAGAATTGATTTGGCTACCTATATCACCAAAGTGCACTTATCTTTTCGGTCACAGGTCTTGAGAGAACTCCAGAGTTAAGCGTGCTTGAGCTGGATTAGTTTCAAGATGGGTGACCTACTGGGAAGTCATTTCCAGTATCGTGTGAGTGAGGTCAAAAACACGAGAAAAGATCGCGTGGTGATTTGCAGGGTCAGTAAACATGACTTCCGAGCCTCCCGGACTAACCTACCGACCGTCGGACATAGGTGGGCCCATGGGCCGAGAGTGGACGTGGGGCCCACTGGAAGATGAGGATTTCTTCTGAGGGGATGAGGATTTCCCCTGTATGTCATTGAGAGATGAGGATTTCTCTCGAGGGGATGAGGATTTCTCCCATGACGGCGGTCGGGCGTTACATCTTCTGCGAGCATTGTGTGTTAGGAAAAGCCAAGAGAGTGAGTTTTGAGTATGGAAAGCATGATTCAACTCATATATTGGAATACGTTCATTGTGACCTATGGGGTTCTCTGAATGTTGAAGCTTCTGAGTCAGGATGTCACTACTTCTTGTCCATTATTGATGACTATTCAAGAAAGGTGTGGATTTACTTTCTTAAGTCTAAGAATGAAACCTTTTCTAATTTTAAAGAATGTCAAGCCTTTGTTGAGACTAAAATGGATAGAAAGGTTAAGTGTTTAAGAACGGATAATGGACTTGAGTTTTGTAATAAAGGTTTTGATGATCATTGTAAAGCTCATGGGATAGAGAGACATCAAACATGTGCCTATACCCCTCAACAAAACGGTGTAGCTGAGAGAATGAACATAACGATTATGGAGAAAGTAAGGTGTTTATTGAATGAGTCTGGTTTAAATGAAAGCTTCCGGGCTGAGGCAGCTGTTGTGTCCATCGTCTGTGATTGGTTTTAAAGCTCCAGAAGAGTTATGGTTAAGTAAGAAGCCATGATACAAACATCTTAAGAAGTTTGGATCATTTGCTTATGTTTACATGGATCAAGCGAAGCTGAAGCCAAGAGCTGTTAAAGGAATATTCATTGGTTATCCTCCAGGTACCAAAGGGTATAAGATATGGCTACTTGATGAAAAGAAGTGCATTGTAAGCAGGAATGTGAAGTTTCATGAGAAGATGGTTTATAAGGATTTAAATGAATCGTTTGAAAATCAGAAGAAATCTACTAAGAAGATTGTTTCAGAAATTAAAACATCGGGTTGGTTAAAGAAGAACCGAGTTCCATCTCAAGGTGGAGCAAAGTTGGTAGATGTCATAGAGGCTGAGAGTTCAAAAGAGAATGAATCTGTAACCGATAGTACTGAGGATGAGGTAAGTACTCCTCGAGGTGGAGTTATATCAGAAGTTGTTGATCTAAGTGATGATAATAAAGGAGAAGAAAAACTTGGACTTAAATCTGTTTTGAACAAACAAAGTATGTCTAGATTTCCTGAAAGACCTAAAAGGATTGTCAAGAAACCTGCAAGGTTGATAGAGGAGAGTGGTTTTTCATATGCTTTAGCTATGGAAGATCTTTCTACCGAAGATGGAGTTTTAGCTTTTGCATTTGCTGCAGCCAAACTTATTGAAGCAAATGAGCCACAGAGTTTTGCAGAAGCTATGGAAAGTATTGATAAGGAGTTGTGGACCGTAGCTTGTTTTGAAGAAAAAGATTCTCTAAACAGGAATAAGACTTGGATTTTGGTTCCTAGACCTGAAGGAAGACATATTATAAGTTGTATATGGTTGTTTAAACTGAAACCTGGAATTGTGGAGACAGAGCCACCGAGACATAAGGCTAGGCTCGTCGCTCGTGGTTTTACATAACGAGAAGGAATTGATTATCAAGAGGTTTTCGCTCCTGTGTTTAAGCATGTGTCCATAAGAACATTGCTTTCAGTTGTAGTGAATGTAGACTTGGAACTTGAGCAAATGGATGTTAAGACAACCTTCTTACATGGTGATTTGGAGGAGGATTTGTATATGTCTCAGTTTGAGGGATTTGAGGATAAGAGACATCCGGATTATGTGTGCCTTCTCAAGAAGTCATTATATGGGCTCAAGCAATCTCCTAGTCAATGGAATAAGAAATTTGATCAAGTTATGAAACTACAAGGTTTTAAGAGAACTGAGCATGATCAGTGTGTGTATTACAAGAGAAGTGAATGAGGGAAATTTTATATATCTTTTGTTATACGTTGATGATATGCTTATAGCTAGAGCTGATATAGCTGAGGTAAAAGAGTTAAAGATGCAGTTGAGTGCTGCATTTGAAATGAATGATCTAGGTCCAGCAAGAAGGATTCTAGGTATGGATATCATTAGAGACCGAGAGAAAGAGGTTTTGTACTTGTCTCAAGCGAATATTTGAAGAAGGTAATTAAAAGTTTTAGTATGGAAGATGCTAAAGGATCTCAAACTCTGATTGGAGCTCACTTTAAATTATCTAAAGTACAAGATCAAGAAGAGTGTATTGATGCAGAGGTAACTCCCTATTCATCATCGGTCGATAGTATAATGTATGCAATGGTAGGCTCTAGGCCAGATCTAGCCTATGGACTTGGGATTGTTAGTAGATTTATGAGTAATCCAGGTCGCATTCATTGGGAAGCTGTGAAGTAGTTGCTAAGATACATTAAGAAATCGATTGATTTAAAGTTAGTATTTACTAAGACAGGAAGTATGAACGTTCAAGGTTATTGTGACTCAGATTTTGGAGCTGATTTAGACAGGAGAAGGTCTATTTCTGGATATGTGTTCACTGTAGGTGGGAATGTGGTTAGTTGGAAATCTTGTTTGCAACACGTAGTGGCGTTATCAACCACTGAGGCCGAATATATGGCTCTTATTGAAGCTGTGAAGGAAGCAATATGGCTAAGAGGTTTGCTACAAGATTACGGGTTTAAGCAAGAGAGTGCTAGTGTGTGGTGTGATTCACCAAAGTGCATTGTGCTTAGTTTTGTTCGAGACATAATTGAGGCAAAGGAAGTCGAAGTCATGAAGATTCATACAAGTAGGAACCCCGCATATATTTTGACGAAGGTGGTTCCGGTAGGTAAGTTCAATGCTGCGTTGGACTTACTTAAAGTTCTCAAGAACTAATAACAGCCGTATGGGCTCACTCGCCGGTGGTTGAAGACATGGAAGGATTCACAGAAGAATAGGAAGGTGTTTGAAGATTGGAAGGTATTAAAAGTTTCAGAGACTAAACAAGGTGGAGATTGTTAACATGTGTTTAGCTCTGTAACGTTTAGTGAAGATTAAGTCTTTGTGTTTAAGACTAAGTTATGATAAGTGGGCCTTGGTGAGTTTTGATTGTTCTGGTTTTAGGCAAGTCCAAACTAGATTAGGATATCGCTTATGTTAAGTCGGTTTAATCTCTTGTTTACTATAAAAGAGATTAAGTTGTTAGACTTGGTAATCACGGCATTATCTTCTTTCTCGAGTATTATCTCTGCATTAGAGAGCTCGATCTTCTTTGATAGTGAATTGCTGGTCTTAGCCGGCTCCAGAGCAGTAGTTTTACACCATATCGGTGGCGAAGCTCTGGGTAACCAAAACCGTGTGTCTTGCTTATTATACTTGCTTATTCGTTTACTAGTTCGTGTGAGTTGATTTAAAAGTTAATCGTTGGAGTAGTTATAGATCAAGCGTTTGAGTTTGATTGGCATAAATCCTCAACATTAGAGGATAAGGATATTCACTTTCCAGCTGGTTCTTCTCTTTATGGCTGCAAATTTTAGCTCGGCGATGTGCATCACCTAGTCCTTGTTCATGCTCAAGATTAGATTAAGACAATGAAAAGGAAGATATTAGTAAGATTCTACTTGTTAAAAAAACTTGGAAACGTAACACACAATTGGTGATAAGTGGAGCCACACTTTACTAAATTTTCCTTCATCAAATAAATCAAGAAACCAAATTTAATCAAAAAAAAAAAAAAAATCCATTAAAAGATAAAAAGCAGGATTATTCAACTTCAAAAAATGTCTTACTTCTTATTTCACATCCGTGATCGGTTTCTTGAAAACCATAGTTTGCGATTCTTGTTTTCATCGGTTTCTTGGAAAGACTCTTTCTTGATTTGCACTATTACATGTTGAATTTGAAGAACAAGAAGTATCACTTGTGCTTTTGCTCGTTGATTCTTCTCCTTCTCGGTAAAGAGTTTATGAGAATCTATAGACTGGCCTCCCATCAGTTACCTCTGGAATTATCTCTGTCGCAACGAAATCCAGATCACAGTTTCGACAAGACAAAGTTTTGTTTAGACAATTAGCCTTTCCAAATTGACAATATGTATAGCATCTATTGCATACTGTCCAAAACGTATCAACGTACTCACTTTTAGGCTCATTACTTCTCGGTTTCTCCTCTCGATCCCAATTACCATAACTTCTCGGTTCCTCCTCTTCTTCTTTCGTATTTCGATCCCATTTACCATAATTTCTCATATCCTCCTCTTCTTTCGCTTCTCGATATTGCCAATTATCATAACTTCTCGGATCATTGTCTTCTTCTTCGGCATAATAATCTGGTTTCTCATGTGACTTTGGTGGTGGTTTCTGCTTCTTCCAAGTCTTCTTTGATTTCTGCTTCTTCCAACTCTTATTTTCCGGTTTTACTTGTTTCGATTTCCTCTTTTGATCATAAGCCTGTCTCTTATCTTTATCGGATAAAAGAGGCCAAGCTTCTAAAACCAGCTTAAACGCTTCTTCTGCGCCGTGGAACTTGTTCTTGTCCGGATGAATCAAAAGAGCTAATTTCTTGTATTGTTTCTTCACTGTTTCTTCATTAGCTAAAGGATCGACACCGAGGATTTCGTACCAATCTGATTCTTCTCCTTTTCCTGTCTTTGATGCAGAGATATAAACATCGATCATCATTAATACTTGATTTAAACCGTCGAGTTTTTAATACAAGTTTTGAGCCTTGTGAACCAATTTCTTGGCTCCTACGTAATCATTCTTTGCAAGTTTCTTCTCAGCAATATCCATTGCTTTTCTACCTTCAACCTTATTAGTTTCCATGGCAATTTACTGATCTAAAGCAACAAAACGATCACACAAGTCAGAGAGACGAATATGCTATGATTCGATGGATATAGTCATATGACAAAACACATCAAATAAGAAACTTTGGGAAGTCGCGTGTCCAGCAAGAAGACAAAGTATCTTCTGATTTTCTTGGAGACCTTATTAACCCTAAAAAAACCCTAGAGTCACCAGAAGCGTAAAGAAGAGGAAACAGAGAGGAAAATAAAAGGGTCTTACTTACAAGAAGCAAACACTACAAGAAAACAGGCTTTTTACGACTACATTTGGCGACTAAATCTGTAGTCGTAAATTTGGCGACTAAGTGGCTACTGCTAAGCGACTATGTTACGTCTACACAAATTTAGTCGTATATTAGTCGGTGTAATGCGACTACAAAAAGTAGTCGTAAAAGTGGTCGTAAATTAGCGACTAATTTATGACTAAATGTCACCCGGAGAAAATAGTCGTAACATAGTCGCTAATTTGGCGACTAATATGCGACTGAAACGGCGAGTCGTAAAATAGTCGTAAAACAGTCGTAACGTATGAGAAAAAAACATGGTTTAGGCATGAGGTTTGGGGTTTAGAGTATAGGGTATAAAGATATGTCATACTACTTTTTCAAGGTCTATTAACAATATAAATTATTGTTTCATAAATACATAAGTTTTATAGTTTTAAATATTTATGGATTAGTGACTGTTTTGTTTAGGGTTTAGGGTTTCACACTTGTAAGATATTTTTTCAAATATTTCAATTAAGAAAACAATTTTGATTACCATAGAATATTCAAAGGAACATAACTTGCCCTCAAATTGGTTATGAGTGAAAATGGTTTGGAAAAATGGGTAATGGTGGTTCAATTTCTCAATTACAGATCTTATGTGTCGTTTACTTGTTTGATCCAGGATCGTTATCTTCGAATTGTCTATGACGAGTTTTCTACATATTTCTATGGTTTTCGAAGATTCGTTAGTTTTGTGTAAAATCGGATGTTTTCTTGGAAGATTTGATTACCTCTATGGTCTCAAGAAAGAAAAACAAATGGATTTGATGTCAAATGAACTGAACTTTAAGCTTTTTATGCACATTGAATATCTAATAAATTATTGATTTAGGGTATAAGATTTATCTCCTTTTTTAGATTTTGGGGTTTAGGGTATTACCATACAAACATAGGTTTGGCCTTTTGGAATAAATTAATGTTTGGTTTAAAGTTTAGGGTAAAGGTTTTGAAGTTTGGTTTTAGAATTTAGGGTTGAGGTTTTGAGGTTTGGGTTTAGAGTATAGGGTTTAAGTTTAGGGATTCACAAGAATTTTGGATTTAAGAACAAACTAATGTTTGATTTATAGTTTCAAGTTTAGAGTATCACATTACATACATATTTTAGTATATAGAGGTTTGATTTATGGTTAAAGGTTTATGGTTCATATTTACTATAAATAAGAATAAATATATATGAGTATATATCTATTAAAAATTAGCAAAATTCGTTTTGTGTATTTATAACCCCTAAAAGCTAATACTATAAAAGTTTTTATAAATAATTTTAGGATATAGAATTTGTCATCCATTAATTTACTAGATATTGCAAAATTAATCTACTAATTAAAAAAATGCAAATAAAGATGATTGGCTTCTCATTGGTTAATCCATTGAGAGAAGGATTAGACTTCTTTTCTTATCCACCGTTGATTATATTAAAATCAACGACATACACTCTTCCTTGGCTTTTTAATTTTCCTCGTCTCACGCCTCATCCTTCGAAGAAATTGAAGCCGTTCTCGAGAAAATCTGGGATCTACACGACAAGCTTAGCGACGAGATTCACTTGATTTCGCGCTCTCATTTCCTCAAATCCGTTAAACCAACAACCAGATCGGCGAAGAGGAAAACTCACGGTGGTTCCGGCGAAGAAAAGCGACAGGGTTATGTATTCATTAAGGGATTCGCCGTCGACGATAACGACTCCACTATGCAAGAGGCGAAAAGCTTGAACGCGATTCGAACCGCTCTTGAGAACCTCGAAGACCAGCTCGAATTCTTCCATGTAAGTCGCGTTTTCTCTGATTGATTTGTGTTCGAAATCTCTAACAGATTCTCTGGTATTAGCAAATGTTAGGGAAGAGATTGTTGTGAAATTGGGATATTAGGTTGTTGATTTTGGATTTTAGCTGAAACCAATTGTATCGTAAAAGCAAATTTGTGGAAATTTAGGGTAAGGATTGAATTTGGGTATGTTTGGTTAGGTTTTTGGTTTCCTAAAGTCATTAGCTAGGGTTTACGGATTGGATATGAAAGTTCTGGGCTTGAAAACCTCTTCCAGTTTGTTAATAACAATGGCGAATTGTGCTGAAGCAACCTTATTTATATGCTTTGATTCCAAATCTTCATGATTCTTGATTTTCTTATATAATGGCTGCGAGTGATGAAGTTAATCTTATCGAAAGCAGAGTAAGTTTATTTTGGTGTTTGTGTGAATACAATCAGTGATTTTGACATGGGTCTATTTCGATTTTCCGGTTTAGTTAGCTTATTGATGTTCTTACGGCTTTGCTTTTTTGCGTTTGAGCTTATGTAGAATAGTTTGATTGGGTTACATCTGTTTATTTAAATTTGGAAGCTTTAAGGTGTTGAAACGTGTCGTTTGTTTGATGGGTTCCTTTTGGCTTTTCTTGTCTTCTTGGAATCACTTGATTAAAATCGGTAGGTTATATCAGATTTTGTATAGTTTATGATCGAATTTGAGCCTCAAATCTCAAAAAGGTTTAAACTTTGTTTCATTTCTTTGATAAAGTCTCTGTTTTGATGCTTCAGTTGAATTCAAAAGAAGCATTTTTGAGGTTTCTATATGAAAAGCTTAAGCCTTTTCATTGGTTTTGGGGGTTTCTGATTGGATTCTGTGTTTTGATGCAGACAGTGGTTCTTCTCAATACATGGGTGCTAATTTCCAACTTCAAATTAGCTTACAATCTCCTTCGGCGACCCGATGGAACGTTTAACCGACATTTAGCCTAGTTTCTAGACCGTAAAGTCAGTGCAAACGCCAATCCGTTCAACGGGGTTTTCTCCTTCGATGTTTTGATTGATCGAAGGATCAATCTTTTAAGCAGAGTCTATAGACCAGCTTATGCGGATCAAGAGCAACCTACTAGTGTTTTAGAACTCGAAAAGCCCGTTGATGGAGAGATTGTCCCTGTTATATTGTTCTTCCATGGAGGTAGCTTTGCTCTTAATGCCATGAATGGCGTTGTTTTTGGTTTCGGTTTGGTTCTTAGGAAGTTGAAGGAGAAATCATGTAATTTTAGTATGAACTTATTTTTAATTATGTAATTTTACTTTGTAATATAGTTTTTTTTATCATGGTTTCATATAATATAATAAAATATGACACTTTTCTTTTTAATATTTTAATTTTTGGAAAACAATAATCCTAGTAAATTGTAATTTAAATACAACCAATCACAATAAAATTGCTAATACAAATTAAAATGCAAATAATAGTCGCCAAATAGTCGTAAAATAGTCGTAATGTAGTCGCTAAATTTTACGACTACACTACGACTGCAACAAGAACAACTGTGTTCATGCGAATTAATCGTAAATTTGTCGTAAGATAGTCGTAAAATTAAGCTTCTATGTTACGACTACGTTACGACTACATAAAATAGTCGTAAATATAGTCGTAATTTGGCGACTATATTTACGACTATTGTAATCACCGACTAGGGATTTACGACTGCACTAATTAGTCGTAAATAGTCGTAAATCTTGATTTAGCGACTAAATTGCTACTAATATTGCAGTCGTAAAAACCCTGTTTTCTTGTAGTGAAAAGCGATCTTGTTATATATGTGATTATATGGATATTTCTGTTTTCCTTTTACAAAAAGGAGATTGCAATTGATTTC
This sequence comes from Draba incana, assembly GCA_963576765.1. Classification (NCBI taxonomy): domain Eukaryota; kingdom Viridiplantae; phylum Streptophyta; class Magnoliopsida; order Brassicales; family Brassicaceae; genus Draba; species Draba incana. Next base: position 2,499,089 of record OY755210.1, on the reverse strand, counting down.
CAGTTTCCTTATTTTAGAGTTTTACTATATTTTCAAATATTTTGGTTTGTTCAAAAATAATATATTTTTTAATTTTAAAAGTGAGAATGAAAAAGAGAAAAATAGCTAATATGCTATTGACTTGTATGTGAGCTAATGACTATACCTTAGAGTTTTGTCTCTCAGGGTTAAGAAGCAAGTACCTCATGGTTACCTCTTGTTGGTTCCAACCTCATATCTCTTCTTTTTTTGTCCTATTGGCTTAACTACCAGCTGAGTCGTATCCTCGTAGGAGGTTATTCAGCGCATTGCCGCAATAACAGTCCAGGACGTGCTGAATAACATCCCGAGAGTTGCAACTTGTTTTCTACTCACATTCTAAGGTCCCATCACAAGATGAGAGTGAAAATAAAAAGAAAATACCTTAGAAAGTTATTGAGTAATGTATTGGAGGAACCTATTGAGTGAAAAGGCATGCTTTTCAAGGTTAGGGATAATCTGCTTGGCCTGATTCAGCTCCTAGAGTTGGCTGTTCTCATCGCGTAATGAAATAGAAGTGCGCTTATCATTGATTTGATCTCCCTCCACATAGATGTTTCAGTTTCTCCACCCTGAAAACACTAGTTGAATTTGATCTAAACTATTGATTGATTTTTATGAGACTCCAAGAAAAAACTTGTTTTTTTAAAATTTTTTCAGCTAATCTCAATAAACCTGTCCAAAGCCATAGACTTTTAAACCAAGAGCTTCATCATTTGGTCCTTGTTCATGCTCAAGAGCTCCCTTCCTACTCGCGGAACCATAGACAAAGTCTTGGTGTTCCCAAGTACCAATACTTGGTGTAAGATTCGTCTTCTATGAATATGGAAACGAGACACACCAAATTATGATAAGTGGAGGCACAAAATATAACCAAAACAGATCCTTGAAAGATAAAAAGCAGAGCATTATTCTTAAACATTCATACCAAATTAAGGAAGGGGAATATTCAACTTGAAAATGTAATTAATTTTCTTACTTCAAAAGTAGAGTTTGTGGTTTTTGTTTGTCATCGGTTTTCTTGAAAAGCCTCTCTGCTTCAAGAATAGAGTTTTGGATCTCTAGCAACCGCAGCAGCAATCTCTTCAATCCCTCTATGTACTTTTCCTCCTACTCCATTTGCAAAATTTTCGCTATCAGAAGCCGAAGTTGAAGAAGAAGAAGCCTCACTTGTATTTTTGCTAGTTGATTGAGAATTGGCACTTGATTGCTCTTCCTGTTGGTAAGGAGTCAATAATCTAATATTTGGCTTTATTATCTCGGCCGCAACGAAATACTGACCACAATTTGGACAAGACAAGGTTTTGTTTAGATAATTAACTCTCCCATATTCACAAAATGTTTTGCATCTATTGCAAGCTGTCCAAAATGTACTATCTTCCACACATTTTCGCTTCTCACGTTTTGGCTCTTGATATGATTCTTTCTGCTTCTTCCAACTCTTTCTCGGTGTAACTTGTTCCGATTTCAGCTTTTCATCATAAGCAATTCTCTTAGCTTTATCGGATAAAAGAGACCAAGCTTCTAAAACCAACTTAAACGCTTCTTCTGCGCCGTGAAACTTGTTCTTGTCCGGATGAATCAAAAGGGCTAACTTCTTGTATTGTTTCTTCACTGTTTCCTCATCGGCTAAAGGATCAACACCGAGGATTTCATACCAATCAGCTTCTTTTCCTTTTCCATTCTTTGATGCAGCGATATAAACATCGATCATCATCAACATTTGTTCCAAGTTATCGAGCTTTGGATACAAAATTTGAGCCTTGTTAATGAATTTCTTGGCTCCCAAGTAATCATTCTCTGAAAATTTCTTCTCTGCAATATCCATTGCTCTTCTAGCTTCATTTTTGTTACTTTCCATGTTGTTGAAAGAGTTTTTACTTGATTTCCAAACCCTGCAATTGCAAAATCACAATACTAATAATAATAATAATAATAATAATAATAATTATAATAATCCTGTGAAGATTGAAATACTTGCTGACCAAGTCTCACCATTTCATGTTACTCAAGCCTCAGATCATCAAGTTTACCGAAGGTGAAAGTAAGTTTGCCAAGGTAAACTTATCCTTTTGGCACATTAAGAGAAAACGGCTACAAGGCATGAAAGGGCAACGTACAAGTTTGTCTCTTAGTGTCACCATTTGAAGCAACGGCTTGATTCATCTCTATGGTACGATCAAAAGCAAAAGGTAATCGCAATCAATGGCGTCTGAAAAGAGAAAGGAGGCGTTCTGCGTTTGCTTTAGGTCAGTCCATGAGCTAAGGGTGTTCTCATATAAAAGGAACATGAAGAGGAGAAGAGAGGGTGAACGGATTGATAGAGAAAGAGAGAGATTTGTATTAGTATAAGCTTTGATTACAAATTTCTCTAAGACATAGATTAGATTGAGTGTTACTCTAAGTACTAGTGAAGGGTATTAGGGTAGTACATTAATCTTATCTATTGTAACTCTATCAAATCTAGTGGATTCCGAGTATAAGACTCGGCGAGAAGTAGCTACCTTTGTTAATGGGAGTGAACTCGTTAAGTGTTGTTGTTCTTGCTTTTACGTTTCATTAACAACACTCTCTTCTCTCTACAAACACTCTAAGTTCTTATTACAACTTAAAAGACTTTCTTTTGCTCTGTTTATTGCTCTGTTCTTGTGGGAAAAACATTGATTGAGTTCTTGTGGATAATCCATTGCCTTCTCCTAGTTGTATTCTCTGTTCCTTGGTTTGTTGGTTTGTGTTTTGACAGGAAAGTAGACTCCTTTCAGGTGCACAAGTCCTAACAGAGGGGTATCAGAGCTGAGGTTGCGTAAATTTGGTTCTGGTCAGATGTAAATCTTAGAACCATGTCCTCAGCATGGATAGAGGTAGAGAAGTTCGATGGGAAAGGTGATTATACGATGTGGAAAGAAAAGCTTCTGGCTCAGCTTGACATTCTAGGCCTGAGTGTTGCTCTAAGTACAGAAAAGAAGACCGTTATAGTCACTGATGCAGCTGGAGCAGTAGTAGAAGAAACAGAAAAGAAAGAAGAGGTTTTAGAAGAGAAGAGGAGGAAAGCAAGGAGCACTATTGTGCTAAGTGTTACCGATAGAGTTCTTAGAAAGATCAAGAAAGAGCAGACTGCAGGTGCTATGTTAGAGGCTTTGGACAAGTTATACATGTCAAAAGCTCTTCCAAACAGGATCTATCTGAAACAGAAACTCTATGGTTTCAAGATGTCTGAAAGTCTATCAATTGAGAACAACATTGATGAGTTTCTACATATTATAAATGATTTGGAGAACACCAATGTCTTGATAGCTGATGAAGATCAGGCGATATTGTTACTGATGTCTCTGCCTAAAGCCTTTTGATCAGCTAAGGGATACCCTAAGATATGGTTCAGGTAGAACCACACTCTCATTAGATGAAGTTGTTTCCGCAATATACTCAAAGGAGCTTGAGTTTGGATCTAATAAGAAGAGTATCAAGGGTCAAGCTGAAGGCTTGTATGTTAAAGAAAAGAATGACATGAGAAGAAGGTCTGAGCATAAAGAGAAAGGTTCTAAGTTTCGAAGACCAAGATCCAAGTCAAAAAGCAAGAAAGGTTGCTGGATCTGTGGAGAAGAGGGACATTTTAGAAACACTTGTCCAAACAGGAACCAAGCTCAAGCTAGACAAAGAGAGACTGGTGGTAACAGAGGAGAAAACTCAAATGGAAATGGTAATCTTGTAGAGGCCATTGGCCTATACGTATCAGAGGCACTATCTTCTATAGACATAAGTCTTGAAGATGAGTGGATAATGGATACTGGTTGCAGCTACCACATGACTCACAAGCGTGAGTGGTTTGAAGAGTTAAATGAAGATGCTGGTGGATCAGTAAGGATGGGAAACAAGACGGTATCAAAGGTGAAAGGAGTTGGTTCATTCAGACTTAGAAATGAAGCTGGTTTGAGTGTGCTTCTTACAAATGTGAGATACATCCCTGAGATGGATAGAAATCTCCTGTCTTTGGGAACCTTTGAGAAAGCTGGATACAAATTTGAATCAGAAAATGGTGTGTTCAGTATCAAAGCTGGTGATCAAACTATCTTAACTGGTAGGAGATATGATACTCTATACATACTTCAATGGAAACCTAAAATTGAAGAACCACTTGGAGTTCAGAGGAAAGAAGATGATACACTGTTATGGCACAGAAGATTGGGGCACATGAGCTAAAAGAACATGAAAGTTTTACTGAAGAAAGGTCTCTTAGATAACAAGAAAGTGTCTGTCTTCAAAACCTGTGAAGAATGTATCTATGGCAGAGCTAGAAGGGTTGGTTTTACTCTAGCTCATCATGATACTAAAGAGAAACTTGAATATGTTCATTCAGACTTATGGGGAGCACCATCAGTACAATACTCTCTTGGAAAGTGTCAGTATTTCATCTCCTTCATTGATGATTATATAAGAAAAGTTTGGGTTTATTTTCTGAAAACTAAGGATGAGGCTTTTGATAAATTTGTTGAGTGGCTATCTCTGGTGGAGAACCAAAGTGAGAAGAAGCTGAGGACACTGAGAACTGACAACGGTCTTGAGTTCTGCAACCGCATCTTTGATGAGTTCTGTGGGTCAAGAGGAATTCAGAGACACAGAACCTGTGCATACACTCCACAACAAAATGGTGTGGCAGAGCGTATGAACAGAACAATTATGGAGAAAGTGAGAAGCATGCTATGTGATTCTGGTCTCCCAAAAGTTTTTTGGGCAGAAGCTGTACTCACTGCTTCTATTCTCATAAACAAGACTCCATCATCTGCTATAAACTTTGATATTCCAGACAAGAGATGGTTTGGAAAAGCTCCTGGATATAGTTATCTAAGAAGGTTTGGATGTGTGGCCTTTGCACACACAGATGATGGAAAGCTCAGTCCTAGAGCTAAGAAGGGAATTCTTCTAGGGTATCCTAGTGGAATCAAAGGATATAAACTCTGGTTGCTAGAGGAAAAGAAGTGTGTAATCAGCCGAAATGTTGTGTTTCAAGAAAATGCAACATATAAAGATGTGAAGATCAGAAAAGAAGACTCAAGAAATGGAGATAACACTTCTCAAGAGTCTTATCTTGATCTAGATCTTGATGCAGAAGATGGATTAGCTTCAGGTGGAGACCTCATCACAAGTCAGGAACCACAGAGGAATGTAAGTTCAAGCTCTGCAAGTCCTGGACCTGAAACTCCACTTACAGCATCATCACACACTCCTCAGGAAGATGATGTCACTGGAGATGATGCTTATCAATCTCCTATCAGCTATCATCTAGCAAGAGACAGAGTAAGAAGGGAAGTAAGAGCCCCAGCTAGGTTTGATGATGAAGAGTATTTTGCAGAGGCTCTTTACACTACAGAAGACGGTGGAGAAGTTGAGCCTGCAGACTACAGAGAAGCAAGGAGAAACTCAAGTTGGGATAACTGGAAACAGGGAATGGATGAGGAAATGAGATCTCTTGAGAAGAATCACACCTGGATTGTGGTTAAAAGACCAATGAATCAGAGGGTCATTGGAAGTAAATGGATTTACAAGTATAAGCTTGGTATTCCTGGAGTTGAAGAGCCAAGATTTAAAGCAAGACTTGTGGCTAAAGGATATGCCCAGAGAGAAGGAATTGACTATAATGAAGTTTTCTCACCAGTGGTTAAGCATGTATCTATAAGGATTCTGCTTTCAATTGTAGCTCAAGAAGATTTGGAGTTAGAACAGCTAGATGTTAAAACAGCATTCCTCCATGGTGAGTTACAAGAGAAGATTTACATGGTTCCTCCTGAAGGATATGAGTCATTGTTTCAAGAAGATGAAGTATGTCTTCTGAACAAGTCTCTCTACGGTCTGAAACAAGCTCCTAGGCAATGGAATGAGAAGTTTGATGCCTACATGACTGAGATTGACTTTGTAAGAAGCAATTATGATAGTTGTGCTTATATGAAGGAGCTTAGTGATGGTTCTTTGATGTATCTACTGATTTATGTGGATGATATGCTTGTGGCTGCAAGAGACAAAGAGGAAATAACTCAGCTCAAGTTGGATCTCAGTAAGAAATTCGAGATGAAGGACCTTGGAGCTGCCAAGATGATTCTAGGAATGGAGATCACTAGAGATAGAGATGCTGGGACTCTCACTCTGTCACAAGAAGGATATCTGAACAAAATCCTTCAAACCTACAACATGATGGATTCAAAGCATACCTTGACTCCCCTTGCTGCTCACATGAGAATGTGCTCTGCATCTCTGAAACAGATTGCTAAAGATGCAGATTACATGAAGTCAATGCCCTACTCTAATGCTGTGGGTAGCATAATGTATGCAATGATAGGAACAAGACCTGATCTTGCATACCCTGTTGGAGTTGTAAGTCGGTTTATGAGTCAACCAGTTGGTGATCATTGACTTGGAGTCAAGAGGATTCTGAGATACATCAAGGGAACTATGAAAACCAAGTTGGTTTACAAGAAGAGTCAAGACTTCAAGGCTATTGGATACTGTGATGCTGATTTTGCTGCTGATTTAGACAAGAGAAGATCAATCACTGGATTGGTGTTTATACTTGGTGGAAACACCATAAGCTGGAAATCAGGGCTGCAAAGAGTAGTGGCTCTGTCTACTACTGAATCAGAATACATGGCTCTAACTGAAGCAGTGAAAGAAGCTGTGTGGTTGAAAGGTTTGTTGAAGGAATTCAGATATGAGCAAAAGAATGTGGAGATCTTTTGTGATTCTCAAAGTGCTATTGCACTCTCCAATGTGCATCATGAAAGGACTAAGCACATTGATGTAAAGTATCACTATATCAGAGAAGTGATAACAAGAGGTGATATTGATGTGATGAAGATTTCAACTGAGAAGAATCCAACTGACATCTTCACAAAGACCTTGGCAGTAAGCAAGTTTCAAGCCGCATTGAACTTGCTTCAGGTCAAGTCTGAGTAATAAAACTCAGAAGAATCCGAGTCTGGAATCCTGGAACTAGATTTGAAAAGGTATTGTCTCTTTCTCCTCTCAAGCAACACTCATGGAGTTGGTATGGTCATCATGAATTTCAGGTGGAGATTTGTGAAGATTGAAATACTTGCTGACCAAGTCTCACCATTTCATGTTACTCAAGCCTCAGATCATCAAGTTTACCGAAGGTGAAAGTAAGTTTGCCAAGGTAAACTTATCCTTTTGACACATTAAGAGAAAACGGCTACAAGGCATGAAAGGGCAACGTACAAGTTTGTCTCTTAGTGTCACCATTTGAAGCAACGGCTTGATTCATCTCTATGGTACGATCAAAAGCAAAAGGTAATCGCAATCAATGGCGTCTGAAAAGAGAAAGGAGGCGTTCTGCGTTTGCTTTAGGTCAGTCCATGAGCTAAGGGTGTTCTCATATAAAAGGAACATGAAGAGGAGAAGAGAGGGTGAGCGGATTGATAGAGAAAGAGAGAGATTTGTATTAGTATAAGCTTTGATTACAAATTTCTCTAAGACATAGATTAGATTGAGTGTTACTCTAAGTACTAGTGAATGGTATTAGGGTAGTACACTAATCTTATCTATTGTAACTCTATCAAATCTAGTGGATTCCGAGTATAAGATTCGGCGAGAAGTAGCTACCCTTGTTAATGGGAGTGAAGTGTTGTTGTTCTTGCTTTTACGTTTCATTAACAACACTCTCTTCTCTCTACAAACACTCTAAGTTCTTATTACAACTTAAAAGACTTTCTTTTGCTCTGTTTATTGCTCTGTTCTTGTGGGAAAAACATTGATTGAGTTCTTGTGGATAATCCATTGCCTTCTCCTTGTTGTATTTTCTGTTCCTTGGTTTGTTGGTTTGTGTTTTGACAGGAAAGTAGACTCCTTTCAGGTGCACAAGTCCTAACAAATCCAAATTATCACACAAATCAAAGACGGAGACAAATTTGCTGCGATTCGATAGATATGACAAAACTCTTCCTCAGCGTGCTTTTGTAAAGGTAAAGGTAAAGAAGAGGATAATATAAAAGGGGCTTACAAGCAAAGAGCTATCTTCTTATAGAAGGGATTTTTTTATGGATTTCTATTTTCCTTTTACAAAAAGGAGATTGCAATGATCTCCACTTTCCTTATTTTTCTTATATTTTTTAATATTTAACATTTTGAAATAATAGCTTTAATTCCTGAATTCGAGTATAATGACTAACAACTTTAGAGTTTTGTCTAACTAATCATGGTTTCGTCTTGTTGGTTCTAAGCTCACTTCTCTTCTTTTTTGCCCTATTGGCTTAGCCAGTGAGTAGTATCCTCATAAGAGATTATTCAGGGCATTGTCGCGAATTGAACTGTTGATGCGCGTTGAATAACCTCCCTAGAGTTGCAACTCTGTTTCAATTATACTCACATTCTAAGTCCCTAAACGAGATTGAAAACAGAAACAAAATACCTCAGCAAGGTCTAGAAAAATGCATTGGAAGAGACTATTGAGTGAAAAGACATGCTTTTCAAGGTTGATTCAGCTCGCATAAGGATACAGAAGTGCGCTTTTCTTTTGTTTTATCTCCTACACATTGAATCCTTCAACTTCTCTACCTGCAAAATCTAGGTAAATTGATATTTAAACTTGACTTTGATGGAGAATCCAAGAAAAAAACTAGGTTTCTTATTTTGTTCTACCTGTCCAAAACTATAGACTTCTAAACCAAGAGCTTCATCATCTAAGGTCCTTATTCATGCTTCAAGAGCTCCCTCTCTACTCGCACAACCATAGAACAGGGTCTTGGTGTTCCCAAGTACTTCTTCTTTCAACTTGGAAACGAGACACAAGTTATGATAAGTGGAGGCATAAAGATATAACAAAAACAGATCCTTAACATTCACACCAAAAACAAAAGCAAAGTATTATTCAACTTCAAAATGTAATAAATTTTCTTACTTCTCATGACATCTGTCATAGGTTTTCTTGAAATGCCCCTCCTCTTCTTCAAAAGCAGAGTTTCGATTCTTGTTTTCATCGGTTTTCTTCAAGAATAGAGTTTTGGATCTCCACTAGCAACCGCAGCAGCAATCTCTTCAAGCCCTCTATGTACTTTTCCTCCTGCTCCATTTGCAAAATTTGCGCTATCAGAAGCCAAAGTTGAAGAAGAAGAAGCCTCACTTGTATTTTTGCTAGTTGATTGAGGATTGGCTCTTGATTCTTGTTCTTCTCGGTAAGGACTCGAGAATCTAATATTTGGCTTCATTATCTCTGTCGCAACGAAATCCTGACCACAATTTGGACAAGACAAGGTTTTGTTCAGATAATTACCTCTATCATATTCACAAAATGTTTTGCATCTATTGCAAGCTGCCCAAAATGTACTATCATTCTCACGTTTTCGCTTCTCCCGTTTTGGCTCTTGATATGGTTCTTTCTGCTTCTTCCAACTCTTTTTCGGTGTAACTTGTTCCGATTTCAGCTTTTCATCATAAGCAATTCTCTTAGCTTTATCGGATAAAAGAGACCAAGCTTCTAAAACCAACTTAAACGCTTCTTCTGCGCCGTGAAACTTGTTCTTGTCCGGATGAATCAAAAGGGCTAACTTCTTGTATTGTTTCTTCACTGTTTCCTCATCGGCTAAAGGATCAACACCGAGGATTTCATACCAATCAGCTTCTTTTCCTTTTCCATTCTTTGATGCAGCGATATAAACATCGATCATCATCAACATTTGTTCCAAGTTATCGAGCTTTGGATACAAAATTTGAGCCTTGTTAATGAATTTCTTGGCTCCCAAGTAATCATTCTCTGAAAGTTTCTTCTCTGCAATATCCATTGCTCTTCTAGCTTCAATTTTGTTACTTTCCATGTTGTTGAAAGAGTTTTTACTTGATTTCCAAACCCTGAAATTGCAAAATCACAAAATTAATAATAATTATTGTATAAAGGCATCCAAATTATCACACAAATCAAAGACGGAGACAAATTTGCTGCGATTCGATAGATATGACAAAACTCATCAAATAAGAAACCCTAGAGAGGAGGCGAGGAATGTAAGAAGATGAAACCGAGAGGAAGATATTCTCTTTATATTAATCCACAAGCACTTTAAAATATATGGAAAACTTAAAAAAATTAATTATTTTTAGATTTTTTTTTTCTATAAATATGTTGGCACTAATTGATAAATATATTTTTTTCTTTGGTCACTTTGTATTTTTTTTTTTTTGGGTCACTTTATAAATAACTGTTAATGGGACAACCTTCTTCACGTTTAGGCTAATTTTGATCCCAAATATCATAAAATCTGGCTCGTGATGATGTGGTTCTTGTGGTTTATGTTGCTTCCAAGTCTTCTTTTTCGGTTTAACTTGTTTCGACTTTTCGATATTAGCGGTTTGCAAACTGATTGATCCAACATAGAAAGCTAGACTTTCTCAAGATTAATTTTCCCAACCTTCTACATACATGTTGATAACTCATTCCTTTATTACTGTATCTTTTGGAACACAAAAAGCTTTGCAAAAGACAGGTTAGACAAATAGACAACAATTCCGTGGAGATAAAGTAACTGTTATTATACTTTAAGAAAAGAAAAAATGAAGAGATGGATGTGTTTAGTATCATACCTTTATAGCAATGAGATAAGTTTTCAGTTATATTCATTAATTTGCAGCACTGTAAATCCAAATTTTCATAAGATCAAATAAAAAACTATTCTTGATGCACAATGAAAAAGAAAGAAAACAGATTTAAACTTCTAAATACTTGTATGCCTTACTTCTTATTTCACATCTCTTCTCGGTTTCTTAAAATAACCTCTCTGTTTCAAGAACAGAGTTTGCATTTCATCTTGTCATCTTCTTCCGTATCTTTTGCTTGTTGATTGAAAATTGGTAATCTATCTGATGACTGGACTCCCATCAACGATCTCTGGAATTATCTCGGCCGCGACGAAATACTGACCGCAGTTTTGACAAGGCAATGTTTTGTTAAGATAACTAGCCTTCACAAACCTACAATATGTTCTGCATCTATTGCACACTGTCCAATACTTACTCGCTTTCTTCTTTTCTGATGAAGAATTAGGTTCCGGCTCAGGCTCAAACCATCTTTTCATTCTTCTATGTGTCGCCTTTGCGCTATCAGTTGATGAAGAAGTATCGCTTGTACTTTTTCTTGTTGAGTGAAAAGAAGAACTCATTCTGATGAATGGTCTCCCATTAATTACCTCCGGAATTATGTCGGCCGCAACAAAATCTTGACCGCAGTTTTGACAAGGTAAGGTCTTGTCAAGATGTTTCTCCCTCACATATTCATAATATGTCTTGCATCTGTTGCACATCGTCCAAAAGGTATAAACTTTCTCCTTTACAAAGGAAGAATTAGGGTTAGGGTTAGGTTTAGGCTTAGGCATAGGAGGAGGAGATCGCTCGCGCGGCTTAGGTTGAGGCTTAGGAGGAGAAGCTTGCTCTTGCGGCTTTGGTTCTCTCTTTCTCTGTTTAGCTTCTCTCGGTCTACTCGTTTGATCATAAGAAACTCTCTTAGCTTTATCAGATAACCGACAAGAAGCTTCTAAAACCAACTTAAACGCTTCTTCTGCGCCGTGAAACTTGTTCTTGTCCGGATGAAGCAAAAGAGCTAATTTTTTGTATTGCTTCTTCACTGTTTCTTCATCAGCTAAAGGATCGACACCGAGAACTCCATACCAATCAGCTTCTCTTCCTCCGTTTGATGCAGAGATATATACATGGATCATCATCAATACTTGGTTCAAACCTTCGAGCTCTGGACACAAATTATGAGCCTTGTAAACGAATTTCTTAGCTCCCACGTAATCATTCTCTGAAAGTTTTCTCTCTGCAATATCCATTGCTCTTCTAGCTTCTTCCTTGTTGTATTCCATGTTGTTGAGAGTAGTCTTTAGCCCTAAATTTCAATGAAGTTACCACGAATTATCATGAAATTCGTTGAACAGAACAAAACCCAAAAAGAAAGAAACTTTGGCAAAAATATCTGCTTTTGAAACCCTAGAGACGTGTGAGAAACAAAAGCAGAGGATGAAGAACAAGCTTCGTGTATATATTTATGTATAAACGATTTTATGGAATTTTCCTTTTACATGAAGGAGATTGATTTCCTTTTTATATATTTTTTTTTCACGGAAAATGGAAATTAGGAAATTTAGAAATAGTAAAAATGTATGGAAAAGAAAAAATTAAAAAACACCCAAAGAGTAAAAAAAAATAATAATAATGTAAATACTAATTTGTTTGATAGAATTAAAACATGACAAATCTATACCAAGAACATCACAAAGTGGTAACTTGATAAAAAATAAAGAGACATGTACACACTTTAATCTACTAACCATAATTTTTCGCAAAATATGCTTCCACAAAATCGATGACTTTCTCCTTTCCCTTTGTCGATGAACAATCAGGGTTAGGGCTAGGGCTAGGGCTAGGGTTAGGGCTAAGGTTAGGCTTATTAGAATAAACTGGCTGTGACCAAAAATTAAAAGAAGAAGCTGACTCTTGTGGCTTTGGTTTCGATTTCCGCTTTTGATCATAAGCAATTCTCTTAGAATGATTAGATAAGAGAGACCAAGCTTCTAAAACCAGCTTAAACGCTTCTTCTGCGCCTTTACACTTGTTCTTGTCCGGATGAAGCAAAAGAGCTAACTTCTTGTATCGTTTCTTCAATGCTTCATCATCCGCTAAAGGATCAACACCGAGAACTCCATACCAATCAGCATCTTCTCCTTTTCCATTCTTTGATGCAAAGATATAAACATCGATCATCATCAACAATTGCTGCAAACCCGCAAGATCTGGATCCAAATTAGGAGCTTTGTTAGCGAGTTTCTTAGCTCCCACGTAATCTTTGACTGTAAGTTTCATCTCTGCAATATCCATTGCTCTTCTAGCTTCAACTTTATTACTTTCCATGTTGTTGAGAGTGGTTTTCTTGATTTTCCAATATCTTTGTTCGTATACAGATCAAGAAACTTTTGAAAATCTCACTAAAACCTAGACGGCTAGACACGAGAGAAGAGCAAGCTTCGTGTATTTATAAGTGATTTTATGGATTTTTTTTGGTCAAAATTTTATGGATTTTCCATTTATAAAAAAGTTTCATTTCCATTTTTGTATCCGTCCTCTGTTTCTTAAGAATCGGCGTTTCTTGCGACTCCTCAAACGCTCTTTTCGATCTTTCTTGTTCTTGATTTGCGGTTATTTAGCCGTTTTGAAACTGGTCGCTACTCTATTGCTGTTGTGGAATTGGGGTTGTGAAGGTGATGAGACATTGATGCTAATCTTGTGATAAATCTACCAGCCCTAACACACACACACACACACCAAAACCCTAAAGCTGGTCCTTGTTGAACATAAACAGAGTCTTAACAACATTTGGAGATTAAAAAAAATCTTATGAGAATTAAGACAAAGGAAATTATAAAAAAAGATTGCAAAAGAAAAGTTCCCTGAAACATAAAAAAAAAAAGCAAGATTCTTCAATTCTTGATGTCTCATTCCAAAACTATTATGATAATCCCTTTTGATTCAGCACTAGAGTTTTGAGTTCCACTTGTCATCAGTCTCTGTGAAGGTCTGTAGAGTTTGGAGTTCTTGTTGTCACCAGTCTTGGGGAAGTCCTCCTTGCTTTAAGAGTAGAGTTTTGAGTAGTTGTTGTCACCAGTCTTGGGGAAGTCCTCCTTGCTTGAAGAGTAGAGTTTTGAGTAGTTGTTGTCACCAGTCTTGGGGAAGTCCTCCTTGTTTCAAGAGTAGAGTTTTGAGTAGTTGTTGTCACCGGTCTCGAGGAAGGTCTCACTGCTTCAAGAGTAGAGTTTTGAGTTCTTGTTGTAACCGGTCTCGAGGAAGGCCTCACTGCTTCAAGAGTAGAGTTTGAAGTTCTTGCTGTAACCAGTCTCGGGGAAGGCCTCCCTGCAAGAGTAGGGTTTGGAGTTTTTGTTATCATTGGTTTCTTCAAAGGCCTTGCTACTTCGTTTGTAGCAGCAGAAGCAACCAAGTTTGGCCCTACCATCTCCTCATGTCCTCTTTTCTGGCATTGTTGTGTTTGATTCACGGCATTTACGGTATTAGAACTACTGGAAGTTACTGAAAATGAACAATTCCAGTGTGCACTAAAGGTAAATGAACAATTCCAGTGTGCACTCCATTGTTGGTGAGACGATACGTTGTTGAAGGATGGCATCACAACACTTGCATTTGGAGCTGTTGCGGTTGCATTAACAGAAGAAAGAGCAGCAGCAGCAGGAAGAGTAGCAGCAGAAGCAAGAGTAGCAGCAGCAGTAGAAGCAAGAGCAGGCTTATTAGGTGGGGTTGCTAGTCTTTGCCTCCCACCAGCAGGCTTATTAGTACTTCTAGCCACAACACTCGGATTCACACTTGCATTTCGTTTCCCATTATTAGAAAGCGGCTTAGGTAGGGTTGCTGGTCTTTGCATCCCACCACTTCTAGCCCCACCACTAGGTTTCACACTCGCGTTTCTAGCTTTAGCCTTTGGATCAACACTGATACTCGCATTTTGATTCCCATTAGTAAAAGCCGGTTTACGCGGTTTTGGTGGTTTCTGCATTCCACCAGCAGCCTTATTACTTCCAGTCCCACCACTCGGATTCACACCCGCATTTTGATTCCCATTAGTAGAAGCCGGTTTACTCGAGTTTGGTGGTTTCTGCGTCACGGTCTTCGATTTCCTCTTTTGATCATAAGAAATTCTCTTAGCTTTATTGGATAAAAGAGACCAAGCTTCCGAAACCAGCTTAAACGCTTCTTCTGCTCCTTTAAGCTTGTTCTTGTCCGGATGAAGCAAAAGAGCCAACTTCTTGTATTGTTTCTTCACCGTTTCATAATCGGCTAAAGGATCAACACCGAAGATTCCATACCAATCAGCTTCTCCTCCGGTGATTTTGTTTCCTGCCGTGATATAAACATCGATCATCATCAACGCTTGCTCCAAACCGTCGAGCTTTGGATGAAAATTCTGAGCCTTGTTAACGAATTTCTTGGCTCCCACGTAATCATTCACTGAAAGTTTCTTCTCTGCAATATCCATTGCTCTTCTAGCTTCATCTTTATTACATTCCATTTTTTCCAATACCTTCTTCTCTCTAGAAAGGTTTTTTTTGTTGGAAATAAAAGTTTAAAGAGATGGAGAAAGTATTTGAGGAATTTTGGAGAGAATATAATTTTTAGGAAGTATAAGGTTTTTATTATTTAGAAACTTTTGTTGGAACAACTTAGAACAACTTTCTTGTTTGTTCTTGTTCTTGTTCAATTTTACAAATGAGAGGGGTGGAGAGCTATTTATAGCCTCCCAAAGGTCTTTCACAAAAGCTCTAGATTATTCTACTAATCTCCTTACTTCCTAGATATTTTACTAGTCTCTAGAATTCTCTACAACATCTAGATTATTATCTTCTTATCTTAGAACTCTCTAGACTTTCCTAGAACATTTTAAGGAGGTGGAGACTTAGATATTTTCTAGAGAAAACTCTAGAACATGGATCAAGTATTGGGTTGAACATTAGAGTATTGAATCATTAGCCCAATAATTATACTTGATCCAAAATCAAGTTTACCTTTCAACATTTTTAGTCACCTATAAGGCTATAAAACTAACAGAGGAGCAAAAGACTCAGGAACTAATTTTGGTATATGAAACGACTTTGATGTTTATGAAATGGTTTAACCAAAGAATTAAACAGACTTATAAGGACGAGTCTACTACTTAGGTTTGCTAAGAACAAAACGAAACTCAATAAATCATCTTCCTCAATCAAAAAACAAAAGTGTCAGTGATCAAAGTGAAACAAGTAACCAAAAACATACCTTTAATACCAAAGAGGCAAACCTGTGACAAGCGATTCCTCTAGAGATTTTGATATTTTCAGTTTTCAATTTTATTTAAGTTGAAACTCCACAAGCGTACCCTATAAGCTTCTCTTCTTCTTTTTTTTTTTCAATCAAAATAACAACCGTTGATATATACTCAGATATGATAATAAGATTTGATTTGATTTGATTTGATATCCAAAAAAAATAAAACTGGTTTGATTTTATTTGATTTGATGTCAAAAATATATATTTTGTTTTTCTTCTTTGAAAGTAGCATTGGAATATCCGGAGCTCTTCCAAAAAGGAATATCTTTTAGGGAAAATTAACGAAATAGGCTAATTTTTTTTATGAAATTAAAAGAATAGACCAAATATTTTAAAATTAAAAAAATAGTCTTTTTGATAGGTGAAATGACAATTAAACCAATCTGAAATTAACTATTGAAAGCCTAATAAAATCATTTGAAACTTGGTCGCCATTGAAAACCCAACAATGGTTTCTTCATCAACAATGGCTCCTTCTTCTCAATCTTCCAACTACAAGATTTTGTTAACAAGCTCTGATGACCAATAATTATTAGACCACTCTTCACCTCCCCTCTCGTGACTAAAACCAAAACGAAATAACAAGGTAACAAAGAAAAACAAATCGGAAGAAAAAAAAAACAAGGGTAAGATGATTTGATCACGAAGAAAACGTGTCTATGGTTCATGACGAGAGGGGGAGGTGAACTTTCTACTATTTTATTTTGATTGAATGTATTATAAGTTACAACAGAGAGATGTGGCAAATCCCAAGTCCTACGAGAGATCTTGATGTTAATGTGTGTGTTGCGTTTTAAAACGTACAGTGGTGATTGTATGTTTAAATTTGTTTTGTTCTCTTTTTTTCTGACTGTTGTGTTAATTTATTAATTGAAGATCGTAAATGAAATTGTGTTTATTTAAAAGAAAGGATAAATATGTAATTTTTAGCCTAATTATTTAATTAAAAAAGATGTGGCCTATTTTTTTAATTTTAATTCTTTTTTAGGGTATTTTCATAATTTTCCCTATCTTTTAATTGTCTTACTTTGTGAATGAAGAAATAAATATATGGATGCAAACTTCTTTTTGATCAGGAGAGTTTTTCTATTATATTGTAGAAGTAGAACCATGAGTTTTTACTTGGGAAATTGGCAAAATATAACACAAACAAAATTTATAATTAACTCAATAGCCAAAATTACTGTTCACTGTGTATAATATATATTATAGACAATTTTACCCTCGGTTCTCTTAAAGAAATATGTATTATATATTATATATCAGGGATAAAATCGTAAATTCCCCTAAATTAGTTGTTAATTTTTTAATTATATTTATTACATGGCTGTTACACTAATTATAATTCAAAATTTAGCTATTTGCCAAATTAACCCTCTTTACTTTGGTATTATTAGTTTTTTTTTTCTTTTTGCTTTGCTTCGTATGCATTTTTTTTATGAACTTTGGATGTTTCGATCTACTTTCATTGTTTTATATAAGATGACAAGACAAATAGTTGTATATGGTTATGTATTGTATATACATGTATACTCTTTGTTTTCAAAGAGCAGGAAACATAAAAAAGTGTCAAATTTCATATACAGACCTGAAAACATAAAACAATACTGTTTGAAACCATGAAGAACCAATATACTAATATGCTCTGCCCCTTTTTGTTAATTGTTTCACACAATCACAAAATTAAGAAAAGAACATATATTAGACAAAAACACTAGACTGAGCATGAGAGAGCATGAAGCCAAGAAGGGCCTTAGCGAGCAACGTACATGAGATTGGTATATCACGTCCCTCGTTACATTGATTGCAATAGCTTCTGCACTACGATTGCCAAATCAAAACACATGTTCAATGCTACAAAACTCAAAGAACAATATTCCAAGCACATGTGGCCTCACAAAACTTGTCATTGAGTTTTTTTTCTCGATTGCATTTTCTATTCTTCATTTTTGTTCATTACTTTTCCAAGTGATACAATTGATTACAAGTGTAGCCACTTTGATTAATCACCTACTATCTAACAAAAAGATTACATTTTTTTCCTTAATTAAAACATATTAAAAAAACCAGGATTCTTCGAAATTTTGATGCCTTAGTTCTTATTGACATATTTTCTTGAAAATCTTTTTTTGCTTCACAAGTAGAGTTTGGATTTCTTGAGAGGCCTCTCTTCTTCGTTTGCATTTACTGTTTCGATTAGGCCTGGGCAATCGGATATACGGTTTGGTTTCGGTTCGGTATCAATCGGTTCCGGGTATATTGAATATAGATATTTTATATCCATATAGGTACCGACTGAGATTCGGTTCGGTATCGGTTCAGTACCAATCGGTTCCGGGTCGATCTCGGTTATACCCGTAATGTCACCAAACACAATATTTAAGTTCATAATGTAGAAAACTATAAATAAAATCTCATAAACAGTAGATGAAACAAGTTCACACAAAACACAAAAGCAATACAAGATAATTTTAAACAAAGAAACAAAAAACCAAAGTAACAAAGTTTTGAAAAAAAGAGACAAAGAACACAAATAACCAACGTAGCAAAATTACAAAAACAAAGAAACAAAGAAACAAAGTATCAAACTTAAAAGTTAAAATCCAAAGCAAAGCATTACGGAAACAATTTACAAGACAAAGTGATACAAAATAAACAAAATTAAAGAGTTTGATCCTATTCAAAGTGATAAACTTTATAAGTTTCAACTCAAACATTCAAAATACGAAATAATGAAACAAGTTGTGAAACACCAAAATCTTAAAAGAATGACAGACGCTGTAATGAAACAAATCTTAAAATAGTATTTTCAGTTTGATTCTAATATTTTTTTTTATCCAAACTATCCTAAATTATCCAAAAATAGTATTTGTTTTTAATAAAAAAATAAAACAATTCACTGATATTAGCTATTTTTATCTGAACTACATACTAATACATAACAATATTTGAACTAACCGAATTAATTGTAAATATAACAAAGAAAAATTGTAAAATATACTCAAACTATGCATACATATTTATGAATTAATTTATGTTTCGGGTATTTCGGATATCTTTTCGGTTCTCGGTTCGGTATCGGTTCGGTTTTGGTTTTTTGGTTCTAGACATAAAAAACCCATCGGATATTCTTTGAAGTTCTATTCGGTTTCGGTTTGGATAATTTCGGGTCGGTTTCGGTTCTGGTTTTCGGTTTCGGTTATTTTTGCCCAGCCCTAGTTTCGATGAAGCTTCTTCTTTCCCATTACAAGAAGCTGTCTCGGTGTTATGGCTTTGATTCTCTCTTTTTCTGTTTAACTTCTTTCGCATAAAAGAGACCAATGCTTCTAAAAAACCAGCTTAAACGCCTCTTCTGTGTCGTGAAACTTGTTTTTGTCGCAAAAGAGCTTCATTATCAAACCAAAATGTTTAAATGAAGCTAGAACATTACACATTGAAGATGAAAGTAGAACTTGCTCTTGTTCCATTGTAAATTTTTGTGGGGGTCGAAACCAACACAATTAGATTTGTAAGGGTTTTGAGGAGATAGAGACTTCTAGGTTAGCTAGGGATCACAAGAGATTGAGAAAGAGTTTTTGTTATTGCTGTGTAAAAGTTTGGTACAGAGTTTTTGTATGAAATTGCGGATCCCCTTAGGGTTTCAGGCTTCATTCATGTTGATGGATCAGAGAATGCATTGGGCTGAAGATAGGATAGACGACCGAACCGACCCTGTGGTCGGGCCACAGAGGCTGAACCTGTGGTCGGTCCACAGTGCCGACCCTGTGGTCAATCCGCAGTGCCGACCCTTTGGTCGGTCCGCAGTGCCGACCCTGGGGTCGGTCCACAATGCCGACCCTGTGGTCGGTTTACTCCTGCTTCGCCTCACTCCATGATCACTTGCTTCGCTTTTCTTCGCAGTAAAACTTAGGGGCTTACTCTACCTTGCTCCTTGAAAGTTCAGAGGGTTATTTCTTCGTATGCTTGACTTTGAACGTAACTGTTGAAAGGGTAAAAACCGATCCCAACAGTTAGCCCCCCAGCTCGGTAGTGTTAGAGCTAATAGTGCCGAGGTAAAAGATGTGTCTAGATATCAGCATTAACGTTTAAAGACAAGGTGTTCGTCTGTCCTTTCTCATAGTAGTAGAGAGTGACTTTATGCAAGAGGTTTTAAGACTCTGTAAACGTTATGAAGATTTTAAGACTTCGTGCTTCCTTTGTCGAAGCTGCTGCGTTTTCTGCAGAAAAGACTTTTTCTTTCTCTCTCGAAGATTTTAAGACTCTGTATTTCCTATGGAGATTTTAAGACTCCGTGTTGCAATTGCTAACGTCAATGACGTTTCCAGGTGATTTTCGGTAGGAAGAGTGTTGTGTTCTTTTGAAAAGAACTTGACCACGAGGTAGTTTCTAGAGGAGATGACGCGGTGTCTGTAAGTGTGGTAGATCACCCTGGATCCCTTAAACCAATTGTTTGTGTATTGGTGGATAGTGGTGGATCGGCGGTGCCGTTGTGTCAAGATGACGATGTTACCGCGACCTCGACTCGGACCAATCCCACGGTCACGGTTCTGGACGAAACTGACTCCTCGGTTGCGATTTCGTGCGCGTCTAAAACCGTGGTCGTGACCGACCGTGTGATCATACCATCGTCCGATCGCGTGGTCGCACCTCCGACCGACCGCGTGGTCGCACGTTCGACCGAGCACGTGGTCGCGCCTTTAACTTCATGTGGGATTGAACCCGTGGTTGCATCCGATCGGGCCGATCGCGTGGTCGTGCCGATTGCATTGCCTGGTCGGACCGACCGCGCAGTCGCGTTGCAGCAACATACTCTCCGACTCCCGGCTCTGGCGGGAGGGCTTTTACGCTGGCGAAAGCCAAAGTTGCTGAGGTTTGATCTCTCTCCCTCCTTGTTCTTTGCTTTACTTCCTTTGGTTTTGACAACATTCTTTATGTTATTCTTTGTGCATGCAGCTCTCCACTCAACTGGATCACATGGCCTTTTGTTTTGAGGAGGACTCTCGCTCTCGTAACAATGAGCTTAGCAAGGCCAAGAAGGCCAAGGTTGAGCTCACTGAGAGGAACCGAGCCCTCGAGGACGATGTTGCTTCTGTGAAGAGAAGATCAGAGGAGTTGAGTGGAAAGTTGTCAAAAGCATCTTCGAGGCATGTGAAGGACAAGGAGGAGATTGCATTGCTTAGGAGTAAGTTAGTGGAGGCTGAGGATCTCAGGGACACTAGGATTGAGGAGGCCGTTGCTAAGGCCAAGGATGAGGCAGCTCGTAGCTTTGCTACTCGGACCAGACAGATCGCCAGGTTGCTTGTTAGGATTGAGGGGACAGCAAAAGACAACATACTGGACCTTGCTGAGATCGACGTGAACCTGGAGCTGATCGAACGTCTTCGCGGGCCTGGCAGACCGACCCTGGATGCCGCCGAGCAGCTCCTAGTTGAGAGGAAGATTCCGATCTACGATGCTCGTGATGTGTTTGATTAGCTTGTCTCTAACGTGAGGCAAGCCTTAGAGATCTCTGAGGATGATGGTGTAGCTGAAGAGGACGAGGAGGCCGATGGGTGACCATTCCTCTCTTGCTTGTGACTTAGTTTATTTTTAGTCTCTTTATGACTTTTATTTCTGAAAACCCTTATTGGATTTGATGATTTTTGGTTGTAGTGTTGGATGACTTGTATCTTTGTTAACATTATAGATCCTTGCATTGTGGAGAATGTGGGATGACTTTGTTCATGATGAACCTTGATGGTTTCGGATATAAGTACTTGCTTTAGGTGTTGTTGATGTACTTAGGAGTCCTTTAGACTGTTATATGCTTTTGTCGTGTGTTTGCCAACACTGTAAGCACTTGGTTTACCAAAGGTTTTAAGACTTCGTACTTGATTGAAGGTTTAAAGACTTCTTACTTTGTTTGCCGAAGCCACTGCGTTGCTGCAGTACGAATAAAATTTGTTGTCCTTTTGCTCATGGATGAGGCTTGTTCTTGGTCAATTTCTCATGAATGAGGCTTCTGTTGCTCATGAATGAGGCTTTGTTTGCTCATGAATGAGGCTTTGTTAAGGCTGTGAAAACGCGAATGCGCTCACGCTCTTTGTCTGCCAACGTTGCTGTTGGGCTTCTCAGAATGGTGCTGTTCTCTAGACACGTTTGTCCGAGAACCAGTTCACCCTAGATTTGACCAGAGTGCTTCCTGGGTTTCCGAGTGACACGTTCAGAACGCATTCCGAACAGAGGTCACTAGTAGCTGCATTTTACCAACGACGTTTGTTGGGTTTCTGAGTGATTAGTTGGGTTCATCCGAGGACGATTCTGAACACTGGTATTTATATAGCGCGCTGTATCCGTTGTGGATGTCATTGTGTTCGTATTTCCACACTATTGCTGTGGCCAGCAGCAATAAATACAGAACGACTCTACTCGATTAAAGCTTTGATCAATCCTTAAAGGACAAGCTGTTCTCGTGATGAGGTTTGTGTCGAGTGTTTGTGGTTTTTGACGATGATGTTGTCAATGATGTTGTCAAGGAGTGGCGTACGGGTACCCCACTCCCCCCTTTTAGACGAAAGAGGGAACTAAAGTCGTCTAGAGACTGGACGAAAACACTCACTCCCCCCCTGAAGGCGGAGGAGATCAAGTGAACTCGTACGGAACGAGGCTTAAGCGAAAACATTCACTCCCCCCCCCCCCCCGAAGGCGGAGGAGTTCATGTGGAGCTCATCCGGAGATGAGGCTTGTGCTTCGAAAAAGGTGGTGGTGTCGCAGTCTGGTTGGGTGTTTCGTTTGCTTGCTTGCTTAGCCTTCATTGTTGACTTTTGATCTTCATTGTTGACTTGTACGTAGGTGAGACAACAGACTTGGCCTTGTAGGAAAAATGCAACACGATAAACACGGCGGTGATGTTGACCGTGGCGTCGTAGCTCTAGGTGAGAGCTTTGCTCACTCTGAGTCTTTGCCGTGCTGGTGCCGTAGTCGCTGCAGATGCGTTTTGCATCCAGGAAGTGAGATAGGCGTATCAACAAGTCTGCAAGGTGGACTTGAGTGTCGATGAGCCCATGAGGTGAAGAAGTCGAGATGATGGGAGATGGAGCTCGATTTTGAGGTTGGTGAATCCCTTCTTTAACGAAGGTCAACCTCGTGCTTAAGCAAGCCCGCAAGGTGTGCTTGTGGAGAGGCTTGAGCTTGCGTGCACGATTTAATTTGGAGATCAGATTACAAGGTGGTTGCTTTCAATTGGCGAAGTGGGCGAGTTGACTCGGTGTGAGGTTCCGCGAGTGTGAGGTTCCGCGAGTGGACTCGGCGAGTGAGGTTGCGAGCTCAATCGTGAGGTGCGAGCTTGCGGCATAAGCTGAAGACGAGTGCGAGCTCGAGGTGGAGTTAGTTGAAAGCGAGCTCGCGGTGTAAGTTGAAGACGAGTGCAAGCTCGAGGTGGAATGCCGATGGCGAGGTGAATGGGTGCTACGAGCTTGCGTCGGTGGA
The DNA here is from genome assembly GCA_963576765.1 of Draba incana. Taxonomy (NCBI): domain Eukaryota; kingdom Viridiplantae; phylum Streptophyta; class Magnoliopsida; order Brassicales; family Brassicaceae; genus Draba; species Draba incana. The sequence goes on along the minus strand of OY755210.1, from coordinate 2,475,749 downwards.
TTGGGCTCGCAGACTTGGGATTCAATCAAGGGGGTTGATTAGGAGAGGATGAGCTCGCAGATTTTTAAAGACATCGAACTCGCGGAGCTTATTGGTCGTTGAAGTTGATTGGGTGAGTGTTAACTTGAGCTTGGCGAGGTAGACGAGCTGGCTTTTTCATTGAGGTAAGCGAGTCGAACGGATTGGATCGGTCTAGCTCAGGGGTGTTTGTTCGTCGTGATTGCGAACAACCTCGGTGATTTGTTGTGTAGGTGAGCTAAATTTATGCAAGAGGAGAAGTGGTGCTGATTTTGAGCTTGCGAGATCCGTATTGCGTCGCCGTGAATTTGCAATGTGGTTGCTAGACCGTGAGACTTGATCCTGTTGGTGCGAAAAGGTGGAGTTGTAGCTGCGAGTCGGTTCAGTCAAGCTTCCAAGGTGAACGAGTCGACCCACTGCGAGGCGAACGAGTCAAGCTACCAAGGTGGACGAGTCGACCCACTAACGAGGTGATCTTGGTGAGGAGACACGGCTGTAAGGTCGAGGTGAAGCTCGAGCCGAAGCGAACGAAATGACTTATTGTGAGCTTGCATCACCTAGTTGATTCGATCTTGGGAAGATCTTGCGAGGCAAGTCTGAGTTCGCACCGTTGCTCCATGGTTACTATGAACCCGCAGGTCCGTGATTCGGTGAGGTGTCATGCCTACGAGCTACCTCAAGCAGAGATTATGCTCGTGTTGTTAACTTGATTCGGAGGTGGGTCTGAGCTTGTATGACAATCTCTGCAAAATGAAAAGAGAAAAATAGCAGCGAGTTAGGCGAGTTGACTCAGTCGAGTCGCAGAGCTACAAGATTGAATTTTAGAGATTGCAAGGTAGAGAGAGAGATTCTGCTAGCAGGGTAGTCTGATTTGTTAGTGAGCTCGATTCGATGTTGACGAGGTCGCAAGGTTGAACAAGAGAAGTTGAGCTCGCGGGCTATCGTGTGAAATGAGTATGTTGTCGTAGTGATCTATTGCGACCTGCTGCGAGTGCAAGTTTCCGTTGCTCATTCGGCGAAGAGAAAAGGCAGAGGCGAGGTGGATCTTGATTTCGCAAGGCAAAAAGGTCAAATCGTGAGATGAGGAGACCTTGGCGAGCTATTCGTGCAACGATGGGCACGTGTGAAGGCAGTAAAGACGATTCAAGCTTTTGGTCACGAGGTTGCACCGAGGTGGGATGAGCTTCGTCATTGTTGTGTTGTAGAAGCGAGATTGTCCTGTTGACGCTTGAGTTTCTAGGTCTTGATTGAGAATTTTGAAGCATGCAGTGCCAAAAACGAGGCCGATTTGAAGCAAATTAGAGCTCGCAGGTTGACTAAGTGAGCTCACGAGTTGACTCAGTGAGCTTGCGATTTGGCTTAGTGAGCTCGCATCTGCCGGTCGATTTGGTTTCGAAGAGAGGAATTGGCAAGGTCGAGCTCGGCAAAGAGGAGCTCGGCGAAGAGGAGCTCGGAGAGGAGGAGCTCGGCGAGGAGGAGCTCGGCGAGGAGGAGAGCTCACGCGTTCGGAGAGTTAGCTTGTTGCATCGTTGAATTAGTGAAGTTGAATTCGAAGAAGAGAAGCTCGCTTGGCCTTGCCACGATGCTCTTGTTGTCAAAGTTGATCCTACAGAGAGGTGGAGTATGGTGGCGAGGTCGCAAGGTCATGATATCGGCTGCGAGGTTGGCAAGGCAGACGAGCTGGCTTGGTCGGAGAGATGGATTTTCGAGCCAAAATCAAAGCTTCTCCTGATTTTTCATAGATTAGGCGGAGGCGAGGTTGATTCGGAGCTGCGGCGAGGTGGATTTTTGGAACCCTTGTAAACTGTCAAGGTCGACTCCAGTTCTGGTGAGGTAGACCGAGGTGGGCTGAGTTGATGGAGCGAGGATCTTTGCGAGGTGAGAACGAGTTGATTGAATTTTGGCCTAAAACTTTGTTTCTTCAAGCCCATCAATGAGTTGTTACGAATCTCCAACCCCTTTGTCCTTTTCCTATCGCCTTGCGGGTTGAACCGTGGTTTGTATTGGCAATTTCTGAGCTCGCAGCCCCTCTATTCACCTCACTTCCCTTGCGGGTCTACGATGTGTGAGGCCAACAAGACTGGTAACGACGAGACCGGTTTGAGCTGTTATCAGGCGACGACGAAAAGCTTTCAAGTGAATTGTTTTATCCAAGATTAGAGATTTTAGCCCCCGCGATGTTCTCAGCGAAAGGCGTGTTCCGTGCTTTCTCCAATACGAAAGCGACTGATATGCTCAAATTTTCCCTGAGCTACTCTCTCAAATTAAGAGATCGTAGTAGTACTTAGGGATCGAATCCACAGGGAAAAGATTCACAGAATGAAATTCCAAATTCGAATTATGCTAAGTAAATAATGTATAATGTAAATGCATGTAAGTAAAAGAAAGCAAACGATGGTTGTTGTTGTTTAATTCAATGAAACGAAGCATTAGGCATCGGATATTTCGCAGGCATGACTCTAAATTAAGCACTAAATTACTGTCGGGATATTTATTAAGAGCTGTTCTTGAACTCAAACACGAATGTAAAGCTAATCAACTTCCGTTGCAGAAACTATCTATCCCTAGATCCCTAGATTCCAAATTCATTTGCGAATCTATTGAATCTAAACAAGCATTAAGTTCTAGTTTGATTGTTCACAGAATTCCTAAACCAAATTCCTTTGCATCTAGATAATTCTGCTCACCTATGATATTGTTCCAGCTAACAAGTAATGCTATCGCATCTATCCATCAACCTATCATATCTAATTCAGGGTGATCAATCCTAAAATAGAATTAAAACTATCAAGGTGAAGAACTCAGATTTGATTGATCCCAACAGTAATAAAGTTCTAACAATTTATCATCAGCCTTTGAAAACCCTAAACCTAACTAATGGATTACTCCGACATGACGATTGAAGCAAGCATAATAACCGAATAATACTGCATTAAAAGATAAAGATACAAAAGGGTTCGAAGATGAAATCTCTTAAAAGAGTCTGACTTGTCTCCCTAAAAGCTCTCAATCTCTCTCTTGCTAAGTCTCAATAGAATAGAACCCCCCCTCTTCATAAAATCCTAGGCAAAACTATATATACAAGAGGTAAAAATCGGATTGGACTTTAGGAGAAACGTGTGGAAACTTGGGCCCGTGAAAGATCTGTCTTCATTAAAAACACGTGTCGATCGACAGAGGTGCCTGTCGATCGACATTAGACCTTCTGTCCAAATCTTCTTGAAACGCCAAACACGTGCCGATCGACGCTCATCTTGCTCCGTCGATCGTCATAGCCTTGATCCTTTAGTCAATTTCTTTCTTGATGTTCCAAAATGTTCCAAAATCTTCCCTTTAGCTCCAATTCCATATTTACCTGCAAAGACTCTAAAAGACACAGAAAAAACCCAAAAGACTCCAAAAACATACTTATATCATGGCTTTAAATGGGTAAAAACCATGATATATCAACTCCCCCAGACTTAGCTTTTTGCTTGTCCCTAAGCAAAACAGATGTAATCACTCCTTTAGGAACCACATACCTCTGCATAGCTAACCGGTGATATTTCGATGTGTCCCTAAAAGTTTAGCAGTCCTCCGATTAAACATATACCCCTTAGAAAATCTCAGATTCTTCTGTTGCAAACCCCTTTAATCAATTAGGTGCGGTCTCATCGAGGGAATATCGATCGCTGGACCTTCTAGATTCTTTCACCTCCTTTAACACTTTCCTGCGTTTCACCCTCTCTCTTCCCTCTGAAACTGTATCCTCTTAAGGAATATCATAGAGATGCAATGCCGTTTTCTCATTTTTATTTTTTTATTTTTTTTATTTTTATTGGTGACCAAGAATATTGTGATAGCGGGTACCTCAGCAGAGGGTCCTTTACCATCTGAGCTAGAAGCTTGCACTTTTCTGCAAATTTTTTTTTACTTTCCTTGGCATCTCTATGACTTCTCTAGATCACCTCTCATTACTATTGTTCTATGAGGCTTTTGATGATGGCGGTTACCTCAGCTGAGGGTCCTTTACCACCAGATCTAGGACAGTTATATCCGTCATTGGGAAGAAGTTTCAAGAGCGGTCCTTCCTCGCTTTCAAGTGTTGAAGGCTGAATCAAGTCCTACGATAACCAATGCCCTTGACAAGAGATTTAAAGTTCATTAGGGGCAGGGTCTGCAACATCGTTTCTGGCGTTCTCCAGAAGTCTGAACTCGCTCCGTTAAACCGATCTACAATCAGTTACCCACCTAATAAAACCATCTAACTCGCGTTGATAATGGTCCATGAGTGCTGTTCAAAGCAAGTGGAAAGGGGGAGTTTCGACCCGAATAAAACATAAAAACCGGACTGACTCAATAAAAACTCAAAACAGAACACAATAATTAGCAACTACCTCCCCCAGACTTGAACAACACTGCCCCCAGTGTTATCTAGCCCGAGAGTGGCGAAAGAAATCAAAGGAAAATGGAACGTGATTGAGAAGAACAACTATACCGTTTTTAGAAGACTCCGTCGATCGATACACATGACTGTCGATCGACAGTGAGGTCTCTGTCAAAATTCTGTGATGTTTATAATGAAGTCTGTCGATCGACAGAGGTCCCCGTCGATCGACAGAGGTCCCCGTCGATCGACGGTGGAGTCTCTGTCGAAATTCTGCATGATGTCAAACCATTTTAAAGGTTTGATCAAGTGTTGAAACTGCTTCTACATCAAAATAAACAAACGGTCAAAAGGAAAACACAAGGTAATCCATAAATAAAGATGATCAAGTTCTAAAATCCTGAGAAATCAAAACAAACTGACTCAACAGAAAACATAAAAATGACTCAAATAGTGCAAAAAGAAAAGATAAAAGCAAAAAGAAAAAGATAGAGTGAAAAGGAGATCTAGTCGTCCTCTTCCATGGCTGGAGAATCTGGTGATGGAGATGGTCGTGGAGATGGAGTGCGAGGACGTACACAATTGGAGAATAGGGTTTTTTTTTTTTTTTTTTAAATTTTTTTTTTTTGTGAATCTGAAACACTTAAGTAAAACGTTAGTAAAACCAAACAAAAATCAAAACTTAAATAGACTTACCAGTGGGTTGCCTCCCACTCAGCGCTTGTTTTCAGTCGTTAGCTTGACTCTGTCAGGTCTAGGCGACGGGTGCGTCGTCCAGAGGAACAATGTTCCCTGCTGGAATCTCGGCTTTCGCCCAATAGTGCTTCACCCTTTGGCCATTGACAATGAACTCATTCCCTTTTGGACTTAGTAGAACGATTGCTCCATGAGGCCTAACTGCCTTGATAGTAAAGGGACCAGACCAACGAGAGCGTAATTTGCCAGGAAAGATATGTAAACGAGAGTTATACAGGAGTACCTGGTCATTTGGCTCGAATTTCCTGGAGATGATCTTCTTATCATGATAAGACTTAGTGCGCTCCTTGTATATCTTGGAGTTCTCATAGGCTTGAAGTCTGATTTCATCTAGTTCGTTCAATTGTATCAATCTCCTCTCGACAGCAGGCTTGATGTTGAAGTTCATTTGTTTCACTGCCCAGGCTGCCTTGTGCTCTAATTCCACTGGAAGGTGACATGCTTTCCCATATAGCAAGTGAAAAGGAGTAGTTCCCAAGGGCGTCTTGTAAGCTGTCCTGTAAGCCCATAATGCATCATCCAGCTTGTTAGACCAATCCTTCCTTGTAACACTCACAGTCTTCTCAAGGATCTCCTTAATCTGCCTGTTCGAGACTTCCATTTGCCCACTCGTCTGAGGATGATAGGGACTAGCCACTCGATGATGAACACCAAACTTAGTCAAAAGGTTAGAGAAAACCTTGTTAATGAAATGTGTTCCACCATCACTGACGACAACTCTGGGGACTCCAAAACGCGGAAAGATGATGGTTTTAAACAGCTTAATAACCACCGCAACATTGTTCGTCGGACTAGCAATTGCCTCAACCCACATAGAGACATAGTCCACCACGACTAAAATATACTCATTCCCATAAGAAGACGGGAATGGACCCATGAAATCAATGCCCCAGCAATCAAAGACTTCAACCTCAAGGATGAAGTTCTGTGGCATCTCGTGTCGCTTGCTGATCTTTGCGCGATCAACCTCGATTCCATCAGCTGAAACTCTATGGCCAAGTACTATGCCATTTCTCACCATGAAGTGGCACTTCTCCCAGTTCAGAACCAAGTGCTTCTCCACACATCTAGCAAGCACCTTCTCCAAGTTCCCAAGACAGCCCTCGAAGGAATCACCATACACTGAGAAATCATCCATGAAGACTTCCATGTAGTCCTCAATCATGTCGGTGAAGATAGACATCATACACCGCTGGAATGTTGCAGGAGCATTGCAGAGTCCAAAGGGCATTCTGCGATATGCAAAGGTGCCGTATGGACATGTAAACGTAGTCTTCTCCTGGTCTTCTGGATGAATAGGGATCTGGAAGAATCCCGAGTATCCGTCAAGGAAACAGTAATATGGGTGATTCGCAAGCCTCTCCAGCATCTGATCAATGAAAGGCAACGGGAAGTGATCCTTCCTGGTGGCTGCGTTGAGCTTTCTGTAGTCTATGCACATTCTGTGTCCAGTCACAGTTCTCATTGGAATCAGCTCATTCTTGTCGTTCTTCACCACTGTAACTCCTCCCTTCTTCAGCACGACATGAACTGGGCTAATTCAAACACTGTCTGAAATGGGATAGATGATCCCGACCTCAAGAAGTTTCAAGATCTCCTTCTTGACAACTTCCTGCAAGTTTGGATTAAGCCTCCTCTGGTGCTCAATAGATGACTTGCTCTCATCCTCAAGATGGATCCTATGCATGCACAATTCTGGGGAGATACCTGCAATATCATCAAGAGAGTACCCAAGAGCTTTGCGAAATTTGCGCAGCTTGTTCAGTAGTAATGCGAGTTCCACGTTATTCAAAGTAGCACTAACAATAACTGGATAAGTGGAATTTTGACCAAGAAATGCGTACCTTAGCCCAGCTGGAAGTGGCTTGAGTTCAAGCTTTGAAGCTTTTTGTTCACTCCAGTCACTATCCTTAGTGGTTTTCACTGAAGTCACTCCCAAATCAGCACTAAAGACTAACTGTTTCAATTCCTTGCTAGCACTCAACATCCTTGCATATCCTCTCGCATCCTCGTCAAGCTGATCTTCCTCTATAACAGAGTTCACCAAAGTCCTTTCCAAAGGATCAATGGGATGCACCTCATTGAAAACTTCCTGTGCGAGGTCAGTGAGCGTGTCCACAAAGAATGTCTGACCATCTATGGTAGGTCTTCTCATCAGCTTGTCCATCTCAAACTTCATCTCAAGATCCCCCACACTTAAAGTAATACTGCCTCCCTTGCAGTCAATCATAGCACCAGCTGTGGCTAGGAAAGGTCTGCCCAAAATAAGTGGATCCTTTGGCTCCTCACTGTACTGCAAGACCACGAAATCAGTAGGGATCAAGCACTCTCCAACCTTGATTGGGATATCCTCTAGTACTCCTTCAGGGATCCTTACTGATCTGTCGGCTAGGATAAAAGAGATCCTAGTAGGCTGGAAATCAGTCATTCCAAGCTTAACAGCAACAGACAGTGGCATGAGGTTGACACCTGAGCCTAAATCGCATAAAGATCTTGGGAACCTATCCTTGAAGATGAAACAATCCAACACAAAACTTCCTGGATCCGTGAGTTTCTCTGGAATCCTGTTCTGAATCACTGCACTCACTTGTTCTGAAATCATTGAAGCTCCTTCCTCAAGCCCCAAGTTCTTAGTGACCATCCTCTTCATGTATCTTCGGATCACTGGACTTATATTAACTGCATCAATCAAAGGGAGCTCAACAACAAGCTTATCCATAATAGCTTTGCACTTAGCATCCTCTAGCTCGACCTTAGACTTCCTCTCCCTCCTAGGGTAAGGCAACTTGGGTTTGTAGACCCTCTCCTCCGACTTATCTAAAGGTTTTGACAAAGGAGGCTCTGTTCGGGGGACGTGTCGATCGACGGGGGTAGGTGTGTTGATCGACGCTTGAGTCTCTGGAAAAATTTCAGAATCGTGGAATTCAGGCCCTGTCGATCGATGCTCAGCCCTGTCGATCGACGGTGGAGCATCTGCCAAAATTTCTTCGTCCTCAACCTCTTGAAGCTCGTCCAACTGCTCTGCACTCAATCCCTTAGTCAATTTCGGCCCTTGGAGAATCCTTCCACTCCTCGTGGTGATAGCAGCAACTGAATGCTTGGGATTGGAATCAGTCCTAGACGGAAGAAATCCCTCTTGTCTTCGCGAGTTCTCTACCGACTGAGCAAACTGAGTGTCCAACTTCTTGACATGGGTGTTCAACGCCTCAAACTTCCCGTTCAGATCCTGGTACATAACATCCATTTTTCCATTGAAGTTCACAGTCAACTTCTGCTGACCCTCTAAAATCTGCTCAAGCATCGACTTCATCTCGCTATCTGGAGTCTTAGCAGGAGGCGTTTGGTGAGAAGAAGAACCATATGTCCTTGTGTAGTTACTGCTCTGGAAAGATTTCTGAAAGTCATTCTTCTGATAGCTCGGGCTTGAAGGTCTCTGATAGTTGCTCTGAAACGGCTTCTGAAAGTCGTTCTTCTGGTAATTGCTCTGATAACCTCTGTTCCCATTCTGATTCCCATACCTCTGACTCTGAAATCCAGTTCCATTGACGTAGTTCACTCCTTCTTCTTCATTTTCAACCTCTGGTTCGAAAGTCTCAACCTCTGCAGCAAAGTGAACTGATTTCTTTCCCACTAGAAAGTTATGCACATCATCAATCTTGGCCTTGACTTCCTGAGCAAACTGACCACTACCTTTGTCGCCACTGAGCTTCTTCCTCTCGGAATCTGCGTTCTTGCTACTGTTGCTTGAGGCTAGGTTCTCGATGAGCGCAATGGCATCCTCCGCTGAGTTAGTAGTGAAATTTCCACTGCTCGCAGCATCTAAGGTCATCTGATACCTCCAATCAACTCCATTGAAGAAAATCCTAAGCAACTGGATTGGTGTTAATCCATGATGAGGGCAATCTCTCTGATAAGACTTGAATCGAGCCCATGAAGCTTTGAATGCCTCAGTATCATGCTGACGGAAAGTAGCAATCTTCATCCTCAAATCTTCAGACCTTGCATCATCAAAAAAGTTGTTGAGGAAGGCATTCTTGGTGTCCTCCCAAGTGGTCAAAGATCCAGGCTCGAGCTGCTTGAGCCAATAAGAAGCATCTCCTCCCAGTGAGTAGGGAAAGAGCTTGCAGAACAGGTAGTCACTTGACACTCCTTGGCTCTTAATGCTTGATGCCAAATCCTCAAACTTCTCAATGTGGTCCATTGAGTGTTCGTGTGGAAGCCCATGGAAAGGATGCTGAGCTACAAGACTGAAGAATGCCGGTTTTAGCTCAAAGTCGTTTCTCTGAAACGGAGGTGGGCGAATAGCACATCGGTTGGCATAGAACTGATCGGGGCGATTGTAATCACCCAAAGTTGGACCACGTCCGTTCCTGCCACCTGCGTTTCCCTGAACAAGCGGTTGCACAATTGCGTTCCTAGCATCATCAAGCCTTTGCCTAGCTGCATTGTAAACGTTCCCTTCTGGGTCGCGCAGAACCCCGTCTGCTCCAGTTATCAAGACAATCGGTGGTATCTGAGCGTCTGCCATCTTAGATCCTCTAGCCGCCTTGTAGTTCGTTCGTTCAAGAAGAGCTAAAGTATCAAGATCAAATCCAACCAATTCCTTGTCTGTTGTGCTTCTTGTGACAGGCCTTGGCATACACCTGAAACCCAAAACAAAAAGAACAAAGGAAAGAACCTAGTTAGTAGACTAAAACAAAAAAGAAAAACTTAGACAAAACTCTAGTATTGAAATTATAATCGTGAAATCAAAATTCCCCGGCAACGGCGCCAAAATTTGATATGCTCAAATTTTCCCTGAGCTACTCTCTCAAATTAAGAGATCGTAGTAGTACTTAGGGATCGAATCCACAGGGAAAAGATTCACAGAATGAAATTCCAAATTCGAATTATGCTAAGTAAATAATGTATAATGTAAATGCAAGTACGTAAAAGAAAGCAAACGATGGTTGTTGTTGTTTAATTCAATGAAACGAAGCATTAGGCATCGGATATTTCGCAGGCATGACTCTAAATTAAGCACTAAATTACTGTCGGGATATTTATTAAGAGCTGTTCTTGAACTCAAACACGAATGTAAAGCTAATCAACTTCCGTTGCAGAAACTATCTATCCCTAGATCCCTAGATTCCAAATTCCTTTGCGAATCTATTGAATCTAAACAAGCATTAAGTTCTAGTTTGATTGTTCACAGAATTCCTAAACCAAATTCCTTTGCATCTAGGTAATTATGCTCACCTATGATATTGTTCCAGCTAACAAGTAATGCTATCGCATCTATCCATCAACCTATCATATCTAATTCAGGGTGATCAATCCTAAAATAGAATTAAAACTATCAAGGTGAAGAACTCAGATTTGATTGATCCCAACAGTAATAAAGTTCTAACAATTTATCATCAGCCTTTGAAAACCCTAAACCTAACTAATGGATTACTCCGACATGACGATTGAAGCAAGCATAATAACTGAATAATACTGCATTAAAAGATAGAGATACAAAAGGGTTCGAAGATGAAATCTCTTAAAAGAGTCTGACTTGTCTCCCTAAAAGCTCTCAATCTCTCTCTTGCTAAGTCTCAATAGAATAGAACCCCCCCTCTTCATAAAAACCTAGGCAAAACTATATATACAAGAGGTAAAAATGGGATTGGGCTTTAGGAGAAACGTGTGGAAACTTGGGCCCGTGAAAGATCTGTCTTCATTAAAAACACGTGTCGATCGACAGAGGTGCCTGTCGATCGACATTAGACCTTCTGTCCAAATCTTCTTGAAACGCCAAACACGTGTCGATCGACGCTCATCTTGCTCCGTCGATCGTCATAGCCTTGATCCTTTAGTCAATTTCTTTCTTGATGTTCCAAAATGTTCCAAAATCTTCCCTTTAGCTCCAATTCCATATTTACCTGCAAAGACTCTAAAAGACACAGAAAACACCCAAAAGACTCCAAAAACATACTTATATCATGGCTTTAAATGGGTAAAAATCATGATATATCAGCGACCCCGGGAGCCTTCCGTGTGCTCCGGTATATCTGTAGCTTGGTAGTCCTCAGGTCAGAGACGACCTGGTCTAACTGGGCTTTCAGCGCAGTGACCTCTTCGTCTCGGGAGCCTTATGCAGCCATGCGCTCCTGCTCTCTCCTGTAAAGCTTTTCTAAGATTGGAGCCCTTCCCTCATTAGCAAAATCGTTGTCAGCCGCTGCGTAGGTTCGGGCTCGTCTCCGAGGTGCTTGATCTTCGTCCGACTCTTCCACCACACACTCGGGAGTTACATCAGATTCCCGACGAGGCGGTGGTGGAGGCAAGTCCTCTGAAACTGTGCGATCGGTCCGAGGCGGCAGTTCCTTGTTCCGGTTCCTTCGATAGGTTCGAGGTGTGTTGAAGCTGAGACGTGTTAGACGGGTACGGGATCTTTTGCGTGTCTTTCTCTTGAGCGCTCGCAGCTCGCTCATCGTAGCTTCGTTGTGCTTCTTTTGATCCCGTGCTCTCTTCTCTAGCGTCTCAAGCATCTGCTTGATCTCCGTTATAGACGTCAGGTTGCTAGCAGCGCGAGGCGCGGTATTCTCCACAGAGTTCTCCATTGCCTCGTCGTTCCTGTGAGACGAGGACCCTTTGCTGCTCATGCTGTTGTTTCCTGACATGGCGATGGTGTTGCGGAACCCTAGCTTTCGTGTGTCAGAAACTCTCTGGTCCCCTTAGTCGGCGTCAAATTGTGGGGGTCGAAACCAACACAATTAAATTTGTAAGGGTTTTGAGGAGATAGAGACTTCTAGGTTAGCTAGGGATCACAAGAGATTGAGAAAAAGTTTTTGTTATTGCTGTGTAAAAGTTTGGTACAGAGTTTTTGTATGAAATTGCGGATCCCCTTAGGGTTTATACAAAAGAGGTATATATACTACATCTAAGGCGGTTCTGCTCCCTAAGTCTTCGCGGAATCATATTGCGTGAGTCGGTCATGTTGGAGTGGGCTTCAGGCTTCATTCATGTTGATGGATCAGAGAATGCATTGGGCTGAAGATAGGATAGACGACCGAATCGACCCTGTGGTTGGGCCACAGAGGCCGAACCTGTGGTCGGTCCGCAGTGCCTGTGGTCGGTCCGCAGTGCCGACCCTGTGGTCGGTCCACAGTGCTGACCCTGTGGTCGGTTTACTCCTGCTTCGCCTCACTCCATGATCACTTGCTTCGCTTTTCTTCGCAGTGAGACTTAGGGGCTTACTCTACCTTGCTCCTTGAAAGTTCAGAGGGTTATTTCTTCGTATGCTTGACTTTAAACGTAACTGTTGAAAAGGTGAAAACCGACCCCAACAATTTTTTAGTCTAGAGATAAACAAAAGATTAATAACATATCACAAAAAAATGAAGATAAAAAGGGTAATATGGAATCCCTGAAGAGGAAAATAAGTCTTTACTTCTTATTTTACACACATGTCCTCTCCTTCTTAAGAATCTTTGTTTCTTGCGACTCCTCAAACGCTCTTTTCAATCTTTCTTGTTCTTGATTTGAACTGGTCTTCACAAATACCGAACAATGCCTGTGAGTACTAAAGCTAAAACTAACAGTTGATCTCTTCTCAGAATGAGTACCTTTTGTGTTTCTGTTTGTTGATTGATATTGAGCACTTGCTTCTAGAGTTTTCTCCGATGGATTTGCAGATGGTGAATAAGAAGAAGAAGAAGAAGCTCCATTAGTGTTGTTGTTTGTTGCTTCTTGACTTTTGACACTTTCTTGTGAACAGTTTCTCCATGAACCAGAACACCCTTTTTGTTTTCGTTTCTTGCTTTATTTTGGGCACTTATTTGTTCTTGTTGCGTATTTGATGAGAAGTTGGGGACTGGTTTCACAAAACTTGACCATAGAGTTTTCGCGGTTGCAATGAAATTCTGACCACAGCTTGGACAAGGTATGACTTTGTTAAGACGAATACACGACAATTCACATTGTGTTTTGCATCATTGCACATTGTCCAAAACTTACCGACATTCTTCTGACTCGAATATGCAGATGGTGGCTTAGGCTTCCCATAAGTAGAAGCCGGCTTATTCGGGTTTGGTGGGGTTTCTTCATCCCGGTCTTCGATTTCTTCTTTTGATCATAATCAATTCTCTTAGCCTTATCAGACAACAAACACCAAGCTTCTGAAACAAGTTTAAACGCACCTTCTGAGCCTTTACGCTTGTTCTTGTCCGGATGAAGCAAAAGAGCCAAATTCTTGTATTGTTTCTTCACTGTTTCGTCATCGGCTAAAGGATCAACACCGAGGACTCCGTACCAATCTGATTCTTTGCCTTTTCCGTTCTTTGATGCAGAGATAAACATTGATCATCATCAACACTTGTTCCAAACCGTCAAGATCTGGATACAAATTCTGCGCCTTGATAACGAATTTCTCGCTCCCACGTAATCATTCTTTGAAAGCTTCTTCTCAGCAATATCCATTGCTCTTTTAGCTTCGTCTTTATTGAATTCCATGTTTGGTTTAACCAAAGAATTAAACAGATTTATAAGGACGAATCTAGTTAGGGTTTGCTGAAATATATAAAAAAACTAAACTCTGATTAATAATAATCTTCCACAATTATTCACCAAAAAAATAATAATCTTCCACAATTCGAGAGAAAAACAGTATATTTATATTGTTAAAGATCAACAAAAATCCGTAAAGGAAAAGGTCTATAGATTGATAGATTAATTTCCTTTTTTTTAGTTAAAACTCCAAAAGCTTTTCAACTTTTGTTTTGGTTTTTACCATTTATTTTTAATATCTTTCACCGTTATTATGATAATATTTACAACAAGTAAAAAAATAAAACAAGGATTCAAAGTCATCAAAACCTGATTTCCTTGAATTAATACCAAAAAAAAAAAAAATCTTGAAAAGTATCTTAGCTCTTGGAGAAAACATAAAAAACAGTTGTTTCTCTAAAACTCACCAACATAAAAAGCTCTTTTCAATGCCCAAAACTGTACTTCCAAGCTTCTCAACTATAAAAAGCTAACTTTCTGTATTGCTTCTTCATCTAGCTAAACAAAACAAAAATGTTAAAGTGAAGTTAGAACATTACACAATTGAAGATAAAATTACAGCATTACAACTTGCTCTTGCTGTAATTTTATTTAGTCTAGAGATTTACAAAATTAATTCATAACATATCATAACGACAGATAAAACTGTGATATGGAATCGTTGAAAGAGAAATAAAAACCAAGGGCCCTTAAAAACTCTAAATGAGACAATTTTTACTTGTTATTTCAAGTCTGTCCTCGGCTTCTTAAGAATCGTTGTTTCTTGCGGCTCCTCAAACTCTCTTTTCGATCTTTCTTCTTCTTGCTCTGCGGTATTTCTGCCATTAGAACTGGTCGTTACAGATGGTGAAGAAGCTACATTAGTGTTGTTGTTTGTTGTTTCTTGACTTTTGGCACTTTCTTGTGGAGTTTTCTGAGTTCCACTATCAGATGGTGAAATGTTTATCCAAGAACCAGAAGCAGATATTTTGTTTTTGTTTCTTGCTTTATTTTGGGCACTCCTTTTTTATTGTTGAGGGACTGGTCTCACAAAACTTGACCATTGGGTTGCAACGAAAGACTGACCGCAATTCGAACAAAGTATGACCTTGTTAAGACAATAATCCCTTATGAATGGCCATTGTGTTTTGCATTCATCGCACATTGTCAAAAACATACCGACAGTCTTCTGACTCGAATCTGCAGGCGCAGGCGTATTGCTTCTAGCTTTACCACTCGGATTAACACCCGCATTTCGATTCTTCTGACTCGAATCTGCAGGTGGAGGTGCAGGGGCAGGCGTATTACTTTTCGCTTTAGCACTCGGATCTACACGGTCATTCGGATTTCGAATTCCATTATTATTAGAAGCCGGTTTACGTGGGTATGGTGGTTTCTGCATCCCAGCAGCAGGCTTATAAGTACTTCTACCCCAACTGTTTGGATCCACATTCGCATATCGATTCCCATTATTAGAAGCCGGTTTACGTGGGTTTGGTGGTGGTTTCTGCATCCCAGCAGCAGCCTTATTAGTACTTCGAGCCCCACCACTCGGATTTACACCTGCATTTCGATTCCCGTTAGTAGAAGCCTGTTTACGTGGGTTTGGTGCTGGTTTCTGCATCCCGGTCTTCGGTTTCCTCTTTTGATCATACGAAATTCTCTTAGCCTTATCAGACAACAAACACCAAGCTTCTGAAACCAGCTTAAACGCTTCTTCTGCGCCGTGAAACTTGTTCTTGTCAGGATGAAGCAAAAGAGCTAATTTCTTGTACTGTTTCTTCACAGTTTCGTCATTAGCTAAAGGATCAACACCGAGAATTCCATACCAATCAGATTCCACTTTTCCATTCTTTGATGCAGAGATATAAACATTGATCATCATCAATACCTGTTTTAAACCGTCGAGCTTTGGATATAAATTTTGAGCCTTGTTAACGAATTTCTTCGCACCGACGTAATCGTTCTCTGAAAGTTTCTTCTCTGCAATATCCATTGCTCTTCTAGCTTCATCTTTATTACTTTCCATGTTTTCCAATATCATGTTTTACCTATAAAAAACATAGAGGAGCAAAAGAAGCTTTGACGTTAACGAAACTGGTTTAAACAAAGAATTATTAAACAGATTTGTAAGACAGAATCCAGTTAGGGTTTGCTGAGAAAAACGAGTAGAAAATTCTCAAGAGATTATTATATTTTTTTTGGTCTAGAGATTCATATATTATTACTTTCCTTTTTTATAGTTAAACTCCAAGCTTTTCCAATTTGTTTTTTGGAATTTATTATTTATTTTAAATATCATCAATTCCCTTTTTTTTTTATAGGACTATAGTTTATTAATATAAATTGAAAAAATAATAAGTATTTCCGATCCTGAACTTGAATATTGAAAATCAAAAAGAAATTATGCAATTTTGGTGAATAGACTTTCAAATAACTATCATATATCTAAAAAATGCCAAAAGAAATAGCTGTTGTAAATTTGAAACCAACCAATATCATATGTACAATGAGCTCATATTGCAGGCCAGTGATTGAACCAAACCAACCCACCATGTCTCTTTATAGACCATAACAAGGTAAAATCAAGAAGAGAGAGCAGTTACCTCTCTCCCAAGTTATTATCCTCTTGGGACTGTCTTCTTTGCTTCCTCCTCCTTGGCTTGTCTTGTGACCTTCTTCAACATTCTAACTGTTGTTGTGCCGCCGCTTTCCTCCTCCTAACTGGTTTTCGGAAGGGCTTCCCATTTTTCTCTTCCGGCTAGGCATTGTTGAAGAAACATCATCCACCATTTCATAGTCCTCGGAATGGCCATCAGCTCCCAAGTGGTTCCCATCTAGAATCTCGCCGTGTTCTGTGCTGATTTTTGAGTTCTGTTGTTTATCTTTGTCATCCTCAACAGCTAGTTCCACGTCTTCCAGTTCTTTTTCGATCAAATCATCCTCATCCATCAAATCCTTTATCCTCGTCCTTTCACCTTGTAGCTTCTTCTTAGCCTCTAGTTTAGCCTTCACCCTATCTCGAAGCAATTTGATGTCATCTGTATTAACAACTCGAATATCTGCTGCCGCTGTCCTCTCTGTTTTGTCCTTCCCAGGTCCCTCAACTACCGGTCTCGACTTATGAGCTGAATGATTTTCAGTATGCGGGCTATCTTTTGTTCCTCTCTCTCGCTCCCACTTCTGCTCGGTGATGACACTACCTGCCTCACCACTCCCATTGTCATTGCTCTGGTTTTGTGTGTCTTTTGACGAGCACCTGTGGGTTGGACTTTTATTTGTGGAAGCAATATCTCTTGACACAGGTTGATGCACATAGTCACTACTTTCGACTAAGCTTCCTTGAGATGCAGGAATAAGCTTTATATCATAAATCTCAAGCATTTGGCCACGAATATCTGAAAACGAGAAAAAAAAATGATAAATAAACCAAAGCAACAAAGCCTAGAGACATCAAATTCATTAGTTTTAAAGAACACATACCCTGTAATTGACAAGGTGTGATATCAAACTCTTGATACAAGCTCTCTCCAGATGATTGTAACTCCACTGTTAAGTGCTCAACAGCAAGGAAAAAAGCACCTGCCGCTATGTGAAGAGACTTATACTGCAGGCAGAGTGTCGTCCAGCAGAGACTGAAATTGACACGTGATTTTTATGAAAACGGAAAAACACAAGGTGAATCATCAGAATTCAAAAAACTTTCCAAGGACTATATCAAGCATACCAATCGTTGACAAAACTCCAAGCAACTTGAGGAAATCTGTCCTTAGCTTCTTTAACCGTATATTTCTTACTTGCTACTATAAGAGGCTGATATTTCTTAATCGCTCCTACAAGAGGCTTATAAGGGTGAACAACACTGAGATCAAAGTTTAATGTAGAAAGAACAAGCTCCTCTCCGCTTAATACAATCTCTTTCTGTTTCTCATATACTTCCTGCAAAAGTGAAATAACATTTATATGCAAAAGCAAAGATCTACATAATAAAAACTATAAGGCGAAGTGGAAATGGACAAGGATGGTTATAGGATCAGTAGTATAAAGAAGAAAACCTTTCTCTGGGAAGCAGCAAGATTCTTCTTGGTTATCATCTCATAAGAGACGATAATAACGTCTCTTAAAGCTCGTGGAGTTTCCTCAACCTTCCCAGCAAGGAACATGCAGGCTATTGCTATTGTCTAGAGACAAAACATGTAACATGAATGGCATAAGTACTAATCAGATGTTCTTTCTGCTCTAGAAGAATAACTCATTAACAAAGCAACCACAAATTCATTAAAAGAGACAATAGGAAAATCAGGTAGACTCATTTTAAAAAACTGGACACCTAATAGGCAGATAGACTCACAGTTTCACTCAAAACAACAGAGACTATCCTAAGCAACCATTTCATTCCCATCGGTCCAACTAAACTCACCCATTTGTCATTTTTTGCATGTGATTGATGAAGGAAGAATCGGTGACAGAACACTATAGCAGTGGCTATCATTATCTGGGGACTGCATCAAGAGATTAATATCAGCCATGTTCATTAAAAGGAACCAAAAACCAAAGCCTATATGTCAAAATGATACATATTTGTAGTAAAAAGATTGTGAATCTCTAGGATACATGTACCTACTAAACAAATGCAGGTAAGAAAAGGGAACTTACACTTTCAAATTCTTTCCAAGTTCTCTCAAAAATGTACAGTACGACTTGCGTAAGCGAGTTTCCTTCTTTAAACCGATACCATCTCGCCTTGAAGGAGAGTTTTTTTCAATCTCTTCTCTTGAATAATACCAAGGGATAACCACATTATCATGGATCAGATTACTCAACACAGACCGAACATCGCTCTCATTGCCGGAAACATCCCCACGCAACATTCCATCCATTTGGTAATTATCCAAAACTGTTACACGAATTCTGAAAACAGAATATATAATTTTGTTTACATAAGATTGTGTAAACAGTGATGATCCTAGACTGTTACACGGATTCTGAAAACATGATAAAATTGTGTTTTTGTATAAGATTGTTGTAAACCTTTAACAAGAATTGTAAGAACAGATCAATGAAAAGACGCATTATAAAGGGTAATAATGGCTTCAAAAAAAATTGAATGTTCTCTAAAATCGGAAAAATTTTCCCTAATCAAAGGTAAAGGCTGCAAATTTCTATGCAAAATTGGTGAAAGATTCATGAAACGATTCGTGTGCTATGAACCGGAAACGAAATTGAACAAATGAAACAGTAAATCAATGATAATCACGAAGAACTACTTCTCCAGAGAAAATAGAAAACAAAACAAAAGGAATCAAATTTCAGAATTGCGTAGCGAAAATTCACAAATCCCGAGGAGAAAATACCTCAATTTGGATTAACAGAAGAAAAGATCGATACGCGCATAAACCCTAGCCCTAGAGCAGCGAGGAGCGAAAGGAAGATTGTGGGGGGCAATCCGAAAGATTTTGATAATACGAGGATAAACATATAAATACCAGATTATTAAAAGTGTATATGCATAGTTGGCAAAGCTTAAAACCAATGTGATTGAAACACGTGTCCCTCTAGTTATAAATCACCGCCTTTCTCCGAGGTCGGTCTCGTGTTCATAGACACATTATTTGTTCTCACCGGCGATATTAAAAACCCTAATTTTTCACCGGCGATCGATCTTTACCACATTGGGGTTCGTGAAATATGGTAAAAAAAAATTCACTCTTTTTCTTTTTTTTTATCTGATTGTAGTTTCGATTTTAGGGATTTTTGTGATTTACAAATACCAATGGATTTGAATTGCATATGATTCGATACGGACAAAACAAATTGTTTTTTGGTAATGCAAGAACAAATTTTATTTTTCTTGAATTGTATCTAGAGAGGAAAATCTGCAGAGAGTAAAGATCTGTTTTTTTTTTTTTGAGTATTTATAAAAACGAATCTCCATGAATTGCATCTGATTCGTTACAGAAATACTATTTTGAATTATGTGTGGTTGATCAAGATTGTGAATTTCTCATTTGATGGTATATATCTGCAAGATTTACTTTGAATGTTTTCTAATCGATCTTCCGTATACGAATTGCAGGTAGGGAAATCAGTAAATAGCCGAGCTTCGGTGTCGAAGTCATCGGCAAGGAATCTAAAAGTCTGCGGCAACAAAGGTAAAAATCGCCAAGAATTTGTATGCTTACGATGATTACGCAAACCGGTAGTTGTTAATTTTCCGGTAATTACTTTTAACGGTGATGTGAATGATTTTTTTTTCAGGACAATCTGATGGTAATCTTGCAGAGGACTTATCTGATATCAGTGATGCTGAGGTAAAAAAGATTATGGTAATCTTGCCTTAATGTTTTGAATTTTGATGCTTATTGTAGCTCCAACGAATGAATCACACATATGTATTCAAATCATAACATTATCTTGACCCGTCTTAAGGAGTTTTATCTAATTTGAATCCCATCTATGGTTTTTAGTCTCTGTAAACCACAACATTTGTTCATGGATTATGGCGAAACGAAGCTATTTGTTAACATGTAAGTCCACCATGTGTTAGATTCGCTTTATTCCGACCGTGTAAACCTAGTCAATTTCTTGTGTTTGTGTTCCGGTTTTTACTTTCTTCTCTGCTCTATAAAATGTTTGATCATATATATAAAGGTACTTCTGTTCTGATTTTGATGATTATTGCTGCTTGTCAGGTTGCTGTTCATCTAAATTGTAAAAAAGAACTCCTTCTGAAGAAATTAGCATGGGAAATGATGAATCCTGATTACCAAAAGGTTTTTTCACTCTTCACCAGTCTTCGATCTTCGTAATTTCAGCAAACGTAACACTGTTGTTGTTGTTGTTTATGATCTTTTGTTTTCGATTATCAGGGAACGCGGAGGAAACCCACCACTGGTAAAAAGAAAGATCCTATTAATAAGACTGCTCCTAGTAAGAAAACTTCTGCACCCAGAACCGGAAGCAATGCAGAAAGTGAAAGTAAAAAGGTCAGTGATACTATACCTTCATGTTATAAAGATATTACACTTTTTCTTTTGGATATTCCTTATTGTCTGACATGTATTCCCTTGCTTGTCTTATGTTGATACAGAGACCGAGTGTGCAAATAAATTACGATATCTTGGATGAGCTATTTGATACTGTAAGTTTATTTCTGGTTCTATTGTTATTTGTCAGCTGCTTCTTGGTGAGAATAAGACTTCTTGTTTCTTTGTGTAGTCTCTTATGTGCATGTATTCATATCTTTGTAGGAAAACTTTCCAAAGAGTGCTAAGTTGGAGAAACCAGTTGTTGCCAGTGACCAAATGGCATATCCAGAGAAAATCAGTGAAGAAATCCTTTTGAAACCTCAGGAATCTGAAGAAGAACTAGACTGGAACAAAGATTACAGTCAGGAAGATGCATATGGAGGAGTCGATGGCGATGCGGATCTTGAATATGAAAATCAAGATGAAGAAGAGGATAATGAAGGGATAATTTGGTGACACTATTTTTTACATTGTGAACTGATCTCACCATGTCTTGTCTTATTTGAAACTCATCATCTTCCTATCTAATAAAAGACCATTTTTCCTCATGTGTTCTCAAACCTTCGACTTCCATGCCTTCTACGTCTACCACTTTGATTCCCGTCAGAATAAGCCGGCTCTTGTGGATTTGGTGGGTTATGCATCTCACTAGCATATCTCCACATGTTTGGACGCCTTCGACTTGTACCACTTTGAGTCCAACTAGAAGATGTTGGCTCATACCTTCTACTTCCATGCCTTCTATTTGAACCACTTTGATTCCAATCATAACAAGCCGGATCTTGTGGGGTATGCATCTCACTAGCACTAGGATCCACACTTTGATTTCCATCAGAAGTAGCCGGCTCATTTGGGACCGCTTCTTTCAATTTCCTCTTTTGATCATAAGAAATTCTCTTAGCTTTATCAGATAACAGAGACCAAGCTTCCGAAACCAGCTTAAACGCTTCCTCTGCGCCGTTACACTTGTTCTTGTCCGGATGAAGCAAAAGAGCTAACTTCTTGTATTGTTTCTTCACCGTTTCGTCATCAGCTAAAGGATCAACACCGAGAACTCCATACCAATCAGCTTCTCCTCCTCCATTTGATGCGGAGTTATAAACATCGATCATCATCAATACTTGCTCAAACCCGTCTAGCTTTGGATACAAAATTTGAGCCTTGTTAGCGAATCTCTTCGCTCCAACGTAATCATTCTCTGAAAGTTTCCTTTCTGCAATATCCATTGCTCTTCTAGCTTCTTCCTTGTTACATTCCATGGCTTAATACGGTTGACGCAAGACAAATTCTGAAGAAGAAGATTAAATATGTTTCTATGATAAGTTTTTGGTCGCAGGGACATGTTATATATAGACATAAGTACATAATTTGACAAACAAAACTTCGACGCTAAGAAAGTGTACGTCGCATCACATGTCTTTTCTTTGTTCTTTACAACTACAATTACAATTAATTATCCCATTAATTACAACTACCTTTGTTGACATAATATTCAAAAATGTCTTCTATGGAGATAAGTCTGCTTATATTATGTGGCCATAGAGGCATAAAGCAATAATTTTCGTTAAGAAACTTTTCTTTTATCACATGTATTCAATCTATATATTTGGGTTTTTTCATACTGGTACTAGGAAATTAAGAGGCAACAAAATGAGAGGTGCGAGGAATAGAGCTACCATGTTGAAGATTTGTGGTAATTCATCTTCTTTATTAATTGCACATTAGACTCTGTTTTTTACCAAATACTTTTAGCAAAATACTTATATATTATTGCTAAAAATTAACACTTCATATTGCAAAAACACAAACAATAACATTTCCTTTCAAAACAGAGTTAACAGCTTTAAAAATTGAAGTTTTGTTTTTTACTTCATTTTACATAACCTATTTTTTCTAGTTCTTCTAATAACAAAAATGTTATTATATAAAATCTTTTATTTAAAATCCGAAAGATATCAACTTCTTGGTGATATAAAAGACCTCCACATCCGACCCAAAAAAAAAAGAAAAACCTCCACATTGATTTGTTGATTCACTTGGTTCATAGAGTGAGTGGCTCTATTGCTTTTGTCCTCTTTAAATACTTTATTCTCTTTGCAAAAATGTATTCTCTTTGGTATCATAATCTGAGAAAGGTGAAGCTGCAAGCCAAAACTGGGTTTATATACCATAATTTGCGTAGTATACCAAAAGAAAATGAGAGAGAAAATGAATGGAAAAAAAGGAGAAAGATAGTGTGTATTTTCCCTCTCTGCAAGGAAAAATTTGTACCAAATATACACATTACTACATCAAGCACCATAAGCGCGGATGCGATCGAAGGAAGCATTGAAACAGTTTCGATTAAACTTTTCTCAGGAAATCAACATTTTTGATCCCACAAGTTTTAAAACTATGGTTTAATGTTTTGTTTTTTTTTTTCCTGCTGAAAATGGAAGCAATGAGACAGACTGCGTTTGTTTTGATTCAAGACATCAGGAACAATTTAGATGATCCCGAGATATACATTTCATTTGTTCAGGTACAATTCATACACGCTCGTGTCCAAGAATACCGGCATTTGGTCCAGGGATTTGGCAATATCGGAGTAATGTTCCCTCCGGTAGTTACCATCAACCCACCATCACCACCACCAACAACATCATAGTCTGTTATGTTTAAATGACATTTGACTTTTTACTGTTTTTATCTTATTCTGTTTAAATTCCATTTGACCTTTTGCTGTTTTTGTTTTTGTTCTTCATATTTCCTTGTTACCCAACCCAAGTATCAAAAATATAAGATTTCAAAACTTGGTCGTAAATGTAGATGAAGGTTTGAATGTTTAATTGCCAAAAAATTCAAGTTAGTTACATTTACAAAGATAGAAGTGGAAACCACGAAGCTTGCATGGAGAAGTCAATTAGGCATAGTTGAGAATAAATTGAAACTAAAAATAATTATTTAAAATTGATTTGCCAGAGTCAGACTAAACATATGAATCAATCGTACAATCGCTTGGCATCCGAGGTCGCAGGTTCGACCTCCCTACCGTGCGGAGGATTTAAATAAAGTCGTATGGGCTAGTGGGCCAGCCCGTTGTGGCCCACAACATGACGACAAAAAAAAAAAAAATCGTACAATCTAATTCTGACTTGACTTGACTTGACTTTGCTATATGCGACAACTGAATTCTTGAAAATTTGGAGTATATTTTCAGAATTTATTATAATTCTTACATTCAAATAATGGTTTAAAATTGAGATCAATTTTTGTTTGTACACAAATAATATTAGACAATACGCTCAAACTCAATTAGCTTTTCACCAGATGATAAATCGTGATCAACCAAATGAACGACCCACAAAAATTTGGGTAAAAATTTATAAGATTTCACAAATTCATAGACATGCCATGGCTTGTATTAGTTACGTCAATGTATCCTCATCCGAATTCAAATTTATACACTGCATATTTTCTTATTTATTAAAATATTGCATTTTGTTGACAATAAAAAACTTTAAAAATTCAAATATAACAAGTGTTTATGATTAAATCATACTAACGAACGGCATTTTTCAAATAAATAAATCGCACTCTTATCATTTTCATGTGATCATCTGACTCTCTTTTTTTTTCATCATCATATTGATAAAACACTTGCTTACTATTTTATTATTCTTGCATTTTCTTAAGAAGTCAATACCTTGTACCAACAACAACGTTCCCTGATAATCCATGCAACTCTCTTCCCTATTGCTTTTGTCCTCTGCAAATACATTCTTCTCTTTGCAAAAATGTACTCTCTCACTACAAGAAAACAGCCGCAAATCCGACGGAAAGAATTCCGTCGGAAATTTTCCGACGGTAATCCGACCGATTTCCGACGGAACTGAAATTTTTCAATTCCGTCGGAAATCTGTCGGAATTATTTCCGACGGACAAGAAGACTGTCGGAAATCGGTCGGATTATTGGACCGTGTAACTAGCTGGTGCCGACACCGGCGGTGATTCCGGTTAGCTGTCGGAAATCCGTCGGAAATTATGATCCGTTAATATTTTCCGACGGATTTCCGACAGACACATAACTAGCTGTCGGAAATCTGTCGGAAAAAATAGCCGTTATATAGCCGTTATTATATCCGTTTGATTTTCGACGCTTTTCCGACAGATTTCTGACGGTCAGCGTATTTATATATATGATTCCACACATCTTCATTCATTCACAACAACAACAACTTCCAACCAAACATTTCTTAGAAAAAATCGTCAAGAGAGTGAGATGTCATCTTCTAGATATTATAGATCGTGGATGGATGAAGAGATGTATGATCCGGAGTCGAAGACATTAAATGCAAGTTATGCACGAGGTATATGCGAGTTCATGGCGGTTGTCGGGAATCGAAAGGTGATAAAATGTCCATGTTTAAATTGTTGCAATTCGCGTAATGTTAATGTAGAACAAGTTTGGCATCACTTGTATACCAATGGTTTTATGCCGGGATACAAAATTTGATTTTTTCATGGAGAAACTAATAATGATGGTGCTAGTAGTAGCAGTGCACCATATGTTGCGGATAGCTTAGGCGAACATAGAACGGATAACTTAGGTGAACATAGAACGGATAGCTTAGGCGATCATAGAACGGAAGTAGATTTTGGTGTAGGTACTGCTGAGATGGTTCATGATGCGTTTAGAGAGAATTTGCCATCGATCGTAATAGGGGAGGATAGAGTAGAAGAACCAAATGAAGAATCTAGAAGATTTTTTGATATGTTAGACGCAGGGAAGCAGCCCTTATATGATGGGTGTCGAGACGGACATTCACCTTTATCAACTGCTAGTAGACTGATGACCATTAAGACGGACTTCAATTTGGCGGAAGACTGTGTTGATGCGATAACAGATTTTGTGAAAGATATTTTGCCTGAAGATAATCAGGCACCTGCATCATACTACGAGATACAGAAACGTGTAGCTGGTCTTGGTATGCCGTATCAGGTGATAGATGTATGCATCGACAACTGTATGCTATATTGGAGAGAAGACGAAGACCGGAGAAGATGTAAATTTTGTCGTAAACCACGGTATCAGGAAACTGGTGGGAGAGTTCCAATTCCATATAAACGTATGTGGTACTTACCATTGACAGCAAGGTTAAAGAGGTTATATCAATCTGCGCGAACGGCAGAACAAATGAGATGGCATGCAGAGCATCGTCAAGATGGAGAGATTACACATCCTTCAGATGCAAAAGCGTGGAAACATTTTCAAATGTTGTATCCGGATTTTGCATACGAGTCAAGAAATGTGTACCTCGGGTTAAGTACGGATGGTTTCAACCCATTTGGGAAGCATGGAAGGCAGTATTCTTTGTGGCCCGTAATCGTAATACCATACAATTTACCCCCTGGTATGTGCATGCGTCGAGAGTTTTTATTCCTCTCCGTTCTTATTCCCGGCCCTGAGCATCCGAAGAGATCACTTGATATAATTCTCCAGCCATTGATTTATGAGTTACAAATACTATGGAGTCACGGTGTCGAAGCGTTTGATGTTTCACGGAAGCAAAATTTTCTGATGCGTGCGGTCCTTATGTGGACTATTAGCGATTTCCCAGCATACGATATGCTATCTGGATGGACTACCCATGGAAGATTATCGTGCCCGTTTTGCCAAGACAACACTGACGCTTTCCAATTGAGGAATGGAAGAAAGCCATGTTGGTTTGATTGCCATAGAAGGTTTCTACCGAACGGTCATCCCTATCGTCGGTCTAAAAGATTATTTAAGAAAAATACACAAGTGGTTGATGCTCCAATTGATGAGATATACGGTCGTACTATATTGGAGCAGTTGAGAGATTTTGGTGCTGAGAGGACTCCTGATTGTGGGGGTAATGGGCATGAACCGCTTGGTGGTGAAGGGGAAGCTCACAACTGGCACAAGAAGAGTATATTTTGGGATTTGCCGTATTGGAAGGATCATTTATTAAGGCACAACCTCGATGTGATGCATATTGAAAAGAACTTCTTTGACAACATCATGAATACGGTGTTAAACATCCCGGGAAAGACAAAAGACAATGTGAAGTCTAGGATGGATGTTTCAAAGATTTGCTACCGTCATTATCTTGATCGTCTTCCCGATGGTACATATCCTTTTCCTCCGTACCGATTGCAAATACAAAAGATAAGAGAATTTTTCCGGTGGATTAAAGACGAAGTTAAATTCACTAATGGATATGCAGCTAATCTGGGTAACTGCGTAGACTCGCGATACCTAAAGTTTATGGGACTGAAGAGTCATGATTGTCATGTACTGATGCAGAGGCTTCTTCCATTTGCTTTTACCCATCTCCTTCCTCAAACTGTCCACGAAGCTATTGCAGCAGTTGGTGCTTTCTTTAGGGATTTATGCACGAGGACACTTACAGTTGAGGGGATCCGCAACTTAAATATACCAGTGATCCTTTGCAATCTTGAGAAGATCTTTCCGCCGTCTTTTTTTGATGTTATGGAACATCTTCCCCTACACCTCCCCCGCGAAGCCGAACTAGGTGGTCCCGTTCAATTTCGTTGGATGTATCCTTTCGAGCGGTACTTGTTCCATCTAAAGAAGAAGGTCAAAAATTTGGCTCGAGTTGAAGGTTCTATTGTCGCACAGAGTATCAATGAAGAATCATCACAGTTTGCGGAATATTACTTTCCGCGGGGAGTTCGTACGAAGAGTAGACGTCCTGCTCGTCATGATGATAGAGGTGAGAGAGTCACGTATGCCGCGCTCGTCCCTGAGTTGTTTTCGCAAGTTGGCCGAGTGATTGGGAGAGGGAAGAGACGTTACCTATCACAAGATGAGTGGAGTCACTTACATATGTATATCCTCACGAATTGTGAGGAGATGGAGGAGTACGAAAGGTAAAAACAGAACTTATTTAAATACTTTTTTTTTTATACCTAAGTAATATATAGGTTTCATATGTTATATATTGTTGTTTGCTTTCAGGATTTACATTGCATTAATACGTCGCTATTATCCGGATATGACAGAAGACGAACTTGGAGAATCTAAGGAAACCGAGTTTCCAAATTGGCTGCAATATTACGTAAGTTTTTAAAAAACGCTTATATATCTTAAAATTAGTGAATTAATTATGAGACTGAATAAAATGTTTGTTTATTAATTTGTCTAAATTATTATCTCAGATTTCTAAAGGAATGAAGAATGGAGAAAGGTTTCCGACATGGTTACAAGAGATAGTTTCTGGCCCAAGCTTCGAAGCAACTTCATACGTTCAGTATTGCACTAGGGGATTTGCATTTATGATTCATGAAGAAAGGTCGAGGCCAACTGAAGATTACGGTATTTCAGCTACAAGTGGTGATGTGGTCTACTACGGGATTCTCAAAGAAATATTGAAAGTGAGCTATCCAGGAATGTTGGGCATGAGGTGCATTGTTTTCTTGTGTGAGTGGTATGATCCGTCATATCCAGAAGGTGTTCAGGTGAGCCAATTTGGCGTCACTTCAGTAAATTCTTCTAAGAGACTGCAAAAGTATGACCCATTCATCCTAGCATCACAGGCAGACCAGGTTTGATTTTAAAATTTTATAATACGTGCGTTATAGATAAATAATGATATTGTAATTGCTTAAACTAAATATGTTTGTTTCAGGTATGCTACATTTCTTACCCTAGGGTAACACATCGAGGAGATCTTTGGATTACAGTGACTCCAATTAATCCAAGAGGGAGACTATATGGAGTTGCTGAGCAAGATGCTATGCAACCAACTAGAATTACTCCGATGGCTCCAGTTGGTCATTCTTCAGCGGTGGACCTTTTTGTTGATTTCATTGAATTTGGTGATAATATAGTACATTCAGAATCAGAAGAAGAAGTTGGAGAATTTGATGAAGACGAAGACACAATTCCTTCGGAAGGATCAGACTCAGACTCAGATTTAGGATTTTGATATGTTTGTATTTGTTAACATAACCAAGAATTTCAGATAATTTACATTTTTCTATTTTTTTATTAAAAAAAATAATGTTTCGTCGGAAATCTGTCGGAAATATATATATTTCCGATAGCTTTCCGATAGAAACTGATATTTATATAATTCTTATAAAAAATTCATCTGTGTATATATTTTTTTAAAGCATGCGTCGGAAATCTGTCGGAAATATATATATTTTTCCGACAGATTTCCGACGCAATATTCTTATCATGCTAACCTTAAACGACGACACGTGTTACCCTTAAATCTGTCGGAAATCTGTCGGAAATATATCTATTTTTCCGACAGATTTCCGACAGATTTAGGGTTTTGAGATCAAATTCCTGAATTTCGAGAAGACAAAATCTCAGCATACAATTCTGACAACTAAAGTGAAAGATAATTGTGTAAATAACCTTCTCGATGTTATACAGAACTTGTTTTGCGATTTTGTCATGTTTCAACCAAAAGCGTTTCATACAGTTACATATACAAAACAATAGATGTTTACGGAAAATACTAAATGTTTTGAATTTGAAAGTAACAATGACCATTATCAAGTATTTTATCTTCCAAATATTGCTTCAACCATGCTATTAACTTGTAACTACGAAAACGGATCATAAACAAGCTTAAAACCCCAAATCTGTCGGAAAAATGTATATTTTTCCGACAGATTTCCGACGGAATTGGAGAATTCAGGTAAAAATATGTACAAAATGCTAACAATTTTTCAAAAATAAGCATTTTGGAAAAAAATGTTAACAATGCTAAATATTGTTTAAAAATTACCAATTTTTTCCAAAATGCTAATTCATTAATTTCCAAAAAAAACATTTCTTAAATTTAATAAACATTTCTTAAATTTCTTCAATTCCTTAACCCTAAACCAACAAAAAAATATTTTTTAAATTTCTCATACCCTAAAACCACAAATCTGAAGATAATGACTTAATTTTTGAATTTATATCTATATTTTAAAGAATTTTAAACAATTAGATTTAGGAAAGTTTTTAAAAGGTTTATAAGATTGTTTACAAAACTTTATAAAACTATTTAAAAACCTTATAAAACTTTACAAAAACCTTAAAACACTATTTAAAAACCTTATAAAACTTTAAATTTTAAATTTTAGAATTTTGGAAATTTAAATTTTAAATTCCTCCTCAGAATTTTAAATTTTACAATTTTAGAAATTTAAATTTTAGAATTTTGGAAATTTAAAGAAATGTTTTTTTAAACCATTATATTTTTATAATTATATATTTAACCAATTTCGAAATTTTTATAATTGTTATAATTATAAAACTTTACAAAAACCCTTATAAACAGTTTTACACGGTATTTAAATAGTTTTATAAGGTTTTTTTAACAGTTTTACTAAAACTCTTAGAAACTTTATAACTTTAGAATTTCTTAATAATTTTACCATTATTTGCAAAAAATAGATTTTTCATATATTTAAAATATATGATCAAATAAATCTAGGGATTACAGTGGTTTCGCCACTGCATCTGGCAGCGGCCAACATCATCGTCGTCGTGTGAGTAGAGCTCAATCGACTTCGACGTCTACACCTACACCGTCGTCTACCAGTGACACCAGCAGCCACCACAGTACCGTCGCAGATTAGCGTCGAGGACTTCATGGGTCTTCCTGGACGAGAGAGGTTGACTAGACTCCATCCAGACCAGCTCGGTAGAGACAGATGGTAAGTTTTTTGTTCCATTTCTGTTTTTTTTTTAACAAATTTAATTTAATTGCGACTAATGTTACATTTTTTCCCGTAGGTTTGGTGATTCTTGCAGCGGGATTTCGAAGTCCCTCAACAAGATGGAAAACTCTTTGCTCAGCCGTCCTTATGCGACGTACACCGCCATGCCACTGGAGGATCAAGAAATGTGGTTTTGCCAATTTGCGGTAAGTCATCTGTTTTCACAATTTTTACTTTCATTTAAATTATTATTATTTATATTTAATTTTTGTTTTTGCAGCAAGAATTTAGGTGGGACCCACACATGACCGCTCTGGTTAGGAGGGAATTCGACTCTTATGCAGCACTGCACTACTCGAAGAAGGTGTTCGAGTGGAAGGATAAGTGGCTACACGGTGAGGTGCCAAAGGAGATGGTTGAGAAGCCGGACTTGTGGAACGGGTTCATCGCCTATTGGCAACTAGAGGCTACCAAGGAGAGCTCTACATATCACTCTAGCAACCGGAACAGCCAGCGCAACGGCAAGGGACCTTCCACCCACAACCTTGGAGCTACCAGCAAGAAGACAAATGCTAGGGATATGGTAAGTTTTTTATGTACGTCTTGATTTTTAATTTTGTTTTTGTTTTATACATTTATATTATCAAATAAATATCTAACAACTGCAGGCTAAGAAGTTGGGTCGGGATCCCAACAACTTGGAACTTCTGCTAGCAACACACACAGACAAGAATGGTGTCGTCCAGGATCAGGTAGCTCGGGAGATTCAGGAGAGCGTCCAAAGAATGGAAGAGGAGTACATTCTGTCTCATCCATCCGTGGAAGGAACCCCTCCCCTCACCCAAGCCCCGGATGACATCATCAACGAATTCGTCTTAAAGGTATGTAAAATTTAAAATAGTTTTCATGTCTTTTTCATTTACAATTTAATTTGTTCCGCAGGTTGCTCTGCAGAGCAAAGGGCAGCTTTATGGTCTTCCCGACGATGCAGGATCATCGGGGTCTTCTTGTTACTACAGCGAGACATCCGACCAGAGAGCCAAGATGCAGGAAAAGGACGTCGAAATTGAAGGTTTGAAGACGACGGTCCAACACATATGAGATGCACAAGCCGCCCTAGAAGCCGAACGGGAGAAGGAGAGAGCCGAGCGGGACAAGGAGAGGGAGATGATGCAACGAATGATGGAGTACTAAGGCCGCAACCCGGATTTTCCGCAGGGGCCTACCATTTAGATATTTATTTTCAACGTTTTTGTAAAACAATATTACATTTTATTTCTAATTTTAATTTTATTTTAATTTCTACTTTTAATTTTATTTTAATTTAAATAATTCAAATTTTAAATTTTAAATTTATTTTAAATTAATTATTATTTAATTTATTATAATTTTTAATAATTTCTACGAATACGTCGGAAATCTGTCGGAAATGGATCCGTCGGAAAGCTGTCGGAAATAAAACCGTCGGAAATCTGTCGGAAATAAATACGTCGGAAGTCTGTCGGAAAGTCGTCGGTTTACTTGTAATCGGAACTCGTCGGAAATCAGTTGGAAACAAAACCGACAGATTTCCGACAGTGACATTTCCGACGGAATTCCGACGTGTCGCAGGACTCCGGCAGGATGTCGGAATTCCGTCGGAAATAAAGCCGTCGGATATCTGTCGGAAATTTTTGACGGATTTCCGACAGAATTACCATTTCCGACAAGATAGAAACGACAGAAAAATCCGTCGTGAATCTGTCGGAATATGCATTTTCCGACATACTTCCGACGGATATTTCCGTAGGATTCTCGCTGTTTTCTTGTAGTGTCTTTGGTATTACAATCTGAGAAAGGTGAAGCAGGAAGACAAAACTTTGGTTCCATGACTCTTATTCTCATGGCTTGTTCTATGATGAGCCGCTAGAATGATGTGGAACGTTTAGCTTCATCTGAATCTCATTATCTGGATTATCTCGTAGTTCCTTGAGTCGATTCACCACGTTTTGAGCTAAATCTTCATAAGCCTTTGATACTACAGAACCATGTGAAGAAACAACCACAGGAACACCTTCATCAGAACCTTCTCTGATTTTCATCTCCACTAGAATCTATTAAAACAACCGATGAGTTTACAAGACTATAACGCAGAAAAGAACTCAGTTTTGGCTTAGATTATTTACCTCACCAACCCTTACAAATTCAATTGTGCGAGTTTCGACTCATACAATTGGCTACGCGAGCTCCCGCATTCCGAGTCTCCTTCAGGCCCTTGTTTTTGATCTGCAGCTCCTGATCCAGCATCGTTACATCGGATACCTGCTTGAAGGCCGCACGACTCTCTTCTTTCAAATCGGCAATGTGCCGATTCGCCAACTGCAACTCCCCAGCAAGCTCTGTCACTCGCCTCTTAAGAACTACGACTTCCTCTTGAGATGCCTTGAGATCGACTTCCATCTTCGACAGCACCGCTTTCATGTTTTCCAGGTCACCCCGACAAGGCATATCGCGAAGGCGAGTCTCGGCATCGGCGACCAGAGAGTTAGCCGCCTCCAAAGCCTAGAGAAAATTAACTCAGCAAGACAACTAACAGACCTTCAAAAAGAAAAACCAAATCGTAAAGGAGCCGAGCTGACCTATTTGAGTTATGCTACTATTTGCATGCTACTTTTCAATTATGCCACTGATTTAAAATCATTACCAGCCTGCCACTGTTCACTTAAATGAAAAAAAAAGATCTCACTTTCTCTCTCATCTCTCTCACGCTCATCTCCCAGATCCAAATTTTTTTTCTCATCCAAATTTCGTTTTTCTCTCTCTACCAAATGTTGGGAATGTCCTGAAATCATACTTGTATTCACTCTAGATATAGTTGTGTTGTCGAGATTAGACATTCATATGATACTAGGTGGTCATGATGTTTTGCTAGAATCCACTGATGATCTATGAGTTATGAACTCATTACTAGTATTATATGATCCTACAGGGTCACACACCTAAGCAAAATGGATTTACTTTATGTGGGAATGATCATTAATGTAATGATCTAAATAACGTGTTTTAGAGGAGGTATCGATCGATACTATAGAGTGGTGTCGATCGACATGTGTATTTGATACACATTAAAATTGTGGTTTTAGAGAGGCGTCGATCGACACCACAGAGTGATGTCGATTGACACAGGCCAATAATCGAAATAGGGATTTCGGTTTATTGACTTAATTTGAACCGGTTTTATTGCTGGACGATTAGGTTTTCTCACGTGCCTATATATATGATATGAGGCACGAAATTGAGAGTAGCCTTAGTTGATAGCCACCTCTCAAAACGTAAGACTCCCTGAGAGATCCGATTCCAGGTACTAGCATCCCTGCGGATTCCAGTTTGTGTGCGTGTGGACTACGATAGAGGCGCAGCAATTGAGGCGCTACAGATCTCGATAACCTGACAATCTTCCGCTGCTAATCTCCAGGTATATTCGAGATCTGTTCTAGATTCATTGTTTACAAACCCTAGATCCTAGGCTATTTGAATTCTCACTAGGTTGTTTAATAGAGATTAAACCTGTAAAACCTGTGCAAAGTCCTTCAGTGGTATCAGAGCCTTAGGGTTTAACTAATGAATCTAAAAGCATATAATTGAATTAGAGAATTCAGATTGAAACATGTGATGTTTAGGATGCTTGCTAGATCAAATTTTTTACTGGAAATCGTTTTGTTAAAATTGATCAGAACAGATCGTGTCGATCGCCACAATGGTTGTGTCGATCGACGCGACCTTGCGAATGTTGATAAACTCCAGAAACCCAAGTGTCGATCGACACAAAATGGTTGTGTCGATCGACACGGCCTTGCGAATGGTTTAATCGGTTCAATTGGATTGGACTGGTTATCGCGCTTGGTTAGAAATCGATTGAAACCGGTTTATTACAGTTAATGCGTTTTGGTTGGCGTCGATCGACACAAACGTTGTAGACCGATTATCGACCTGGTTCAGTTGGATTGACCGGTTATCGATTCGGTTCAACTGGATTGACCGGTTATCGCAAATCGAATTGGTTTGGTTCGTGTCGATCGACACAAATATTGTGTCGATCGATACCGACCGGTTATCGAAACCGGTTCAATTGGATTAATCGGTTGTCGAAAACCGGTTCAGTAGGTGAGTGTCGATCGACACTAATGTAGTATTGATCGATACCCTACTCGGATTTTGGGTTAGTGAACCCAAGATCACATAACCGAACAAGATTCCACCCCACTTCTTAGAATAATTAAAACTTAATTGAAATTAGTTGTTTAAAATATGATTCTAAGCCTTCCTGAATGCATATATGATATGTGTTAGGATTAAAAGTTCCATTCCTCAACTAAATATCAAGTGTTCTGGATGTCTTCCCGATCTTGTCAGCTGTCAAGACTCGTTTCATTGCGTGATAGGCTTGGAGTGCAAGGTATCTGCAGTTACATGAGTAAGGCAGTAGGTAATTGTGTTGATGGGCTTGCAGTGCATGGCATCAACTATTACATGACTGAAGAGATTGGTTTACTTGAGTGGGCCATCAGAAGTTCTGGGCCCATAGACATCAGGTGGATAAAACATAAGATGGCTTATCCACAACCAAGAGTCATATTGGATATGATTAACAAAGTATTGCTTACCTATATAACTAAGATTTGGGTGACGGCCAGTGGCCCACTCGAGTTTTGGTGAAGTATGGATCTTGGATCATTATATTCATTTCAGGAAACATTGTTTTGAATATAATGCGAGTTTTCTTAATTGTTAAGATTTCTCATTTCCTGAATATCATAACTAAACCTTTTTCCTTACTTATTCTAGTTATGTCTAAAACCCCTCATCAGAACTCTTTCTCGTTGCGATCCATCCTTGAGAAGGACAAGTTAAATGGATCCAACTTCCTAGATTGGTATCGTAACTTGAGAATCGTTCTCAAGCAGGAGAGAAAGGACTATGTCCTTGATAAAGTTCTCCCCGAGAAACTGAGGTCCAATGCCTCACATGCAGTATATGATGCTTGGAATAAGCATTACTATGATGTGGTCGATGTGCGCTGTCTGATGTTGGCTACCATGAACTCGGACTTGCAGAAGCAATATGAGAAATTGGCGTCGCCCATCGTGATGATCACTAGCCTAAAAGCAATGTTTCAGGAGCAGACGCGAACTGAGAGATACCAGACGGTTAAATCTCTAGTTGAGTGTAAGCTACCAAAGGATGCTCCAGTGAGTCCTCATGTCATAAAGATGATGGGTTATATTGATAACCTGAGGAGACTGGATTGTCCCATTAGCCAAGAGTTGGCTACTAACATCATCCTGCAGTCACTGCCGTCAAGCTATGATCAGTTTGTTGTGAACTATAACATGAACTACTTGACGAAGACGTTGACTGAGCTGCATGGCATGCTCAAGACAGCTGAGCATGACATCAAGAAGGGCACTCCAAATGTACTTCTAGTACAAAGGGGCAAAAGGTTTGAGAAACCTGGTAAAGACAAGGGTAGAGGCAAGGCCGTCCATATTGTGAATAAGGATAAGCATGTGTCTTCTTGTAAACCCAAGTCTGGCCCTGCTGATATTGATAAGTGCCAGTACTGTAAGGAGCCTGGGCATTGGAAGAGAAACTGCAAGAAATTCTTGGAAGATTCACAAGAGATCAAGAAGATGTATGAGACTTCTTCTTAAGGTATTTGTGTTATGGAAGTAAATGTTACTACTTCAAGTTCTACC
Organism: Draba incana; assembly: GCA_963576765.1. Classification (NCBI taxonomy): domain Eukaryota; kingdom Viridiplantae; phylum Streptophyta; class Magnoliopsida; order Brassicales; family Brassicaceae; genus Draba; species Draba incana. The sequence continues at coordinate 2,439,645 of OY755210.1, read as the reverse complement.
TCATGGGTATAAGATACCGGTTGTGGTGCTCATATTTGTTCTAATATGTAGGCACTAAGCAACAGTAGAACGTTGGAGAAGAGACAAGTGGAATTGCGCATCGGGAATGGAGCAAGAGTTGCTGCATTAGCCGTAGGAACTTTCCATTTATAGTCGCCTTCAGGCTTGGCTTTAAGAATAGAATAATTGCTACTATGTACCTGTTATGAGCAGAGGCGTCATTTCATTTTCTTGTAAGGATATTATGGATGATATTCATTTTGATTAAAAACAAATGTTGTTCTGTTGATCTCAATGATGTGTTATATGGTAGCACCCCATTAGAGAATGGGTTTTATGTCTTAAAAAAATCTATGTCTGTCTATAACATAAACACAAAACGGTTCTCTAGCATTGTCATTTTGAGCCACATCGGATTCTGAAGCTCCATAGTGATGGGCTTCTGGACTCACTTGATTGTGAATCATGTGAGAAATGTGAATCCTGCTGTTGGACAAGATGACTATGGCCCATTTTATCAAACTAAATGAAAGGGCCAACGAATTATTGGGCCTTATACATACAGATGTGTGCGGCTCGATGGGCACTAGTGCTAGAGGAAATTTTCAGTACTTCACTGATGACTTCAGTAGGCATGGAAATTTTCAGTACTTCACTGATGACTTCAGAATGAAGTACATAATCAAATTGGCAAAAGTATTAGAGCTCTTCGATCAGATCGCGGAGGAGAATACTTCTTCGATCAGATCGCGGAGGAGAATACTTAAGTCAAGAGTTAAGTGATCATCTGAGAGAGTGTGGAATTGTTTCAGAGCTCACTCCTCCTGGAATGCCCCAATGGATTGGAGTTTCCGAGAGGAGGAATCAGACCTTATTGGATATGGTTCGATCAATGATGAGTCACAAAGATCTTCCATTATCTCTTTTAGGGAAACACTCTAGAAATGTCTGCGTTTACACTAAATAGGGTTCCATCAAAATCAATTGCAAAGACACCACATAAGATGTGGACTGAAAATGTTCAAATTTGTCTTTCCTGAAAATTTGGGATTGTAAGGCTTATGTAAAATGTTTAACAAGCTTGCACCCAAATCCGATAAGTGCTACTTCGATTGGTTATCCTAAGGAAACCAAGGCTTACTACTTCTACAACCGTTTGGAGAACAAAGTGTTTGTTGCTAAGAACTATGTCTTCTAGAGAAAGATTGTCTTTCCAAGAAGAACAGTGGAAGTGAAGTACAACTCGAAGATGTTCGAGAATCATAGGAGACTACTCGACCTGTTAAGGAAGAGCAGTAGCTGGATCTGCAAAGAGTTGTAGAACCTACACCTGTGGTGCATGAAGTTCGCAGATCCGAAAGGATTCGTAACGATCACGAGAGATATGGATTTCTTGTGACCGATTGTCATGACTTGTTGATCATTGACAATGACGAGCCTGCGAATTTTGAAGAAGCAGTATTGGGCCCGGACTCCGATAAGTGGCTTGGAGCCGCTAGATCCGAAATGGGATCCATGTCAGAAAACCAGGTATGGTACTTGGTAGATTTACCTGATGGTGTAAAAGCCATTGAGTGTAAATGGATCTTCAAGAAGAAGATTGACGTGGATGGATATATCCAGATATACAAAGCTAAGTTGGTGGCTAAAGGTTTCAAGCAAATTCATGGTATGACTATGAAGAGACCTATTCCCAGTCGCTATGCTTAAATTCATTCGGATTATCCCAGCAACTGCTATTTATCATGATGGAATTCTGGAAGAGGATGTGTACGTGACACAACCTGAGGTTTCACAGATCCTAATAATGCTGGGAAAGAATGCGAGCTTCATCGATCCATTTATGGATTGATGCAAGCATCACGGAGTAGAAATCTTTGTTTTGATAAAGCTGTCAAAAGGTTTGACTTCATCAGGAACGAAGAGGAACCGTGTGTTTACAAGAAGACTAGTGGGAGTGTAGTTGCATTTCTCATTATGTATGTAGATGACATACTTATTCTCGGAAATGACGTTCCGTTGCTTTAGTCTTTTGAGACTTGGCTTGGAAGTTGTTTTTCAATGAAAGACATGGGAGAAGCCGTATGAATTCTTGGAATATGAATCTATAGAGATAGATTGGGTAGGCTAACTGGATCGTGTAAAGATGCTTATGGTGATAAGGTCTTGGACAGATTCAGTATGCATGATTCCAAGAAGGGCCTCATACCAATGTCTCATGGCATTAATCTTGGCAAGACGCAGTGTCCCTAGACACTGGCTGAGCAAGAACGTTTGAGTAGGATTCCCAGGCATATGCGGTGGAATCTATCATAAATGCCATGACCTGCACTCGTCCAGATGTTGCTTGTGTTTTAAGCATGACGAGTAGATACCAATATGATCCATGTGAAAGTCACTCTACAGTTACCAAGAATATTCTCAAGAATTTGAGGAATTCTAAGGATAGGAGCTTGGTGAACTGAGGAAGTAATGGTTTCGGTTGAGAGTGGTTATACGGACAAAGACGATTTTTGGTCGAAACCTGGTTATGTCTTGTGTCTATATAGCGGTGCGGTTTGTTGGAAAGGGTTCCAAGCAGAGCACCGCAGCTTGCGGTTTGTTGGAAAGGGTTCCAAGCAAAGCACCGCAGCCTCTCCTACGACCTAAGCATGAGTTTCACCCTCCTGCTGTAGGTATTAGATATATTAAGATGTGATCTTGATTCTAGTGGGAGTTGTAATGGATTTAGTTATGTTATGATGTTCATGTAGACATACTTTGGTTATGTCATAATGAAATTTTTTCATGTATTATTTGATTATTGGATAATTAAATAATAGTCCCAAAGTAATTTGTGGCATTTTATAGGTCATCAAGTTGAGGACTTGATCATGAAACCCTATAAGTGATAAATGACATAGATTATATATTGTCACTAGTCAAGGTTGTTAAAGTGGGACACTGACAACCGCGTGAGACTGGTATGTGAGGTGACTGATGACTAAGTTTCATGGAGTCATTAATAAGAGTATTAAAGTCAATCACATAGATATGTGTTAGAGAACACAGGATCGGACATGACCCGCTAATGAGAATTCTACAGGATAGTTATATAAATGTCATGAGAGGTTCTCATTACGACTATAGAGTATAGTCCTTAGACCTGAGTTCATCATGATTTCTTGCATATGAATTGGTCCGCTTTGACTTTGTCAAACGTCATCCATAACAGGTGATTATAAAGGCATTGATTGGGCGTATCATGAAGTGTGTGAAGTAACAGGGATGGAACAAGATGGGGTTTGTCCCTCCTAGATAACAGGAGATAAATATCTCAGGGCCTATCGAAGATTTGATACTGAAAATGCATGGCCGTGCTCAAACGAGGTGATTGTCAGTCGTTTGTTTTTGATCAGTATAGATCGGAGTTCGATGAACGTGATGTTGGCTATAATAAGGATGACACGGTTCTTGCCTTATGCCATATCGAGATATAGAGACGAAGGGATTATAGGAATAGATGATTCCAGTACAAGTGGGAGATTATTGGGAATGTCCTGAAATCATACTTGTATTCACTCTAGATATAGTTGTGTTGTCAAGATTAGACATTCATATGATACTAGGTGGTCATGATGTTTTGCTAGAATCCACTGATGATCTATGAGTTATGAACTCATTACTAGTATTATATGATCCTACAGGGTCACACACCTAAGCAAACTGGATTTACTTTATGTGGGAATGATCATTAATGTAATGATCTAAATAACGTGTTTTAGAGGAGGTGTCGATCGACACTATAGAGTGGTGTCGATCGACATGTGTATTTGATACACATTAAAATCGTGGTTTTAGAGAGGCGTTGATCGACACCACAGAGTGATGTCGATCAACACGGGCCAATAATCGAAATAGGGATTTCGGTTTAATGACTTAATTTGAACCGGTTTAATTGCTGGACGATTAGGTTTTCTCACGTGCCTATATATATGATATGAGGCACGAAATTGAGAGTAGCCTTAGTTGATAGCCACCTCTGAAAATGTAAGACTCCCTGAGAGATCCGATTCCAGGTACTAGCATCCCTGTGGATTCCAGTTTGTGTGCGTGTGGACTACGATAGAGGCGCAGCAATTGAGGCGCTATAGATCTCGATAACCTGACAATCTTCCGCTGCTAATCTCCAGGTATATTCGAGATCTGTTCTAGATTCATTGTTTACAAACCCTAGATCCTAGGCTATTTGAATTCTCACTAGGTTGTTTAATAGAGATTAAACCTGTAAAACCTGTGCAAATTCCTTCACCAAATCGCCATCATGAGATCGGATTTTACTATCACTGAATTCGATTCTCGTCATCTCTAATTTCACTATCTCTGATCTCTGTCGTGATTTCCGCTAAGAAGATTTGAGAAGGTGTTGTTGTTGATGAAGAACGTGGATCTGAGATTAGATCGAGCAGATTTAGGAAGAAGAAGAAGAAGAAGAAGAATTGATCTCAAAGCAAATTCAAACACAAACGACTGTAAATTTTTGAGTTTGGGTTAACTATTACGCATTTAGGGTATAGATTTTTTGTGGGGGGGGAGGGGGGGGGGGGGGAGGGGAGGGGGAGGGGGATGGGGTAGGGTTTTGCCTTTACATTATAAAACTGTTAAAAAAATCTTATAAAACTGTTAAAAAATTATAATGTTTTTAAAAGGTTTAGTAAAACTGTTAAAAAAACCTTATAAAACTATTTAAAAACCGTGTAAAACTGTTTAAATAGTTTTATAAGGTTTTTAAACAATCTTATAAACCTTTTAAAAACTTTACAAACCTTATAAAAATCTTATAAACCTTTTAAAAACCTTATAAATTATTTAACTGTTTAGTTTTTAATGACATGTAAAGATTTTTTATAAAACTGTTTAAAAACTTTATAAAAACGGGAAAACCCTAAAAATAACCAAAACCCAGATTTGACCACAAACAACCAAAACTCAGATCTGACCAAAAATTAACCAAAACCCAGATCTGAACAAAAATCGAATCAAAAGCTCAAATTGTAACTAAAATCGAATAAAAGGCTTAGATTCGTAACCAAAATCCAATCAAAAACTCAAATTTGTAACCAAAATCGAATTTTTAAAAACAAATTCATAGATTAAACATGTTCTTCTTCTTCCTTCTTCGTCTTCTTCTTCGTCGTTGTCTTCTTTTTTTCTTCTTCTTCCAATTCAGGAAATCAAAATCGATGTAAGAAATTTACAGAGATTTAAATGGATGAAAGAGAATCGAATATCCTAGATCTATCCTCTGCGTTTGCGTCCAATGAAGCCAGAGAGATAATCGAAAACTCTAGATCCATAACCCAAATCCAATTTGCAATTTCAAAGAAGAGAATTTTGTGAGAGAAAAAAATTTGGAGTGAGATGAGCGTGAGAGAGATAAAAGAGAAAGTGAGATCTGTTTTTTTTTAATTAATCAGTGAATAGTGGCACGCTCGTAATGATTTTGTGAACAGTGGCATATTTGATTATATTTTTGTGAACAGTGGCAAATTTGCAATTGCCCCATAAATAATAGTAAAATTACAAACATGCCACATTTGAAAATATTTTTTTCAAATATGTCACTCTTAAAAATTTATTGCAAACATGTCACCTTTTATAGAAAAAGAAAAATCATTAATTTTTTTTTTATGAAAACCCAAAAACTATAACCTAAATATAAAATAGTTAACCCAAATCCAAAAAATTAAAAATGTGGCATTCTTGCAAAAAAAATTAAACGATGACATAACTGTAAAGTGGCATGTCAAAAGTGACATATCATGAAAATTTTCATTAATTATCCCATTAATTACAACTATCTTTGTTGACTTTTTTTTGGGTATGAATAGGGGTCGAAACCCCATTTTATTTAAAAGAGAAGAACTTACAAACGAACATGTCTAGGGACAGAACCCCCCTCAACATCTGCAGTAAGAAGTGGACGCACAATGTCCGGACTAGCATGAAACAAATGAAAACCCAAAGGAAGAGAGGACGCATAGTTTGCTAACCCATCTGCGAGACGGTTAGCTTCCATATACACGTGAGAAATGCGGACAATCCAGTCCCTAGATAAAAAACCATGGCACAACCATACCTGGAAGGACAGCGGATGCGAATCACTTATTCCTGTCGTTAAGAAACCAACCACCATCCTCGAATCCACTTCCAGCTCAAGTCGCGTGATCCTCCGCTCCCAAGCTATGACCAACCCATAATACACTCCCCACAATTCAGCCAACGGTGCCGAGCATATACTATCTTTGTTGACATAATATTCAAAAAAGTCTTCTATGGAGATAAGTCTCCTTATATTATGTGGCCATGACAATGGTTTTCGTTAACAACCTTTTCTTTTCCCACATATTTTCAACCTATATATTTGCTTTTTTCAGAGGAAGTTAAGAGGCTATGAAATGAGAGGTGCGAGGAATAGAACCAACATGTTGAAGATTTGGGGAAATTAATCTTCTTTATTAATCGCAAATTAGACTCCTGTTCTTTACAAAATAATTTTAGCAAAAAACTGATATGATATTGTAAAAAGGGAAATTAGGTGAAATAACACACAAAAAAAATTATAATTAAATTTTTAACCAAAACATCCTTATGTGGTCAAATCTCAATCATTAGATTTAGGGGTTTTTATTAGGATTTGAATTATAAATTTTTTTTTTAGCTATACAACAAATTCACCCTTGTAAAAATGTAGAGAAATTAGCAAATATAACACCAAAAAAAATTATAATTAACTCAATAGCCAAAATTACTGTTCATTGTGTATAATATGTATTATGGACAATTTTGCCCTCGATTCCCTTAAAAAAATATGTAGTATATATTACTATCAGGAATAAAATCGTAAATTCTCCTAAATTAGTTGTTAGTTTTTTAATTATATTTATTACATGGCTATTACACTAATTATAATTCAAAATTTGGCTATTTGCCAAATTAACCCAAAAATGTAACACTTCATAATGCAAAAAAAAAAAACACACAATAACATTTCCTTTCAAAACAGAGTTAACTGGCTTTGAAATATGAAGTAAACTAAAGTTACAGTTTAAGTTTTGTTTTGTTTTGTTTTCTTCATTTACATATTTTATTTTTTCTACTTTGTCTAATAAATTTTTCAAAAATGTTATTACACATAATCTTTTATTTAGAATCCGAAAGATATCAACTTCTTGGTGATAGAATAGACCTCCACATTGATTTGATGATTACTTGATTCACTTGGTTCATAAAGAAGAGCTTGGCTCTATTGCTTTGGTCATCTGCAAATACATTCTTCTCTTTGGTACTAATACTCTTGAGAAGGTGAAGCAGCAAGACAAAACTTTGGTTCCATGACTCTTATTCTCATGGCTTGTTCTATGATGAGCCGCTAGAACGTGGAACGTTTAGCTTCATCTGAATCTCACTATCTGGATTATCTCGTAGTTCCTTGAGTCCATTCACGACGTTTTGAGCTAAATCTTCATAAGCCTTTGATACTACAGAACCAGGTGAAGAAACAACCACAGGAACACCTTCATCAGAACCTTCTCTGATTTTCGTCTCCAGTGGAATCTATAAAAACAACCGATGAGTTTACAAGACTATAACGCAGAAAAGAATTCAGTTTTGGCTTAGATTATTTACCTCACCAATGAGTTTCAAACCCTTCTTTGTAGCCATCCTGCGTGCTCCTTCTTTCCCAAATATGAAAGACGCTTCGTTACAGTGAGGACATAAGAAACAACTCATGTTCTCCACAAGCCCCAAAATCTAGTACAAAAATGCAGAATGATTAATCCGCGAAGACAAAAACATATGTTTTCAAGCACGCAAAAATAGCAAGGAGGATATAGATGACCGTACAGGTACTCTAACTTTATCGAACATGGAGATTCCTCGGCTAGCATCAGCAAGCGCAACATCTTGCGGAGTTGATACAATTACAGCACCTGAGAGTTTCAGATTTTGAGATATGGAAATCTGAGCATCACCAGTTCCAGGAGGCATATCGACAACAAGAATATCGAGATTTCCCCAATCAACTCCTCTTGTCATCTTAGCAAGAGCACTCATTACCTAACAACAAACACCACAATCTTGATTAATGTTTCTATTGTTCCATAGACTATACAAAAGGATCTAAAAAAAAAAGAAACACACCATAGGACCTCTCCACACCATTGGTGCATCTTTATCTACAAGAAGTCCCATTGACATACATTTAACTCCATAGTTCTCTACTGGAATCATCTTCATATCTCCAAGAGGTAAACAACGTATTAAAAACGCTAATCGAAAATGCAAGAAGTAATATCTATCTATATATCTACCTTGGTTTACTTGAGGCTTTTGATTGATATTCATCATGATTGGAACAGATGGTCCATACACATCAGCATCAAGCAATCCAATCTTCAATTCAAATTTGTTGGCTAATGCAACAGCTAAGTTAACTACAATCAAATCACATTATCAAACCCAATCATTTCAATCTCACACCTAAAATGTTTAAGAAAGATCTGGTTTGTACCAGCTGTTGAAGATTTTCCAACTCCGCCTTTACCGGATGCAACGGCGATTATATCTTTGACTCCGTGTAACCGGAGCTCCGTCGTCTTCCCGCCGGCGCTAACAGAGCTCTATAAAAACGAAAATGGCGAAACTGGAAACCTCAAATCTCAAAGCTAACAAGATACACATGAAAGGTTTAAAGGAGCAATTTTTCATACGAATTTGTAGGCAGAGGCGAGTTCACGGCGGCGGAGACACCGGAGAAGTGCGACGGTGGCCATGGGGGACACGAGGGTAATTTCGGGAAAAACGATGATAAGTCCCTAAAACCCTGAACAAGAGCAAATTGATGGCACCCACTAGCTAAAAGAACACACTTTGAATCCCCAGATGAAGAAATGGAAGAGCAAATCTCAGATTCTCAGGCGAAAGACGACGGCATGGTGAGAGAAACAGAGGTTTTCTCGTTAATTACAAGAATAGTCAAGGGCAAAACTGTAATCTTTCTAGTCCTCCCAACGATGCTCTTTCAAATTCAATCGGTTTAATCAAGTGAAGTTGTAATAATTTCATTCTGAGCTCGGTTCAGCTCATGACATGACGATTTTGCAACTTTTGCAAAGATGATAGTTTAAATTTAAAAAACGAATATGAACTACTAAATTTCAAACTATACTATATATGAAATTATAAAATAATGTAGATTTGAAACACAATTAGATAGACATTCATTAGTAATATGTGCATTGGAGACTTTTGTATATAAGTATCTTAAAAACTTTTTAGAATTAAATATATTAAATTTAGGATACTTGAGTGTCTAAAACCAGAAAAAAATCCAATATTAAATCTTTTTCTGGTTTTAGACACTCGTGTCCTAAATTTAATATATTTAGTTCTAAAAAGTTTTTAGACACTTATTCATAAAGTCTCCAATGCACATGCCTTTAGTAATCTATATACGGTATCTTTTTCTTTTCATAATTTTAAGAAAAAAAATTAAACGATCACATATAGACAGTGCAAGGTAACAAGGAGTATAGTGTAGAGGCTAATTTAAAGGGAAAACATAAGTATTTTCGTATCTTCTAATATGACCAATGCAGATAAAAACTGAACTCATACTGAATTGTGGCAAAGGAGTAATGTATAATTTCGATGTACATTTAGTGCTTGGTCAATGTCATAAATCATTGCCGTTTTTCATCTTTGTCCACTAACCATGACATCTTTTACATAAACTTTTATGTCTGTCTGTTAACCAAGTCTTTGTACTCCACAACGCGAGCATAAATTGCTTGCAACTCCTCCGTCTCGATAACAATCCTGGCATACTCCTATAAGTCATCAAGGTTGGCTCGGATCAACACTATAAGATTGGTTGCAGAAATTCTTAAAGGATCCATTTTTATTTTTTTTCACCTGGAAATTTTTTTTTTTTGGTGAATTTTTTCACCTGGAAAATAGAAAAAGTGCTTTAGGTTTTCAAGAGATAGCAAAATGATATATTGGGAAAAGGTATTTTATAGATAGACTGAGGGCATGTGCATTAGAGACTTTATGAGTAAGTGTCTAAAATTTTTTTAGAATTAAATATATTAAATTTATGACACTTGAGTGTCTAAAACCAGAAAAAGTATATATGACACTTTTTCTGTTTTGAGAGACTAAAGTTCCTAAAATTTAATATATTTAATTATAAAAAGTTTTTAGACACTCACGACAGTGTCACCATTGTACATGCTCTAATACTGTATTTTTTCTGGTTTTAGACACTCAAGTGTCCTAAATTTAATATATTTAATTCTAAAATATTTTTAGACACTTATTCAAAAAGTCTCCGATGCAATGCCGAACACGTATCTTCCTTTATTCTACTTTTTGTAGGCATAAAGAGTCATTTCGTTATTCCCCCAACACGTTACGTCCACGCATGAGGACAATTAGCTGGACACACGTTTACATTAAGCTTCACGAGTAGAAGAAGTAATTACAGAAAAACGAACTTTAAAACGTCACATAAACATGCAAAGTATGATACGACGGAAAATACAATTAAGTATTTAGCACAAAAATAATACAATTAAGTAGAGAACAGAAATTTACGTATATACTCACATATTGTACAGTTCACAGAAAACATTTTTTTTTTGTTGCTAAAACCAGTTCACAGAAACACATGTACCGTCAAACCTAAAGATAGGACGAAATTAATAGAACACGCGCGGCGCATCTTAATAACCATGCATTGCATAAACTTAGATTGAAAGTAATAATAATATGTTATAGACCGAAATACTTCTAATCCTAATTATGACTTCTCCAAGACCAAGACCATACGATTTTAGTTTGACCTAGCCAAAATACACATGTGTGTAGCATTCGATACTAGCACTTATAAATAATGAGTTTGCACACGCTAATCGATTAATAATCAGATTCTGATGCATACATATAAGAAAGTACGAATTCCCAATATATTTCAGTCACAAATCAGAACTACTAAAAAGAACGTAAACAACACCTACACAATAAACAATAAAATACTATATGCTAATAATAATTCAACTGTGTAAAACTAATCAGATAGATACAATCATACAAACAAACCAAAACTACGTATCTTTTGCTTTTGTTACTGAAAACGTGCTCATGTTTACAGTTCAATATTACTCTTTTTTTTCTTTCGTTTTGCCATTGGTATCTCTTGAGTCAGATTCGGATCGGAGTTATATGTCGAATCTTAAGGTCATATGAAGCTTAAGATTCGTGGAATTGACTAATGTTGAGTTGTTTGATTATCTTTTATTGGAATTGACTGATGTTCAATGTTTCCCCACAAGGATTATACCGTGGGACAAATGCAATACATTGTGGATACCTTGACTCAGACTAAAGAAGGCGTGCGTTATCCCCCTGAAATTTGGGTTCCGCCGCAGCGACCACCACCACCAGTTGCACCAGCCTTACCTATGTACTTTGTTTAATTATGTGTATACATGTAACAAAGTTAGATTAATTATGTGGGATATTATTGGGCCGTATCACGGCCCATCGTGTGCATCGACTTAGCTCACTACTTAGGTTACGATGTATTTTCTATGTAATCTCTATATAAAATCTTTGACCTCACAACTGAATCAATAAGAAATCATCTTTACAACCTCTTAGGTTTCTTGTCATGGTATCAGAGCATTAAACCTAAAATTAGGTTTTTTGGTTATCGATCTATCTTCAACTTCAAGTTTTGTTTTAAAACATATTCCTTCCGACCTGCTTCTAATCGGATCTCTCTATTCTTTTCTCTCTTTCTTTGACCTCAGATTATTGATTATTCTATCAATTTTCTTCTTCTTAAACGATGAGTGATACTCAAGACAAGTCAAGTGTCACCAGACCTACGTCAAGGTTTGAGATATCAAGACGTACTATATCTCCCTATGACCTCACGGCAAGAGATAATCCTGGTACGATAATCTCACGCCCTTCTTTGCGCGGATCGAACTACGATGAATGGTCAGCAAGCATTCGATTGGCATTGAAAGCACGAAAGAAATTTGGTTTCGCAGACGGTACGATACCAAAACCTGATGAAGACTCCGAAGATTACGAAGATTGGTGTGCAAATAACGCATTGGTGGTGTCATGGATCAAATTACCATCGATGAAAATTTGTGTTCTTCCTTATCACATAGTGAAGATGCGTCTAGCCTCTGGACCCAAATTCAAAGTCGGTTTGCCGTGAAAAACGGTCAACGAGTGCAAAGGCTCAAAACAGAGCTTGCAACGTGTCGACAAAACGGTTCACCTATTGAAACATACTATGGAAAGCTCACAAAACTGTGGACCACTCTTGCTGACTATCAACAAGGTAAAACATTGGAAGAGATATACAAAGAACGTGAGGAGGATAAGCTCCATCATTTTCTCATGGGAATTGATGAGTCTATCTATGGCGGGGTTAAATCTTCTCTATTATCCCGTGTACCTTTACCTTCTCTTGACGAAGCATATAACGTTTTAGCTCAGGATGAGGAAGCAAAGTCTCTAGCTCAATTACATGAAGAAAGGGCAGGAGGTGTAAGCTTCGCTATTCAAACACAAGCACGTTCTTACTCCACTCAAGATGCTCGTGGAGGAACTCTGTTTTGCACACTTTGTCACCGAAACGGACATCTTGCGGAGTATTGCTTTAAGAAAGTTGGATATCCACCATGGTGGGGTGAAAGGACTAGGTCCAAACAGGGAATTACCTCACGGGAACCAAATGGTAATTCTTCTACGGGAATTTTACCTTCTCCACATACAAATTCACGTGGAAAGCCTTTAGACTCTGCTCGTGCAAATTATATTGTTACCGACGGATCACGTACTGGTCTAACTTCCTCATCAGTACATTCAGCGATAACATCAGCAAATCGTGTGGGTTTTAGTGGGTTGAGTGATCAACAGTGGAAGACATTGGTGAATATGCTCAACGAACGCAAACCTAGTCCTACTGAGCATCTTTCCGGTAAGTTTTTCTTTGAATCCTGGATTATTGATACCGGAGCGTCTAATCACATGACGGGTAGTCTTGATTTTATATCTGATATATGTGACATGGCTCCAATTCTAATTAAGCTACCGGATGGTCGTTATACGACATCGAATAAATACGGAACAGTTTATCTGGGCTCTTCGCTAACACTACGAAACGTGTTCTTTGTTGATGGACTTGAGTGCCATCTTATCTCTGTATCGCAGTTGACTCGAGATAGTGGATGTATATTTCAGATATCTGATCGGATTTGTATTGTTCAGGATCGCATCACACAGACGCTGATTGGAGCGGGTGAGCAACTAAATGGGTTGTACTTCTTTCAGAGTGTCGAAGTTGCAGCAACAGTACGAGTGAAATCGTCTTCTTTGGAGCTTTGGCATAGTCAAATGGGACATCCATCTTCTAAAGCTTTAGATATGTTACATTTATCTGATTTAAGTAGCGGTGTTTTTGATTCCAAAGCATATGAAATTTGTATCCGTGCTAAGCAAACAAGGGATTCTTTTCCATTAAGCAGAAATAAAACAAGTTCAGTTTTTGAGTTAGTCCATTGCAATTTATGGGGTCCTTATCGAACAACATCTATTTGTGGATCCAAATATTTTCTTACTATTCTTGATGACTTCTCAAGAGTTGTATGGATATATCTTCTCCCTTCTAAGCACACAGCACCAACTCATCTTAAAAACTTCATTGCTCTTGTTGAAAGACAATTTGATACGCAAGTCAAAACAATTCGTAGCGATAATGGCTCTGAGTTCATGTGTTTGAGCAATTTTTTCCGTGAAAAAGGCATTATTCATGAGAAGTCTTGCGTCTGTACTCCGCAACAAAATGGTCGCGTCAAACGCAAACATCATCACATCCTAAACGTTGCACGTGCTCTTCGTTTCAATGCTAGTCTTCCGGTTGAATTTTGGAGCTATTGTGCTCTTGCGGCGGGTTATCTAATTAATCGAACTCCTACTCTTATTCTCCAAGGGAAAACTCCATATGAATTGTTATACAACAAGACTCGACCATTGAATCACATTCGAGTTTTTGGATGTCTTTGTTACATTCATAATCAAAAGCACAAAGGCGACAAATTTGCAAGTAGAACAAACAAATATGTCTTCTTGGGCTATCCCTTTGGGAAAAAGGGTTGGCGAGTCTACAACCTCGACACAGGAATTGTTTCGGTTTCTCGGGATATCATCTTCTCTGAAACTGTATTTCCCTTTGCCACTCACGAACCAGTGTTATCAACTCCATCTCCTATTGAGTCTCAATTTCCAAGTTTCAATCAAGATGATGATGATTTTCTTTCTCCTCTGCCATTACCAATAGCTACTACGGAATCTCACATTGCTGAGGGAACACAATCTCTAAATCCAAATGAGAATTCTATTCCGATTAACGTTACTACGGCTGCATCACCGGACCAAAATTCACAACTTGAATTTTCTAAAATTTCCGAACCAGTAACTCTGACCTCGTCTTCTACCTCTGTTTCGTCGTCTAAGATTCCTCCAACTACTGATCATCAGCCTTTGCCTGTTAATGACACTGAACCTGCACCTCTTGGTCGTGGTCATAGACGAAAGCAAAAACCAACAAAACTTGCCGATTATGTTATGACATTACTTCATCAACCATACCCATCGGTTACTCCTTATCCAATAGACAATTACTTGTCTAGCTCTCAATTCTCGGCCAACTACCAATCCTACTTGTTGGCTATCACATCCGCTGTCGAACCTAAATCATACAAAGAGGCAATTGAAGATGAAAATTGGAGATTTGCCGTTGAAGACGAAATTGTTGCTTTGATCGATTTAGGCACATTCTCTGTTGTTGCGTTGCCTCCAGGAAAGAAAGCCCTAGGCTGTAAATGGGTTTTTTGTCTGAAGTTTCATTCCACCGGAGAGCTCGAAAGACACAAAGCTCGCCTTGTGGTACTCGGAAATAATCAAACGGAGGGTGATGATTATAATGAAACGTTTGCACCAGTGGCTAAGATGGTTACAATTAGAGCTTTTCCTCAACAAGTGGTTTCTAATGATTGGGAGGTACATCAAATGGATGTGCATAATGCTTTTCTCCATGGTGATCTTGAAGAGGAAGTATATATGCAATTTCCACCGAGTTTTCGTACAAGTGATAAAACAAAGGTACTACGTCTACACAAATCTCTTTATGGCCTCAAACAGGCACCTCGCTGTTGGTTCGCTAAACTCATTACGGCATTAACGAACTATGGTTTTGAACAAAATTACTCTGATTACTCTCTTTTCACTCTTGAGAAATCGACAACACGTCTTCACGTCTTAGTATATGTTGATGATCTTATCATCACAGGAAGTTCTTTGCAAATCATTGAGGAGTTTAAACGATACTTGAGTGAGTGTTTTCGTATGAAGGATCTTGGAGTTCTCCGGTACTTCTTGGGTATTGAAGTTGCTCGTAGTCCTGCTGGTATATACTTATGTCAACGAAAATACGCACTTGACATCATCACCGAAACAGGTATGCTCGGAATTAAGCCGGTTTCATTCCCATTAGAACAGAATCATAAGCTTGCCCTTGCTGATGGTGATTCTATGGAAAATCCATCACGTTATCGTCGTCTCATCGGTCGTTTGATTTTCTTGGGCTCAACGCGCCCTGAAATGTCTTATGTGATTCACATTCTCTCTCAATTCATGAGTAATCCCAAGCCTGCTCATTGGGATGCTGCACTTCGAGTTGTTCGATATCTTAAGAATAGTCCGGGACAAGGAATTCTTCTCAAAGCTAACACGCCTCTAACTCTCACTGCGTGGTGTGAATCAGATTATGCGGCATGTCCTTTAACACGACGGTCTCTTACAAGATGGTTTATTCAGTTCGGTGATTCTCCCTTGTCTTGGAAAACAAGGAAACATGATGTTGTTTCTCGATCTTCGGCTGAAGCCGAATATAGAGCAATGGCTGATACGGTGCAAGAAATCTTATGGCTTCATGAACTTCTTCCTACTCTTGGGATTGAAGTTTCTGCACCGATTCCCTTACTCTCCGATAGTCTCTCGACTATTAATCTTGCTGCTAATCCGGTATTTCATGCTAGAACCAAACATGTTGGAAAGGACTGTCACTTCATTCGTGATGAAATTCTTCGAGGTGTTATAGTTACAAAACACGTTTCTACAAAATCTCAACTCGCGGACATTATGACAAAAGTGTTAGGCCGTAAGGAATTTGAAGCGTTTCTTTTCAAGTTGGGTGTTTGTAACCTCCACACTCCATCTTGAGGGGGGAGTATTGGGCCGTATCACGGCCCATCGTGTGCATCGACTTAGCTCACTACTTAGGTTACGATGTATTTTCTATGTAATCTCTATATAAAGTCTTTGACCTCACAACTGAATCAATAAGAAATCATCTTTACAACCTCTTAGGTTTCTTGTCAGATATACATGTAAATGATTTTTTGAAGTGTAAAAAAAACAAAAACAAAATCAAAAAAAAAGAAGAAGAAAAAATTAAGTAAATATTAAGCATTCTATAGTGAAAGAGGTAAAATATGATACTTAATAGTTTTATACTTTTACCTCAAAAACATGTAAATTATGTTGTTCGGTAGGCGAAGGAGACGATCTTCTTATGCTACGATACTCAATTGTGTCTTGCAGAATTATGTTCCCTTGTTTGTTAATGCAATGCTTAATATTTATATGAAATTATGTTTTTGAGGTATAAATCAAAATTATATTCGATGTAACTGCAAATAGCTTAATTATAACATGTTTTCTTGGATAACCAGATTTTTGTTTTAAGAAAATATTTTCAGTGTAATTGCAAATAACTTAATCATATCAAGTTTTGCTCCAGAGAAATAAAGTTTTATTTCCATCTTACGAATGAGTTAGTCAAGAATCAATTATTTATGATAGCATATATAAATTCAAGTAGTAACAAAAATGCTTTTACTTTCCTTTAGAGTGAATACAAGTTTACATTTTGTTTGTGTTCTTGTAGCTGGTGTAATCGTGTAGTAGCTTTCAAGCACAAATAATAGATTACAAAAATGACAATATCAAGATACCAACATACCTGAGATTTTCGTTCCAAACTGGTATATATATATATATATATATATATATATATATATATACATGGATTCTATATTGTCCGTTATAGCTATGAATTCAACATCAGAAGTTCTTTTTCTAACAAATCAAATCTCACTTTGTGAATTCCATGTAACCAAAGTGAGCTCATGAAACATGCCTTGTTTGATAACAAATGAGAAATGACACAAGCTGCTCATGTTGTTTTACATAGCCTAGCAAGATGAAAGTTATTGAAAAACCAAAAGATGAACACAAATACGGATAATATTCAAACCGCTTAAAATTTGCTTTATTCCTCGTATACTTAAGCAATGAAATCTAGTTTTCGTGGGATACAAGTTAGTAGTGCCATTTAACATAACTAAGGGCCTCTTGAAGTGGAAACGACGAAGAGTTTAAATGGAGAAAACAATTAGACATACAAATTAACCCTAAAAGCAACTTACTCGAAACTATTTTGCCAGCCAAAAAATAGATAAGACATAAAAGTTGAGCTGGCATCAAAGTTAAGAGGGTTACAAACAGAGTCTGTCCCAACACTAAGGGAGGGATTATTTGATGCAAGAGAAAGAAATTGCAAGGTTACAAAGAGAGTCTGTCCCAACACTAAGGGAAGGATAATATTTGATGCAAGAGAAAGAGATTGCAGCATTCAACGATTCAAGAGATGGTGAGTTTGGAAGCACGCGTTGCTATCTCTCTTACAGCTCTCCTCTCTGCCATATCTTTTAAAATAGCTTCCTTTTTCGCCAAGAAACCAGGATCCTTGAAATCATGGAAAGTGATGGGACGATCCTTTACCAAGTCCAGCATACATTGAGGAGGACGAGGACCCCAGATAGTCTTCTCAATCTCATGAGTGAGCTCAGGTTTACCTCTCACAAAGTTTTGATCGCGAGCATATTCCCATTGCTCAGACT
Source organism: Draba incana (assembly GCA_963576765.1). Lineage (NCBI taxonomy): Eukaryota > Viridiplantae > Streptophyta > Magnoliopsida > Brassicales > Brassicaceae > Draba > Draba incana. The sequence continues at coordinate 2,421,553 of OY755210.1, read as the reverse complement.
CAACTTTATGAAAATCCTAAGCAAACAAACAAAGGAACAAGCATCATCATCAAACTTGTTTTGGTTCATTAATCATTGACACGAAATCACCAACACAAGCAAAGACCAATGAACAGCATCATCATCATCATCAAAACTTGTTTTGGTTCATCAATCATTGACTCTCTAATTAACACAAAATCAATCAGACCGAACCAACACAAGCAAAGACCAATCGTCATCATCATCAAAACTTCTTTTGGCTCATCAAAAATTAAGACAATATCATCAAGACCGAATGTACACAAACAAAGGACAATGAACATCATCATCATCATCAAAACCGTCACTAATAAACACAAAATAAAAATATAACAACAACTTACAAAGATTTGAAGCTTGCGGATGAATCTGTGCAACTGGTGTGGCTGAATACTGAACTTGGGAAGAATATCGCTGCAAAACTTTTCCAGATTCCAAACCACGAAACTCTTTCCGTTTTGCCCCCACGAGATCATCGAATCCGTTGAACGATCATCGACAATATAGTATAAAACCTCCGAGAAATGAGAGACTCTGCTCCAATCCACATCGGGCATATTTGGATCTAAAAATATCGGTCGGCTAGACATCCTGAACAATCCAGATCGTAAAATCAATCCTGAAACCAAAACGATTATACAAAATTAAGATTATAACCTCAAACCAGAACAAACAATAACAGACGAAATCACAAGAATTTGGAGTCTAAGTTTAGATCCGACCTTGTCATGATGATGATGATGCGGCTCTTAGGGATACTAAACCCTAAAATTTCTATATTCCTCCTAAACAATTCAGATCCCCAAACAAACCCTAACATCAAAACACACAAACAAGTATAGTTTAATTATGCAACTAAAAAATGATCTAAGCTGAGACCAGAACAAACAATCGGACAAAGAATTTGAAGCAGACAAGATAGTATGAAAATGTCTAGATCCCACCTTGTGATCGATGTTCCTTGCGCTCTTGAGACCAAACCCTAAATGATCATCACTGACCATCGTTGTATTAATTATATCTTATATATTATTTGAGAAGCATTTTGGGAGCACTTTGCTTAGGTGTCATCACCACAATTTTTTTCCTCTTTATTTTTATTTATTTATTTCATTCTCTTATACTCATTACCAAACACATTTAATTCCAAATATACTTATTTTGATTACTATAACTCTAATTGCCAAACACATTGAATCTTCCTAAACTTGCCAAAATTAAAATATTTTGAAATTTTCAACTTTCCAAAATTAAAATATTTCAAAATTATAAATTTAAATCATAAAATTAAATGTAAACAAAAATTTAACATCTATACTAAAAAAATTGATTTAAAATAAAACTATTATCTTTTGAAAATATACGAGCATGTAAAATTTTTTTTTTACATATCCTATATATTATTTGAGAAGCATTTTGGGAGCACTTTGCTTAGGTGTCATCACCACAATTTTTCTCCTCTTTATTTTTATTTATTTATTTTCTTCTCTTATACTCATTACCAAGGGGCAATTGCAAATATGCCACTGTTCACTAAAAATTAATCAAATATGTCACTGTTCACAAAATCATTACTAGCGTGTCACTGTTCACTGATTTAATGAAAAAAAAAATCTCACTTTCTCTCTCATCTCTCTCACGTCCAGATCCGATTTTTTTTTCTCTCACAAAATTCTCTTCTTTCAAATTGCAAATCGGATTTGGATTATGGATCTAGGATTTTCGATTTTCTTTCGTTCATGTAAATCTCTGTAAATTCCTTCAATCGATTTTGATTTCCTAAATTGGAAGAAGAAGAAGAAGAAGAAGAAGAAGAAGAAGAAGAAGAAGAAGAAGAAGAAGAAGAAGAAGAAGAAGAAGAAGAAGAAGAAGAAGAAGAAGAAGAAGAAGAAGAAGAAGAAGAAGAAGAAGAAGAAGAAGAAGAAGAAGAAGAAGAAGAAGAAGAAGAAGAAGAAGCATTTAGGGTATAGATTGAACATCTTCTTCTTCTTCTTCTTCTTCTTCTTAAATCTGTTCGATCTAATCTCAAATCCATGTTCTTCGTCAACAACACCTTCTCAAATCTTCCTAGCGGAAATCGCGATAAAGATCAGAGATAGTGAAATTAGAGATGACGAGAATCGAATTCAGTGATAAAAAAAAGGAAATTTGGATGAGAAAAAAAATGGATCTGGGAGATGAGCGTGAGAGAGATGAGAGAGAAAAATAGATCTATTTTTTTCCATTTAAGTGAACAGTGGCACGCTGGTAATTATTTTCAAACAGTAGCATGATTGTAATACAGTGGCATAATTGAAAAGTGACATGGGAAGAGTGGCATAACTCAAAATTTCTCTTTTACCAAACACATTTAATTCCAAACATACTTATTTTGATTACTATAACTCTAATTGTCAAATACATTGAATCTTCATAAACTTGCCAAAATTAAAATATTTTGAAATTTTCAACTTTCCAAAATTAAAATATTTCAAAATTATAGATTTAAATGTGAACAAAAAATTTAACATATATACTAAAAAATTGATTTAAAATAAAATAAAAATATTAATTATCTTTTGAAAATATATGAGCACCTAAAAATATGTTATTACATATGTTATTTTGTTTGACAAGGAAATGTTTTTAATTTTTCATAAATGCACCTTCGTACAAGTAAAAATATAATTATTAATGAAATTTGTTGGTTTAATTATTTCACGGGTGGAATAAATTTGTATGCAAAATAATTTCAAAATCCAAATATATAAATTAGGTCTTAGGTTATGTATAATTATTCTTCATAATCTTTTTTTAACTAAAACTATTAATTTTATTCGATAATCAATTTATCCCGCGTATAACGCGGGTAATTTTCAAGTTTAGAGAATTAGGGCTGTGAAGTTCGGCAGAAATTTCCATGGGCCGGCCAATCCTCAATTGGCCGGTTTGTTTTTGAAAAAAACATGTTTTTTATATATATATTTTATTTAAAATTTTTTTAAATGAAATAACAAACTAGAAATCGAAAAATTTGAGAAATTGAACAAAATTTTGATATGAATATTACAGGTATGGATCGGTGTTTAAGACACATATTTTATCTATATTAATAATACTAAAGTCTAAAGGTAAGACAAGAGAGATTGGAAATACACCAGTTGTCTTGGAATTTTAGATGTCATCTCGGAGTTTGACTCTCTTGAATGACATCATTTGCACCTGGAGATGATAAACTTCCACTTGTTATACTGTTGAATATGCCGTTTCTTATTGGGGTTAACTCTTGAAGAAGCTCAATATCTTCATCATTGTTGTCCTTATTCATCAATCTTTTATGGGATTCCTCAGATGCATAAACTAATCTTAAGCCGCACTTGATCTCCTCAATTTTATCTTTCTCATTTGTCGCGCCAGATTCAAGGGAAGATGCAGTTGGAGTACATGTACCTAAGTGATGGTCTTCAAGGCATTTTATACTTGTTTTCTGTTGTAGTTTTTACAAATCTCATGAAACGAATAGATGTCTATAACCCCACAATCCCATAAAATGTTGTTTCATCATTTTAGGTGTTAGAGTTCTTGAAGTTCATGGTGGAATAAGACCCCACAAGACAATAAGAGGAGAGATAGAGTGGAGAAAGACATATATTCGTTCCATGAGATGAGATTTGTTCTTAAGAACAATATCTACTATGTACTACAAAACCCAAAGAAAGTAAATGCAAGTTTGTAGAATGATTTTGTTCCTAAGATGATTCTACAATATTGCGTTATTTGCTTTCGTTTTGTAATCAAACACTTAAATAGTGATATTCTGATTCTAAGAGAAATTACCAAACGGGAGATATATATATATATATATATAGAATGGATGAGAAAGATCCCATATATACTGTCCAAGGACAGAGAGTGAGATTATTTCTGATATGATATAGTGAGTTTTGATGTATCCTTCACTACAAGAAAACATGGTGAATTCCGACGGCCAATACCGTCGGAAAAGGGTCATTTTCGACCGCATTCCGACGGGATTTATCCGTCGGTTCTGTCTCGTCGGAAAACCATTTCCGTCGGAAATTCGTCGATTATTTGCGACGGTTATCCGACGTTTTAACGTCGGAATAAAAACGGAGACGGAATTCCGACGGTACCGGAGTTCCGGCGATCATCGACGGTATTCCGACGGTACTGGAGTTCCGGCGATTATCGACGGAATTCCGACGGTACCGGAGTTCCGGCGATCATCGACGGCATTCCGACGGTACCGGAGTTCCGGCGATCATCGACAGCATTCCGACGGTACCGGAGTTCCGGCGATTATCGACGGAATTCCGACGGTACCGGAGTTCCGGCGATATCGACGGAATTCCGACGGTACCTTATTTTTGGAAAATTTTTTTTTAATTAAAAATAAATAAATTTAAATTATATTAAATATAATAAAACTTTTAAAATGTATTAAAAATTAAAAAAGACAATTAAAATTGTTTTAAAAGTATTTTAAAGTTTTACAAAAAATTTAAAAACTCTAAATCCGGCTATTCCGGCCTACGGGCGTTCAGGATGTCTCTCAGCTGCTGTTCCATGGCGGCAAATCGTGCCTCTGCTTCCGCCTTATCCTTCTCTCTCGCAGCCTCAGCCTCTTCCTTATCCTTCTTTCTCGCTTCCTCCACTGCCCTAAGCCCTTCTCTCAGTTCTCGGTTTTCGGCCTCCAATCTGCTACCACCGCCTTGTCGTACAGACGAAACCGATGAGCAACTAGCCTCAGGAAGGCCGAATACACGGCCTCTGGTCTTGGGAGTCGCCTACGATAAAAAAGAAATAAAAAGTTAGTTGTATTAAAGATTAATTTAAAATGTGTTTAAAACTGACACGGTTACTAACCTGATAGGTGAACTCGTTGATCATCTCGTATGGAACTTCGGTGGGCGCCTGAGTTCCTTCGTCCATCGGTTGCGATTGGAGGTACTCCTCCTGCCGCCTTTCCACGGTTTCCACGATTTCACGAGCAATGGGATCTTGGATTTCACCGGTCTTCTTGTTGGTGTGGGTTACTTTGAGCAAATCAAGGTTCGAAGGAAAAACACCGGTTTCCTTAAACTGTTAACATATAAAATTGTGTTTTAGCAAATTATTAAAAAATATGAATTATTTAAATATTTACCATTTTGTCTGCTTTCGACGCCTTACTTGTTGCACCGAGGTTGTGGGTCGCTGGTCCCTTCCCCTTCCGGTTGCTGTTGCGGTTAGTTGAGTTTCTCTCAGAGATCTCCTTAGTTGCCTCCTTTTCCCAATGTGCAACTAGTCCTTCCCAACACGCATCTTTATATTTCATAACCCGAGGCCGCTTCCCGGTAAACATTACCAAAGAGAGGATAGATAAGACATAAAAGTTTAGAAGGTTACAGACAAAGACTCTATATGGTGAGTTTTGAAGCATGATTTGCTAAATATTCCTTATCTCCTAAAGCTTTCTTCTCTGCCATAGCTTGTAAAAGAGCTTTCCTTTTCTCCAAGAAAACAGGATCATTTCGATCCACAAAAGTTGAAGGGTCAGGAGATTCCTTGCAGGACTTTTCAAAGTCGGCCAAAGTTAATTTAGGAGCAAGAGTGGCCCTGAAGGCCTTCTTGATCTCATGAGTGAGCTCAGGTTGACCTCTCACAAAGTGATGATCGTGCGCATATTCCCATTGCTCAGACTCCTCAACTTTTCGAAAACCCTACACAAACAAAAGGAACATTATCATCATCACAACTTATTTTGGTTCACCATACATTGAATCACTAATTAACACAAAACTTACAAAGGTCTCCAGCTTGCGGATGAATGACGGCAAATCACTTGTGTATCATTTTAGTTACTAAGGAAACATCACTGATTAGACTTGTGTATCATTTTAGTTACTAGGGAAACGTCATTAATTAGACTTGTGTATCATTTTAGTTACTAGGGAAACGTCACTGATTATGCAACTTTTGTAAAGACGACATAAGAGGCATAGTTTAAATTTTTAAAACGAACATGAACTACTAGAATATGAAGCCATATCTTAGTGAAGTGATTAGCTTGTAATTATAAATCAAAGTGAGCTCATGAAACATGCCTTGTTTGATAACGAATGAGAAATGACACAAACTGCTCCTGTAGTCTTGTTCTTTTACATAGCCTAGCAAGATGAAAGTTAATGAAAAACCAAAAGATGAACACAAATACGGCGGATTATATCCAAAACGCTTAAAATTTGCTTTATTCCTCGTATACTTAAAAGCAATGAAATTTACTTTTCGTGGGCTACAAGTTAGTAGTGCCATTTGACCGTTTCCAGCGTTTTTCTCTGGTAACATAACTAAGGGCTTCTTGAAGTGGGAACCACGAAGAGTTTTAATGGAGAAAACAATTAGACATACAAATTAACCCTAAAAGCAACTTACTCGAAACTATTTTGCCAGCCAAAACATAGGAATCAGCAGCAAATATTGCGTTTACTTTCTTTGGTTTTGAAGTCAAAAAGTTAAATTAGCGATTTTTTTTTTGGTAAGTTTGTGAATTTCATTAAAATGAAAGGGTTTGTAAAATATTACAAAAGGTTATACAAATAGGAAAATCCTTGCCAAAAAAAGAATTAAAAAAAAAGGAGAATCCTAGAAAGTACGAATAGAATAGAATAAAATAAGTCCAACTACCACTCTTTGAATTAAGGTTATAAACATAGTCTGTCCCAACACTAAGGGAGGGATAATTTGATGCAAGAGAAAGAGATTGCAGCTTTCAACGATTCAAGACATGGTGAGCCTTTCTATCTCTCTTACAGCTTTCCTCTCTGCCATAGCTTTCAAAAAAGCCTCCTTTTTCGCTAAGAAACCAGGATCCTTTTGATCCATAAAAGTGACGAGAGGATACTTTACCAAGTCCACCATAGATTGAGGAAGACGAGGACCCCAGGCGGTCTTCTCGATCTCATGAGTGAGCTCAGGTTTACCTCTCACAAAGTGTTGATCGCGCGCATATTCCCATTGCTCAGACTCCTCAACTTGTTGAAAACCCTACACAAACAAAGGAACCAGAACAGTGAACATCATCATCATCATCATCAAAACTTGTTTTGGTTCATCAATCATTGACTCTCTAATTAACACGAAATCAGCCAGACCGAACCAACACAAGCAAAGAACAATGAATAGCATCATCATCAAAACTTCTTTTGGCTCATCAATCATTGACTCTCTAATTCACACAAAATCGAACGTACACAAACAAAGAACAATGAACATATTCATCAAAACTTGTTTTGGCTCGGCACTAATAAACACGAAATCAAAATACAACAACTTACAAAGGCCTGAAGCTTGACGATGAACACGTGTAAATGGTGTGACTGAATACTGAACTTGGGAAGAACATCGCTGCAAAACTTTTCCAGATTCCAAACCACGAAACTCTTTCCGTTTTGTCCCCACGAGATTATCGAATCCGTTGAACGGTCATCGACAATATAGTATCAAAACCTCCGAGAAATGAGTGACTCTCCTCAAATCCAGATCGGGCATATTTGGATCGCAAAATATCGGTCGGCTAGACATCCTGAACAATCCAGATCGCAAAACCAATCCTGAAACCAAAACGATTAAACAAAATTAATTTTGCAACCAGAAGATTATAACCTCAGACCAGAACAAACAATAACAGACGAAATCGCAAGAATTTGGAGTCTAAGTTTATATCCGACCTTGTGATGATGATGATGATGATGCAATTACATTAGGAATTAATATTTCCTTATTTGATTAAACTACCCTTTAACAAATAAGTAAATATTACATTAGGAATTATCTAACAGATGCGGCTCTTGGGGACACCAAACCCTAAAATTTCTACATCCCTCCTAAACAATTCAGACCCCCAAACAAACCCTAACATCAAAACACACAAACAATTATAGTTTAGTTATGCAACTAAAAATGATCTAAGCTGAGACCAGAACAAACAATCGGACAACAAATTTGAAGCAGACAAGATAAGCAGACAAGATCCCACCTTGTGATCGATGTTCCTTGCGCTCTTGAGACCAAACCCTAAATGATCATCGTTATATCATATTATAGGGAATTAGGGATGTGAAAGTCGGCTGAAAATTCCATGGACCGGCCCATATCCGCATTTGGCCGGTTTCTTTTTTTTTTTTTTAATGAAATTACAATCTAGAAATCGAAAAATTTGAGAAATTGAACAAAATTTTGATATTAATATTACAGGTATGGATCGGTGTTTAAGACATATTATAGAGATATATTAATAATACTTTAGTCTAAAGGTAAGACAAGAGAGATTGGAAATACACCGGTTGTCTATGTCATCTCAAAAATTGACTCTCTTCAATGATATCATTTCCACCTGGAGATGAAGAACTTCCACTTGTTATGCTGTTGAAACTGCCGTTTCTTATTGGGGTGAACTTTTGAAGAAGCTCGATTTCTTCATCATTGTTGTCCTTTTTCATCAATCTTTTATGGGATTCCTCAGATGCATAAACTAATCTTAAGCCGCACTTGATCACCTCAATTTTATCTTTCTCATTTGTCACGCCAAATTCAAGGGAAGATGCAGTTGGAGTACATGTACCTGAGTGATGGTCTTCAAGGCATTTTATGTTATTTGAGCATCTGCTGTAGCAAATAAAGACATGGTCTGATTCCATCTTGTCTAGTTCGTCTCCATGATTATTCCACCGTCCAACCAAGCGATCGAATGTGATAGGTGATCCATCTTTACCGTCTAGGTTAAACTTGCATGTGACCGAAAAAGAGTTTATTTGTTCTTGGCTGTTTGGAAAGGAGACAACTGCGCATAAAGCTATCCCGACAAACCTAGTTTCGTTCCAATGTGCATGAAGTTTAACCTTTAGCTTAGACCCAACGTCTTCATGAAAAAACCATGAAGGTACTTCACACCCAGGATATCAAGTGCTGAACAAAGCCTCCGGAACAATAAGAGGAGAGATAGAGTGGAGAAAGACATCTATTCGTTCCATGAGATGAGATTTGTTCTTAACAACAATATCTACTATGTACTACAAACCAAATAAAGTAAATGCAAGTTTTTAGAATGATTTTGTTCTTAAGTACAATATTGCGTTATTTGCTTTCGTTTTGTTGTCAAAAACTTAAATAGTGATATTCTGATTCTAAGAGAAATTACCAAACGGGAGATATATATATATATATATAGAATGGATGAGAAAGATCCCATATATACACAGTCCAAGGACAGCGAGTGAGATTATTTGTGATATGATATAGTGATTTTTGATGTATCGTTTGGTAAACATTACCAATGAAAACATAGATAAGACAAAAAAGTTAACAGACAGACATAAAAGTTTAGAGGTTACAGACAGACTCTGTATGGTGAGTTTTGAAGCATGATTTGCTAAATATTCCTTCTCTCCTAAAGCATTCTTCTCTGCTATAGCTTGTAAAACAGCTTTCCTTTTCTCCAAGAAAACAGGATACAGATCGAGAAAAAAGAGAAAGAGAGATAGAAGATAAAAAAAAAGAAGAAAAAATAAATTTCGTGAGAGAGCCAATTTTTTTTTTATAATTAACACTCTAACTAAAAGAGCATGATGTGGATAAATTAGAGCCATTAGATTAAGGTCATTTGATAAGTTAGTAGATTATAATTTTTTTTTAGGTTATTTTAGCTAATTCCCCTAAAAAAATTAATAATTTTATTTTTTATGTAAAAGATGACATGTTTTGCAAGAGTGGTTGTCATAGTGGCAAAGTTAAGAAATGTTTTTTTAACAGTGGCATTGTTGAAATTCTCCCTATTATTTGACACTAGATTTAAACCCCTCCCGATGCGAGGATTAATTGATTTATAGTAAATAATTATGGTTTAAAATATTTTAAAGAAAAACATATCATATTCTTCATTTAAACCTTAACTTATTATATACTATATTCTTAATTCATAACCTAATTTAATTAATGTGATAATTCAAATTATAGGTTCATATGTAACTTGAAAATTTAGTTTCATAATTCATATAATTTGAAGAGTTTGGAAATTACTAAAGTATACATACTTGATATATATATATATATATACTTTAAATCATAAAACTATTTTATATAACAACTAAACCATTCTTACATATTTTGACGATCTTTCTTTGATACTATTTCGTAAACTTTATACATGTAAAAACATATCACTAACCAAATTTTCTTATCTTTGTTTTTTTTCTCTTTGATCTAGTTGTACTTTTATCTATGGTCAATTATTTGTGTTTCCCATGGATAACATATGTTATACTTTGTCTATATATAACGTTTGAACATGATTGTTTCTATTTTGAATTATATATTTGCTATTTTCTTTTTCCTAATTTTTATTTTATGTTAAGTTTCTTTTAATTAAAAATCGTTTACAACAAAATATGTTATATAACTATTCGTATAGAGGTTGTGTGCAATTTGTAAAATTATTTTATGCTTGTCTATTTTACATTTTAATTTTTTTTCTTTTATGAGTAACTAACAATTCTGATATTGAAAAATTTGGATATTTAAATAATTGACATATGTTAGAATCTAATCGACTACATAACACGTGTCCCATATGTAATTTTAGATATATAAGGAATCATCATGCAAGATGGGTTTACATATTAATATTATTTTTACATATTTTGTTATGCCGAGTTAAAATATGGTATGTGGCATTTTTTGTGGTTTGTCTTTTTTTCTAGATATATGGTAAAGTTATCATTTTTTTTAAAAGGTAATTGAACTATATTTCAATGCTTCTATTTTTATTTTAAAACGTAATTAAACTATTTCTCAATGATCATATTTGTATATTTTCCGTATGTACTGTTAGATATAAACATAATTTTCATGAAGGATTTACATACTGATATTATTTTTTCATATTAATATATTGACATGTGTCATCATCTTAACGATACTACTTAACACGTGTCGCGATTTCGTAAGTTACAATTATGCGAACTCTCCTTTATATAATAAGATACACACTTATAATACTTTTTTATTATTTAAAATAAAAAAAATCTAAGATAAAGAAGAAAAGAAGAAAAGAAGGAAAATAATTATAACTAATTATACAAAGGGTCAATTGCAAATATGTCACTGTTCACAAAAATTTAATCAAATATGTCACTGTTCACAAAATCATTACGAGCGTGCCACTGTTCACTGACTTAATGAAAAAAAAAATTCACTTTCTCTCTCATCTCTCTCACGCCCAGATCTAAATTTTTTTTCTCACAAAATTCTCTTCTTTGAAATTGCAAATCGGATTTGGGTTATGGATCTAGGATTTTTGATTCTTTTTCGTGCATGTAAATCTCTGTAAATTCCTTCAATCGATTTTGATTTCCTGAATTGAAAGTTAATCAAATATGTCACTGTTCACGAAATCATTACGAGCGTGCCACTGTTCACTGACTTAATGAAAAAAAAAATTCACTTTCTCTCTCATCTCTATCACGCCCAAATCTAAATTTTTTTTCTCACAAAATTCTCTTCTTTGAAATTGCAAATCGGATTTGGGTTATGGATCTAAGATTTTTGATTCTTTTTCGTCCATGTAAATCTCTGTAAATTCCTTTAATCGATTTTGATTTCCTGAATTGAAAAAAGAAGTTTAATCCATGAATTTTGTTTTTTAAAATTCGATTTTGATTACAAATTTGAGTTTTCGATTGGATTTTCGTTACGAATCTAAGCTTTTTTTTCGATTTGGGTTACAAATTTGAGCTTTTGATTCGATTTTTGTTCAGATCTGGGTTTTGATTATTTTTTTGTCAGATCTGGTTTTGGTTTTTTTTTGGGTCAAATCTGGGTTTTGGTTATTTTTAGGGGTTTCCCGTTTTTATAAAGTTTTTAAACAGTTTTATAAGACTTTTTTACATGTCATTAAAAACTAAACAGTTTAATAATTTAAAAGGCTTTTAAAAAGTTTATAAGGTTTTTAAAAGGTTTATAAGGTTTGTAAAGTTTTTAAAAGGTTTATAAAATTGTTTAAAAACCTTATAAAACTTTACAAAAACCTTATAAACAGTTTTACACGGTTTTTAAATAGTTTTATAAGGTTTTTTAACAATTTTACTAAACCTTTAAAAAACATCGTGACAGAGATCAGAGATAGTGAAATTAGAGATGACGAGAATCGAATTCAGTGATAGAAAAAACGAAATTTGGATGAGAAATTTTTTTTTGGATATGGGAGATGAGCGTGAAAGAGATGAGAGAGAAAAATAGATAAGTTTTTTTTTTATTTAAGTGAACAGTGACACGCTGGTAATAATTTTAAAACAGTGGCATAATTGAAAAGTGGCATAACTCAAAATTTCTCTTATACAATTGAAAGAGACAGAGAAATAATATATGAATTTTATTTTCAATATTTTATTTGGTTATTTAGATAACTTGATTTATTCTATGTCAAATATATGTAGAAAAAAAAATTGAAACAAATATATTTATTTTGAAATGGTAAACATCATATTGAAGTGATTGAAAGTTCTTCAAATTTTCATGTAGTATAAATAAGATAGACAATTTGTTTTATTTGAAATCAACATTTTTTTTTGATTTTTTGGCAATTTTTACTATAAATCTTGGCCATCACTCTCCAGAGTGTGACACGTGGCAGCGTTAGTATATGGTTACCAAAAGATTAATACTAACACACCCAGATTCCAATTGGTAACAAAAATGCTTTTATTTCCTTAAGAGTAAATACAATTATACAAGTTTACTTTTTGTTTGTGTCCTTCTCAAAGCTGGTGTAGATCTTGTAGTAGCTTTCAAGCACAAATAATAGATTACAAAATTGAGAATATCAAGATACAAAACAAACTCATTGATATATGATTAAACTCTCTCTTCGAGTTCATCTCGCCTAGTAATGACTTTATGGGTTAACAAACATACCTGAGATTTTATTTCCAAACTGGTATATATATAGCATCATGGATTCTATATTATCCGTTGTAGCTATGAATTCAATGTCAGAGGTTTTTTTTCTAACAACTCGAATCTCACATTGCGAATTCCATGTAACCAAAGTGAGCTCATGAAACATGCCTTGTTGTTTTACATAGCCTAGCAAGATGAAAGTTAATGAAAAACCAAAAGATGAACACAAATATGGATTATATATAAAAATTTGCTTTTATTCCTCGTATACATAAAAGCAATGAAATTCAGTTTCGTGGGCTACAAGTTAGTTGTGCCATCTGACCTTTTCTAGCTATTTTCCTTGGTAACATAACTAAGAGCCTCTTGAAGTGGAAACCACGAAGAGTTTAAATGGAGAATACAAATAGACATACAAATTAACCCTAAAAGCAACTTACTCGAAACTATTTTGCCAGCTAAAACAAAGATAATCTATACTATATAAAAGTTGATGCTATAGCGCTCTAAAGACGTCCACCTAGGATTTTAGAAACGCGATCCGATTGGTCCATGTCATAAATTAACTTTATTTTTTTTTCTTTTTAAAAATGTTAGATATTAGCAACTAATATTCCATAATTACTTTTTCTTTTAGATATCAATATTAAAAAAAATTAAAAAACGAAATTGTACATTTATTTCTTCTTTTTAAAAAATTGATGATAAAACTAATAAATCTAAATTGTAATTTTTCCCCCTCTTTTTGAAAAAAATCGATATTAAAAAAAGATATTAAAAAAATCGATATTTATTTCTTCCTTTTTCCTCTACAAAATCAATATTAAAAAAAGATAACAACAAAAAAGATAACTTCTTATTATTATTTTTTGAAAAAGGAAATCTAAAGTTTCCAATACTATTGCAAAAAAGAAATTAATCGTTGTTTCTATATAAGCATTCCATCCCATCCCCACCACCACGAACACGAAAAAAATATCCCTAATTGCTTAAACATTGTTCTGCTTTCACACCATCGTCATCGTCATCGTCATGTTGTCAAAATATTTCATGCATGATTGATTATTTTTTTCTTGGCTTCTCTTTTTGTTTCTATAGGTTTTTTGAACGGTTTGGTGTGTGTCACGCGTACGAGTTCAGTTTTCCAAGAAGGTTAGTTCGTTTCTTTTAGTAATTCGTTTGATTTGTGAACGTTGTATCAAGCTTCTTGGAAAAGTGTTTTTTTTTTTCTTTTATAGTTGTGTACCATGATTATATCTTCTCATGCATTGTATGTTGTTTAAGCTTCAATTCTATATATGTTGCTATTATCAGACTATTATCAGATTGCAGGTTTCATTGTTGCCAAGGTATGAGTTTGTTGTTGTTTGATTATAGATCCCTATAATTTTTTTAAAAACCATTATCTGATGGTTTTGTTTTGACTATTGTTTTATAGTTTTTATTTTAGAGCTTCTATAATCACGTGAAATCTTATTCTTCATTTTTTTTACTAATAGTGTGGTTCGTTAAATCTTTCCTAAGTTTCTTCAAAAGGTTTGTTACTTTTAACCTAATATATGTTTTGTATCTTTCAATAATTTGGTTTTGTGTCTATGATTATGATACTGTTTTCTACTTCTTTAGGACAAGTGGGAACATCATGTCGACAGTTTTAGGTAATTCTTCATCCAATTTATTTTGCCCCTTTCTTACATCTACAATCATGACCTGATTATTTATTTCTCCTTATATATATTTGTTTTTTTGTGTGTTAATGTTTTCTTCTCTATTATCTGAGGATGATTGTGTTGATTCCCATGAAAGTTGATGATTACTTTGATTCCCATGAAATTGACGGTGGTTTTGATAGTTCTAAGAAGGACAAAGAACCACTTTTGAGATTTGGTATTTTCTCTAAATTTTTGTTTGTGTATTATGCAGGCAATATATAAACTAAGAATCGTTGAAGAACATATCTTCTTAATAGATGCTTATATTTTATAAGATTTTATAAGATTTTGTAAGTAATCTCACACAAATATTTGATAAAGGAATGTATGTTTGGCTTTGTATTATTTGGATTTTGAATTAAAATTATTTAATAAATAATACATTCAAATCAAATTTAGTTGCTAATATTTGGAGAGAAAGTAATTCCCATTTGAAGGAACTTGAGCACCTCCATGTGAAGACACTTTAAGGTTGAACTGTCTCTATATTGGGAGCATAACAGATTCCCGTGACAGTATACCGAGTCTTGGTAAGATGGTGAACATCATGAGAAAGTTTTACATTGGATATGAATTCTCTTATGAAGTATAGATAAACAATACAAACCTTCACATATTTTGCCCACCAACAGGTTGATACAATGCATATCGTAGATCCACATATTTTGGCCATAGCAAATTCTTATATCGAATTCTCCACATATTTTTTCAAAGTTTTTTCTATGTATTTTTTTAATTTACATCAACTAAATAAATTTACCAAAATATAGTATTTTTATTTTTCCCTAACAAATATCGTATTTCTATTATCATAGTAAAAGGAGAAGTGACAAAAAAAAATTAATCAATTTTTTTCGGAATGGTAACCAATTAACTGTGTAAAGACTCATAATATTGAAAAGAAATTATATTTGTGTAACAATGCACTATCCCAAGAGGAGAGTAAAATATGTTATTCAAATATCAAGATGTAAGAACTCTATTTGATGATTTGGTTGATGGAAAAAAATGAGAAAGTTACGGACAAGAAACATTCTTTGAGCATAAAAAACGTCATATTGTAAGTTGATGAACTAAACTGTTTAGGCTAATTTAGGAAGTAAAAAAGTTGAATGGAACTCTTTTGATGTTTACCAATTTGGTATTGCTCTTTATGTTTACGACAAATCTGTATTTTATTAATTTGACTCTGGCATATATTGTTTATAAACTCAGTGGTAATACGGGTTCTATCGCCTATACCTGGTCTGATCCGCCATGAAATCTAATGTTGAAATCATCCATATAAATTTTTTAATTAAAACAGATTTAAAAAATCTTCTTTTCATTTTGGCTGTAATTTTGGTCATGTTGTGGAGTTAAGTGCCGCAATTAACGAATTTCTTACCCATGAACGTTGTTAGTTAAGCAACATATGACATCATTGACTATAACTTATACATTTTAGCTATGCTATATGTGAATCTTAGTGATATATATAATTTTGATCACCATCCACTATTCTGCAATGTGTTTCTAATGATTACTATTAATGAATAAAAATATATAAGTGGGAAATTAAAAAAAACAAGCTACATATTATTATTTGTAGTAAATTAATTATTTAAAATTTATAAGATTGCTTCACTTTCATACAATTATATTTTTATATTTTATGTATGTCAATGTGTACTTAATTTCATAATTAGCAAGTCCAAATATATATTAAATTTTTTTTTTTTAAAATCCCACGCGTAGCGTGGGTGTAAAATCTAGTCTATACTATATAAAAGTTGATGTTATAGCGCTCTAAAGGCGTCCACATAGGATTTTAGAAACGCGATTCGATTGGTCCATGTCGTTAGTTAGCTTTTTTCAATTCCTATTTAGTTGTTTTCTATTTTTTTATTAATTGATAATAACGATTAAATAAATATTAAATTTACATTATAGAACCACCAATCACAAAGTTGCATATTTCTTTTAAAATTTGATATTTCCTTTCTTTTAAAATCCTTTAAAAATAAAGAAAGATAAATACAACTAAAAATTAAAAAAAATTCGGGATTAGTTCATACTACTTTTGGGAATAGAAAATTCAAAACTTCATGTGTAGCCCTAAATAATTATCTATATATATGACCTTCTCTCATTGATAATTTGGCATATACCTTTCCTCTGTTGTGTTTAGTTTTAATTTGTTTGATAGTTTTTTTTAGTATGCCGTAATTTTTTTTTTGATTCTTTTTAATATTGTTCATGTGTTTCTATTTTTTTTTTCTCATGGATTCTGATAATATAATTAATTATTTTATTGCCTACCATTGTTTTTGTGTTTTCATATTTTCGTAGGTTTGTATCATAATCATTGACCTCATGGTAGCACGAGGTACGATCAACAAGGATTCCATGTAATAGTATAGATTTATTTATTTGACAATGTGTTTTCTTTTTATTCCTAATGTTAGTGTTTTCTCCTTTTTTCTTACGATTACATGGTTTTCTAATTACAACTTAGCACTTTTCTTACGATTACATGTTAGTATTTCTAACGATTATTGTTTGATCTTTCTTTTAAGATTCATAGGTGCGTATTATTATTTTCAATTATTCACTTTTATGATTTTTATTATTCAATCTACCATATATTATGGATAGTGTTGTTCTACTTATTTCAAATATTATCATGATCTCCCTTTTTCTATTTTGATAATATATTTTTATTGTTTTTTTTATTACATTCGTCACATTCTCCATCGTGACACATGACATAGGTATATAACTACTTTCGCTCAAGCTATAAATTGAAGTCTCAAATTTTCTTTTTTCTCTGTTTCAAATTCCAGTATTCACTCTTATTTTTCTCTTTTGGTGAGAAAATCTCAAGTGGTTTGGTTAATCGAGTTTGTTTGATCTTTACTATTATCCCTTCTTCTTTTTTGGTGATAAGATGTTCTTTGTTTCAAGATCTCCCAATAGTTTTTTTTTCCCTTTGCCGTCGACTTTTTATTGTTTTTCACCTGCACTTAACCATGTTAATAATGTTATTTAGTTTCACCCTTTTTGGATCTTTCTACGAAAGTCCTTTTCCACCGAGCTAACTTTTGTTCTTATAAACATAATCTCAAAATTTATAAATTACTGATACGTGCTTAACAAAGTTCATGATATATTTATGACGGTGTTTTAATCTACTTATTATACTTCGATATATAATATACAACACATCGATTCATTGTTTACAGTCTAGGTATATGATAGATTGACTTTTGTTCAATCTGTTTTTGCATTCAACAAACTGATTTTTTCTTAATTAATGAGTTCTTTCTACTGTTTTACGAACCACCATGATTTCAATTATGTTATATGTTTCAAGTAATGTCTTTGATTAACAAATGATTTATTTGGTTTGTTTAATGGGCAAAGAACCTCCTGACTATATTTTTTTTAAAAAAAAATTGTCAACACAAGTTTTTATTTTTAACACATGCAAATATAAATCCATAATCATCTCTAATATATTTTAAAACATGACTATCATCAAATGATGATTCAATGACTTAATAACCTTTTGAAAAGGTAATTTGAAATCTTAAAGAAGTGTTGTTTTGTTTCTCATATATGTATCTACACATTTTTAATTGTAGATAATTTTTTCTATCATGTTTTATCAATGATGAATTATAATAGAAAGGATGATAACCGAAAGTGGTAAATTTATATTTATCTATGATAACAGAAAGTAGTTATTTAAATGAAAAACATCATTTGAAGAGGTGTAACTTTTCAATTAGTAGGAAGTTATTTTATTTAATAAAAAGTCACCATTTAAAAAATTATATTTTCATTTAGTAGACATAAAGAATGAAAAGATACAACTTTTAAAAATAACTACTAAATATTTTTTAGGAGAAAATCACAATCCGAAGAATAACCATAAAAAAGTTATCCAATTCGTAACTCTTGACGAGACAGTCATAATAAAAAGATGCAACTTTATAAAACAACTACTAAACGGTTTCTTAACAATAAGTCGCAACTCAAATAAATCATAATGAAAATATCAAACTCTCCAAAATAACTACCTAACGGTTTCTTTTACGGAAAGTTGCAACACAAATTATTAGGACAGTTTTTTAATAGGAAGTTCAGCTCAAATGATTAAAGGTAACCATAAAACGGTTATTTTATTCGTATTTCTTGACAAATCAGTCATAGTGAAAAGACGCAACTTTACAAATCAACTACTAAACGGTTATTTTATGAAAAGCCGCAACCCAAATATAAAAACACAACCTTACGAAAAGTCGCAACCCAAATGAAAAAGAGTTATTTTAATGAAAATGCACCATTTAAAGAGTTGTAACTTTTCAATTAATAGGTAGTTATTTTATTTAATGAAAATTCACCATTTAAAAAATTATCTTTTCAGTTTGTAGACATGAAGAATGAAAAGACACAACTTTTAAAAATAACTACTAAATAATTTTTTGCAAAAAAATCACAACCCGAAGAATAACCATAAAACAGTTATCTTTTTTGTAACTCTTGATGAGACAGTCATAATGAAAAGATGCAAACTTTCCAAAATAATTACTAAACGGTTTCTTAACGATAAGTCTCAACCCAAATAAATCTTAATGAAAAGACCAAACTCTCCAAAATAAATACCTAACGGTTTTTTCTAATAAAAGTTGCAACTCTAATGATCTAGACGGTTTTTTAATAAGAAGTTCAGCTCAAATGATTAAAAGTAACCATAAAATGGTTATTTTATTCGCACATCTTGGCAAATTAATCATAATGAAAAGATGTAATTTTACAAATTAAATACTAAACGGTTATTTTACGAAAAATTACAATCCAAATGAAAATATACAACCTTATTAAAAGTCGCAACCCAAATGAAAAGTCACAACTCTTAAAACCAACACTATAAATAATCCCCTAAAACCTTAAAAAATATTCATTTGTTTGGGTTTGCTATCATATATAAGATATGACCATAAAAGAATTTCAAACATGGCTCATCTAAATACCATTGGAAAAGTAGTCTTTATTAACCATGAAAATTTAAACAATGGTTAACATAATGACATAGCAAGTGGAATGATTTAAGGCAAAACTAAAGACACCTACAACTAAGAGAGTAACCAAGTTTTTCTTTTCCTTATCAACACTTATAAGCTTAACTAATACTTTTGAATTGTATATGTCAAAGTTTAGCTAATTTAAAATTAGATAATCCAAAGATCTATTAAATTCATCGTTAAAATATACCCACGCGTAGCGTGGGTGTAAAATCTAGTCTTATTATATAAAATAGAAGCCGGTTGACGAGAGCGTGACACATAAGCAAAATTATAATTCACGAGATCATGACATGTGTTTAATATTGATTGAGATGATGACATGTGTTAAAACTTAAATTAAGTAAAAATAAATTAAAAATAAAAAATTAACAAAAAGAGTTTCCAAGTAAATACACAAATAATTAAATAGAAATTTCTAATAGTCTAAACTAATAAAAATAATAATATATGGGATGTAGAGAGGATATAATAAGATGTATATATGTCATGTTTGATAATAAAAATGGAAAATTTCTAATAGTCTAAATTAATAGAAGTAATAATATATGGGATGTAGGGAGGATATAATAAGATGTATATATGTGATGTTTGATAATATTTTTTATATGTCTTCTATGAGGTTAATAACATAAGATTTACTAATTTTTGATTAAATTCTAAAATATTTTAGCTGTTTTACGATTTATTATATAGTTAAAAATTTTTTTGAGTACTATGATTTATTATGAATTCACATTATATCATCTAACGCATAAAAATTGAGATATAAATGATCTCTATTGATTTATAGTCTATGTTCTATCAAATTCAATGGGTTTTTAATTAAAACTTAAATATTTATTAATAATTTTAATGTATTAACCTGCGTATTAACGCGGGCCTTATTCTAGTAAGACATAAAAGTTGAACTGCCATCAAAGTTAAGAGGTTACAAATAGAGACTGTCCCGACACTAAGAGCATGTACAACGCAGACCCAGCAGGGTCTAATGTGATTTTTAAATTATTAAAACACACACTCTCTCTTCCTTTTACTCAACTTTATACCTTCTCTTTCATCTTTTTACTCAACTTTTATTAATTTTATATTTAAACACTCTCTTTTCCTTTTAAACACACTCTCCAAAAGATCCAATATTAGATCCTTCTCTCTCCAAAAGATCTAATTTTATCCATAAAAACACTCTCTTTCTTCCTTTTACTCAAATTTTATATTTCAATATACCCCACAAAAATACTCTCTTTCTTCCTTTTACTCAAATTTTAATACTTTTATATTATAAGAACACCTCTTTAGACCCTGCGGTATTACCAATGCTCATGCTCTAAGCAAGGGCTTATTAGATGCAAGAGAAAGAGATGGCAGCTTTCAAAGATTAAAGAGATATTGAGTTTAGAAGTACGCCTTTCTATCTCTCTTACAGCTTTCCTCTCTGCCATAGCTTTTAAAAAAGCCTCTTTTTGGCCAAGAAACCAGGATCCTTTTGTTCCATAAAAGAGACGAGAGGACACTTTACCAAGTCCACCATAGATTCAGGAGCACGAGGACCCCAGAAGGTCTTCTCGATCTCATGAGTGAGCTCAGGTTTACCTCTCACAAAATGTTGATCACGCGCATATTCCCATTGCTCAGACTCCTCAACTTTTTGAAAACCCTACACAAACAAACAAAGGAACAAGAACAATGAACATCATCATCATCATCAAAACTTGTTTTGGCTCGCCACTAATAAACACGAAATCAAAATACAACAACAACTTACAAAGGCCTTAAGCTTGATGATGAACCAATGGTGTGACCGAAGACTGAACTTGGGAAGAACATCGCTGTAAAACTTTTCCAGATTCCAAACCACGAAAGTCTTTCCGTTTTGTCCCCACGAGATTATCGAATCCGTTGAACGATCATCGACAATATAGTGTAAAACCTCCGAGAAATGAGAGAATCTCCTCAAATCCAGATCGGGCATATTTGGATCGCAAAATATCGGTCGGCTAGACATCCTGAACAATCCAGATCGCAAACTCAATCCTGAAACCAAAACGATTAAACAAAATTAATTTTGCAACCAGAAGATTATAACAAACAATAACAGACGAAATCGCAAGAATTTGGAGTCTAAGTTTAGATCCGACCTTGTAATAATGATGATGATGCGGCTCTTGGGGACACCAAACCCTAAAATTTCAGACCCTCCTAAACAATTCAGACCCCCAAAAACACACAAACAATTATAGTTTAGTTATGCAACTAAAAATGATCTAAGCTGAGACCAGAACAAACAATCGGAAAAAAAATTTGAAGCAGACAAGATAAACTGTAAGAAAATGTCTAGATCCCACCTTGTGATCGATATGTTGAAAAGTAAACTTGATTTTGGATCAAGTATAATTATTGGGCTAATGATCCAATACTAAACCCAACACTTGATCCATATTCTAGAATTCTCTAGAAAAGATCCAAGACTCCACCTCCATAAAATGTTATAGAAAAGTCTAGAGAGTTTAAGATAAGAAGATAATAATCTAGATGTTGTAGAGAATTCTAGAGACTTGTAAAATATCTAGGAAGTAAAGAGATTTGTAGAATAATCTAGAGCTTTTGTGAAAGACCTTTGGGAGGCTATAAATAGCTCTCCACCCCTCTCATTTGTAATATAGCAAGAAGAACAAACAAGATAGTTGTTCTAAGTTGTACCAATAAAAGTTTCTAAATAATAATATCTTCTACTTTTGAAAAGTTTCATTCTCTTCCAAATTTCTAAAATACTCTCTCCATAAAACTTTTAATTTCTAACAAAGTGGTATCAGAGCCATAAGTTCCTAAAGATGGCTAGTAGCGGCATTCCATTCCAAGTCCCGATGCTCACAAAGAGCAACTATGATAATTGGAGTCTAAGGATGATGGCGATTCTAGGAGCACATGACGTGTGGGAGATACACTACTAGAAAACAGTCAATTTGTGACTACGGTTTGTGACTGCGAAAGTAGTCACTAAATTTTGTAACTGATTTGCGTCTGGTTTGTGACAAATTTGCTACTACATAAACGCAGTCGCAAAATCGACGGAAATTTGTGACTGATAACTGTTGTCACAAATGAGACGCAAATTTGTGACCGATTTGTAACTAATATAACTAGGATTTATGGTGTCGCAAATCAGTGACTTATTTGTGACGGTTGAACGACGGAATTTGTCGTCACAAATTCGCGACAGTTTTGTGACGGAAATTTAGTCACAGATTAGTGACTCGCCGTATGGAGTCACATAAGAGTGGCAATTTTTTTGTCGGTATAAGAAAACAAAATATAATCTAAGTCGGTAGAAAGAGGAGGAAAAAAAACGTGTGTTTATAAAAAGTTTACCTAACTGAGATATTTTTTTCTACGGTTGTGGCAAAGTAGTGGGTAAAGCGTGATAAATTTGTAACTACCTAAAGGTAGTCGCAAATCAGTGGGAAATGTAATTGCCTATATATACGATACACCCTCACCAAATTTTACTCATTCAATCATCTCTCTCTCTCGCTAAAACGTTTTTTGGAAGAAAAAAAAAATTTAAGAGAGGGAAAAAAAAGAATACAAAATTTCATAGAAAAAAAAGAAAAAAATGTGGCCTTATTCATCGCGATCTTGGATGTACAACCGATTCGATGTACGTACCAACAATATATCCGCCGAATTTTTGGCGGGAGTCGAACAATTCACGTCTTTTGCAGCATCCCAAGACTTTGCTCTCAGTAGTGGAGGTAAGATATACTGTCCTTGTGCCAATTGTAGAAATAAGCGTAGACCGAAACCAATTAATACTGTTTCAACGCATTTGCTTAGTAATGGTTTCATGGATGGATATTATGTTTGGACTCAACACGGGGAAGATTACAACGTAGTAGGAGTAGGTAGTAGTAGTAATTACGAGAATGTAGATTATAGTAGCGGTAATCAAGATGTTAATTACGAAGGCGAAAATGTGTATGCCGGAATGGTACATGATGGATTTCATGGTTCTGTCCCGTTGAACGAGTATCAGCATGAACATGATCAAATTGGAAATGATTATGTACATGATGAACAAGTTCATGATGAACCTACCGACGAGGCGAAACACTTCTACGCGATGCTAGAGGCTGCTAATACGCCGCTGTACGAAGGTTGTCATGGTGGTCACTCACGGTTATCAGTAGCAGCTCGGGAAATGAACATCAAGTCAGACCACCAGTTCATACTACGAGACAAAAAATTTAATACGGGAGCTTGGGTTGCCAGTCGAAACATATGATGTTTGTGAAGAAAATTGTATGCTTTATTGGAGAGAAGACAAGGCGTTGGAGAACTGTTAGTTTTGTGGAAAAGATAGATATAAGCCTAGTACTGGGGGGAGAAAGAAAGTTGCAATCAGTAAAATGTGGTATCTACCCATCGGAGACAGATTGAAGAGATTATATCAATCAAAGAAGACTGCAGCGGCAATGAGATGGCATGCTGAGCACGCGTCAAAAGCTGGAGTTATGTCTCATCCATCTGATGCAGCAGAGTGGAAAAATTTCAATCAAATCTATCCGGATTTTGCAGCAGAAACCCGAAACGTGTATTTGGGATTATGTACAGACGGGTTCAATCCCTTTGGTATGTCAAAAAATCATTCATTGTGGCCTGTGATCCTAACCCCCTATAACCTACCTCCGGAGATGTACATGAGTAGTGAGTATTTGTTTCTGACGATATTGAATTCAGGACCTAAGCATCCACGAGCGAGTCTGGATGTTTTCCTCCAACCACTGATCGAGGAGCTAAAAAACTTATGGAATAACGAAGTTGAGGCATATGATGTGTCCTTGAATGAAAACTTTAACTTGAAAGTTGTTCTTTTGTGGACTATAAGTGATTTTCCAGCGTATGGCATGTTGTCAGGATGGACCACACACGGAAAATTAGCTTCTCCTATTTGTAAGGATGATATAAATGCTTTCTACTTACAAGCCGGTCGGAAGACGTGTTGGTTTGACTGTCATAGGAGATTTTTACCATACGATCATCCATTGCGGAGAAACAAAGTTAACTTTCGGAAGGGAAAGAATGCTATGAACGAGTATCCACCAGAATCGATGACGGGTGCTTAAGTACACCAGAATATTAAATATGTTGGCGCACCTAAAACATCGGTATGTGGTGGAAATGGGCATGATAGAAAACCTCGAGGTTATGGAGATTGGTATCACTGGCACAAAGAAAGTATTTTCTGGGAGCTTCCATATTGGAGCGATCTAACTCTACGGCACTGCCTTGATGTGATGCATATTGAGAAGAATTTTTTCGATAACATCATATATACTGTGATGAATGTGTTAGAAAGATCAAAAGACACAGTAAAGTCAAGGATAGATATGGAGACAGTTTGTAATCGTCCTGATTTGCATCTTGATGAGCATAGGAATGCTCCATTCCCTATTTGGAGATTGACTACAAAAGAAATTGATGCATTACTCATGTGGGCAAAAAATGAAGTAAAGTTTCCAGATGGATATGCAGGAGATTTAGCAGCTTGTGTAGACATCAAAGCTCGCAAGTTTGTAGGAATGAAAAGTCATGACTGCCATGTTTTTATGGAGCGGTTGCTTCCATTCATATTTGCAGAACTTCTCTCGTGTAACATTCACCAAACATTATCAGGTATATGTACATAACAATTGTCTTATTTCACATCCCAATGCTTGATCAGGATTATTGACTTACAAAACTATTTTTGTAGGGATTGGAGCTTTTTTCCGTGATCTAAGCAGTAGATCATTACATCAATGTCGGCTCCTTGTTTTGAAAGAGAATATTGTCATACTTCTCTGCAATTTGGAAAAAATATTCCCACCTTCTTTCTTTGATGTCATGGAGCACCTACCTATCCACCTACCATATGAAGTAGAGCTTGGGGGTCCTGTGCAGTATAGGTGGATGTATCCGTTCGAAAGGTACTTTAAACGTTTAAAAGGGAAGGCGAGGAACAAATATCGTCCAGCTGCATCAATCGTTATGTCGTACAACATCGACGAGGTATCTAATTTCACAGAATACTACTTTTCGACAGAAATTTCTACGGCTACTAGAAGAAGGTAACAAATTGGATCCATACATATATGTTTGGTATGGTGTAATCCTTTTAAGTTTATAAGAATATTTGATGAATTTTGTAGGGCTTCTAGATACGAGGAAGGTGAA
This sequence comes from Draba incana, assembly GCA_963576765.1. NCBI lineage: Eukaryota > Viridiplantae > Streptophyta > Magnoliopsida > Brassicales > Brassicaceae > Draba > Draba incana. Next base: position 2,395,605 of record OY755210.1, on the reverse strand, counting down.
GCACCCGTATACAGCGTATCGGTGCCCGAGATATTTACCCAAGTAGGGCGCCCAAGTGGCAAATGTACTCAAATTTGGTTATCGCAACTGGATTATAAAAGCGCACACCAATATATTTTGCGTAATTGTGCTTACTTCCGACCGCTTGAAAGGTAATATTAATTACCGTGCACGTGATTTGTCAAGGCACATATTCTGATTAATTCGCTTCTCATATGTGTTGGGAAAACAGTGTCATTGACGCACAAATTCGAGATGAGCATCCACACCTATCTGATGAAGAGGTCACAGCGAAAAGGGATGATGAGTTTCATAGTTGGCTCGTCCAATATGTAAGTATTTCAAAAATAAAATAGTAAATTGTTAGTACGCGACATATAATCACACCATTACATATGTGCAGGTCAATGCAGTGAAACATGAACAGAATTTCCCAATGTGGGTGTACGATATAATTGAAGGTCCTGAAAATAAGGCGAGGTCATGGCCTATGTATTTTACGAGAGGATATTTGTTTCACACGCGTGAGCACGGAGCACTGCAGTAAACAATGAATTATGGTGTATGTGTTCGAGGGCAAAACTATTATGATGCATCCAATGAAGGTGATTTCTATGGGACGGTTGAGAATATTATCGAGCTCCAATATTCTGGGATTGTGGGTTTGAAGGTTATTCTTTTTTACTGTAACTGGTATGACCCCACGCCGGGCAAAGGGACACGAGTTAGTGAGACAGGCGTTGTCGACGTGCTCTCATCTGGAAAATATCCAAAATACGAACCATTCATATTAGGTACTAATTTTATTTTTTGGAAAATTATTTCTCAACTTTTGGACTAATCACAAACTTATTTCAAAATAGGGTCTCAAGCTGATCAGGTTGTTTATCTTCCATATCCAAATCCAAAACGTCCTCGGAAAGTATGGCTATCCGTTTTGAAAGTCAATATGAGGAAGCGTATTCAAGGGAATTACATCGAGGAAGAGATGGTCATTTTGCAACAAACTGTTGACGAGGCAACCACCTCTGCCGTAGAAGAAATCAATGTCGATTGTTTAGTTGATGGGACAGAAAATATGGGAGGCATTCCTTACGGTATTGAAGACGAAGATCCTATCGATGAGTTCCACTGTAATTTATCAGACTCTGAGGAGGACCAAAATCATTACGAATAATAATGTTTAAGTTTGTCAAATCTTGTATTTATTGTTATTTGTGTGAAATTAATGTATGAAATTTACTTAAATGGGTTAGTGTTGGGGTTGGTATTCACCCCCTTAGCATTAACACTCCAAGTCTAAGCATTTGAAGAAATGGGGCCTGGTACCTTGATGGAGGAAGCATTATAGAACCTAGGTCCTCATGCGGAGCAGATGTTGTAGCAACGGAGTAAACTTAAGCGAAGTGGAAATGGAACGGGACTGAGTGGAGGCCGACCACGTGCTCTCCAGCACGGGCCGACCACGTGCTCTCCAAGGAAGAACCGAGCACAGGCTCGGTCCAAGGAAGAACCGAGCATAGGCTCAGTCCAAGGAGGGCCGACCTCAGCTTCGCCTGTTTGGAGCCGACCGTGGTCTCGGGTCCTAGACCGAGCACGAGCTTGGCCTGGTGCCGAGCACAGCCTCGCCAAGCAGCCCGAGCACAGCCTCGGTCATGGAGCCGACCGTAGCTTCGGTTCCTAGGCCAAGCACGGGTTCGGCCTACGGCCGACCTCAGCCTCACCACACGGCCCGACCTCAGCCTCGGGGTCATTAATCCCGTCCTTGGCCCAACGCAGTTTCCAGCCCACTTCGACACTACCGACTCAAGTAAAGCAATTCCGTGGAGACTTAGGCGAAGGGGCCGCCTTAGACAAGCTATAAATAGACCTTTGTAAACACCCCAAGGGGGATCGGCAATTTCAATACGCAAACTTGTACTCAAAGCTTTTCTGAGCAATAAACAATCTCTTTACATCTTTCTTGGCCCTAGCTTACCATAGAAATCTCACAAGCTTCCCTAGAACTCTTACAAATTCTAGTTGTGTTGGTTTCGACCCCCACAATTTGGCGCCGACTAAGGGGACAGACTGCAGATTTCTGACACTCAAGAGTTAGGGTTTTCATCACACGATCACGATGTCAAGCAACACCATGAGCAACGAAGGATCTTCGTCTCACCAGCACGACGAAGACAGAAGCAACTCCACGGAGAACACGGTGCCTCCCGCTCCTAACGCCGCAATTGACCTCACACAGATCAAGCAGATGCTTGAGACTCTGGTGAAGAAGACTGACGATACGGCCAGCGAGCTGCAATCGCTCAAGAATAGGAAGCGCAGAAGGTCCCGTGTCCGTCCGACGCGCCTCAGATTCAATACACCGCGAGCTACTCGGAGGGGTCAACACGAGGAGCTGCCACCTCGGACCGATCGCTCGGATCCGGAGGATCTGCCTCCACCACCGCCTTGTCGGGATTTCGATCCGACTCCTGAGCGTGTGATCGAGGAGTCAGATGAAGATCACCCCCCTCGGAGGCGAGTTCGAACCGATACAGCTACTGGCGACGCTGAGGCTGGGGAAGAAGTGGCCCGGACTGCAGCAGGTTACTACAGAAGGGAGCAGGAGCGCAGGACTCCTCGAGGCTCCCGTGACGAAGAGGTCGCCGCCCTGAAGGCCCAGCTGGATCATGTCGTCTTAGATCTGAGGACGACTAAACTGCAGATGTATCGGAGCACCGGGAAGGCTCCCGGGGTCGCTTACGTGTTGGAGAAGGCACGGAACACCCCCTTCGCAGATAACATCTCAGGGGCTAGGATTTCTGACCCGGGAAAGATTAGGCTTCCGACTTACAAAGGGACCTCCGATCCCGCTGATCATCTGATGGAGTTTGAGGTGGCCCTAGGAAAGGCGAATTTCAGAGATTCCGAGAAGGACATCGGATACTGCAAGCTATTCGTGGAAAGCTTGAAAGGACCTGCCCTCCAGTGGTTTTACAAGCTGGAGAAGAATTCTATCCACACCTTCCAGCAGCTCTCCGAGATGTTCGTCCAACACTATAACATCTTCGCTGAACGGAAGATCTACGATGCGGACCTGTGGACCAACAAGCAAGCAGAAGGTGAAAGCTTGCGGTCTTTCATGACAAGGTTCAAGAACACCTTGTCAAAGGTGGATGGAATCAGTAGCACATCCGCACTGGAAGCATTGAGGGGTGCAGTGAGATGTCCATCCCCGTTTTGGCAAGAGCTCACCATCAATCCTCCAACGACGATTCAGGACGCCCTTCACCGTGCAGCTGATTTTGCCCGAAGCGAAGAAGAGCTCCGCACCAAGAGGGGTGGTAAAGCGAAGCAGATAGGCGAACCTTCCCAGGTTCTGACCCCAGCTGCTTCTAAAAGAAGTAATCCCGCCTTCGTTCAGTTTGAAGGGGGAGCAGGCGGAGCTCACAATTACCAGATCGATTCACCTGGCTACGGCAGAGGTCGAGGCCGTGGTCGGGGACGTGGCAGAGGAAATCTCACTTGGGTAAGAGACCCAAAGGAGTATGATGAGAAGTTGTATTGTGATTTTCACAAAGCAACTGGGCACTCCACCGCGAGGTGCCGAGAGTTGGGTCGACAGCTAGCTGCTAGGCTGGCCGAAGGCATCCTCAAGGGTAACATCAGTCTGTCGGACTTCAAGCCAGAGGAGAAGTTTCGAGATGCTACTGAGATCCAGACTGAGAACCCCAGGCGACAGCGTCGTGGAGATAATCCTGAAAATGGAAACACCCATGGTACTATCTCCGTGATCCTGGGAGGATCGCAATACTGTGCCGATAACGAAGCTGCGATCGAGGCCTATCAGCGGCGCGCTGAGGTTTGCGCCAACATCTCGACATCTCCAACAACAAGGCGTGCTAGTGATCCCGTCACTTTTGACGAAGTGGATGCTGAAGGCATCGATCATCCGCACAACGACTTGTTGGTAATCAACCTGACCGTCTATGACTTCAATGTCGCTCGAGTCCTCATTGACACCGGAAGCTCAGTGGATGTTATCTTCCGGGAAACACTCGAGAAGATGAAGATCGACCAGTCCCTCATCACAGGACAGCCAAAGCCTGTAACGGGCTTCTCAGGTGAAACAACCTGGACACGGGGAACGATCCGCCTGCCAGTCCAAGCTGGAGGTGTTAAGAAGATGGTCAACTTCGCAGTGTCCGATCATCCTGCCATCTACAATGTGATTATGGGGACACCATGGCTCAGTCAGATGCGAGCAGTGCCGTCGACATACCACCTTTGCTTGAAATTCCCAACCAGCCAAGGCGTTCACACGATCTTTGGTAGTCAAAGGGATTCACGCACGTGCTTCTTAGCAGAGCACAAGTTGCGCAACCGTGAAGAGAGCAAGGGATTGAATCCAGAAGCTCACGACCAAAAGAAAGACGACTCGGACTCACAAGGGCCACGGAAGAAAGCGAAGGCCGGGTCCGATCAAGTGAAGGACCTAACCACCCTCTTGTAGCAGTTATAGATTGCAGAGGGTCGTGAAGAAGAAGAGCGACCCACCTGCGAGCCTGTGATCTCTGTGTGCATTGATGAACAGCACCCGGAGAGGTGCGTTGAGATCGGAGCTGCTCTTGATGAAGAGCTCAAAACGAAGTTGGTGGTTTTTCTCCGGAAGAACATCAACACCTTTGCCTGGGCCGCTGAAGACATGCCCAGAATAGACATCAGCGTCACGAGCCACGAGCTCAACGTAGATCCAACATTTAAACCGGTCAAGCAGAAAAGAAGGAAGTTGGGTCCTGAGCGAGTAAAGGCTGTGAATGACGAAGTCGAAAGGCTTCTGCGAGTAGGATCAATAACCGAGGTCAAGTACCCCGACTGGCTCGCCAACCCAGTTGTGGTAAAGAAGAAAAATGGGAAGTGGCGCGTCTGTGTTGATTTCACAGGCCTTAACAAAGCGTGCCCGAAGGACAGTTTCCCTTTACCTCACATAGATCGCTTAGTGGAAGCAACGGCGGGTAACAAACTGCTTAGCTTCATGGACGCCTTTTCAGGCTATAATCAAATCCTAATGCACCCTGAGGATCGTGAGAAGACGGCCTTCATCACGGACAGAGGTATCTACTGCTATAAAGTAATGCCCTTCGGCCTGAAGAATGCTGGTGCAACGTATCAGAGACTGGTGAACAAGATGTTCCAAGACCAGTTGGGAAAGACCATGGAGGTTTATATTGACGACATGCTCGTTAAATCACTCGAGGAAGAAGATCACATTTCCCACCTAGAAGAATGCTTCAATCAGCTGAACCTCCACAACATGAAGCTCAACCCAACGAAGTGTCGGTTTGCTGTAACCTCTGGTGAGTTCCTTGGATACCTGGTCACTCGCCGGGGTATTGAAGCCAATCCGAAACAAATCGATGCCTTGATCCAGATGGCTTCACCAAAGAATAAGCGCGAAGTACAGAGGCTGACTGGGAGAGTGGCTGCACTCAATCGGTTCATTTCCCGATCCACTGATAAGTGTCAATAAGCAGTTTGAATGGTCAGAGAAGTGTGAAGACGCCTTCAAGCAACTGAAGGAGTATCTGGCGATGCCTCCCATCCTTGCTAAGCCAGTAACTGGTGAACCTCTCTTTCTCTACATCGCTGTCTCAGAAACAGCAGTCAGTGTCGTCCTTGTGCGTGAGGAAAGAGGCGAGCAGAAGCCTATCTTCTATGTGAGCAAGACACTCACAGATGCTGAAACGAGATACCCTCAATTGGAGAAGCTGGCATTAGCCGTCCTCATGGCCTCAAGGAAACTAAGGCCTTACTTCCAATCGCACTCAATTGTTATACTTAGCACCTTCCCGCTACGATCGGTCTTACACAGCCCAAGTCAGTCCGGTAGGCTGGCCAAGTGGGCTGTAGAGCTCAGCGAGTACGACATCGAATATAGAGGGCGGACGTGCAATAAATCTCAAGTACTGGCGGACTTCCTCATAGAACTTCCAGAGGACAGCAATTCCAAGGAGGTGCCGCCGGGGATTTGGCAGCTATACGTAGACGGTTAGTCCTCAAAGAACGGTTCCGGAGTTGGGATACGACTCCTGTCACCAACTGGAGAGGTCCTTGAGCAATCATTCCGACTTTGGTTTAAAGCTTCTAACAACGAAGCAGAGTATGAAGCCCTTGTCGCCGGTCTGAGGCTCGCCCAAGGGCTACGAATCAAACACATTCACGTGTTTTCGGATTCACAACTCGTAACCAGTCAGTTCAGCGGCGAGTATGTCGCAAAAGACGACCGAATGGAAGCTTATCTGAAGATAGTAAGGGACTTGGCTGCTTTATTTCAAGAGTTTATCCTCATAAGGATTCCTAGAGGTGAGAATATGGATGCTGACGCATTGGCAAATTTGGCCTCCGCTACCACTGCGCCAGAGGATCCAGCTCTAAAGCGAGTTATCCCAGTTGAGTTCATCGAACTCCCTAGCATCAAGGAGGATGCAACACTCGCCATCCTGACACGTTCCCAAGCAGCGAAGCAAGTAGACGCCCTTGTGGGGGCTACTGACGAAGATATAGAAATGGCAGAAGAACCAGAAATCCGAGACGCTGACATGCGTGACACCAACAGCCCACATCATACCGAAGCAATCCCAATGGACGCTGACACTGAAGAATCAGAGTATGGCTGTGACAAGCTATGGATAAGTGAGATACGAGAATATATCGCCGATGGCAAATTGCCCAGCAGCAAGTGGGCTGCTCGCAAACTACGAAAGCAAGCCGCGTGTTATGTTCTCCTTGACGGAAACCTCTTCAGATGGGGATTCTCTGGTCCAATGCTTACATGTGTAGAAGGAGAGAAAGCAAGACAGATAATGGAAGAAGTTCATAGTGGTTCTTGTGGCAATCATTCAGGAGGGAAAGCACTTGCTATAAAGATCAAGAGACATGGTCACTTCTGGCCTACTATAGTAGGTGACTGCACTAAGTTCTCAGCCAAATGTGAAAAGTGCCAGCGACACACTCCGAAAATCCATCAACCGACTGCAATGCTCTCCTCCGTCACCTCACCTTATCCATTCATGAGATGGGCCATGGACATCGTTGGACCATTGCACCCGTCACGGCAGAAGCGGTTCTTACTCGTCCTAACAGATTACTTCTCAAAGTGGGTGGAAGCTGAAGCTTATGCTAACATCAAAGATGTTCAAGTGGAGAGCTTTGTATGGAGGAACATCATATGCCATCACGGAGTACCATACGAGATAGTAACTGACAATGGTTCGCAGTTCATATCCAACCGGTTCGAGTCGTTCTGCTCAAAATGGAACATCCGGCTTAGTAAGTCTACGCCTCGCTACCCTCAAGGCAATGGGCAAGCAGAAGCTATCAACAAGACAATCCTTGATGGCCTTAAGAAGCGTTTAGAGGCGAAGAAGGGTCGCTGGGCCGACGAGCTTGAAGGGGTATTTTGGTCCCACCGCACCACTCCCCGCAGAGCAACAGGCGAAACCCCTTTCGCCCTTGTCTATGGCACCGAGTGTGTCATCCCGTCCGAAGTCTGTTCGCCTGGTGTACGCCGTCAGTTGCTACCTCTCCACGAGCCTATCAACAGCACAATGCTCCTTGACGCGTTGGATTTCCTCGATGAACGACGTGACCAAGCACTTATTCGGATCGCCAACTATCAGAACGCCGCTTCCCAGTACTATAATTCCAAGGTCAAAGAAAGGAGTTTCTACCCAGGTGACTTAGTCCTGCGAGAGGTATTCCAGAACACAGCGGAACCCAACGCTGGCAAGCTCGGAGCCAACTGGGAAGGCCCATACCGAGTTACAACAGTTGTTCGTCCTGGTGTCTATGAGCTCGCCACCATGACCGGGACTCCAATCCTCCATTCCTGGAACGCAAGGCATTTGAAGAAGTACTATCATTAGTCTTCTCTCCTTTACTTGAACTACGAGGCGACTTGATCCCTGCAAAGGGTACGTAGGCAGCCTGTCTTCGGATAGGTTCAGTTGCCCCCCTCCATCAAAAGAGGGGGATTTTACGCTTCATCAGTCTCCTTGCCAGAGGAACTCTATGATCTCCTCCGCCTTAGGGGGGGGGAGTGAGTGTTTTACTCTGCTTTCAGACGAAGTCAGCAGCCTCCTTCGTCTCGAAGGGGGGGAGTGGGGTACCCGTACTCCGCTCTTCCACAACAGCCTCAGTGGCATAAGAACAACTTTATCAGTCACAAGCCTCATGGCTTAAATCAGAGTCGTTCCGCTTTCATTGCTGCTGGCCACAGTAATGAATGCGGAGATGCGAACACACTGACATCCACAACGGATTCAAGCGCGCTATATAAGTACTAGTGTTCAGTACTGGGGCGGATGTACCCACCTGACCACTCAGAAACCCAGCAAACATCGTTGGTAATGCAGCTGCTAGTGACCTCCGTTCGGCCTATACCCTGAGCGTGTCACTCTGAAACCCAGGACAAGCACTGGTCGAATTCAAGGTGAACTTGCTCTCGGACAGACGTGTCTAGAAGAGCAGCACCATTTTGCGAAACCCAACAGCAACGTTGGTGATAAAGAGCATGAGCGCATTAGCGTTTTCACAGTCTCAACAAGAGCCTCATACATGAGCAAGCACAATGAGAAGTCGTCAGACCTCTGATCAATCGCGGGGTCTTACGGCCCTTGGTTCACCAAGCCCAACGCTGGTGTTGGCAAATACATGACAGAAACGCTTAAACAGCCTAAAGAATTCCTAAGTATAGGTACAACATCAACAATATCTAAAGCAAAACCTGAATCTGTAACCATCAAGGTTAAACATCAGCAAAAGCTACAAGTCATCTTGCATTCACCACAATGCAAGGCTCCAAAATAATAGCAAGGATACAAACCATCCAATGCTACAACCGAAAATTATCAAGTCCAACAAGAGTTTTTAGAAACAAAAGGTTATAAATAAACTAAGTCATAATAGAAGAGCAACGGTCGCTCATCGGTCACTCCTCTCCGTCGGCAACATCAGCATCCTCTGAGATCTCCAAAGCTTGCCTCATGCTAGAAACAAGCTCATTAAACACATCACGAGCGTCGTAGATCGGGATCTTCCTCTCGACCAAAAGCTCTGCTGCAGCATCCAAAGACGCTCCATCAGACCCACGGAGACGCTCAATAAGCTCCAAGCTCGCATCGATCTCAGCAAGATCCAGCATGTTATCCTTCGCTGTCCCCTCAAGCCTAGCGAGCGACCTGGCAACCTGTCGGGTCCGGCTAGCAAAGCTACGGTCTGCCTCCTCTTTGGCCCTAGAAACGGCCTCCTCGATCTGGGCGTCCCTAAGACTCTCAGCTTCCAACAGCTTGCTCTTAAGCGAAGTGATCTCCTCCTTGTTCTTCGCATGCCGCGAGGACGCCTTGGACAACTTCCCGCTCAACTCATCCGACCTCTGCTTCGCGGAAGCGACATCGTCCTCGAGGGCTAGGACCTTCTCAGCAAGCTCAGCGTTGGCCCTCCTGGCTTCGCTAACCTCACGGTCACGAGAACGAGAGTCCTCCTCAAAGCAGAAAGCCATGCCATCCAGCTGGGTGGAGAGCTGCGCATACAAAGGAAAGCAAACATAACGTTGGAATAAGTGGAGAAACAATAACAAAGACAAAGAGAGAAAGATAGAGAGATCAAACCTCAGCCACTGTGGCTCTCGCCAGCGCAAGAGCCCTCTCGCCAGAGCCAAGAGTCGAAGAGTGCGCAGCTGCAGCACCATCACTGATCGGATCGCTAACGAACGCCGAAGAAGGACCCACCTTCTGTCGCTTCGGAGGTACCCCATCAGGAGCGCCTCCCGCCTTACCCTCCGATCCAAGGGCCCTCTTCCGCTGTTGCTCACGCCGCCTAGCAATCTCATCAGGAGTGAGGTTAGAACCACGAGACCGCTGAGCTGATGCAATAGGAGTCTTGGGCGTTGTGGATGACGGAGCACCCGTCTGCGAGCCTGCCCTCGCTGAGACTGCGACGCTCGTCGACGCCGCCTTCGCCGATTCGGCTTGCTGAAAAGCGGAGACTCTAGCAGAGCCTCGTCCAAGGACCTTCCCTGGGAAGATCCGAATGGAGAGCGCTCTCCGGATCCTCTGACAGGTGAAAGACTTCACCCAATCACCATCTCCAGAGGCCAGGGCGCTGTGGATAGCCGCCGCCTCACTCCGGCTCACTGTCTGGGATGCTGGTTTCACTACGAAAACAAAGCTACACATTAGTGCACAAGGTACGAACACTGTGCAAAAGAGGATTTCTCTAAGTATAGAATTACCTTGTCTCTCCCAACTCGTTCTGAGGAGGGGAATGCAATCAGCCTCAACACTCTTTTCGGAGATCTTGACGAAGAAGAACCGGTCCTCGAAGTAGTCATCCTTGCTCGGGAAACCACTAATAAGAGTACGACCCGGAACCGGGGTGACGCAATACCTCAGCTCATCTACACGGCCACGGGGCCTGAAGTCCAATAGAGAGGACAGTTTCCCGATGCTAATCTCCGCGTTGCATTCCCTGCTCAGCACGTAAATCCCGATGACATGCCTCAACCCTCTGGGGTTGATCTGAGCAAGGGAAACACCGTTCGCCTCTAAGAAACGAAGGAGGAAGCCAGGTACCGGGAACCACAGCAAACAATGCTCGATGAAGTTCTCATACAAGGTAAAGTGTCCTGGAGGCGGAGCGTCAGCCCGCTGAGTGTGGTCGGGAGCAACTAACTGGATCTCATCCGGAATCCCGCACTTCTTTCTGAGAGTCTGCAGCGCCGTCTCATCAGACAAAGTGGATCCCAGGGGGTCCGGACGCGCATTCTTCTTCTTGACCACCGAGTGTCGTTCAACCTCTGCGGAGACATTATCATCACCGTCCTCATCATCGGAGGCAACCGACCTGAACGAAGAAGAGTCCGACACCAAAGCGTTGGCTGCACCATCGGGGAGCCTTGGATCCTCATCATTGAGGGGAAAAGAGAGTCTGATCCCACCATTAGGGGCCATCAAATCCTCATCACCACTAAGCCTCCTCTCCTCCTCAATATCCGCTAAGCTATCGAAGATATCATCATCGCTCTCATCGGGTCCGTGGAGACGACTCCGCGGGACGGTGATTTTGCTACGGCAATGGATTCTAGTTCCGGGATTACTGAATGATGCCGAGGGTGGCATCGCAACCGCACGATCGGTTCGGCCCGGAGAAGCGACCATGCGGTCGGGTTTGCTCGACATCGCAACCGCGCGCTCGGTCCCGGTCGCCAACCCAAGATCGGTCTCATTCGTCTTCGTGACCGTACGATCGGGTCCAAGACCGATCACGGAGTCGGTCCTAGATGATGCCACCCTCGGCATCATTCAGTAATCCCGGAACTAGAATCCATTGCCGTAGCAAAATCACCGTCCCGCGGAGTCGTCTCCACGGACCCGATGAGAGCGATGATGATATCTTCGATAGCATAGCGGATATTGAGGAGGAGAGGAGGCTTAGTGGTTATATATGTGTTAAGTAGCTTTTGTAATTTGTGGAACTGTGTAAAATATGTGCAACAAAACCTCCCTTTAAAATTTAAAAAACATCAGATGCATATAAATAAAAGTTTATGTGAACCATACCTAATAAATTACATTGGCATACTGGTTAATCACTCGTTCCACTTACTCCCAGGTCTGGTGTTCGAATCCCCGGGGTAAAACACAATTTTTTTTAAAAAAAAAAGAAACAAACTATAGTTAAATAAATCTTCATGGCAACCATTACGAATAAATTACTATAGCATAACGGTTACAACTTATAATGGTAGGCGCAGAGGTTCATGGTTCGAATCCACGAACCAACAAATTTTGAAAAATTATTTTGTGACTGATTTGTCACAAAATAGGGTTTGGGGTTTTGAATTCCAAAAAAATCTTAACCAATCACAAATTCGTCACATTGTAGTCACCACTTTACCACACATTTGCCACGGACATTCTCAATGTGACTCTTTCGCCACTCCGCCTACCATTTATGTACTTTGTTAAATGAAAATCTAAGTGTATTTGAGTCATACTTTAATTTAGAGTTTAGTAAACACATTGTCATAGTATAAATATGTGTAAATGGTTAATTTATCAAATTCAATAAGAAATTATCAAAACAATAAAATTTCCAATACTTAACACTCATAAACACTTATACTTTTAATCCTTTCTTTGGTATGTTTGATGATTTAACTAAATAACCTTAGGTAGAATTTTTTCTACATATATGCATTCAAAAAGGTTTTAGGGTTTATATGAACCCTAGAGGATCATTGGTTGGGGTTTAATTGTGAATGGTTTAAGAGTTAAATTTGTGACTACAACTGAAGCGTCGCAAAGTGTGACGAATATCTGGGCCTCTAATGTGTGACGAATATCTGGGCCTGATCTTAAAAACAATTGGGCTTTTACCCGGGAAATTTTCCCTCTTTAAGCTAAAATTAGTGACGAATGTGCGTCTAATTAGCCACTCTTATGCTAATAACAGAGATTAATTAGGGCAACCAAAAGTCATTTTCGCTCAAACCTCTCTCTCTCTCGTCTCTTTCTCTCTCGCGATCTAACCCAGAAACCCTATTGTGTTGATTTTCTCTGCAAATCAACAAATCTCCTTCTGTTTTCCAATCAATCTCTCTCTCGCTCTCACTGACGAAACCCAGAAACCCCAAACTCTCTCATTCACTCGAAACCCTAAATCTTTTCATCTACCCGCAACCCATAAACCCTCAAACTCTCCATGTCTCTGTAATCGATGGCTGGATCGAAAGGAGTTCTGACCAGAGGAGGATCTACAAGAGGAAAAGGCCGAGGTGTTCTTATCAGAGGAGATGTCAGGTCCACTTCCGGAGGATCAAACGGAAACCGTGGTGGTGGTGGTGAGGAACTCGTTCCTCAACCAAACCGGAAGAAGCAGAAGGGGTCTGAAGACGCTCGTGGGAAGCCAAACGGCGGAAATAACTCAAGCCACCGGTCTACTTCATCCATTGATTCTAATCCACACGGCGGAAAGGACAAGTCCCCTGCTTCTCAAGGGACTCACCAATCAAATGTCTCCCGAACCAACTCCCAAACTCAGGTCATTCCACTGCATTATCCAACATCATCCAACCGTCCTACTAAATCGCAACAGAGGCACTGTATGAACCTGAATCTTCAACCAGAACGGGTTCAGGTTCAAATTCGAAATCTCATAGACGAAGATGAACCTGAAGATGACGGAGAAGAAGAAGCTTATGAAGAACCTGATGGTAATGATGATGAAGAACTACGTGATGGTGGTGGTGATGATCTGGAAGCATTGGTTAATGGCAATGGCGAAGGCGAAGACTACGAGCAAATGCTGAATAACATTCTGGATCACCCTGGGCGTCAAGCCCTACCATATCTCAGTCCAAAACCAATCCCACAGAGGAAATCGTTATGGTAATTATTTTCTGTCTTTGACTTGTGGTTTTTGTTTTTTGTTTATGCATAGCTGATTCTGTTAGTGCTTTGGAGTTCTATTAGTCTGGAATTTGAATAGTTGTGTATCTGATTGTGTTAGTGCTGATTGTGTTAGTGCTGATTTGCGCATTGTTTTGGTTTGAAATTAGCATTACTGTCACTTACTATCACTACAATGCTCATATTTAACCACTGTTATTATTTCTTGTCTAGGTTTACTCGGGACAGAGGCTTACTCACCCGTGAAATCTCTGATATCTTTCATCGTAAATTTGACGGTCCTTGGTACAGCTGGGCCGTCACGCCTATTGATAAACAAGAGAGATATTTCAGATCATTCGCGGTAATGTGGCTTCATTCTATCACTTTCCATTATCAGTTTCTTTATGTACTTATTCATTCAATCACTTTCCATTAAGTTGGCTTGTTTTCCTTTGTAGAGCGCGTACAATTGGGATTTAGGGATCACTGAGCTTGTGAGGTCTCACTTCACAAGGATTGCGACAAATAGGATGCGAGGAATTGTTAGTCAAGTTAGGAACCGTAAACCGAGAAAGAGGCCAAACTGGATTGGGGAGAAGCTTTGGGCACGAATGTGTTCTTACTGGGCCACTGCAGCTACTCGGGACAGGAGCTTAATTGCTTCTACCTCTCGTAACTCTGACCGTAATGGGCGTGGACCTCACAAGCACAGAGGAGGCCAACATTCTTACTTGACCATTCAACAAGATATGGTAAACTGTTTCCTTCTTTCATTTTTTCATTTTTTAATCATGCAAACTACATCTACTAATCTATCTTATCTTCTTTTACAGGAAGAAGAACTTGGGTGACCTGTCTCATGGGGTGAAGTCTTCCTCAAGACCCATACAAACCCAGATGGGAGTTTTATTGATCTAAAAGCTCAGGAGGTTGCAGAGGCTTACGAGATTTCTCTGCAACAGGCTTTACAGACTTTAGAGGAGGCTGAGGGTGACGGAGTTGAAGCTTCAGACAACACTTCTCAGCGGAACCTCTCCATTGAAGAAAAAAATAACATCTTCCTTAAGGTACTTTTTGTTTGAGTTTCATATTCACTCCCTTAGCATTTAGTTTTGGTCTTCCTCTTCTTTGATTGTTTCTGTCTCATAATCATTATCTCTGAGTTGGTAATGCTTGGTTTTTGGTCATGCAGTGTACTAAGTTTGATCCCAAGGGAACCCCATTTGGGGTGGGTCAGCTTTCACAAGAGTCTCTTCGGAAGGGGAAGAGGAAGATCACCTACGAAGAAACTGATGTACCAACCTTGGTAGAGGTGCAGGAAGAACTGAAGAAAGCTAACCAGAGGATTGCAGAACAAGATGAGGAGAATTCGCAACGTGATGCGGCTCTAAAGGCCAGTCAAAACCGGATCAGTGAACTCGAGAAGAAGGTGAACGAATTCTTGAAGAACAAAGAACCAGAGCCTGTCTCCAACGCTACACCGACCATCGAACCAACCGCAGAAGCCACTGCACCTTCTGGCCTTGGTAACACCCTATCTTAGACACCTCCATGTAACAAACTTGCCATGTAAACATAACTTCTTTTGTGTTTCCATGTATTTTGTACAATTAAACTTCTTTTGTCAAGCAATGCTTGTTATGTATATGCTTTTCCATTTCACAATTTTTGGTTTTCTTGAACAAATACCAAACATAACAATTAAAACAGATACCAAAATCTGATCTGAACCAAAAAAATTCAAATAAATGTGACACAAATCAGTGGGTAATCAGTCACAAAATAATGACTAAGTTGCAACTCCATACGATTTGTAAGATTGACAATCAGTCGCTAAAGCGTAGCTAATTTACGTCTAAAAGGGTAGACACAAAAGAGTCACAAATTAATTACTGAAAAAACGACACAAATCAGTAACATATTTACGACTACAAAAGAGACACAAAAGAGTCACAAATTAGTTACTCCAAAAATGACACTAATCAGTCGCTTATTAATGACTACAAGGTTGTCATAAAATCGTCACTAATTACCCACTAGGTAGTAGTTACAAAATGGACGCGGTTTACCCAAGAGATATAGTAGTCGCAATTTAGTAGGTAATTTGCCTCGCATAACGTTAGTCTCATAATAGTAGCAAATTACCGACGAATTAATCAGTGCCAAATCTGTTGCTTTTTGCGTCTGATATGTGACGAATTTGCGACTCTTTGTGGTAGTCACAAATTTGCAACGACACATTTGCGACTACCAGTTTCGTCGCAAAGTAGTCGCAAATGTATCATTTGTGATGAATTTGCGACGAATCTGGTAGTCGCAAATGGACTGTTTTCTAGTAGTGATAGTCGTTAAAGGCTACGATGAACCGGAGAACGAAGCTAGTGTATCTCAAACTCAAAAGGATAGTTTGAGAGACTCAAGGAAGAGAGACAAGAAAGCTCTCTATCTAGTCTATCAAGGATTAGATGAAGACACGTTTGAGAAGGTCGCGGGAGCAAAGTCGGCCAAAGAAGCGTGGGACAAGCTTCGAACCTCTTACAAGGGAGCAGAACAAGTCAAGAAGGTACGTCTTCAAACTCTAAGAGGAGAATTTGAAGCGTTGCAAATGAAGGAAGGTGAACTCGTCTCCGACTATTTCTCAAGAGTCTTAACGGTTACTAATAACCTAAAAAGAAATGGAGAGAAGTTAGACAAAGTAAGAATCATGGAGAAGGTTCTTAGATTGTTGGATCCAAAATTTGAGCATATAGTCACCGTGATCGAAGAAACAAAGGATTTGGAGGATATGACAATGAAGCAACTTCTTGGATCCCTACAAGCATATGAAGAAAAGAAGAAGAAAAAGGAAGATATCGCCGACCAAGTACTCAAGATGCGGATTGATGAAACGAAAGAAGAAAGCGGTCGAAGCCAACAAAGACGTGGTGGTGGCCAATTCTGAGGACGAGGTCGCGGATATCAAAATGGACGAAATTGGAGACCATATGAAGAAAACACCTACCAAAGCGGAGAAAGCTCTTCAAGAGGTCGTGGGAGAGGAAGTCCAAAATCAAGGTACGATAAGTCAAGCATTAAATGCTATAATTGTGGGAAGTTTGGACATTATGCTTCCGAATGTAAAGCTCCTAATAACAAAAGAGTTGAAGAAAAGGCCAACTATGTTGAAGAAAAGGCCAACTATGTTGAAGAAATAAATCAAGAAGGAGATATGTTGTTGATGGCTTACAAGAATGATGAACGAGAAGTGAATCACAAGTGGTACCTTGATAGCGGTGTAAGCAATCACATGTGCGGCCGAAAAAGTATGTTCGTAGAGCTTGATGAATCGGTGAAAGAAGCTTGGAGTGTAAGGAAACCCGGAGTTTCTCATCTAAGAGTCTTTGGAAGTATTGCTCATGCTCATGTACCGGATGAGAAGCGGAGCAAACTAGATGATAAAAGCAAGAAGCACATCTTCATTGGTTATGATGCCAATTCCAAAGGCTATAAGCTCTACGATCCTGATACAAAGAAGGCAGTCACCAGCAGAAATGTTATCTTTGATGAAGAAGGAGAATGGGATTAGAGATCAAATGATGAAGATTACAATTTCTTTCCATGTGATGAAGAAGATGAAGTGGAACAACCAAGAGAGGAGCCTATTACACCACCAACCTCACCAACATCAAGTTCTCAAGAAGCTGAAAGTTCAAGTGAAAAGACACCACGTTTTAGAAGTCTTGAAGAGATCTATGAGGTAACAGAAAATCAAGAAAATCTTACCTTATTCTGTCTATTTGCGGACTGCGAGCCAATGAGCTTCCAAGAAGCTATGGAAGAGAAGACATGGAAAAATGCAATGGATGAAGAGATCAAGGCGATACAAAAGAATGATACTTGGGAGTTAGCATCACTTCCAAATGGGCACAAGGCAATTGGTGTGAAATGGGTGTATAAAGCAAAGAAGAACCCTAAAGGAGAAGTTGAAAGGTACAAGGCAAGATTGGTGGCCAAGGGCTATAGTCAAAGAGCTGGAATCGACTATGATGAGATATTCGCTCCTGTGGCTCGTTTAGAAACTGTTCGACTAATTATTTCATTGGCGGCTCAAAACAATTGGAAGATACATCAAATGGATGTCAAATCAGCCTTCCTAAATGGAGAAGTTGAAGAAGAAGTTTACATTAAGCAACCACAAGGCTATATAGTCAAGGGAGGAGAAAACAAGGTTCTAAGGTTGAAGAAGGCGCTTTATGGCTTAAAACAAGCCCCAAGAGCTTGGAATACTCGGATTGATAAGTACTTCAAGGAGAAAAACTTCATCAAGTGTCCATATGAGCATGCACTCTATATCAAAATTCAAAACAAAGATATATTGATTGCATGCTTATATGTAGATGACTTGATATTCACCGGTAACAATCCAAGCATGTTCGAAGAGTTTAAGAAGGAGATGACGAAAGAGTTCGAGATGACAGACATTGGATTGATGTCTTACTACCTTTGGATTGAAGTTAAGCAAGAAGACAATGGAATCTTCATTACTCAAGAAGGCTATGCTAAGGAGGTACTTAAGAAGTTCAAGATGGATGACTCAAACCCAGTTAGTACGCCAATGGAATGTGGAGCCAAGTTATCAAAGCATGAAGAGGGAGAAAGTGTGGACCCAACACTCTTTAAAAGTTTGGTAGGAAGTCTACGCTACTTGACGTGTACAAGGCATGGCATCTTATATGCGGTCGGAGTTATTAGTCGCTACATGGAGCATCCAACAACAACTCATTTTAAGGCGGTTAAGAGGATCCTTCGCTATATCAAAGGTACTATAGACTTTGGCTTGTATTACTCTGGTTCTAATGATTACAAGCTTGTTGGATATAGCGATAGCGATTGGGGTGGCGACATAGATGATCGAAAAAGCACAAGTGGCTTCGTGTTCTATGTTGGAGATACGGCTTTCACATGGATGTCAAAGAAGCAGCCGATTGTAACGCTTTTTACTTGCGAAGCAGAGTACGTAGCAGCCACTTCTTGTGTTTGTCATGCTATTTGGTTACGAAATCTCTTAAAGGAGTTGAGCTTGGCACAAGAAGAGCCAACGAAGATCTTTGTTGACAACAAGTCAACAATTGCTTTGGCCAAGAACCTTGTCTTTCATGATCGAAGTAAGCACATTGACACGCGCTATCACTACATCAGAGAGTGTGTCACCAAAAAGGAAGTGCAATTGGAGTATGTGAAGACGAATGATCAAGTAGCTGATATTTTCACCAAGCCACTCAAGCGCGAAGACTTTATCAAGATGAGGAGTTTGCTTGGAGTAGCAAAATCAAGTTTAAAAGGGGGTGTTGAAAAGTAAACTTGATTTTGGATCAAGTATAATTATTGGGCTAATGATCCAATACTAAACCCAACACTTGATCTATATTCTAGAATTCTCTAGAAAAGATCCAAGACTCCACCTCCATAAAATGTTATAGAAAAGTCTAGAGAGTTTAAGATAAGAAGATAATAATCTAGATGTTGTAGAGAATTCTAGAGACTTGTAAAATATCTAGGAAGTAAAGAGGTTTGTAGAATAATCTAGAGCTTTTGTGAAAGATCTTTGGGAGGCTATAAATAGCTCTCCACCCCTCTCATTTGTAATATAACAAGAGGAACAAACAAGATAGTTGTTCTAAGTTGTACCAATAAAAAATTTTAAGTAATAATAACTTCTACTTTTGAAAAGTTTCATTCTCTTCCAAATTTCTAAAATACTCTCTCCATAAAACTTTTAATTTCTAACACGATATTCCTTGCGCTCTTGAGACCAAACCCTAAATGATCATATCACTGATCATCGTTCGTTATAATATATATATGTACGGATGTTTATGGTCGGCTGAAAATTCCACGGATATGGCCCATGTCCACATTAGGCCGGTTCGTTATAATATATATATGTACGGATGTTTATGGTCGGCTAAATCCAAGGTAAGACAATAGGTTGTAATCGTATTGAGAAATTTTGAGTTATGCCACTATTTTCATGCCACTTTTCAAATATGTCACTGTGTTACAATCATGCCACTGTTTGAAAATCATTACAATCATGCCACTGTTTTCTGATTTTCTTTTCTCATCCAAATTTCGTTTATCTCTCTCTGAATTCGATTCTCGTCATCTTTGATTTCACTATCTATGATCTCATTTTCGCTAAAAAATCTCGAGAGGGCGTTGTTGTTGACGAAGAACGTGGAACTGAGATTAGAAGAATGTGGATCTGAGATTAGAAGAACATAGATCTGAGATTAGATCGAGCAGATTTACGAAAAAGAAGAAGAAGAAGAAGAAGAAGAAGAAGATGATGATTAGATCTCAAAGCAAATTCAAACACAAACGACTGTAAATTTTTGAGTTTAGGTTAACTATTATGCATTTAGGGTATAGATTTTGGAGGGGGGGGGAAAGGGGTAGGGTTTTTCCTTTACATTATAAAACTGTAAAAAAAATCTTATAAAACTGTTAAAAAAATTATAAGGTTTTTAAAATGTTTAGTAAACTGTTAAAAAAATCTTATAAAACTATTTAAAAACCGTGTAAAACTGTTTATAATGTTTTTGAAAAGTTTTATAAGGTTTTTAAACAATCTTATAAACCTTTTAAAAATTTTATAAACCTTATAAAAGTCTTATAAACCATATAAAAATCTTATAAACCTTTTAAAAACCTTATAAATTATTAAATTGTTTAGTTTTTAATGACATGTACAAAAGTCTTATAAAACTGTTTAAAAACTTTATAAAAACGGAAAAACTCAAAAAACAACCAAAACCCAGATTTGACCAAAAAATAACCAGAACCCAGATCTGACCAAAAAAATAATCAAAACTCAGATCTTAACCAAAATCGAATCAAAAGCTCAAATTGGTAATCAAAATCGAATGAAAAGTTTAGATTCGTAACCAAAATCGAATCAAAAACTCAAATTTGTTACCAAAATCGAATCCAAGAAAACAAAATTCATAGAGTAAGCTCTTCTTCTTCTTCTTCGTTGTCTTCTTCTTCGTCTTCTTCTTCTTCTTCTTCCTCTTCTTCCAATCCAGAAAATCAAAATCAATTTAGAAGAAAAAAATTTATAGAGATTTACGTTGATGAGATAAAATCGAAAATCCTAGATCTATTCTCGATGCTTTTGCGTTTAATGGAGTCAAAGAGAGAATCAAAAACTTTAAATCTATAACCCAAATATGATTTGCAATTTTAGGGAAGAGAAGTTTTTGAGAGATGATTTTTGGATATGGAATCGTGAAAGAGAAGAAGAAGTCAAATCTGTTTTTTCTTTAATGTTAATGAACAGTGGCACGCTTGTAATGATTATGTGAACAGTGACATATTTGATTAAAATTTTGCCAAATGTGTCATATTTGCAATTGCCTCAATCGTATTAGACGAAATTATAAAAAATATATAACTAGACCCCAAAACTTAGTCGTAAATGTGGATGAAGCTGTGAATTTTTAATTGCCAAAAGAAATAATTTTTAATTCGAAAAGAAATTCAAGTTAGTTACATTTACAAAGATAGAATCTCCTCTCTCTCTTCCTTCTCTCTAAAGATCTCAATTATCTGAAACTTTCTTAATCAGATCTTAATTTCTTTGGCCGGTGTCCGGTGGTTTCACCGGTGCCGTGCATGTAAATACGGCTTCCGGTTTGTCTGGATCTTTTGACTGTATTATATGCTCCGATCTTGATCGGATTTCGTTTCGCTTTATGCGATTTCGGTTCGCTTTATGCGATAATAGTTTCCGCTCTGACGGATCTTACTTCCGTTGTTGTCCGGATTAAGTTTGGTTTTCCTTTTGTTGTGTTTCAAGCTCTTCCACAATTTATTTCAGATCCCTTAAGGCTTTAGATAGGATAATCTTTTCACAGGTTTGCCCAGAATTCTTCCTAGGAGAGTAAATCTTATCCGATATTGAGATGCCGTTATCGGCTTAGGAGTGTAGTTTCTCTGATTTAGTTTAAGGATGGTGTTAATGGAATTCGTTCGGCAATTGGGAGTTTGATTCAGCATTGTTGGTGCTTTCGTATGAAGGCGGTCCGGCATAGGGTCATTCTCCGATTGTTTGAGTTTTTCCCGTTTGATTTCTCCGGTGATAAGTACTTTCCGATCTATAAGATTGGCTTGGGTGGAAGTGTTGGTTTTCCTCCTAGTGGGGAAACCACTCTCATTATAATATTGGCCTTATTATTTTGAGGATATATAAAGGCTGCTCAGACACAATAATTAAGTAGGTGAGAAACAAAAGAAAAGAGAGAAAATTTCGGAAGAAGAAAAGAGAGAGGATCAGTTTGGTCACAGTTTGCTCAAGCGAACGTTTGGAGGCTCAAACGTGCTCCGATCTGGCTGAAATTTTGTTGGTAGCTTCTTAACTCAGTGGTCTTGATATTCAACGGTGCAGATTCTATTTCAACGGTTGGTTCGTCGCAGATCAGAGTTTTAGCGTGGCTGTTGCGAGTACAGTTTTCAGTCTGGGTAGTCGTGAGTGTTTGGAAGATCTGACGGTGAATTCTTCTTGGATTGAGCTGAAATTTTGCAGAGGTATTCCTGACATGTTTATCTAAGATTTGTACGATGGAGATTTGATTTGGAGACCGGAATCTTAGTGAATTTAGGGTCGTTTGGAAATGCTATTTCTAGGCTCTTGTATTAATCTCTTGTGGTGTTTCTTGTTGCTGGAGATTGCTCATTGTAGCCTTACTCTCTGGATTTGTTCTTGTGGAACAGAGAGGACGTGGTTGTAACTCAAAGTGATATAGTGGAATTTTTTTGAGTGGACTACGGTCCCGTGGTTTTTACTCCTCGCGTTGAGGAGGTTTTCCACGTAAAATAATTTGTCGTCTCATTTACTTTACTGCATTTGATTTGCTGCTGTCAATCTCTATATTTTTCTCACAGGCTCACATAAGTGTGGGGAAGTTCATTCCGCTGCGTATCGTGTTTTCCCCATCAGAGTGGTATCAGAGCTTTGTGGTTCGATAACTTTGGGTTATTAGTTGTTGCTTTTGTGAGCGATGGAAAATATAGGCAGGATGATCAGTTTGGATGGTTCTAATTATCATGTCTGGAAAGGCAAGATGGAAGATCTCCTTTATGTGAAGGAGCTTCATCTCCCAGTCTTTGGGGAGGAGAAACCTCCGGATAAAACTGAAGAGCAGTGGAAATTGCTACATCGCCAAGTGTGTGGTTTGATAAGGCAATGGGTAGATGATAACGTGAGGAATCATGTTGAAAATGAGACTCATGCTCGTTCTTTGTGGTTGAAGCTGGAGCAGTTGTTTGCTCGGAAGACCGGGAATAATAAGATGTACATGATCAAGAAGTTGATTGAGCTGAGGTACCAGGAGGGAACTCCGATGGCAGATCACTTGAATGCGCTTCAGGGAGTGCTCAATAAACTTTCTGACATGGGAATTAAGTTTGAGGATGAAATTCACGGTTTATGGCTTCTTGGTACGTTACCAGATTCTTTGGAGGTGTTTACGAGGTCTCTTTGTAACTCCGCGTCGAATGGTGTTATTTCGATGGACTTAGTGAAGAACAGTGTCTTGAATGAGGAAGTAAGGAGGAAAGCTAGTCCTAGTTCCTCGCGTTCAGATGTATTGGTTTCTGAGTCAAGGGGGAGGAGTTCATATAGAGAGCCCAGGAATAACAAGAGCAGGAGCAAATCTAACAAATTTGCTAAGTTTGAGTGCCATTATTGTCACAAGAAAGGGAACTTGAAGAAGGATTGCTGGAAGTTGAAAAAGGACAGCAAATTTGGAAAAGGTCAAGAAGATGGTGAAGATCGGGTGAGTGTCACCGAGGATCAGTTTTTTATTCTTCTTGAGAGTGATGCTATTAATGTTGCTAGCCAAGACACCAGTTAGGTTGTTGATAGTGGAGCTACTACTCATGCTACATCGCAGCGGGATTTGTTCACTACTTATACTCCGGGTAGTTATGGTTCTGTGAAGATGGGTAATGATGCAGTTGCTCAGGTTGCTTGCATTGGTGATATTTGCTTGGAGACTAGTACTGGTACTAGACTTTTGCTTAAGGGAGTTAAGCATGTCCCAGATATTCGGTTGAATTTGACTTCTACAGGGAAGCTTGATGATGAAGGTTTTTATAGTTTGTTTGGAGGAGGTAAATGGAAACTCACACGAGGTTCCATGGTTGTGGCTCGAGGTGATAAGCATTCATCTTTCTATTGGATGCAGGCTAAGGTCTCCAAAGACATTGTTAATGCTGTGGAGAATGGTCATGCCATGGAGCTATGACATAAGAGACTCGGTCACATGAGTGAGAAAGGATTTTCTGTGTTGTCAAAGAAGGAGGTTATTTCAGGTATCTCCGGTTTACACTTACAGAAGTGTGCGCATTGTTTTGCAGGGAAACAACACAGGGTCTCTTTCAAGTCCTCCTGTCCTTCCAGGAAACCCGAGATACTTGATCTGGTTCATTCAGATGTGTGTGGTCCAATGAAGACAAGATCTCTTGGTGGTGCATCATATTTTGTCACATTCATTGATGATCATTATAGGAAGTTGTGGGTTTATACTATGAAGACGAAAGATCAAGTTTTGGGATATTTCAAGCATTTTGTGGCATTGGTTGAGAGACAAACGGGAAAGAAGTTGAAGTGTATCCGCAGTGATAATGGTGGAGAGTATTCTAGACCATTTGATGCTTATTGCAGGGAACATGGTATTATGCATCAGAAGACGCCACCCAAGACTCCACAATTAAATGGGTTGGCTGAGAGGATGAATAGAACTATTGTCGAGAGGATTAGATGTTTGATTTCAGAGTCAGGCTTGGCACAGACTTTCTGGGGTGAAGCTTTAAGCACAGTTGTTCATGTGTTGAATTTATCACCTAGTGCTCCATTGGAAGGTGATATTCCAGAGAGAGTTTGGACTGGTAAGGATGTTTCTTATGGTCATTTGAGGGTCTTTGGGTGTAAGGCATTTGTTCATATTCCCAAAGATGAGAGGTCTAAGCTTGAGATGAAGTCGCGACAATGTGTGTTCATTGGTTATGGTCAGGAAGAGTTTGGATACAGATTTTATGATCCCGTTGAGAAGAAGCTCATTAGGAGCAGAGATGTGGTGTTCATGGAAGATCAGACGATTAAGGACATTGACAAGTCCGAAAAACCAGCTCAGAGTTATGAGAGTCTGATTGATTCAGGAGTTAGTCCTTCTACATCGGTCCACGGTCAGGTTGAGGCTGAGGTTCGGGTTGATACACCTGGTGCAGATGCTTCCGCATATGATAATGGTAGTGGTGATCATGGTGACGATCATGGTGAGACACCAACTACTGAGAACCCGCCTGTTGTTAGAAGATCTGAGAGAGGTCTAATACTGTCGACAAGGTATGATCCTAGTGAGTATGTGTTACTTACTGATGGGGGAGAGCCTGAAAGCTTTGGTGAAGCTTTGGAGTGTGAACACAAGGATAAATGGCTACGTGCCATTGGAGATGAGATGGAGTCATTTGATGAGAATGATACATTTGAGCTGGTGAAGTTGCCCAAAGGTAAAAAGGCGTTGCTTAATAAGTGGGTGTATAGGATTAAGCATGAAGAGTCCACTTTGGAACCTCGATACAAGGCTAGATTGGTTGTGAAAGGATTCAGCCAGAAGAAGGGGATTGATTATGATGAAATATTTTCTCCTGTTGTGAAGATGTCATCCATTCGGGTTGTACTTGGATTGGCAGCGAGTCTTGATATAGAGGTAGAGCAAATGGATGTAAAGACGGCTTTCCTTCATGGTGATTTGGAGGAAGAGATTTACATGGTACAACCGGAAGGCTTTGAGAAAAAGGGTAAAGAGGATTTAGTTTGCCGCTTGAAGAAAAGCCTTTATGGATTAAAGCAGGCACCGAGACAGTGGTACAAGAAGTTTAAGTCAGTTATGGGGGAGCATGGTTACAAAGAGACTACTTCTGATCATCGTGTGTTTGTGCAGTATTTTGGTGATGATGATTTTATCATCTTGTTGTTGTATGTTGACGATATGTTGATTGTAGGTAAGAACTTGAGCAGAATCCAGGAGTTGAAGAAGCAACTTAGCAAGTTCTTTGCCATGAAAGATTTGGGTCCAGTGAAGCAGATTCTTGGTATGAGAGTTGTTAGAGATAGAGGTGAGAAGTTGATTTACTTGTCTCAGGAGAAGTATATTGAGAAGGTACTTCAGAGGTTTCACATGGACAAGTCTAAAGTTGTAAGCACTCCTCTTGCTACACACTTTAGATTAAACAGTCAACAGAGTCCAAAGACAGATTTGGAGAAGGAAGATATGGCAAGGGTTCCATATGCTGCTACAGTTGGTAGCTTGATGTATGCTATGGTTTGTACAAGACATGATATAGCTTATGCTGTTGGTGCACTTAGTCGTTTTCTTTCTAATTCAGGAAGAGAACACTGGAATACTGTGAAGTGGATTTTGAGATATCTCCGAGGAACTTCTAGTTCGAAGATTACATTTGGACGAGATAAGCCTTTGCTTGTTAGTTATACAGATGATGATATGTCTGGGGATATTGATTCAAGGAAGTCTACTTCGGGTTACTTGGTAACATTTGCAGGGGAGCTGTAGCGTGGCAGTCAAGGTTACAAAAGTGTGTTGCACTTTCTACCACTGAAGCTGAGTTCATAGCCGCAACGGAAGCTTGTAAGGAGTTGTTGTGGATGAAGAATTTTCTTGATGATATTGGTTTCAAGCAAGATAAATATGAGTTGCTTTGTGATAATCAAAGCGCAATTCATCTCGGAAAGAACTCTACATTTCATTCGCGTTCAAAGCACATTGATAGAAGGTATCATTGAATACGAGATGTGATTGCTTCTAAGGAAGTGGAACTTTCAAAAGTTCATACGGATGATAATGGAGCTGATATGATGACGAAGTCATTACCGAGGGGGAAGCTTGGAGTTTGTCGAGAGATAGCCGGAATGGTTGTTTCCTCCACCTAGTCGAAGGGGGAGTTTGTTGGTTTTCCTCCTAGTGGGGAAACCACTTGCCTCATTATAATATTAACTCTATTATTATTATGAGGATATATATATTGGCTGCTCAGAACCATTTATTGGAGTAGGTGAGACACAAAGAAAAGAGAGGAAAATTCGGAGAGAAGAAGAGAGAAAAACAGTCAGGTCACAGTTTGCTCAAGCGAACGGTTGGAAGCTCAAACATGCTCCGATCTGGATGAAATTTTGTTGGTAGCTTCGTGACTCAATGGTCTTGATATTCAACGGTGGAGATTCTATTTCAACGGTTGGTTCGTCGCAGATCAGAGTTTTAGCGTGGCTGTTGCGAGTACAGTTATCAGTCTGGGTAGTCGTGAGTGTTTGGAAGATCCGACGGTGAATTCTTCTTGGATTGAGATGAAATTTTGCAGAGGTATTCCTGACCTGTTTATCTAAGATTTGTACGGTGGAGATTCGATTTGGAGACCGGAATCTTAGTGAATTTAGGGTCGTTTGGAACTGCTATTTCTAGGCTCTTGTATTATTCTCTTGTGGTGTTTCTTGTTGCTGGAGATTGCTCATTGTAGCCTTACTCTCTGGATTTGTTCTTGTGGAATAGAGAGGACGTGGTTGTAACTCAAAGTGATATAGTGGAATTTTTTTGAGTGGACTATGGTCCCGTGGTTTTTACTCCTCGCTTTGAGGAGGTTTTCCACGTAAAATAATTTGTCGTCTCATTTACTTTACTGCGTTTGATTTGCTGCTGTCAATTTCTGTATTTTTCTCACAGGCTCACATAAGTGTGAGGAAGTTCATTCCGCTGGGTATCGTGTTTTCCCCATCAGGAAGATGCTTTGCAGGGGTGTAAGTCTAGGCAGACAAGAAGCTACAAGGTAGAAGGAAGACAAAGCTTTGATGGATCGCCGGAATCTGTTCATCGGTGATCTGAAAAAGTTTTGTTGTTCTTGAGTAAACAGGATGAATGCCACGTATTGCTGTAGAAGCTTCTTTCCATTACACGTGTTTCTTAGTATTCTCATTGTTATTATCAGTAGTGGGCTGTGTAATGGGCCTTTGATTTGTACTCTCTGTTTCGTTAAAAAAAAAAAAAAAAAAAAAAAACATTTACAAAGATAGAAGTCGAAACCACGAAGCTTGCATAGAGAAGTCAATAAGACATAGTTGAGAATAAATTAACCCTAAAAGTAATTATTGAAAGAGAATTTTCCAGACTAAACATATGAATCAATCGTACAGTATAATCCAAAAAACAATACAACAGTACGTACCAACTCAATAAACTTTAAAGCTTGACTTGATTTGCTATATGCGACAATTGAATTCTTTACATTTTGGCAATGTTTTTATACCCGACCCGGATGGCGAACCGGAACACCTACCAGGTCATCCGGTCGACCCGGGTTGACCGCATGTCAACTTAAAATTTAAAATATATTATATTAATTTCTTATAATTACATGAATAACAATAATATATAATTGAACTATAATTTATAAAAGTAACTTTTCGTAGTTTTTAATTAACAAATTATTGTAATTGAATATATGTATATATTAGTAAAAAATAAATACAATTCACAAAAAATAAGTAAAAAAAATACATATAAATATCTGAGCACTATTATTTATTTTTCACAAAAAGATGAATTATTTTTTAGTATGGCAAAAACATGAATAAAGAGAAAAAAAATAATACACGCATAATTTTACATTTGATTTTACTATTTGAAGAAGGAAGAAATACAATATTTGTTTAATAGCTCAATTGGACTTCAAAGGCTCAAAGCGCACAATTAAAATTTTTCAAAATTCATATATAAAAATTGACCCGGCGACCGGCTTAGTGTCCGGGTCGCAGTTGAACCGGTCCGACCGGTCGGGCCGGTCCGGGTTTCAAAACACTGCATTTTGGAGTACATTTTCAGAATTTTATTTGAATTCTTACATTCCCCTATAATAAATAATAATGGTTAAAAAATCGAGATCAAATTTTTTTCTTGTATAAAATTATAAATATATCAATTTCAG
Organism: Draba incana; assembly: GCA_963576765.1. NCBI lineage: Eukaryota > Viridiplantae > Streptophyta > Magnoliopsida > Brassicales > Brassicaceae > Draba > Draba incana. Next base: position 2,367,139 of record OY755210.1, on the reverse strand, counting down.
ACAGTTGGCTCAAACTCCATTAGCTTTTCACCAGATGATAAATCGTTATCAATCAAATGAATCACCAACAAAAATTTGAGTTAAAAAATCAAGTTACCACAAATTCATAGACATGCATATTCAAATGTATCATCATCCGAATTCAAATTTATACATTGCATATATATTTTTTTTTTTATTAAAGTATTGCATGTTGATAAATAAAAAGTTAAAAACTCTAACAATTCAAACATAACAAGTGTTTACGATTAAATCATAATAATGAAACGGCATTTATCAATAAATAAAACGCACTCATATCATTTTCATGTGATCATCTGACTTTTTGATTCACAAAACGCACTATTGATAAAGAATACTTGCTTACTATTTTATGTTTCTTGCATTTTCTTAAGAAGTCAATACCTTGTACCAACAACAACATTCCCTTATAAATCCATGCAACTCTCTTCTTATGGTTCTCCATTCCCTCTTCCTCTATCTCTTTCGCTAAACTTAACGATTTCTCTTGATCAGTTTACTTAAAATCCAGAGTTTTAAGCGATGATTGTTGTGTATTTTTGGCTACCTTTGTTCATATTCATGGTGTTCCCACTACAAGGAAACAACCTGTTTTCTGACGGAAATTCTTTCCGTCAGGGTTTCCGTCGGCCAATTCCGTCGGAATTCAGACGGTTTTCCGACAATAAATCATTCCGTCAGGAAACCGTCTGTTTCTCCTGACGGAATTCTGACAATAATCATTCCGTCAGGATTGCCGTCCGTATGCCTTCCGTAAACCGTCAGAATTAACAGACGGTTTCCTGACGGAAATAATCCGTCTTGTCTTTTCGTCGACATTCTGACGGAAATCGGATATTTCTGTCTGGCGGACGGATTTCCGACGGATTATGACGGCTTCCGATGTCGGCAAACTTTGGGTGGTTAACATATCGTGTGGGTTGGCCGATGGGACTGAAGTGTTGCTATGTCGGACGTTTTGACGGTTGGCTGACGGAAATCTGACGGTTATTCATTCTATATAAGGTCTCGCATTTCTTCTGACGTTCATAACAACATTTCAAAACCAAAAAAAACAAAAATTACAGATGAATTCTTCATATTTTCGGTCATGGATGGACGAGCCAATGATGGAAGAGGGGTCGAACTTATTAACGACCGAATACGCTCAAGGTATTTGCGAGTTCATGCAGTTACCTAAAAATCAAGAGGCAGCCAACAAAGGTCAGGATATCAAATGTCCTTGCTCTAATTGCTGTAATAGAATTAGTGTTGCGATTCCTATTGTTTGGAACCACTTATATAGATACGGATTTAGGGCGGGATATAAGGTTTGGTATTTACATGGAGAAAGGAATTATGAATATGGTAGTACCAATAGCAATGAACCTTATTTTCCGTCTAGCGTAGGGGAATCTACGGCGGAAGTAGATGTTGGGGTAAGTACGGTTGCGATGGTAAACGATGCGTTTAGAGAGAATTTGCAGTCGGGTGTGTATCATCATGAGGGTGATAGGGTTGAAGAGCCTAATTTAGAATCTCGGAGGTTTTTCAATATGTTAGACGCAGCAAAGCAACCTCTATACAGCGGTTGTAGGGATGGTCATTCACCGCTGTCTTCTGCCACTAGGATGATGAACCTGAAGACTGATTATAATTTGTCCGAAGAATGTGTTGATGCATTCGCCGAGTTCGTGAAAGATGTTTTGCCAGAAGATAATCTGGCCCCAGGATCATACTACGAGGTCCAAAAACTTGTCGTCGGACTTGGTTTGCCCTACCAGGTTATAGATGTGTGCATCGACAACTGTATGATATACTAGAGAGAAGACGAGAACCGAAACAAATGTAAATTTTGCCACAAACCCCGGTTCCGGGACACAAGCGGCAAGGTGAAGATTCCATTCAAACGGATGTGGTATTTACCCTTAACGGAGAGGTTGAAGAGGCTGTACGATTCAAACCGCACAGCTAAGGCTATGAGATGGCATGCAGAGCATAATCAAGATGGAGATATCACGCATCCTTCTGATGCGAAAGCTTGGAAACACTTCCAATCCGTATATCCAGATTTTGCATCTGAACGACGGAATGTATACATAGGCTTATCCACTGATGGTTTCAACCCGTTTGGGAAGCATGGAAGAAAATATTCACTGTGGCCGGTCATCGTAACACCTTACAATTTGCCTCCATCTATGTGCATGCGGCGAGAGTTCTTGTTTCTGTCAATTCTAGTTCCCGGGCTAGATCATCCAAGACGGTCGCTCGATATATTCCTCCAACCATTGATCTGTGAGTTGCAGATGTTGTGGGAGCATGGTGTTGAGGCATATGACGTTTCGGTCCAGCAGAATTTCTACATGCGTGCGGTTCTTATGTGGACCATAAGCGATTTTCCGGCATACGGTATGTTATCTGGATGGACAACGCATGGAAGATTGGCATGTCCTTATTGCCAAGACAATACTTCTGCTTTCCAACTGCAGCACGGAAGGAAGACATCGTGGTTTGATTGTCATAGGTGTTTTTTACCGGCAAATCATCCATACCGTCGGTCTAAAAGACATTTCAGGAAGAATTTACCAGTGTTACATGGTCCACCTCCTGAGATAGATGGTCGAACCATATTGGAACAGTTGCGAGATTTTGGTGCAGAGCGGACTCCTGATTGTGGGGGTAATGGCCACCACCCGGTCGACGGTTGTGGGGAATATCACAATTGGCACAAGAAGAGTATTTTCTGGGATTTGCCTTACTGGAAAGACCATCTACTGCGGCATAATCTAGATGTCATGCATGTTGAAAAGAATTTCTTTGACAACATCATGAACACCTTATTAAACGTCCCAGGAAAGACCAAAGACAACTGGAAGTCTAGATTGGACTTGCCATTGATTTGTTCGAGGCCATCTCTTCATGTTCTGCCTAATGGTAGATTGCCGATGCCTGCATACCGGTTAAACGCTAGGCAGAAAGAAGTATTTTTTGAATGGTTCAAAAAATTTGTAAAATTTCCAGACGGCTACGCATCTAATCTACGTAATTGCGTGGACGAGACGGAAGGGAAGTTTACAGGAATGAAGAGTCATGATTGTCATGTCGTCATGCAGTGTCTTCTTCCATTTGTATTTGCATATCTTCTTCCAGATCCTATCCACCAAGCAATTGGAGGTATATTTCTTACTCCCATTGGTTTCTTAATACCATAATATTACTATATATGTACTAACTTGTTAAATATTTGTTTCCAGGAGTTGGTGCATTCTTCCGAGATTTATGTTCAAGAACGCTTACCGTCCACGGGATACGTAACTTAGAGGCCAATATCCCTGTTCTCCTTTGTAATCTTGAGAAGATATTTCCACCGTCTTTTTTTGACGTTATGGAACATCTTCCTATTCACCTCCCACGAGAAGCAGCCTTAGGAGGCCCTGTTCAATACCGATGGATGTATCCGTTCGAGCGTTACATGTTCCATCTGAAGAAAAAGGTTAAAAATTTGAGCAGGGTTGAGGGATCTATTGTTGCACAGAGCCTAAACGAGGAAGTCTCAAACTTGGCCGAAAATTACTTTCCACCGCAAGTTAGTACTAAGGCTAGACGTCCGACGCGACATGATGATAGAGGTGAGAAAGCAACATATGACGTGGTTGTACCCGAGTTATTTGCCCAAGTTGGGCGAGCAAGTGGAAAACGAAAGAGACGCAAATTATCGGCACAAGAGCTCACCCATTTGCATACGTATATCCTTAGAAATTGTGATGAAATTTTGGAGTACGAACAGTACGTATATCAGTTATTATACTAAATTTATGTACTTATTTGCCTTTATCTACTAACAACTGTTATGTTACAGGATCTACATGTCTCTAGCACGTGCTTACCATTCTGATAAGACACATGCCGAACTTGCTGTCTTAAAAAACGAAGAGTTTCCGGCGTGGTTGAAATGTTATGTAAGTTTAATATAATTACTTACTTTCACTTTTCCATGTTTTCACGTTCATATGTTACTGATATACTACTTATATCATTCTTAGGTTTCCGAAAGTTTAGCAAGTGGTCAATCAATCCCGACATGGTTACAGGAGATTGTGTACGGCTTACGCAGCACCGCGACATCATATCCCAACTTTTGCACTAGGGGATATGCGTTCAGGATCCGTTAGGAAGGACGTGAGAGGACAACTTCGGACTATGGTATTTTTGTCCCAATCAGGTGATACCATGTACTATAGGATTTTAAAAGAAATCTTGGAAATCCACTATCCAGGAATGTTGAACTTGAGGTGCATTGTGTTTATGTGTGAATGGTATGATCCCTCTAATGGTCGAGGTGTTCGAGTTGACCCTCTTGGTGTTATTTCGATAAATTCAAGCCGGAAACATCAGTATTACGATCCATTTATCCTTGCGTCCCAAGCAGACCAGGTATCAATACCATAATATATTGACCTACGTACTCATACTTAAGGTTTGTTGATCATGTATATTAACAATATCCACTTTTTATTACTAGGTTTGCTACATTCCATATCCTCGAGTCGCCTATCGTAGTGATCCTTGGATCACAGTAACTCATATTAACCCGAGAGGAAAAATATATGGAGTTCCAGAACAAGATGCTCTACAACCATCGAGAAGTATACAAATGTCACATGTTCAGGAGATGGATAACATTGACCTTGTCGTTGATGTCACACATATCGGGGATGATCTAGTGCATTCGGACGAAGAGGAAACACGTGAAGAATTTGACGACGATTCAGACTCCATCCCTAGTGAAAGTGGAGGAGGAGATTTAGATTAATAATCTGTGAATAAATGTTTGATATCATTGCCATTTACTAGTATATAATAAAGCCTTTTTTACTAATTGACGATATATTTTGATTATGCAACTCCAATAAAACATTACATTTAATGAAACATAAAATGTAAAACAACTTATTACACAGGTAGAGTAAAGACTTCCAACAGATAAACACACAACGGTTATGGTACAAGAACATAATAGACAATATTCAGGTATCAATACCATAGGTCTGTATCCACTCCAAACTTACCATTGGTTAGAACCATTTAGTGATTTTCTTTCCCTTTTTTTTCTTTGGTGGAGAATCTAAAACTCCGTCGCACAATTTTCTGATTGCATCTTCATCAAGAACAAAGTCTTCCGGTGGCTCTTCTGGGCTTTGTGCGCCTATCAAATCATAGTACTGATCCTTACATTCATTTGAAGGACTTCCACCGTAAGCGATTTCCTTTCCTTTTTTTTCCATCGGTGGAGAATCTAAAACTCCGTCGCATAATTTGTTGATTGCATCTTCCCACGAGTATGTGGGTACATCTTTAGTGTATTTGTCGCACTGAGATGGCGATTCCCACGACAATTTTGGAATGTGGTGGATGTTTGGCGAGCACTGGGTGTCAGGCACTATTGTTGATGTGGAATCTTCTTTATGGATTGGTGAGCACGTATCAAATTCCCACGAGTAAGTGGGCAGCTCTTTAAACGATTCGTCGCAATAAGATTGGGTTTCCCACGAGAATTTTGGTATTATTGGAAATCCAAAAGGATCAAGGTCGGGTGTTGTTTCTGCGTCTTCATTAGGAGAGCGAGAAGACATATTTTGTGTTATTGAGAGGTGTAGAAGAAATACACTCCATGAAGTGTATTTATAGTAGAATTTTTATGTATACACCGAAGGGTATAGTAGGGTTTAATGTCGGAGTGGGTTGACGGATTTCTGACGGATTGCCGATGGTCTTCGATGTCGGCAAAGTTTGAGTGGTTATTAAGATTCGTTTGCAGTGGCCGAAGGGATTGGTGAGGTTTTATGTCGGAGTGGGTTGACGGATTTATGACGGATTGCCGACGGTCTTCGATGTCGGCAAAGTTTTAGTGGTTATTAAGATTCGTCTCCAGTGGCCGAAGGGATTGGTGGGGTTTTATGTCGGACTGAGTTGACGGATTACTGACGGATTGCGGACGTTTATCCGTTCTACATAAGTTTCCACATTTTCTATCTCATTCCTCCATAAAAATTTTCACAAGAAAAACATAACACAAAAATAGTCAATCAAGTTATGGGTAACAGAGATCTATGGAATTACTATATGCAAAACCGAGGCCCCGGTCACTACCCTCCAAACACAACTCTTGTTCCTGCAAGCCCTCCTTACGATAACTTAAATGTTACTGATGTTGAAACGACAATTTCACTCCATCAAACTCAACAATCCCAGAACCAAACGCCCGTAATGCCGGGACCTGGCCAAGTCGTACGGCGAGGAATGAATCGCAAGAGGTCTCATGATGCAAAGGTGCTGCGAGGTGAAAGTTCTCAGACACGCCCAACACAAGATTTTATTCGTGAGGTCTTCAATGACACAACACAGGCCGACCATGATTTTAGTAGTCCTCGGTGGACTTCTACTATGGATTACATAATCCGTGAAGGTATATATATATATATATATATATATATATATATATATATATATGTACTTTTACAATAATGATTGTAGCTGACAAATACACGGTCTATCATTCATACATATAGGTTCTTATAACAATAGGAGCACACCATTGTGGACCCAGGTTGGAGAAATTCAATCCCCGCATTCACAATTTGTGAAAGTCAAAAAGGTTTTCGTTTTCAACCTATTTTATTTAATTTAAACATACAGTTAATTATCGGACTGAAGTATATTCTATTTCATTATTAGATTGTGGCTATGCTCTCTAGTTTGACCCCCAATGACCAGGGGGATCTGCTAGTAACCTTAAAAGATCCTTCAGGAAAAATCGAGGGAACCATGCACCATAACATCTTCGAGAAGGACGAGTACAGACTCACCACTAGCGTAGGTGCGGTGGTCATCCTAAAAAATGTTACCGTTTGCCGTTTTAACAGGAACTCAAAGTACCTGAACATCACAGAGGGGAACATTGTTAAGGTAGATGTATAATACGTTTATAAATATTTATAGGAAGGCTTAACTAAATTCATTTTCGAAACAGATAATCGGTGCTAATTCGATGATTGCTGAATACCAACCAACGGAAGTATCTACCATCGATGAGGAAGATGAAGGAACTACTGGGTACGAATATGAAACAGTTCCAGACTCAGATGATGAATAAACATCCGACCCGTCCATGATTTTAATATTTTCCTACTATCCTTTGTACGAGTTTATCCGCATAATGTTGTTATATGTTTTATTTTACCTTCCACGATTTTAGTATGTACCATCGATGAATTTATATGTCATATTACGGATTTCCGACTGATTTTCTGTTAAATTATTATTTCCGCTTAGAAAGAATTATTAACGGAAAATATTACAGAACCTTTAATTCATTCTTTTCGATTCTAAGATACGAATAAATTGGAATAAAATTACGAATCCGTAACAAATCCGCCATACATTTTGAAGGAACTCGATCCGACGTTTTCTTCATCATATTTCAATTTTTTCTCTCCGAATACAAACTAAATGAACTTCAACCATCACAGATTTTTGACGGATTAGATGTTTTATATTTGTTCCACTCGGACATAGACAAAATAAAAAAAAAAAACTAAGAACCGTCAGAATCCTGTTTGAATGTTAATGTTTTTTTATTAATTTTTGTTTTTCCGATCCGATTCGATCGGATCAACAAAAATTAAAAAAAAAAATTATTTAAACCGTCAGAATCCCGTCTGTATATTATGACGGGATTCTGACGGTTCTTTGTTTTTTTATTAATTTAGGATCGGAGAAACAAGATTTAATAAAAAAATTAAACACCCGTCTGAAACCCGTCATAACGTAACGACGGGATTCTGACGGTTTATATATATTTTTTATTAATTTAGGAACGGAGAAACAAAAATTAATAAAAAAACATTAACCGTCAGAATCCCGTCTTTACGTTATGACGGGATTCTGACGGAAACCCTAATTCCTCCCGCCTAAACGCATCGATCTCATCGAAACGGCGGGAGTTGCTGACGGAAATCTGACGGATTTTTAATATCCGTCACAATACCGTCCGGAGTCCGTCATATAGTTCTATAACAACAGACACTTCATCTTCTTCGCAGACACAGAACGGAGAAAACAAAACCATCCCAAATCGCCGACTCCGACGTTATTCAATCATCCGTCCGCTAAGCCGCCGTTCGCCACTCATTTTCCGGCGTCCTTGCATCATATGCATCACAATTTTCCAAAAGCCCTAACCCCGTAATAAAGGTTGTAAAGTTTAAATTTATAATTGACATAGAAATTTTAAATATGTCAGGAAAAATCAAAAACTTATGTAAAAAATTTGTAAATCGTAGGGATTATGGGCGATTTAGTGAGGGTAGAGGAGGCGGTACTTCTTCCTCCGGGGGAGGTGGGACTGCGGGTCAGTCGCACATCCCCGAGACTGCTCCTATGGGTTCAGGTGGCCCAGCTCTTACGCAAATGAGCATGGAGGACTTTGTGTCGCAACCCGGTTGGGATGTCTTGCCTCGCCTTGATCCCGAATTACCACCTAACACGACCTGGTAATGACTACTTTTCAAAATTTATAGGATTATATTAAGTTAATAAAATTGTGAACAAAATATCAAAGAAAATATTGTGTAGGTTCCAATATTCCCAGAACGGTATCTCGACATCTATCAACGGAATGATCAATTCCATGATAACTAAACCGTATCCCACTTATAAGGACATGCCGGTGGAAGACTGGGACACATGGTTTCGGCAATTTGCGGTATGATTTGATATTCTAAATTGAAAATTCATCTTTTATAATACATTCGAATTGTCAATAGTAATTCGACTATTGTTTTTTTTCAGCAAGATTTTACGTGGAACCCACACCTGACTTCTCGGGTCCGACGTGAATTCGACAAGAAGGCAAAGAGCCAGTACAGGCACAAGATGAACGAGTGGAAGGAGGGGTGGATGAAGTACCGTAAGGTGCCTACCGCTGTTAAAAACAACGAAGTATTATGGGCTGGACTAGTGGCACATTGGGATCTTCCGGATACTAAAGCCACCTCCAAAACACACTCGACTAACCGGAGGAGCGACCGGAAGGGGAAGGGACTGGCGACCCATAACCTCGGTGCAACGAGCAAGGGGACACGTGTACAGCAAATGGTAACATTCTTAATTTTTCAACAATTTTTAATTTATAATTAACATTTTCCATACTTGACTTTCATAACAGTATGCGAAGACCGGTGTGCGTCCTTCGCATATTGATGTCGTCAGAGATGTCCACACCAACAGAAAGACTGGTGAAATCCAAGATCCGCTTGCTCGGGAAATCGTGGAGACCGTGGAGAAGCTCGAGCAGGAGTACCTCCAATTGCAACCGATCGTCGAGGGAACTCCGCCCTCAACCGAAGTTCCAGTCGAGAAGGTCAACGAGTTCACTTACACGGTTAGTAAATGAGTCAATTTTAAACACATTTAAAATACCTTTTAATACGATTAAGTTTTGAAATTGATTTATTTATTTTTTTCGTAGGTTACCCCTAAGACCAGAGGTCGTGTCTACGCCCTCCCCGAAGACAGTTCCTCATCCGTTTCGTCGGTTCCCTTTCACGGTGGTAGTAGTTTGCTAGCACAAAACGCCGACCTGACCAACTGGATCACAGATTTGGAGGCTAGGTACGAGAGAGAGAAGGCGGAGGCGGAGGCCCTCTGCGAGAGAGAGAAGGCGGAGGCGGAGGCCCTCCGCCAGAGAGAGAAGGCGGAGGCGGAGGAAATCCGCCGGAGAGAGAAGGCGGAGTCGGATGGAGGAAAAGATGAACGAGTTCTTCCGTCGTCAAGGGTTGTAAATGTTTATGGACAATTTAAATTTTTATGTAAAACTTTATATTTGGTATCAAAACATTTTTCATTTTATTATGATTTTAAATTTTATTTTTTGTTATTAATTTAAATATATTTCATTTATAAATTTATATATAAATAAAATAAATAAATTTTATTTATATTTTATTTTTTTTTAAATTATTTCAATTCCGTCAGGATCCCGTCAGAGTGTCCAGACGGTTTCCTGACGGAATGTGGATCACCGGAATCCGGCCACAAATCCGGTGATCGACAGTCCGTCAGACAACCGTCAGGATACTCAGACGGGATCCTGACGGACTGTCGATCACCGGATTTGTGGCCGGAATCCGGTTATCCACAGTCCGTTAGGATCCCGTCTGAGTATCCTGACGGTTGTCTGACGGACTGTCGATCACCGGATACCTGACGGACTCCCGACGGTAATACAAACTCAGACGGAATTGTCACGTACTCAGACGGATCTACATTCCGTCAGACAACCGTCAGGATACTCAGACGGGATCCTGACGGATTTGTATTTTCTGACGCGATAGAACTGACGGACAAATTCCGTCTGTAATCCGTCGGAATAGAGGGTATCCCGACGGATTTCAGACGGATTTGGCCGTCAGAAAACCGCCTGTTTTCTTGTAGTGTCCTACCCATCGGTGGTTGTGTTGGATGCTTCTACATGGGTCGACGTCAAGGAATAACTAAAGTCGGCGGCGGCTTGACAACCTTATCAAGTCTCTCTCCGTTCCTTGGAGATTGATTTTCTAGCATTTTCACACAAATTAAGAAACAATAAATTGTGTTTAGTAATTAATGTATTTTTTTGCAAAAAAACATTTTTTCATAACAATGAACCAATAGCTATTCTCTAAATTTAAATAGCATCATTCAATATTTCTTGGAACTTACAATTTGTTAAATATAAATTGATTAAAAAAGTATAAAAAACCTACAACATCAATCTTTGTGGAACAACCAAAATATGCTAGAAAATCAATCTCCAAGAAACGGAGGGAGTATAATTTCTAAATAGTACCGTTTTATGGTATGTTGGAAAAATACAAAAAAAAATGTATCTATGTCGACTTGTTGGCTCAACATACGTGTACGAAAAATGTGGGATTCAATTTGAGTTGACTGGAAATGCTAGGACCCTAAAGTAATATATCTAATGGACACATGCGGATTCACTCATTACCAATTGATTTTGAGTTGGAAACTTATGACATTTGACAGTGTCCTTATATACTATTGATCCCTTTCACTTTCCATGTCGATGTCATGTTCCTTACAAATTTTTGTGAGAAATATAGATTTATGACCACTAAATAGTAACATTATGTAGAGGTGTTCCGAGAGATTAGTAATTATATACAATGGCCACTACAAGAAAACAAGGCATTTTCTGACGGATTTTACGGCCGTCGGATAATCCGTCGGAATTTTATGACGGATTTCCGACGGATTGCGTTTTAAAAAATTAAAAAAAAAAAACGCATTCCGTCATACATCCGTCATAAATTTCTGACGGATTTATGACGGATTTAGTTTTTTTTTCTTCAATTTAAATAAAAAAGGCATTCCGTCATAAATCCGTCGGAATTTTATGACGGATTAATGACGGATATCGTATACCGTATACCGTATACCGGATGTGAGGTATACGGATACGGTATCCGTCAAAAATCCGTCATAAAATTCCGACGGATTTATGACGAAATGCCTTTTTTATTTAAATTTTTTAAAAAAAGAATCCGTCATAAATCCGTCATAATATAATTTTTTTTTTAAAAAAAATTGAAATTTTCCGACAGATTTCCGACGGATACGGTATCCGTACACGGGGATATCCGGTATACGGTATACGGTTACAGTCTGCCATATCGTTCAATGTATTTTTGTTTTGTTTTGAAGTTTAAATAAACTAAAGTCCCGGTCTGCCATATCGTTTCCGTACTAAACTTCCCATGTGCGTCTGTCTTGTATGTATGCTTATGGATTATTATTGGGAAGTCAAAAGGAAGTTACGGACTAATGTTATATTATTCAACTAATTGTGAATTAAACATGACTAACAACTTTCAGATGGCTTGCATTATGTCATTAGGAAACATTCCTTCCGATCGATGACCAATATAATATAATGTTGCGAATAACTTAATATAAGTGTACAAAAAGTAAGTAATAATGCCAATTAATTCGTATGTCTATTGGATTGAAATTTATTGTGGTAAGGACCAATAATGTGTAAACTCAACAGTAAAATTTGGTTTAATGGTTGAGTGGAATTCTGTTTTGAAATCACAAAACCGAGTAACAAATCTAATCTATATTTATCATGCGAGTAAGCGATACATTTATAAACCGAGTTTATTGGTTTGGTAGAGAGAAAGAAAGATTAAAGATCACTATTATATAGAGGAAATTTGTAAAAATATTCTCAAAATATTTTTTCATTTGAAAACTAACCACTTTTAAAAGCTTTGAAAATGACATTTTCTATATTAAAATAATATTTTAAAACGAAAATGCCTTAATCAAAATCAAAGTTTTGATGATAAAAATCTCAAAGATATATATTTTTCAAATAGTTATAAAAATACTACAAATACAAAAAATAATTTTTAATGAATTTGTAGTTAAATTTTTGGGTTTGGATTAATTATTCCCAAATTAGGGTATATTTTTTTAGGGGGTAGGGTTTGGATTTGAGGTTTAGGGTTTATTTTTAGATGCTTAAATTTCAAGAGAAATTTCATTCATATTTATCCTAAATTAAATTAATTTCAAAAATATTTTAAAAAAATCTTTAAATTGCGTTTTAAAATTTTTTTAAAAAAACGCATTCCGTCATACATCCGTCATAAATTTCTGACGGATTTATGACGGATTTAGTTTTTTTTTTCTTCAATTTAAATAAAAAAGGCATTCCGTCATAAATCCGTCGGAATTTTATGACGGATTTATGACGGAATGCCTTTTTTATTTAAATTTTAAAAAAAAGAATACGTCATAAATCCGTCAGACGGAATTCCATGACGGATTTATGACGGATATCGTATACCGTATTGCGTATACCAGAATTTTATGACGGATATTTTTTTTTAATTTAATATTATAGTTTTCTCGGTATAAAATTAGGGTAAAATCCGTCGGAAATCGCATTTTAACAAGTACATCGCATGACATGAACTCTCAAATTAAAATGTCAAATTCTAAACAAAACAAAAACACACATTATTCTACCTCAAAAAACAAGCTTCATTTACACATTCTCTTATAAAAGTTATAATGAAACCAAGTTATTACGTTTTCAGAAGCAATTTAATATAGGTGTATGAACAAGAATTAAGATAATTATATGTAATTAACCTATTGAAATATCCAGAAGCAAATTAACCACTCTTCAAAATAAATATTTCAATTTCCAATGAAAAAAGTTATCTTTTTTATTTTATTTTATACCGAGAAAAATAAAATATTATATATAAAAAATAAATTTGATGTTTTTGTGTATTCTTCTCCAAAGGTAAACTTCAAATGAAACTTCAAAATATTATGTGTTTTTACATTTTAGTCCTAAACATTACATATAATTATTTAAAGTTATAAAACTTTTATTTATAAGTAACTATAACACATATATTATACAAAACTTATATTAATTTATGACGGATTTATGACGGATTGAGTTTTTTTTTCTTCAATTTAAATAAAAAAAAAGGCATTCCGTCATAAATCCGTCGGAATTTTATGACGGATTTATGACGGATTTCCGCATTCCCGCCCATTTTAATTAAGCCGATGTGTATGCGGTAAAAATTCCGACGGATTTACCCTAATTTTATACCTAATTTGAAGAAGAAGAAGAAGAAGAAGAAGAAGAAGAAGAAGAAGAAGAAGAAGAAGAAGAAGAAGAAGAAGAAGAAGAAGAAGAAGAAGAAGAAGAAGAAGAAGAAGAAGAAGAAGAAGAAGAAGAAGAAGAAGAAGAAGAAGAAGAAGAAGAAGAAGAAGAAGAAGTAACCGGCGGAAATTCTCCGGCGGAAAAATCGCCGCCGGAAAATTCACCGGTGGAGAATTTTTTTTTTAAAAAAAATTGAAATTTTCCGACGGATTTCCGACGGATTTACCCTAATTTTATACCCAACCACACATTCTCTTATTTGGTAAGAAGAAGAAGAAGTAGAAGAAGAAGAAGAAGAAGAAGAAGAAGAAGAAGAAGAAGAAGAAGAAGAAGAAGATGAAAATAAACTAACCGGCGGAAATTCTCCGGCGGAAAAATCGCCGGTGAAGAAGAAGAAGAAGAAGAAGAAGAAGAAGAAGAAGAAGAAGAAGATGAAGAAGAAGAAACTAACCGGCGGAAATTCTCCGGCGGAAAAATTGCCGCCGGAAAATTCACCGGTGGAGAATTTTTTTTAAAAAAAAAATTGAAATTTTCCGACGGATTTACCCTAATTTTATACCCAACCACACATTCTCTTATTTGGTAAGAAGAAGAAGAAGAAGAAGAAGAAGAAGAAGAAGAAAGAAGAAGAAGAAGAAGAAGAGGATAGAAGAAAGAAGAAGAAGAAGAAGAAGAAGAAGAAGAAGAAGAAGAAGAAGAAGAAGAAGAAAGAAGAAGATGAAGAAAATAAACTAACCGGCGGAAATTCTCCGGCGGAAAAATCGCCGCCGGAAAATTCACCGGTGGAGAATTTTTTTTAAAAAAAAATTGAAATTTTCCGACGGATTTCTGACGGATACGGTATCCGTACACGGGGATATCCGGTATACGATATACGGTATACGGTTACGGAATCCGTCATAAATCCGTCATAAATCCGTCGGAAACAAATTTCCGACGGATTTCCAACGGTTTTTTTTTTTTAAATCCGTCATAAATTTCTGACGGATTTATGACGTAACTCAATTTCCGACGAGATAGAACCGACCGTGGAATACCGTCGGAAAAGGGGCTTTTCCGACGAAATTCCGACGGTTTTGGCCGTCATAAATCACCCTGTCTCAACACTTTTGGAAAAGGCCAAGTGCATTATATTCATGGGATCATCATAAGCAGAGTGAGACAATTTAGCTTGCACCTTTTCATTTTTAGAGGCTGAAACAATCCCTTGTTTCTTGTTTACTTGAAGATCCCCACAATTAGTTGGATGAGATTCTTCTTTGGTACCTAAACCTTTCTCAGCTCTAGTGGACTGAATCAAGTGCCATGCTTTCTCGAAAAGATGATCTAACTTTGGAATAACTACAGAGCTACTTACCTCTTTGTGAGCTCGTTGAACTCCTTTCTTGACACTCGCTTGTGTCACATACTTTTTACAGCTTGAACTCATAGAGGATGTAGTTCTCTTGCTTGGGAAATCCGTAGCAATGTATTCCCTGCTTTTACACTTATAACTTGTCAGTTCTAAAGGATTATTAGGAGCACAATACTTACCTTGGCGTTTGACTGATTTGGAGTTTGCATTCTGCACCAGATTAGGAGTTGCATTTCCTTGGGTTGATTTCTTTGGGAGGTAAGTATTTTTACTCTGATAAGCTAGGCGGTGAGGTGCATATCTCTTCCTCATGATCCATGTCAACTGTTTCCACGTTCTTATGGTTGGTTCCTTGTAATACCACCTATATTCCTCCTCTTGGTACCACCATCTTTTTGCTGCTCCTCTTAGTTGGTTTAGAGCGTGAGTGAGTCTTTCTCCTTTTGGAATGAAATAGTACCTAAAGTACTCATCCGTTTTCGATTCCCACTGTAGGTAGTCTCTTGTACTTCCTGAAAACTCATACAATGTAGGTTCAGTACGTGATTTATAATTGGAATGTAAAACTACCTCATGTTCAAGTTGATATGGAGTTTGGTAGGTGAGGCTCCGTTTGCGGTCTGGTGGCTTGAGATTTAGCTCTCCACGGCCTGTTTCTTCTTCATAATCTCCTTGGAAGCTATCATCTTCAGTCCATGACTCTTTTACGTAAGTTGTATCGTCCTCGCTCATGCTCTGGTCAGAATAAATCTCTTGATTCCAATTGTCTTCTTCGACCATGTTGTTCCTCTAGTGCTCGTGGTTACTTGCACAGATTCAACAAACGGTTAAAAGCACCACAGAAAATCAAGAAGCAAAACGTCCAAGACATGAACAAGAAATTGCAGATTTTAAAAGAGTAAGCCACGCTAAACAAGTACCAATTTCCAGCAACAAACAATCGATATCAAGAAGCAAATAATCAGATTCTCAATTAAACACCAATAATTGAACTTCCGCAAGCAACAACAATACGATTCTAAAGGCAAACAACACAGATTGCAATTAAGAAAGAATAAACTAAAGAGCAACAAAACTAAATAAAGAACAATTAACAATGGAAGACGACACAGCAACAATAATTAAATCAAAAGACAAGAACGTAACAAGCTAAACAAAGAACGAAATAAACAAAATAAAGTCACGACACAGCAAATCAAATCTTAAGACCCAAGCAATCAATCCTAATTCAACTAGGAATCGAAACAAACCAAAACCTAATGCCACAAGGAATCAAAATTGAAAAGCAAAGAGATTAGGGTTAGGGTTTTTGCTCAGCCTTTGGTTCAGAGTTGGCTCTGATACCACGTGATGCGATCTCCCTAGGACAACTCCGAAGAAGGCTGATGGATCGATGAGGAATAGAAGATGAAAGCGTGAAGATGATGATTTGATAAGGGTAGCGTATGAAGGTTGTGATGGTGGCGTGAATGATAGGAGATGATGATGGCGTGATGGAGATGAGATTGATGGTGTTGATGGCGTGATGGAGATGAATGATAAATGATAGAAGATCTCTTGGTAAGCTTAAGCTTGATAAGAGAATCAAATAGAAGAGTTTCTCGATCACAACGTGTATGAGAATCTCGGATTCAATGAACAATAATCAAGAATCAGGTTGAGGGGAGAAACAATCGATACTGGTTTTTTTCATAAAGTTCTTCGCTCAAAAAAACAAGGGAGGCGTCACTTGGGTTTTATAATCAACCCTAGAGACCTAAAACCCAAACAACAGAGCGTTCTGTAGATAAACAACAAGGCGTCTGAAATTTAAATAAACAACCCTAAGGTTCCTAATCGGTGCACCTCTAAAATAACTAAGTACTAAGCCATAGTGACTTGTACTAACCCAATGGCAACGACTTCTAAATAACTCGACGTAGTGACTCATCTGCCTCATTAAAAACCATGCTGAGAAAACCCATTGGGACAAAACTCAAACATGGGAAAAAGAGTACAGACTCCTCACCTAAGTCACTTAGTCACCATTATCGGGTTCTTCATTCTCCAGGATAGAAATGTTGATGACGTGTGGATTAGCCTCCAGTTGATTGATGTCTTCGGCGGCAATGTAGGCATGAGCCTCCTTAGCCATCTCCTTAGCTCCAACTATCTCCGGTTCCTCAGCTTCCTTGCTATCCACGATCATGTCATCGAACCTGGGGACCGGACCGGTCGGTCCGGTTATGGGACCGGTCGGTCCCATCGCCCGAGAGCTTGGACTTCGATTCATCACGTCCGGACCGGTCGGTCCGGTTATGGGACCGGTCGGTCCGGTTATGGGACCGGTCGGTCCCAGTTCCTGAGAGCTTGGGCTTCGAGTCATTACGTCTGGACCGGTCGGTCTCCCTGGACCGGTCATATCATCCCCTCCCTCTTGAAAAAGATTTGTCCTCAAATCTGTATCTTGTAGATCAATCTGATAAGCATTGTTGTTGATCCTCTTGACGACTTCAAATGGTCCACAACTCGTGGCATAAGCTTGCTCTTCCTCTCTTCTGGAAATCGATCCTTTCGCAAGTGGATCCACACCAGCTCCTTTCTTCCTTTGTTGGCGTGCTCATATTGCTTTGTCCTCCTTTCGATATTCTCCTTATCCTTCTCATAAATCTTGCGCACCTGTCCTGCTTGTTTCCTGCCATCCAAACAATCCCTTTCTTTCAAAGGCAAAGAGATCAAGTCTAGTGGGGAAGATGAATTAAACCAGTAAATAATTTCAAAAGGAGAGAAAAGGATAGAGGAATGCTTAGCGTGATTGTAAGCAAACTCGATATGAGGTAGACATGCTTCCCAAGACTCCAGGTTGCCTTTCTCTGGTTTTATTCTGATCTGGTTGTTGTAGGCAGGTTTATTAGGTAGTGCAGACCCTGGCACCAAGTCTATCTGATGCTCTATTCCGCGAATTGGAGGTAACCCTGGTGGAATTTCTTCTGGGAAGATGTCCTTGTGTTCCTGCAATAACTCAATCATAACACTAGGAAGATCCTGTGATGGGTTAGTACTAACAAGGGATTCCTCGTAGTCAAACATAAAAGTAATCATTTCAGGTTCATAGAGTTTAGAGAATTCACTATGATTGAGGTAGAGGTTGTTAGAGACTTTCTTTGTTTTTGGTTTCCACTTGTTGATTGGTTCTGGGTTGAATTCATGATCTTGTTCATTCTTTTGGGCTCTCACAACAGATGTTATAGCATCATATTTGTCCCCTGGCTCATTAGGACTGCTTGGAGTTGGTGGAATGTGGTTTTTTGTTTTTACTTCCTTGGGCAGTATAGATGAAGCAGTGTGTTGCGCTGGCATTTGGTTCGGTTCTTCACTTGGTGATTCCTCTTGATCCGCTTGCTCATTCGCCATACCTATGAGCTGTTTGATATGTGGTTCGATCTTTGTTGGACTCGGCTCAGGTGGGGACTCCTTCTCAGGTTCTACTCCCTTGCTTTGCTCTCTTTGGCAAATAGACGACACTTTTGTATCCAAGTGTTCTTCCTTTTGTCCTATATCTGTCTCAACACTTTTGGAAAAGGCCAAGTGCATTATATTCATGGGATCATCATAAGCAGAGTGAGACAATTTAGCTTGCACCTTTTCATTTTTAGAGGCTGAAACAATCCCTTGTTTCTTGTTTACTTGAAGATCCCCACAATTAGTTGGATGAGATTCTTCTTTGGTACCTAAACCTTTCTCAGCTCCAGTGGACTGAATCAAGTGCCATGCTTTCTCGAAAAGATGATCTAACTTTGGAATAACTACAGAGCTACTTACCTCTTTGTGAGCTCGTTGAACTCCTTTCTTGACACTCGCTTGTGTCACATACTTTTTACAGCTTGAACTCATAGAGGATGTAGTTCTCTTGCTTGGGAAATCCGTAGCAATGTATTCCCTGCTTTTACACTTATAACTTGTCAGTTCTAAAGGATTATTAGGAGCACAATACTTACCTTGGCGTTTGACTGATTTGGAGTTTGCATTCTGCACCAGATTAGGAGTTGCATTTCCTTGGGTTGATTTCTTTGGGAGGTAAGTATTTTTACTCTGATAAGCTAGGCGGTGAGGTGCATATCTCTTCCTCATGATCCATGTCAACTGTTTCCACGTTCTTATGGTTGGTTCCTTGTAATACCACCTATATTCCTCCTCTTGGTACCACCATCTTTTTGCTGCTCCTCTTAGTTGGTTTAGAGCGTGAGTGAGTCTTTCTCCTTTTGGAATGAAATAGTACCTAAAGTACTCATCCGTTTTCGATTCCCACTGTAGGTAGTCTCTTGTACTTCCTGAAAACTCATACAATGTAGGTTCAGTACGTGATTTATAATTGGAATGTAAAACTACCTCATGTTCAAGTTGATATGGAGTTTGGTAGGTGAGGCTCCGTTTGCGGTCTGGTGGCTTGAGATTTAGCTCTCCACGGCCTGTTTCTTCTTCATAATCTCCTTGGAAGCTATCATCTTCAGTCCATGACTCTTTTACGTAAGTTGTATCGTCCTCGCTCATGCTCTGGTCAGAATAAATCTCTTGATTCCAATTGTCTTCTTCGACCATGTTGTTCCTCTAGTGCTCGTGGTTACTTGCACAGATTCAACAAACGGTTAAAAGCACCACAGAAAATCAAGAAGCAAAACGTCCAAGACATGAACAAGAAATTGCAGATTTTAAAAGAGTAAGCCACGCTAAACAAGTACCAATTTCCAGCAACAAACAATCGATATCAAGAAGCAAATAATCAGATTCTCAATTAAACACCAATAATTGAACTTCCGCAAGCAACAACAATACGATTCTAAAGGCAAACAACACAGATTGCAATTAAGAAAGAATAAACTAAAGAGCAACAAAACTAAATAAAGAACAATTAACAATGGAAGACGACACAGCAACAATAATTAAATCAAAAGACAAGAACGTAACAAGCTAAACAAAGAACGAAATAAACAAAATAAAGTCACGACACAGCAAATCAAATCTTAAGACCCAAGCAATCAATCCTAATTCAACTAGGAATCGAAACAAACCAAAACCTAATGCCACAAGGAATCAAAATTGAAAAGCAAAGAGATTAGGGTTAGGGTTTTTGCTCAGCCTTTGGTTCAGAGTTGGCTCTGATACCACGTGATGCGATCTCCCTAGGACAACTCCGAAGAAGGCTGATGGATCGATGAGGAATAGAAGATGAAAGCGTGAAGATGATGATTTGATAAGGGCAGCGTATGAAGGTTGTGATGGTGGCGTGAATGATAGGAGATGATGATGACGTGATGGAGATGAGATTGATGGTGTTGATGGCGTGATGGAGATGAATGATAAATGATAGAAGATCTCTTGGTAAGCTTAAGCTTGATAAGAGAATCAAATAGAAGAGTTTCTCGATCACAACGTGTATGAGAATCTCGGATTCAATGAACAATAATCAAGAATCAGGTTGAGGGGAGAAACAATCGATACTGGTTTTTTTCATAAAGTTCTTCGCTCAAAAAAACAAGGGAGGCGTCACTTGGGTTTTATAATCAACCCTAGAGACCTAAAACCCAAACAACAGAGCGTTCTGTAGATAAACAACAAGGCGTCTGAAATTTAAATAAACAACCCTAAGGTTCCTAATCGGTGCACCTCTAAAATAACTAAGTACTAAGTCATAGTGACTTGTACTTACCCAATGGCAACGACTTCTAAATAACTCGACGTAGTGACTCATCTGCCTCATTAAAAACCATGCTGAGAAAACCCATTGGGACAAAACTCAAACATGGGAAAAAGAGTACAGACTCCTCACCTAAGTCACTTAGTCACCATTATCGGGTTCTTCGTTCTCCAGGATAGAAATGTTGACGACGTGTGGATTAGCCTCCAGTTGATTGATGTCTTCGGCGGCAATGTAGGCATGAGCCTCCTTAGCCATCTCCTTAGCTCCAACTATCTCCGGTTCCTCAGCTTCCGTGCTATCCACGATCATGTCATCGAACCTGGGGACCGGACCGACCATCGCCCGAGAGCTTGGACTTCGATTCATCACGTCCGGACCGGTCGGTCCGGTTATGGGACCGGTCGGTCCCAGTTCCAGAGAGCTTGGGCTTCGAGTCATTACGTCTGGACCGGTCGGTCTCCCTGGACCGGTCATATCAGTTCCGTGTGTTAGTGTTGGGGAAAAGCACAATAATCAGCGATTGCGCAGCGGAATAATCTTCTCCACACTTATGTAAGCCTGTGAGAAAAGTATAGAGATTGACAGCAGCAAATCAAAGCAGTAATGTAAATAAGACGACAAATTATTTTACGTGGAAAACCTCCTCAACGCGAGGAGTAAAAACCACGGGACCGTAGTCCACTCAAAATTCCACTATATCACTTTGAGATACAACTACGTCCTCTCTGTTCCACAAGAACAAATCCAGAGAGTAAGGCTACAATGAGCAATCTCCAGCAACAAGAAACACCACAAGAGAGTAATACAAGAGCCTAGAAATAGCAGTTCCAAACGACCCTAAATTCACTAAGATTCCGGTCTCCAAATCTAATCTCCACCGTAAAAATCTTAGATAAACAGGTCAGGAATACCTCTGCAAATTTTCAGCTCAATCCAAGAAGAATTCACCGTCGGATCTTCCAAACACTCACGACTACCCAGACTGATAACTGTACTCGCAACAGCCACGCTAAAACTCTGATCTGCGACGAACCAACCGTTGAAATAGAATCTCCACCGTTGAATATCAAGACCACCAAGTCACGAAGCTACCAACAAAATTTCAGCCAGATCGGAGCACGTGTGAGCCTCCAAACGTTCGCTTGAGCAAACTGTGACCAGACTGTTTTTCTCTCTTCTTCTCTCCGAATTTTCCTCTCTTTTCTTTGTGTCTCACCTACTCCAATAAATGGTTCTGAGCAGCCAATATATATATATCCTCATAATAATAATAGAGCTAATATTATAATGAGGCAAGTGGTTTCCCCACTAGGAGGAAAACCAACAAACTCCCTCTCCGATTAGGTGGAGGAAACAACCATTCCGGCTATCTCTCGACAAACTCCAAGCTTCCCCCTCGGTAATGATTTCGTCATCATATCAGCTCCATTATCATCCGTATGAACTTTTGAAAGTTCCATTTCCTTAGAAGCAATCACATCTCGTATCCAATGATACCTCCTATCAATGTGTTTTGAACGCGAATGAAATGTAGAGTTCTTTCCGAGATGAATTGCGCTTTGATTATCACAAAGCAACTCATATTTATCTTGCTTGAAACCAATATCATCAAGAAAATTCTTCATCCACAACAACTCCTTACAAGCTTCCGTTGCGGCTATGAACTCAGCTTCAGTGGTAGAAAGTGCAACACACCTTTGTAACCTTGACTGCCACGCTACAGCTCCCCCTGCAAATGTTACCAAGTAACCCAAAGTAGACTTCCTTGAATCAATATCCCCAGACATATCAGCATTTGTATAACTAACAAGCAAAGGCTTATCTCGTCCAAATGTAATCTTCGAACAAGAAGTTCCTCGGAGATATCTCAAAATCCACTTCACAGCATTCCAGTGTTCTCTTCCTGGATTGGAAAGAAAACGACTAACTGCACCAACAGCAAAAGCTATATCAGGTCTTGTACAAACCATAGCATACATCAAGCTACCAACTGCATAAGCATATGGAACCCTTGCCATATCTTCCTTCTCTAAATCTGTCTTTGGACTCTGTTGACTGCTTAATCTAAAGTGTGTAGCAAGAGGAGTGCTTCAACTTTAGACTTGTCCATGTGAAACCTCTGAAGTACCTTCTCAATATACTTCTCCTGAGACAAGTGAATCAACTTCTCACCTCTATCTCTAACAACTCTCATACCAAGAATCTGCTTCGCTGGACCCAAATCTTTCATGGCAAAGAACTTGCTAAGTTGCTTCTTCAACTCTTGAATTCTGCTCAAGTTCTTCCCTACAATCAACATATCATCAACATACAGCAACAAGATGATAAAATCATCATCACCAAAATACTGCACAAACACACAATGATCAGAAGTAGTCTCTTTGTAACCATGCTCCCCCATAACTGACTTAAACTTCTTGTACCACTGTCTCGGTGCCTGCTTTAATCCATAAAGGCTTTTCTTCAAGCGGCAAACTAAATCCTCTTTACCCTTTTTCTCAAAGCCTTCCGGTTGTACCATGTAAATCTCTTCCTCCAAATCACCATGAAGGAAAGCCGTCTTTACATCCATTTGCTCTACCTCTAGATCAAGACTCGCTGCCAATCCAAGTACAACTCGAATGGATGACATCTTCACAACAGGAGAAAAGATTTCATCATAATCAATTCCCTTCTTCTGGCTGAATCCTTTCATAACCAATCTAGCCTTGTATCCAGGTTCCAAACTGGACTCTTCATGCTTAATCCTATACACCCACTTATTAAGCAACGCCTTTTTACCTTTAGGCAACTTCACCAGCTCAAATGTATAATTCTCATCAAATGACTCCATCTCATCTTCCATGGCACCTAGCCATTTATCCTTGTGTTCACACTCCAAAGCTTCACCAAAGCTTTCAGGCTCTCCCCCATCAGTAAGTAACACATACTCACTAGGATCATACCTTGTCGACGGCATTAGACCTCTCTCAGATCTTTTAACAACAGGCGGGTTCTCAGTAGTTGGTGTCTCACCATGATCGTCACCATGATCACCAATACTATCATCATGTGCGGGAGCATCTGCACCAGGTGTATCAACCTGAACCTCAGCCTCAACCTAACCGTGGACCGATGTAGAAGGACTAACCTCTAAATCAATCAGACTCTCATAACTCTGAGCTGGTTTTCCGGACTTGTCAATGTCCTTAATCGTCTGATCTTCCATGAACACCACATCTCTGCTCCTAATGAGCTTCTTCTCAACGGGATCATAAAATATGTATCCAAACTCTTCCTGACCATAACCAATGAACACACATTGTCGCGACTTCATCTCAAGCTTTGACCTCTCATCTTTGGGAATATGAACAAATTCCTTACACCCAAAGACCCTCAAATGACCATAAGAAACATCCTTACCAGTCCAAACTCTATCTGGAATATCACCGTCCAATAGAGAACTAGGTGATAAATTCAACACGTGAACAACTGTGCTTAAAGCCTCACCCCAGAAAGTATGTGCCAAGCCTGACTCTGAAATCAAACATCTAATCCTCTCGACAATAGTTCTATTCATCCTCTCAGCCAACCCATTTAATTGTGGAGTCTTGGGTGGCGTCTTCTGATGCATAATACCATGTTCCCTGCAATAAGCATCAAATGGTCCAGAATACTCTCCACCATTATCACTGCGGATACACTTCAACTTCTTTCCCATTTGTCTCTCAACCAATGCCACAAAATGCTTGAAATATCCCAAAACTTGATCTTTCGTCTTCATAGTATAAACCCACAACTTCCTAGAATGATCATCAATGAATGTGACAAAATATGATGCACCACCAAGAGATCTTGTCTTCATTGGACCACACATCTGAATGAACCAGATCAAGTATCTCGGGTTTCCTGGAAGGACCGGAGGACTTGAAAGAGACCCTGTGTTATTTCCCTGCAAAATAATGCGCACACTTCTGTAAGTGTAAACCGGAGATACCTGAAATAACCTCCTTCTTTGACAACACAGACAATCCTTTCTCACTCATGTGACCGAGTCTCTTATGCCATAGCTCCATGGCATCACCATTCTCCACAGCATTAACAATGTCTTTGGAGACCTTAGCATGCATCCAATAGAAAGATGAATGCTTATCACCTCGAGCCACAACCATGGAACCTCGTGTGAGTTTCCATTTACCTCCTCCAAACAAACTATAAAAACCTTCATCATCAAGCTTTCCTGTAGAAATCAAATTCAACCGAATATCTGGGACATGCTTAACTCCCTTAAGCAAAAGTCTAGTACCAGTACTAGTCACCAAGCAAATATCACCAATGCCAGCAACCTGAGCAACTGCATCATTACCCATCTTCACAGAACCATAACTACCCGGAGTATAAGTAGTGAACAAATCCCGATACGATGTAGCATGAGTAGTAGCTCCACTATCAACAACCCAACTGGTGTCTTGGCTAGCAACATTAATGGCATCACTCTCAAGAAGAATAAGAAACTGATCCTCGGTGACACTCACCCGATCCTCACCATCTTCTTAACCCTTTCCAAGTTTGCTGTCCTTTTTCAACTTCCAGTAATCCTTCTTCAAGTGCCCTTTCTTGTGACAATAATGGCACTCATACTTAGCAAATTTGTTAGATTTGTTTCTGCCCTTGTTCTTGCTATTCCTGGGCTCTCTATATGAACTCCTCCCCCTTGACTCAGAAACCAATACATCTGAACGCGAGGAACTAGGACTAGCTTTCCTCCTTACTTCCTCATTCAAGACACTGTTCTTCACTAAGTCCATCGAAATAACATCATTCGACGCGGAGTTACAAAGAGACATCGTAAACACCTCCCAAGAATCGGGTACGTACCAAGAAGCCACAAACCGTGAATCTCATCCTCAAACTTAATTCCCATGTCATAAATTTTATTGAGCACTCCCTGAAACGCATTCAAGTGATTTGCCATCGGAGTTCCCTCCTGGTACCTTAGCTCAATCAACTTCTTGATCATGTACATTTTATTATTCCCGGTCTTCCGAGCAAACAACTGCTCCAGCTTCAACCACAAAGAACGAGCATGAGTCTCATTTTCAACATGATTCCTCACGTTATCATCTACCCATTGCTTTATCAAACCACACACTTGGCGATGTAGCAATTTCCACTGCTCTTCAGTTTTATCCGGAGGTTTCTCCTCCCCAAAGACTGGGAGATGAAGCTCCTTCACATAAAGGAGATCTTCCAACTTGCCTTTCCAGACATGATAATTAGAACCCTCCAAATTGATCATCCTGACTATATTTTCCATCGCTCACAAAAGCAACAACTAATAACCCAAAGTTATCGAACCACAAAGCTCTGCTACCACTCTGTTGGGAAAAGCACAATAATCAGCGATTGCGCAGCGGAATAAACTTCCCCACACTTATGTAAGCCTGTGAGAAAAGTATAGAGATTGACAGCAGCAAATCAAAGCAGTAATGTAAATGAGACGACAAATTATTTTACGTGGAAAACCTCCTCAACGCGAGGAGTAAAAACCACGGGACCGTAGTCCACTCAAAATTCCACTATATCACTTTGAGTTACAACCACGTCCTCTCTGTTCCACAAGAACAAATCCAGAGAGTAAGGCTACAATGCGCAATCTCCAGCAACAAGAAACACCACAAGAGAGTAATACAAGAGCCTAGAAATAGCAGTTCCAAACGACCCTAAATTCACTAAGATTCCGGTCTCCAAATCTAATCTCCACCGTAAAAATCTTAGATAAAAAGGTCAGGAATACCTCTGCAAAATTTCAGCTCAATCCAAGAAGAATTCACCGTCGGATCTTCCAAACACTCAAGACTACCCAGACTGATAACTGTACTCGCAACAGCCACGCTAAAACTCTGATCTGCGACGAACCAACCGTTGAAATAGAATCTCCACCGTTGAATATCAAGACCACCGAGTCACGAAGCTACCAACAAAATTTCAGCCAGATCGGAGCACGTTTGAGCCTCCAAACGTTCGCTTAAGCAAACTGTGACCAGACTGTTTTTCTCTCTTCTTCTCTCCGAATTTTCCTCTCTTTTCTTTGTGTCTCACCTACTCCAATAAATGGTTCTGAGCAGCCAATATATATATCCTCATAATAATAATAGAGCTAATATTATAATGAGGCAAGTGGTTTCCCCACCAGGAGGAAAACCAACAGTTAGGAGTTCTAAAACCTCACACGTCACAATGGTAGAAAAAAGTAATGATAACTAGTTTTCTTGGGATACAAGTTAGCATGCTATATGACCTTTTGAAGTTTTTGTTTTTGTTCTTCTGCTTCATGATACTCCCTGGTTACCCAGCCCAAGTATATATATATATATATATAACTAGACCCGAACCCAAGTTTTTTTTGTTTTAGAATAAAAACTCAAGTAGTTACATTTACAAAGATAGTGGAAACCACGAAGCCTACATGAATAACTTAACTCGACATAGTTGAAAATAAATCAATCCTAAAAGTAAGTATTTAAAATTGTTTTGCCAGCCAAACATATGAATCAATCAAACAATATAATCCAAAAAATAATACAACAGTACAAAACTCAATAATCTTTAAAGCATAACTCATAACTACTTTCGAGATCGAGTCTTCTTCCCTGCAATATGGTGAATAGGACGGGCTTATTGTGACTCCAAAAGATGATAAAAACGAAATATAGAAGACTCTTCATTACTATTTTATTTTCTTTGCATTTTCTAAAAAGTCAACAAACATTCCCTTATAAATCCATGAAACTATCTTCTCTTGTTTTTTCATTCCCTCTTCATTTCCTTCTCTTTCGCTAACCGATTTCTCTCGGTTTAATTATAATCCAGATATTTAAACGATGTTAGTTGTGTACTTCTCGCTACCATTGTTCATATTCATGGTGTTCATAGCCATCGGTGGTTGTGTAGGATGCTACTTCATGGGTCGACAACAAGGGATAACTAATGTAGGTGGCCCCCCGAAAATGCCAACCGCTTACCCGGCCGCACCACAAGCCAACCAAAATTACAACCCAGGAGCTCAACCTTACCCTCCTACGGCATATGCTGTCTAGTCAATTATGTTCCGACTTTGTATTATCTTGTCTTGTGTGTGTCTTTTCTTGTGCTTTGGTTTAATTTACATTTGATAATAATTTCTGTTTGTGTTACTTAAAGTTTCACTTCCAATTCATTTTAATTTTTCTTTGTCAACGTATGTATCCCCCCATAACCACCTTATCAATGTGTAATTCATTAAAAATATCGTTTTCAGTTATGATTTGTATTTTGTAGAATAATGGAATTATTCTACAATTCAGCAATTATTTACCAACATAATTATGCAAAAAATGTAGGTAATAGTGAAATTATAATAATGTGAAAAAGATAAACAAAGAAAGATTATTAAAAGAGGTTCCATTTTTTCTTGTATTAAGAGATTCAAATGGTGTTGTTTTGATGCGTAGTAGTTTTGATACATATATATACACACTTTTTTGAATATTGTGAATATATTTTACATAAGTTTGTTTGAGCCCTATTTCCAACAAATGGAATGGATACAGCTAATACAGATTATCAGAAAATATGTAACATTCGCTGTGCACACAACCTTCCCTATTAAAAGATATTCCAGACATGTTTGAGGAAATGACTGAAACACACAGATATTGAAACACACCTGGCACATGAAAGCTTGAAAGATATATGATTATATTAAGAGATCACACCGTCACAATAAGATTGAATCAGCATCAATATGATTCCCAGTGTAAATTAAAGAACTGATGATTATTCCCAATGCACACACAAGAGGCGAGATAAACAAAACAAAAAAGAGAGAACCTCAAGAGCAAAGATTAACCGATGTTTCGCAATACAACACCAGCAAAGTGAATAAGAAAAGAAGTAAACTGCGAGTAAATGAGAGTGGAAGATAGATTTAACACACTGGTCCCCGATAAAGAACAAATTTGTGTTATGAAATGAAAAACATGAACCAACCCCGAGACATATATAGTCCTACAAAAAAGCAGAGCACTTAGTACCAGTAACATAAATAAAAAACATCTTATGGCCTTTCTGAAACGCAATGGGAGCTTCCAAGCCTGAATCTCTGCATTTTTCCACAACAGCAAAGCAAGCAAGGGTTAAGATGTTAGTCCCCAAACTTCCAACAAGAATCATGTAAGTAATCAGGGTACAAGACCTCCAAGAAACATCACACCTGCACAAATTAACATTAGCAACAAAACAAAAGATTCGTGTTAATGAGAGTCGTATTGAAAAGCAGAGACAAATTTTTGGAAACCATGCTTTGTGGCAATTATGAAAACTGAAAACAAATGCATCCCATATGGGACAGAAAACACATTAAGAGTTGCTGAATAAACAGAGAGCAAAATGAATAATGGAAAAAAAAAAAACAGAACCACTGACAAATATTCCAAATCCCAAATACTATATTTCAGAATCGAATACCAGGACAGATGCTCCTTTAGCCGTGGCCTGTTGGATTGCTCACAAACACACCAATAACCAGATTAATGAGCTACATCAATTAGTTATCATGTGACAAAACTAGCAACAACGAAATACGTAAAAGAAAATAGGAAGAAAGACTTTCGAGGAAAAGAAAAAAGTACTAATCACACATCATGGAGGACTTGAATCATCCTGCAACTGAAAGTCTAAAAACTGAGATTTGAAAAAATATTTTCTAAAACATACGAGAAGTTTACCACTTGGTTCAGTTTTAAAACCCGTAGGAAAAACAAACAACATATCAAATGGGACATCTTACCTCTTTACTAGGGGGTTTTTCCTGAGAACACACTTCATACTTTATCTCGGCCATGAACTTATCATACTCAGAATCTCCAACAGCGGATGGATTCTCTGCAGGTGGCTGTGCTGGAGGCTCGGGAGGCCAGGGTACGTTCCCCATGCTCTGTGAATAGCCCCCAGGGGGAGGCATAGGAGGATGAGGTACCCAGAGTCCATTACCTATACCATGTGAGTGATCAGATGTTAACACAGGAGTATTGTTGGCCCATGTCAAGTTACTCATGCTTTGGTAATCATCAGTAGATGAGACCGGTATTGGAGGTGGAACAGTATTGTAATAAGATGGATAGCTCATATATTGAGACTGTTCAGGCATACCTGTAACTGAGCTCATGAAGACATTTGGTGGCCCAGATGAAGCAGGAGCACCATTGTCTGCTTGTACCCCTGGTGGGAAGCTTGGTTGGCTTTCACTAGACAATGGGTATTGAGCAGTGCCAGGTGGAGGAGCTTGTGGCAAATGAGGAGGAGGAGGTGGTGGTGGTGGTGGTGGGTAGTGCATTCCATAAGGAGAGAATTGTTGACCAGGGACAGGAGGAGGAGCATACGGATAATAGGAAGGAACAGGAGGACCCCAAGGAACTGGAGCTGTTGAATAGCCTACAGGAGGAGGATTTGACAGTTGCCCATTAGTGGCATATTGTTGTGAAGGATAAGCACCAGACTGGTGGTTTGAAGGAGGATAAGCTTGAGTTGGTGGCTGAGGGACTGGAGGTCCGGTTGGCGGTGGCGGTTTACCTGCAATCCTGACAGCAAGTGTTTTACCTTCTAACCGATAGCCGTTCATTGCATGTACAGCAGTATTGGCCATGTGAACATCACTGTATTTAACGAAACCATAGCCTCTGCTCAGACCAGACTCACGGTCCTTGATTACCTTTGCCTTCTCAATTTCACCAAAGGATGAAAAAAGACTAATCAAACCATCGTCATCAAGCATCGGAGGTAAGAACCCAATGTACAGATTTGTTTCGTCATATTCTTTGGAGGGTTTGAGCGGAGTTGACCCTAAGCCAGGATGTGCACTTGCCCCATTCCCTGCATTATTAGCCCACGGAGGATCACTTCCCGGACCAAGAGCCAAGGTAGTACTTTGTTTGAGAGAAGATTCAGGGACAGTTCCTCCTACCTCTGCCAAGAAATTCTGATATTCATCATCCATTTTCTTCCCAATAGTACCCTTCACCGGACAATCGATAGTAGGGTGTCCACCATCACCACAAATCTTGCAAAGAACATCACTCTTAAAGGTATTTGTACGAGAAGGACAAGCAAATTGTCTATGCCCTGTCTCACCACACTGTCTACATAATTCTCCATCCCTAATAGTTCCATTCAATGTGGCAAGTTCCTTGAGCTGTTGCCTCTTGTGTTCGTTCTGCACCTCATCAACAGGTTGCAGGAGCTTCTCAATCATACCAACAGCAGCGTCAAGAGATTCCTGCGTCTCAGCCTCGACTAAAACATGCAAGTCCTCATTTTCCGAAGGATCGTACTTCAAATCTTTCTTTTGCTTGAACCTGCCTTCTTTTACAGACCCTTTGCCCCGAATCACGATTTTAGCACCTGTTTCATTCTGCATTCTCTTCTGAGTATTCCCCCTGGGACCAATAATAAGCCCCATAAATCCGTAACCAGGATATTCCTTTTCCGGGATATAAAGCTTCTTCTGAAGCTTCGGAGGCCTATAATCCGCCGGGGGTTTAAACGCCGGATTCTTCTTAATAATCTGAGAGATAATCTCTTGTCTTTCTCTATTCAACCTCTCCCTTGCTCTATACTCTCTAGTGTTAACCCTAATTCCCATATTATCATAAACAGGTTCTGGTGAAGGAGACCTATTTCCTTCCTCTCTATCATCTAAAGGCAAACCAGACTGCAGAATCCTACTAATCTCAAGTAACCTAGTATTCAAAATTTGAATCTCGGGATCGAACTCGATACCTTTCATGAAATCCGGTAACTGGAAACCTACCGGCTTCGTGTCATCATCTGCCCATCTTGACTTACGCTTTCTCGTTCCAGTAACTCCTTCGGAGCTAGGGTTACTACTAATCGACGACTCAGAAGGCTGAGGATCCCACCGGCTCCGACGACGACCCCGGGTTGTGGTCTCATCCTCACCACCGGATTCACGCTTTGCTGCCGAATCGGACACAGGGTTAGAAGAACCGATTAAAGCTTCCGAAATCTGAGGATTACCATTGAAGGAAGGAGGAGGAAGATGATCTAGGGTATGTAAAGAAGGATTTGTATGGTTCAATTCGACGGAATCCATAGCTGAGCTCAAGAATTAGGGTTTCAGATT
The DNA here is from genome assembly GCA_963576765.1 of Draba incana. Classification (NCBI taxonomy): domain Eukaryota; kingdom Viridiplantae; phylum Streptophyta; class Magnoliopsida; order Brassicales; family Brassicaceae; genus Draba; species Draba incana. Next base: position 2,335,191 of record OY755210.1, on the reverse strand, counting down.
CATAAGATGAAGAGAGAGAGGTAAGAGAACGAATTTTTGGGATTAACGAAGGTTGTTTGTATAGAAAACAGAAAAAGGCGGCTTAGCTTTAGTGGGCCTAGTTTGAGACTTAGGCCCATTTTAAGCCCATAGTTTATTTTCGTTGATCCATTTATTAATTTGAAATCGCATAGAAGATTTTTGATACTCAACAATTAACTCGACAATCATGTAAACTCGAATACTCAACAATTAACTCGTATCAAATGGAAAACAAGAATGTGAATGGACAAAATGTTTTCGATACAGAAGTCTTACTCACTAACAGAGTTAAGTTTGTTATACTTTCCTTCATTGGTGGTGAAACAAGTGCTTAACTTCTATGTTATGGTGATTTAGACGTTAAACTTTCATTTTGTAGGTAAACATTACGAGCAAAGATTTTGGGGCCTATCTGAAAAGCTATAAAACTTGGCAGGAGATATAATACGTTTGTAATCCTAAACCTTCATTTTCATTAATAATATTTACAATTTAGCGGATAAAATTTATCGATGATGTACAACATTTTACTTGCATCTCATCTTCGTATATGAGCATATAAATACACATTTTGTTTAATGAAACTTTGATATATAAATACACATATTAAAACCTTTAAACACAAAATCCCTAGCTAATACTACGAAATTGGAGACCTACTAGCAAGAAAATCTTGTGTTTTTTTTTTCTTCTATGCAAGTAATAAAATCTTGATCAAAAAGACAATTCTATAATTCTCCACTAAATGCTCAAAGAAAAAATCACAACTTATGTGTGCCATTGTTCCCCAAACAAATAACATATCATGTTCTTAAGTGTTTTTTTTCTACGTAAGTAATAAAATCTTGAAACCAACCAATAACAACATTTCAAGAAACTACATATATAAAATCAAGAAAGAAAATCTCTCGAGTTATCCATCGTTTTGGATCATGGAGATAAACGCTCATGAAGGTCCTCAATACCAAAGAGCAATGGCGTGATTCGAAAGGTACCAGAACCGCAAAGTGGATTGGATAGAGAAAAAAAAGGGACTGAATCCTTGGTGGGATCTAGAGAAAACAAAGAACGACAATTGTTGGATTTCGACGGATCTAGGAATTCATGTTGAATCGAAAAAGCTCCCATGGAGTTTGGCGAACAGAGAGAAGTGTTTGAAGAATATGTTACATGTGTTTGATTAGAAACATTAATAACATGGCCTTGCTAAAAATGAGTATGTACAAGAAGAGCGAAAAAAACCCGTCAATGATGTAGCAAGTGGTATGATCATGTGGGTCGAATTGTGGACACTAAAAACAATGCTTTGAGGAATGACAAAAAGAGAGTAGACCTTAAGGATCTACTTGTCCATATGTGCTTTCGTCAAACGAACTTCGAGTCATCAGACGCAAAACCTCTTGGACGATTTGATCAATGAAACTGTTCTCATTTCTGCACCAATAATATCAGAAAGAAAAAATTATACATCTTATTAATGCTTCATAACATTCAAGAATTGAGAACAAACGTTAAATGTAACTGATTTAAAAGAAAAACACAATTTAATTTTGTTTCTTGAATATTTTGCTTCATCTTTAATGTTCTAAAAAATAGGTGTTTATAAGTTAGACTCTAACTGTTAGGCGGAAGATTCACTTAAAACATTTTAAATGACAGGTACACTTATCTATTACTATTCCGTTTTCGACTCGATTAATACACGGATACCATATCATCTTCTTTGTGGTCTGAGTTTCATGTTTAAATTTGAGTATAATAATGATCATATTATTAACTACCTCTTAACTGCAGACGCAAGTTGTAACTAGAGACTCTCGGACGCTTATAAATTCTATATTCCTGTATAAAGAAAAAGAAAATGGTAAGTACCTGGTTATATCGTAAATGAAGCCCACCCGTTCACAAACAGACTTAAAAGCGTCCTCCCATTTGTTCGCTTGGTCATCACCGAACGCTCCGTGAAAACGTATAACGGTCTTTGGCTTCATATCGTAGAAGATAGGAATGGCCACGAGTTTGCCTTGGTCCATGCGTTCTTTTATCTTAACCAGCTCTTTCAAGCACCAAGTTGACTCTGTGTACCCTTTGGAAAAGATAGGCAGCGCGATTCTCGACTTCTCAATTTGCTTCGAAAGGGTATCTAGATTCTGGCCTTTTCCCAAAGGATCATCAACGTAGACGTTGATATGTTTATCTTTTAAGGCCTTAGTTAGATGGGTGATGAATTTGAGACGAATTTCTCCTCGGTAACTGAGGAACACTTGATGACGAGGAACACTGCTGACCACGGAGGAGGAGGAGGCAGCCAAGGGATATTTTCCCTGGAGAATAATATGATTCGAGTTTTGGAGGATTGGTTGGAGTTGGAAAGACATGGTAGAAGTCCTCTTTTGAATGTCTTGATCATGCATCTCAAAATGATTATAAGAAATGGTTACCAAACACTTGTCTTCAAGATCTCTCATCACAGCTGCAGCATTGACTCCGTCTGATTTCATGATGCAATCTGCTTCTACCGACCTTAAAACAGATGTCATGTCTAGATATATTCTTTTATCCGGTGCTGTTGTTAGCACTTGCTGAATCTCCTTGTCTGGCGTTACTCTTAAGCTCTCCCATTTCTCCATCCAGTATGTTTTTTTCATCTGACGTAGATCTGAACCTAACAACTTCAATGCTAACGGGTCCCCTTTAGCATAATATACGAAATTGTTTGATAGATGGACAAATTCTTCCGGCGGGTAGAGCTGCTCATCAGAGAATGCCTTGAGGCAGAAAAGCTCCATAGCTTCACTATCATTTAATCTTGGAACCACATATGTTGCATCAAAGTTTCTTGTAAGCAGTTTCTCGTCTCTGGTTGTTATAACAATCCTGCTTCCTTTCCGGTACAGTTCCTGCTCCCCGACGAGGACATTTATTTGATTTTCCTCGGTCACGTTATCCAGCACAATAAACAACTTCTTGTTCCTTAGAAAGTCTTCCAATCTTCCATGCGCTCTAACATCAACAATTTGTTCATCTAATAATTTACAGACGAGTTTCTGATGCAAACGATGTAATCCATGCCTTTTTGACTCATTTTCAATGTCTTCAAGGAAACAGTACCCATCAAATTGACGGTGGTTTCGTTTGTATACGCTATCAACAACCGTGGTCTTTCCAATTCCAGCCACCCCAAGAACCGCAATGGTGCGTGTACAGTTTGCATTATCAAACATCAATAACTCCTCCAGTTCCTTTGAACGCGATTCAATACCCGGGAAACCACGGATCTCACACGGAGACAAATCGTTCAGCATCCTGAAAGTTTCCTTGGCTATTGTTTCAACAAATTCAATCTCCGGTCTGCCAATTTCACAAATCATTAATTCAGCTGAAAACAATATAGAGCATTGGAAGACACCTATAGTATAATGACAATATCAGTATGTCATACCTATCTTCAGGGAGTACATGGCCTAGGATATTGGAAGCAGTCTTGAGAGCTTCCTTCCATGCTTCAACTCTGTGACAATCTTCCTTGAAGCTCTCCTCAGGGGTCAGAAAGGGAGCGCCGAATCTCCCTTTCTGATTGTGCACATCAAATTTGCTGACTTTGTAGAAGATTGGTAAAACCTCATGACCGAATTCCTCCCTGCATTGTATGATCTTCCAGAGTTCATCCAAGCACCAGGTGGAGTTGGCGTAATTCTTCGAGAAGACAACGATGGACATCTTCGATTGTTCGATCCTGTCAAAGAGAACCGAAATGTTCTTGCCTCGCAGGAGTTTCCCATCGAAGAAAGCATCGATACCTTTTCGGCGTAGAGACTCAAGGAGGTAAGAGGTGAAGGTGTTACGCGTGTCCCTGCCTCTGAAACTCACAAACACATCGAACTGTCGCTTGGAGGAAGAAGAAGAAGAAGAAGAAGAAGAAGAAGAAGTCATTAAAGGATTGGGCTATGGCGACGATGAAGCTTTTGGGAAGGGACGACTTTGAAGTTTTGAAACACAACTTAATGTTGTTTGGCTGACTTTTCAAAAAAAACTAGAATATTCCCCACTCTCTATGAGCAATTCTTGGAAAATGCCACAACTTAATTTAATTTGCTGATAAAATAAACAAAACATTTTTGACTATTCGTTTAATACACCAACTGTACCCAAATTTCTAACATAAACATGTACTCCTTCCGTTTTACTTTAAGTGTCGTTTTAAGGTTAATTTTATGTTTTAAAATAAGTATTATTTTATAATTTTAATACAAGTTTTAGTGTAAAATACTTAATTTACCCTTAAGTCTAACCAATAGTAAAATAAAATACCAATAGTTAAAATTATTAATTAGGAGCATAATAGAGTTTTTATTATATTTTCTTAGTTTGGGTAGAAAATATCAAAATGACACTTGAATTAAAACGGAGGGAATACTATAACACCTACTTGCAGAGTAAACAACAACGTTTAGAAATAACTTTCCACTAATGCCCAAAGAAAAAAATCACAACTCTTGTGTGCCATTGTTCCCCAAACCAATAACATATCATGTTCTCAGGCCCGGTTTTGGCTCTGTGCCAGCTGTGCAAGCGCACAGGGCCCACTGTGGGGTCCAAATTTTTAGCTGAAATATTTTGCAAAAAGGGTTCTAAATTTTTTAATTATTTGTAAAAAATGCCTTAAATTTTATAAAACTTACAGAAAATATCCTAAATTTTTGCAATTTTTTTTTTTTTTGCACAAGGCCCATATTTGATTTGAGCCGGGCCTGCATGTTTTTAAGTGTTTTTTTTATTCTACGTAAGCAATAAAATCTTGAAACCAACCAATAACAATATCCTCAATAACAATATCCTTAAATATAAAATCAAGAAAGAAAATCTCTCGAGTTATCCATCGTTTTGGATCATGGAGACAAACAACGCTCATGAAGGTCCTCAATACCAAGGAGCAATGGCGTGATTCGAAAGGTACCAGAACCGCGAAGCGGATTGGCTAGAGAAACAAAAGGGAATATGGTGATTGCGGGAAGCAATGGTTATAGCCACTATGAGCCATATCAATGTTCCCCAAACGCCACCTGGCCATGATTTGGAAGCTCATATTGGCTATGACCGTAGCTGCAACCACCAGATTTGTTCTTGTTTTCTCGAGCCAGTCGCCTTGGCGGTTTAGGTACCTTACGAACCACGCCACTCTCCTGCAACTTTCTTCATATTTCTCTTCAATTTTCAATAGTTCCACCAAACTTTGAGCATTCATGTGATGTTAAGGGAGAGAGAGAGAGAGAGAAAGAGAGAGTACGACGCCAACTTCAATTATCATAGAACTCTCCCTCGACACACCAAAGAGTTTGAAAACCAATGTACCGTCTTCAAGTCCCTATTTCAATGTAAATCTTGTTTTAACATGTATACGAAAGACGCTAAGAGAAATTTAACAACAAGAAAGTCCAATAACCATTCTTCTTCTACCTTTTGTTGTTCAAGACCCGGGACCTCCAATCTTGGGAGTAAGCACTCATAAGCAGACTTCATCTCTTATTCTCCCATTCTTTTTTTCTTCAACCTTTAAGTGGGACTGACCTCGAATAGGCACAAAAGCCTCACTCAATGTACGCTCGACAATATCTGTTACCCGTATTCCCTGGATTCCACGGTCGTTCTCATCTGGAGAATATAACAAACTCATTCCACACCTTATCACCTCACACCATTCTAGTTTTCTGTCAGTTTCATCGGTAAGGTAGAATTCAAACGAGGCACTAGTGGGATGACATCTATTACTGTCATTACTCTCTTCGCTCCATCCGAAGACTGGCACATTACAGTTGTTATAGCTGATAAACACATGGTCGGATCTAAGTTTCCGTGGTTCATGGCAAGATGATCCACATGACTCATTCCATCCCCCAAGACAAAAACTAAAACTGATAGACTGACCATTTTGATTCATGAATCTGCACTTGCATCTTACAGATAAACGGTTGGCATGACAACCTTCATAATCCTTGAACGAGACAACAACACATAGGGAAGCTCCGATAAATTTATTGTTACACCAGTGTGGAAGCAGGTCGGTTTCTATTAAATATCCCCTTCTCTGATGGCAGAACCATGACGGTATATCACTTCCTGGAAAGCATACGGCAACCAGAGGATCCACAACTAGTCCCTGCAATCAGTAACAAAGTAAAACCATTTAAGCATGAGTGTGATCAAGGTATCACCAGAACGATAGAGTACGATTGGAACGAACCTTGTGGTAATGTTGAAGAGATGTCCTTGCCAATAGCTGACTCTTGAGTTGAGCCTGAGCTACAATAGCTTCTTGTTCAGCTCGGCTCAGCTTGAAGCAATCCGTGAAAATGAAAGTAGTATGCATCCTTTCAGTTACTAAAGGAAGAGTCACTGGTTTTGCGACTTTTTCCAGAGATATACACCCGTGAGCATCTACGTACTGTAGATTTCTAGGAAGCAGAGGAAGAGAACTGAGCCGGCGGCAATGCTTCAAGTCAAGCAACAACAGAGAATAAAGTTTCTCGATGCTTTCAGGTAGACTATCAATTTTGTTTCTGCTTAAGCATAAACACCGCAATGAGAGGAAGGAGCTAAAATTGTCCGGCAATTTGTTGATATTGCAATTCGTGAGATAGAGGTCTGATACACGAGAGCTGCCTGAGAAAGGCAACGATACCAACCCTGTCGAATCTTCGATGCTAGATCCACAGAAGGAAAAAATCTTGAGGTTAGTCAAACCAATCATTTCAGGTTTCTGTTTAATGGAAGTTCCATCCATACGCAAAATCTCTAAGCATTCCATCTCCTCTTTGATGTGTGGAAGACTCTCCAATGGGGAACAACCTGAGAGAATCAGTTCTTGAAGAGATTTCAGCTTGTAAAGATCCTCGGGAAGACACCTCAACTTGCAACAATTCTTGAGATTCAGCAAAATAAGGTTGCGAAGACTCTCGATCTCTTCAACAATTCGTTCGATTGCTGAGCCTTCCAAATAAAGAGATTCAATACTTTCAGATATAATATGAAACTCCTGAAAGTTTGAGCAGCCAGTGAGGATCAGAGTCTTGAGAGATTTTAATTTGATTCCCTTTGGAAGACTCTCAAGGCTAGTGCAATCTCTGAGGTTCAGGTAAATAAGTTTGTTCATCTGTTTGATTGATGATCCCAGCACAACCAAACTCGTGCAGCCTTCAAGATCTAATCTCTCAAGATTTTTGGCTCTGGACAAACCTGATAAATTCTGCAAGCCTTTTGACTGACTGAGGTCCACCCATCTTAAATTTCCTGTATTCTGTGGCACAGAGACAGTGATTCAATAACATATTAGTAGAAAAACTAAAGAATGATGATCTTCTTTCAGATAAGAAAATATATAGCAGAGTGTGCACCTTCTCATCATCTTCCCATAGTTGTATAATGAGGCTATGTCGCAGATTAAGATCGACAAGTTCCTCAGGATTGAATTCTGATGGCAGGTATTCGTAAGGGTACCCCTGCCAGTGAAGGTATACAAGCTCACCCGGAAAATGTTCAAGCCCTTTAGAGAATTGAAATTTATGGTCCTTATTACACCACTGAGAACAATGAGAATCGTGGAATTTCAGGAATTTGAGATTCGACATCTTCATGAAAACATCAGGACTGAGCTTGATCCTTTCGACATTAAACATGTTCAAGAAGATGCCTCTAACACATTCAGTGCCCTGTAGCAAAAGAAAAGGATTACAGGGTATGAAGTATAACAGAAAACATACATCTATTGTAGATATAATGAAACATGTAGCTCACCGTGTTCTGCTCGAGGACATGACGTATATCTTTGTGGTTCCACAACCTAGTACGTTTTCCGGCTCTTCTAACCGATGATTCATATCCAATTTCCTTCCCCATTGTATGCATTAGATCATGCATCTCAAGCCGATTATAAGAAATGGTTACCAAACACTTGTCTTCAAGATCTCTCAGCACAGCTGCAGCATTGAAACGGTCTGATTTCAGGATGCTTGTAACGAAATCTGCTTTCTCCGACTTAAAAAAACATGCTATGTCCAGAAATATGCTCTTCTGTTCATCATCTAGTGCTTCATAACTCATTTTTAAAACTTTCTGAATCTCCTTGTCTGGCATTACACTTAATCTCTCCCATTTCTGCATCCAGTATGGTTTTTCCTTCTTGCATAGACCTGAACCTAACAGCTTCAAAGCTAACGGATGCCCTTTTGCGTAATATACAAAATTCTTCGATATATCCAGAAATTCATCTGTCGGGTAGAGGTTGTCAGAAAACGCCTCAAGGCAGAAAAGCTCCATAGCTTCCCTGTCATTTAATCTCGGTACTAGGTATGTTGCATCAGCGTTGTTCTCCAGCAGTTTCTTGTCTCTAGTTGTTATAACAATCCTGCTTCCATTCCGATAGAGTTTCTGCTGTCCGATGAGAACTTTAATTTGATTTTCTTCGGTCACATTATCCAGCACAATAAACAACTTCTTGTTCCTCATAAACTCTTCCAATCTTCCATGCGCTCTGACATCGACATTTTCTTCATCCAATAATTTACAAAGGAGTTTCTGATGCAAATGATGTAATCCATGCCTTTTCGACTCGTTTTCAATGTCTTCAAGGAAACAGTAGCCATCAAACTGACGGTAGTTTCGTTTATACACGCAATCAGCAACCGTTGTCTTGCCTATTCCAGTCATCCCAAGAACACCAACGGTCCGGATACAGTTTGCATTTTCAAACATCAATAACTCCTCCAGTTCCTTCGAACGTGATTCAATACCCGGGAAACCACGGATCTCACATGGAGACAAATCGTTCAGCATCCTGAAAGTTTCCTTGGCTATTGTTTCAACAAATTCACTCTCCGGCCTGCCAATTCCATAACAGTCCGTTAAATATAGAAGTTTACGGAAATTGAACAAGAGGTACTGACACAAAACAGAGATCTTGTTAACTTTCTATTTTAGAATGTAGAAGACATCAATGGATCTTAAACAATATCATTTCTTCAAGGTTGACTACAAATCCAAATAAAGTAAAAGCAAAAATTTGCTAGTACCTTTCCTCAGGAAGTACATAGCCCAAGATATTGGAAGCAGTCTTGAGAGCTTCCTTCCATTCCCCAACCTTGTGCTCACCTCTCTTGAAACTCTCCTTGGGGTTTTGGAAAGGAGTTTCAAAACTCCCTTTCTGATTCTCTACATCAAATTTCTTGACTTTGTAAAAGATCGGTAAAACTCCATGACCGAATTTCTCCCTGCACTGCATAATCTTCCACAGTTCCTCCAAGCACCAGGTGGAATTAGCGTAATTCTCCGAGAAGACAACGATAGACATCTTCGATTGCTCGATTCTGTCAAAGAGAACTGATATGTCCTTTCCTCGCCGGAGTTTCCCATCAAAGAAAGCATCGATACCTTTCCGGTGTAGGAACTGAAGGAGGTAAGAGGTGAAGGTGTTACGCGTGTCCTTGCCTCTGAAACTCACAAACACATCGAACTGTCGCTTGGAGGAAGAAGAAGAAGAAGCCATTAAAGGATTGATCTATGGCGATGATACAGCTATTTTTGAAAAGGGTACTCTCTTTCGGAAATGAAATGATAGAGAGAATGACTTTGAGGCGTTGACCACACAAGTCGTTACAGAAAGATTATTTTGCATTATCAGCTTGTGGCACACCTTCCTTGACTTTTTCCACTTTCTCTATTCACACGCAGAAGCGCATTAAACTCTCTTTGCATAACACACTGAGATTGGAACACTTTTGAGTTCATCTGTCAACAAGGATCACAAGGCATGTAAGGAACAGTTTGTCATTGTATTCCACAATGCAACAGAAAACAAAACATTTCCAGTTACTTATTACATATAAATCTCACTCAGAGTTTTTCTATAAATGTTACATATAAAGCTATTAGGTCTCCATGCTTTGTACACCTCCAGTTAAAGGACCTAATAGCTTTATTCTTAAAATCATGTTTCCAAAAGGACAATATGGAAACCATTTATCTTAAAATAAGAAACATCGTATTTCCTAAGGCATCACGGAAATTCCTACTTAATCTGGTTTCCTATTCCCAAAAAGGTTTTGTTTGCATTTTCTAACACCGTATTGTTGATACCAGGTCTTAGCACCCCGAGTATTTGCAAGTGAAGTAATTAGAATCCGTAACAAGTGTTCTGATGTCATGGACTTCCAACTCAATACCTGAATCATGAATGTAGCAAGGTCAAATACTAACACTATATCTCTATAGCAAATTAAGTTTGGTAACTTGACAAAATGTTTCTAACTGTCTTTATGATCAACTAAGAAGGCCAAGAGGTAATATCTCATTTAATATGGATTTAACTCAATATTGACTTAAGTGTAACTAACCAATAGTTGAATACCTGGTTAATCCATGTAGTGAGTAATGATATGATACGAATCCAAGAGCATAAACGGGTTTCCAGATTTAAATATCAAGCACACACATATCTTCAAGTCCCCAACTAGTTGACATGTCCTTGTGGTGAAATTTCCCTAAACCTGCACAACACGATGAACAAATTTTAAGGACAGCGCTGGAAATAACTGTTTGTATCTACGAAATCTAACATCTTCAGCAATATTAAGCCACTGCCATCACAAAACTGAGTGTGAGCATTTACATTTGGTCAGAACGTCGCAGATTAGTTGAAGATGTGTTTCATGATATCGACCCCAAGGCTAGTCTAAATTCTTTAATTTGGAATGAATCAAATCTCCCAAAGTAGGATCTGAACCTACGACCATTGGTTTGAAAAGCTCACGTTTGACTCCAAAATGAATACTTCAGCGCCTACAGAAATTTCCAGCATGTACTGCAGCTAAAACAAACAAACAAAAACAAATAAGCATAGCAGAGTGGGAATAGTCGTCGATCAGGCAGCAAATGCAGGAGAGCAAATGATCTAAGAACTAAAGAAAATAACAGTAGCATCACCAACTGGGCATGCTGATTACTACAGTAAACAGAAAAAATACAAAAATAACAAGAGAACTAACCCCTACATCATAGGCATGGTAACGAACTCCTTAGAAGAGCAAGAACGTGAAGCTGATTTTCCACGTATTTTCAACATTCTTCAGCATAATTGTCAGTCAAGCACCACTTGACTTTGATTTACACTGGAGGTTTCAAAGTGTAGATAGAAGATAAAACTTAGGCTCAATTCTTAAATGAAGTGAGATAGAAGATCGAAAGCAGCGACTCTAACACTTTTTCTTCATCAAACTAAGATGTTCCACAGTCTAATGCCTTGAGTTTTGGAAGGCTTCCAAGACTTGCGCAACCAGACAGCTTAAGCTCGACAATAGATCTCGAGTTGCTTATTCCGAGTGGCAGTTGCTGAAGCTTTTTGCAGTTCTCTAGATCTAGCGTAACAAGTTCAGTGAGATTCTCGATTGACAACGGAAGTTCTCTTATGGCAGTCCCAGCTAGATATAATTCTTTCAAGTTTGGTGCAAAATCCTGAATCTCCTCGAGCTTTGAGCAGCCAGACAAATTAAGAAGCTTGAGAGATGTTAAATCAACCATGGAAGGCAAACTTCGCAGATGAGAACAATCTTTCATATTCAAGGAAACAAGCTCCCCAATACGAGGAACAGATGTGCTAACGTCAACCAGACTCGTACATCCTTCAAGATCAATATGTTCAAGATTCAGGGCTTCTGATAACATCCGGACATCAGTTAAGTTTTTCGAGTGGCTAAGTTTCAATTTCTTCAGCTTCTCGAGATTCTGTTTACAACATGAATAGCCAAAATGAGTCATCAAATCAAGGTTAGCATCTAAATTACCATAATACATCACTTACTTTCTTCCCTTCCCATAACTTCTCCATGTCACTATAAGGCATGTTTATCTCTACAAGGTTCTCAGGATTAAAGCTCTGAGGCAACATTTCCAGAGGGTAATCCTCCCAGTGAAGTAGCCTTAACTCATCAGGCAAAGTGTAGAGGCCTTGCGGTAGACATACCATGCACCGGTTCCCAGAGGTGGAACTATAGAACTTCAGCAATCTAAGTTTATACATCTTATCAAACACAGTAGGACTCAGCACACAGGTCACGTCCGACGCATCCAGGAAGATGCCCTCAATCGCGTCTGTTCCCTGACAAAACAATTGCAAAAGTAGGGACACATCAGTTCTTACAAATAAAGAAAGAATAATTATAAAGTCTCTGGAGTATTAATAGAACAAAACACATTTCAACTTACTGAATTTTTAGTAAATACATCAGCGATGTCACTAGAGTCCCACAATCTGCTACGCTCGCATGGATCCACATCTTCTTCATGAACAATAAATCGACCCATGTCTTCAAAAGGAATAGGGATCTCTATCTTATCATCCAGAAGGCTAATAAGAGACTCATCTATAAGATCACAGATTCCCAATTCTGTAAAAAAACCACAAGCATCAAGTATTTGCACAACATGATCTTTGTTCTCCCCTCTAAAAAAACATGCAAGATCCAAAAATATGTTCTTCTCGTTTTCATCTAGTCCATCAAAGCTTCTCTCAAATGCTTCTTGCATCTGAGTTGGAGGATTTTTCCGCAAGCTTTGGAGATGTTCCTTCATATTTTCTATATGCTGCTTTGATACAGAGGAAACTAAAACTTTGAGAGCCAATGGAATACCACTACTGCAGCTCACAAGCTCAGAGATGACCGCATTTTCTCCATTCAAGTACTGTTTGCAGAGACAAAAAGATTCAGACTCGCATAATTTTTGGATCTCAAATAGCTCTTTAACTTTACACTGTACAAGAACTTGCTTTCTCCTAGATGTTAAAATGATTGTGTGTCCATGAGAAAACCAGCCAAACCCTCCAACTACAGCTTCTGCATCTCTGGCATTACTGACGTCATCGAGAACAACGAGAATAGTTCTACTACGGAACCTGTCCCTCATGAAACTCAGTTTTGTATCACAAACGCCTATACTTAGTTTTTCTTCCCCAAATACCTTAGAGAAGAAATCATCACGCAATTGACCCAGCCCTTTCAACTGACACATAAGATGAAAGTCTTGCAGGAAGTAACACAAATCATAATGTGGAGCTAATAGTTCAAAGACTTCTCTAGCAATGGATGTCTTACCTATTCCTGGCATTCCCCATATTCCCACAATTTCCACGTTTGAAGACTGGGGGTTATGTAACAATGAGAAGATTTCGGCCAGATTCTTGCTATTTCTCAAATACAGCCTTAAGGATGCATTTCTCACAACTTCCTCGGCAAGCATCAACTGATTTCTGCAAACAGGACGCATAAAATAACCAAATTAACAATACACCAATAAGAAACATTCCACTGTATAGCTGGAAACGTGAATAAGCTAAAGATTTGGAAATGTTTCCAGGGGAACAGTTGCCACATTGTACACATAGTAAATGGACAAGTAAGAGAAGTCAATATACCCTTTTGTCCATTCAAGTCCACCGATGGACACTATTTCAGTCACAGCCGCCTTCCATTTCTGAACTCTGTCTTCGTGGAGAGAACTCTGAAGCTGCAGAAAGGCTGCTTCAAACTTACCTTTCGCTCCACAAATGTCTGAAAGTGTCACCTTCAAATATATAGGAATAATTACAAGGCCTGTTGCTTTCCAATGTTTCATGATTGCCACTAGATGATCCAGGGACTGACTAGAACAAGCATAACTGTTTGAAAGTATCATAATAACAACACTTGATCTGTATAGCATCTCCTCATCCAAGTTATCTTTGCCCAATAGATTATATGTCAAAGGGGTGATTTCTCGCTTGTGCAACTCTTTTGAGATGGCTTCGATGAAAGATGTCTCGTCCTCGTCCACATCAAGATTGTTACTGCACGAAAAGACTAGTATGCTGTCTGTTTCTTGAGTCATCTCCCTCGCCCCCTTCAGATAAGATGTCACAGCAAGGCTGCAAAAAGGATTATTCTCAGGGTTTAAGCCATATGCCTCACTCGAGGCAATGAGGCGGTCAACAAGTGCCTCAAGGTCGACTGAAACCGGCCGCGTTCGAAGATAATCAATGGCATCATCGGCATTGCACCCATAGGGAGTCGCCGGAGGAATACGATTTCTGAGGAACTCATAGAAAGAGACCCAGCCATCAGTCGAGAACCACCTGTATGGAGCTATAGTTGTGGATTTGTCTGCAACGATCGTAATGTCGTCCCCTGAATCTAAGTCGTCTGGTTCTTCCCATTTACATGCTGGTGAAGGCAACTCGTCAATGTACGAGAGTCTTTCAGGAAGCTCCTCATCCAAAGCCAACTTTTACTGTCCTTTCAAAGAAACCTCACTGCCACCTTCTTTATCTGAATCGTGCTTCGTCCTCAGTATAGCACCTTCTTCATCTGACCCGTGCTTCTTTCTAGGCACAACCTTAACTATCATAGCCCGGTAATTTCTCAGCTTGTTCAATACCTTTTGTGGATCCACTGTCCCAGTCACCGTAATCCGGCAGTCCCCATCCAGGGCTACAGAAGAGACACCTAAACAAGAAATCAATAAAAGATTGCCAGTTATAACCACATTTGTATGTCATGGGTACTGTATAGCTTCAACATGATATCCAGGAAGCAAAGTATCAACTTAACCACTCCATTCTTCAATAACTCCCAACTCTCTTAGATGAAAAATTCGTTTCAAGCTTCAAATCAGAATTACAGGTTACAAAACAAGGAAAACATCTACTCAATGGCACATTTTCTTCTTCCTAAAACAACAGTAAAACATCAAAACCACTCACTTCACAATGGAACTAAACTAGACCCAAAAGAAGAAGCTTTATCTATCAAATCAAGAATCAGTGTATAATACCAACATCTTGTAAACTCTACGAATCTTGTAAATTGATTACCTGGAATCTCACAAACTTTACGAAGAAGGACCTTATTCGATGTCTTAACATTACTTCGATCCAAACTCAAAAGAATTACCTGCAAATATCAACAATTTGGGGAAAACATTACAAAAAAAAAAAAAACCTAATATCCTCAATGCCAAATTATCAATAGTAGAGAGAAACAAGACCTTATCCTCTTCCTGGGAGGAGATTAACTTTTTCCGATCACCGGAGTTTGGTCCGGTACCGGAAGCATGTGTACAAACCCACACAAACAAAGAAATGATAACAAATGAGATATACTTTTGGTACAACCATAGATTTTATACAATATTCATCCCAGCCAACAACTGTAATATGCCTGCATTTTGAAGTTCCCAAACTATCAGAAATCTCTTCACTCAGCTTTACCTCCTTGTTCTTCTTCTCTAAAGTGTTGTGCATAGTATTCATCTAGCTGTCCCCAGTTTGGGATTTCGGATTGACTGGTACTGTCTGATGGTAACGACCGGATGCATTTGAGAATAAGCTCAATGTGAAGCTTTAACCTGATTTAACCTGAAGTATCATGCCGAACTTCACCACTCATCTTCAAATGGCAGAGTTAAATTTGTTATATTTTTCTTCAAGTTCAAATTGTCGTTTTTAGGCTTTTAGCTATTTTCTTTTGGATGCAAAACTCTATAATCGTTTAAATCGATTCTTGCATACACACATACTAAAACCTTTAAACCCAAAATCCCTAGCTAACACTACGAAATTGGAGACCTACACCTACTTGCAAAAAAACCTTATGGTTTGTTAAAATCTTGATCAAAGACAAGTCTATAACTCCCCACTAAATGCCCAAAGAAAAATTCACAACTTTTGTGTGCCATTGTTCCTCAAATCAGTGACATGTCATGTTCTGACGTGTTTTTTTCAACGCAAGTAATAAAATCTTGAAACCAACCAATAACATTAACCTCAAGAAACAACATATACAAAATCAAGAAAGATAAACTCTCTTGAGTTATCCATCGCTTTTGATCATGGAGATAAAAGCTCAAGAAGGTCGGTCCCCAATACCAAGAAGCAATAGCGTGGTTCGAAAGGTACCAAAACCGCGAAGCGGATTGGCTAGAGAAACAAGAGGGAATATGGTGATTGTGGGAAGCTATGGTTATTGCAACCACCAAATTCCCTCGAGTTTTCTCTAGCCAATCGTCTTGGCAGTTTAGGTTTCTTACGAACCACGCCAATCTTCTGCAACTTTCTTCATATTTCCCTTCAATTTTCAGTTGTTCCACCAAACTCTCCTTGAAGACGCCAAAGAGTTTGAAAAGCAATGTAACGTCTTCAAGTTCCTATTTCAATGTAAATTGTGTTTTAACATACATGAAAGATACTAATAGAAATTCAACAACAATAAAGTCCAATAACCATGTTACTTCTACCTTTTGTTGTCTTCAAGACCCAGGACCTCCAATCTTGGGAGTAAACACTGATAAGGGGATTTCATCTCTTATTCTTCCATTATCTTTTTCTTCAACCTGTGAGTAGGACTGACCTCGAATAGGCACAAAAGCCTCAGTGGATGTACGCGCAACAGTATCCGTTACCCGTATTCCTTGAATTCCACGATCGTTCTCATCTGGAGCATATAGCAAACTCATTCCACACCTTATCACCTCGCACCATTCTAGTTTTCTGTCAGTTTCATCGGTAAGGTAGAATTCAAACAAGGCGCTAGTAGAATGACATCTATTACTGTCATTACTCTCTTCGCTCCATCCGAAGACTGGCGCATTACAGTTGTTATAACTGATAAACACATGGTCAGATCCAATTTTCCGTGGTTCATGGCAAGATGATCCACATGACTCGTTCCATCCCCCGAGACAGAAACTAAAGCTGATAGACTGACCGTTTTGATTCTTGAATCTGCACTTGCATCTTACTGATAAACGGTTGGGATGATGACCTTTATAATCCTTGAAGTTGACAACAACACAAAGGGACGCTCCAATAAATTTACTGTTACACCAGTGGGGAAGCAGGTCGGTATCAATGGAAGATCCCATTCTCTGATGGCAGAACCATGAGGGTATGTCACTTCCAGGAAAACAAACAGCGGCCAGAGGCTCTAGAACTAGTCCCTGAAATGGATTACAAAGAAAATCATTAAAGCATGAAGGTCTGCTAAATGTCTCACCAGAACAACAGTGTAAAATAGAAATGGACCTTCTGATTATGTTGAAGCGATGTCCTTGCCAGAAGCTGGCTTTTGAGTTGTGCCTGAGATACAATAGCTTCTTGTTCAGCTAGGTTCAGTTTGAAGCAATCCGTGAAAATGAAAGTAGTATGCATCCTCTCGGTTACTAGGGGAAGCGTCACTGGTTTTGCGACTTTCTCCAGAGAAACACATCCGTGAGCATCTAAGTATTGTAGATTTCTAGGAAGCAGAGGAAGATAACTGAGCTTGCTGCAATGCTTTAAGTCAAGCAACAAGAGAGTATAAAGTTTCTCGATGCTTTCAGGTAGCGTCTCAATATTGTTTCTGCTTAAGCATAAACATCGCAATGAATGGAAGGAGCTAAAGCTGTTCGGCAATTTGTTGATATTGCAATTTGTGAGATAGAGGTCCGATACACGAGACCTTCCTGAGGAATGCAGCAATACCAACCCTGTGGTATCTTCGATGCAAGATCCACAGAACGAAAAAATCTTGAGTTTACTCAAGAAAATCAGTTCAGGTATCTGTTTAATGGACGTTCCATCCATACGCAAAATCTCTAAGCATTCCATTTCCTCTTTAATGGGTGGGAGACTCTCCAACGCGGAACAACCTGAGAGAATCAGTTCTTGAAGAGATTTCAGCTTGTAAAGATCCTTGGGAAGATACCTCAACTTGCGACAATTCTTGAGATTCAGCAAAATAAGGTTGCGAAGACTCTCAACGTGTTCAGCAACTTCTTCGATTGCTGAGCCTTCCAAATAAAGGGATTCAATACTTTCAGATATAATATGAAACTCCTGAAAGTTTGAGCAGCCAGTGAAGATCAGAGTCTTCAGAGATTTTAAGTTGATTCCCTTTGGAAGACTCTCAAGGCTTGTGCAATCTCTGAGGTTCAGGTAAATAAGTTTGTTCATCTGTTCGATTGATGAGCCTAACACAACCAAACTCGTACAGCCTTCAAGATCCAATCTTTCAAGATTTTTGGCCTTGGATAAGCCTGTTAAGTTAAGCAAGCCTTTAGACTGACTGAGGTCCACCCATCTTAAATTTTCTGTATTCTGTGGGCACATAAACAATAATTCCATAACATATCAGTCAAAAACTAAAGAATGGTTTTTCAGATAAGAAATATATAGCAGAGTGTGCACCTTTTCATCGTCTTCCCATAGTTGTTTGATGTGGCTATGATGTAGATTAAGATCGACAAGTTCCTCTGGATTGAATTCTAAGGGCAGGTATTCGTAAGGGTACCCCTGCCAGTGAAGGTACACAAGCTTACCCGGAAAATGATCAAGCCCTTCAGAGAATTGAAATTTGAGGTCATTATCACACCACTGAGAGCAATGAGAATTGTGGAATTTCAGGAATTTGAGATTCGACATCTTCTTGAAAACATCAGGGCTTAGCTTGATCTTTTGGACATCAGACATGTTCAAGAAGATGCCTCTAACAGATTTAGTTCCCTGATAGAAAGAAGAAAGGATTAAGGACCAGTTAAGAGAACACAACACTAACTAGAAGAACCACAACGAGTGTAGATATGATGAACTACAGAAAATCAGTGGAGAATTGATGAAGCAAAGTAACTCACCGTTCTCTGCTCCAGAACAGAGCGAATATCTTTGTGTTTCCACAACCTACTACGCTTCCCTAACCTTTTCTCGGAAGATTCGTATCCAATTGCCCTCCCTATTGTATGCATTAGATCATGCATCTCAAGCCGATTATAAGAAATGGTTACCAGGAACTTATCTTCAAGTTCTCTCATCACAGCTGCAGCATTTTCATGGTCTGATGTCAGTATGCTCGAGACGAAATCTGGGTTTTCTGATCTGAAAAAACAGGCTATGTCCAAAAATATGGACTTCTGTTCAGTATCCAGTTCTTCATAGCTCCTTTTCAGCACTCTCTGAATCTCCTTGTCGGGAAATTTTCTTAATCCCTCCAATTTCGCCGTCCAGTATAATTTATCCTTCTTTAGTAGATCCGAACCTAAGTACGTCAATGCTAATGGAAGACCCTTAGAATAGTCTACAAAATTTTTGGATAGATCCATAAATTCTTCCGTGGGGTTGAGGTTCTCAGAGAATGCCTTAAGGCGGAAAAGATCCATAGCTTCCCTGTCATTCAATCCCGGAACTACATATGTTGCATCAACTTTGTTCTGCAACAGCTTCTTGTTTCTGGTAACTATAACGATCCTACTTCCTTTCCGGTACACTGCTTGATGTCCGATGAGAACATCTATCTGTTCTTGATCGGTCACATTATCCAGTACAATAAACAACTTCTTGTTCTGAACAAAGTTTTCCGATCTTCCATCCGCTCTGACATCCAATTTTTGTACATCCAACAGTTTACATAGGAGTTTCTCTTGCATTTGACTTAACTGACGCCATTTCATCTCCTTGTCAACGTCGTCAACAAAATCGTACCCATCAAATTTTCGGCAGTTCCGTTGATATACACTACGAGCAACCATTGTCTTGCCGATGCCAGCCATCCCAAGAACTCCGATGGTACGGACACATTCATCATTATCAAACATCAATAACTCCTCAAGTTTCTTTGACCGCGATTCAACCCCCGGAAAACCATTGAATTCACATGGAGACAAATCATTCAGCATCCTGATAGTTTCCGTGGCAATTTTTTCAACAAATTCGCTCTCCGGCCTGCCAATTGCACAAAAGTTTGTTAAATATACAAGTTTAGGGAAATGATACACCAGGTAGCTGAAAACAAGACAGAGCTTGGAAGACATTCCACAGTAAATCACTTTCAAGAACAATAATAATCTTTCAGGGTTGACTACAAATCCAATGAAAGTAAACGCTAGATTTGCTAGTACCTATCCTCAGGGAGTACATAGCCCAGTATATTGGAAGCAGTCTTGAGAGCTTCCTTCCATGATTCAACTTTGTGACAATCTTCCTTGAAGCTCTCCTTGGGGTTCAGGAAGGGAGCTCCAAAACTCCCATTCTGATTCTGCACATCAGATTTGCTGACTTTGTAGAAGATTGGTAAAACCCCATGACCCGATTTCTCCCTGCAATGAATGATCTTCCGGAGTTCATCCAAGCACCAGGTGGAGTCGGCGTACTTCTCCGAGAAGACAACGATTGACAACTTCGATTGCTCGATCCTGTCAAAGAGTTCCGAGATGTTCTTGCCTCGCAGGAGTTTCGCATCGGAGAAAGCATCGATACCTTTCCGGCGTAGAGACTCAAGGAGGTAAGAGGTGAAGGTATTACGGGTGTCCTTGCCTCTGAAACTCACAAACACATCGAACTGGCGCTTGGAGGAAGAAGAAGAAGCCATTATTGAGTTGGGATGGTGAAGCTTTTGGGAAAGGAATCTCTCTTTTTTGGAAAAGACGACGACTTTGAAGTTTTGAACTTTTCCACAAAAGGTTGATTTGCATTCAGCACAACTTTGTTGACTTTTCAAAAAGCACTAAAAATTCCACTCTCTCGGTGTCAGAGCAGTTGAAAGTGAAACCATCTGCTATATTTACATAAACAAAGCTTTGTTTTGGGACCTTCTCCTGATTCTCGCATCAAGACCAGCTTTAGAAGCCATTAACGATTCCATTCCTTGAATGAAGAATGATCATTTGTTAATGGGAGCCATAAACGAAGATTATCTTTGTTAGTGTCCATCCCCACGGGACAGGTTGCATCTTAACTTCCAGAATCCAGTGGCTTCAGTAACTATGATATTTCATGATGCTCAACATGAACCCTCAACCCTCCAACAAGGATCATGCGACTAACCATATCTTTGCCTCTGAAGATCTGCAAATGCCAATTTAAACTCACCTTCCAACAAGGACCATGGGACATGAAAGGAGCAAAGTAACATAAGGACCCCAAAATCACGAGTTTTTCTTCTTTTCGTGGGCAACAGTTTGTCATTGCATTCCTCGAGGCAAGACGATTCTCAGACCAAAATTATTTACAGATGAACATTACAGACAAAGTTTGTGAAGCAGCACATGTACCGCATGACAGGAGGGGTACAAAGCTTGGAGACTCAATAGCCTTATTTATGGGCATAAATAAGTCCTACAATATGGAACCAGATCTTAGCGTCCACAACAGAGATTCCTATTTAATTGATTTCCTATCCCAACAAAGAATTTGGGGCATATTCTAGCACCATGCTGTTTTACCAGCTCTTAGAGTACGAGCACTTGCTATTGAAGTGATCAGAATCTCTGACAAGTGCTCTGATGTGAACTTCCAACCTGAAACATTTAATCATAAATTTAGCTACCCAAAAGGTCAATGCTTCATTCAGCAGAATCTCTATCGCAAAACCAACATCACAACTTGGACATAATGTCTCTAACTTGCCTTAAATCTAAATCCAAAAGCTATGGAATGATTTCATTTAATATCGGATCCAACTCAATACTAATTAAAATGCAACTAAGTTGTAACTGAATACCTGGTTAACCATGAACATGCAGAGACTCATAACCTCCTTTCTCTCAGTGCCCCGTCTCAGATCCATTCCTCTTCCCTCTATCCTCTGCCCCGGTCCCTGCTCCTCTCCGTCTCATATCGTTTCACCAGTGAAACACCTTTTGTTTGATAGACTTTGTGTTTCAGTTTTTACAAAATCACACTTCCAAACTCACCTTTTCCGCTTTCGAAGCTCAAGACTTGTGCAGCCAGCTAGCTTAAGCTCGACAATAGATCTCGAGTTTCTTATTCCGACTGGCAGTTGCTGAAGCCTTCCGCAATTCTCCAAATCTAACGTAACAAGTTCAGTGAGATTCTCGATTGACAACGGAAGTTCTCTTATGGCTGTCCCTGCTAGATATAACTCTTTCAAGTTTGGTGCGAAATCCTGAATCTCCTCGAGCTCTGAGCAGCCAGACATATTAAGAAGTTTGAGAGATGTAAAATCAAACATGGCAGGGAGACTTCGCAAATGAGAACAGTCTTTCATATTCAAGGAAACAAGCTTCTCACAACGAGGAATAGATGTGCTAACGTCAACTATGCTTGAACATCCTTCGAGATCAATATGTTCAATGTTCAGGGCTTCCGATAACATCAGGATATCAGTTAATTTTCTGGAGTGACTCAGTTTGATTTTCTTTAGCATCTCGAGATTCTGTTTACAACATGAATAACCAAGGTGAGTCATCAGATGCAAGCTTATAAATGCATGTAAATGGCTTACATACCATAGTGTTAACACTTACTTTCTTCCCCTCCCATAACTTCTCCAATTTGCTATAAGGCATGTTTACCTCCACAAGGTTCTCCGGATTGAATTTCTGAGGCAAGCATTTCAGAGGATAATTCTCCCAGTGAAGTAGTCTTAGCTCATCAGGCAAAGTGTCGAGGCCTTGAGGTAGACTTAGCTTGCATTCATCCCCAGAGGTGGAACAATAGAACTTCAGCAATCTAAGTCTATACATCTTACTAAACACGGTAGTACTCAATTCACGATTCAAGTCAGACGCATCTAGGAAGATTCCCTCAATGGCTTCCGTTCCCTGACAAAGACAGATCACATGAGTAGGCTACCATCAGCTTTTACAACTAAAAAAAAAAGACTATTCTCAAGTAATCTGGAATGTTAAAAGCACTAAACACATGACAACTTACTGAATTTTTGGTTAATACATTAGCGATGTCATTAGAGTCCCACAATCTGCTACGTTCACATGGATCCTTGTCTTCTTGATGAACAATAAATCGACCCATGTCTTGAAAAGGAACTGGGATCTCTATCCTATTATCCAGGAGGCTAATGAGAGACTCGTCGATGAGATTACAGATTCCCAAATATGTAAGAAACCCGCAAGCATCAAGTAATTGCACCACATGATCCATGTTTTCCCCTCTGAAAAAACATGCAAGGTCTAAAAATATGTTCTTTTCGTTTTCATCTAGTCCATCAAAGCTTCTCCGAAATGTTTCCTGAATCAAAGTTGGAGGGTTTCTCCGCAATCTTTGGAGATGTCCCATCATATTGTTTATAGGCTGCTTTGAGGCAGAGGAACCCAAAACTTTGAGAGCCAAAGGAATACCACTACTGCAGCTCATGAGCTCTGAGATGGCCACTCTTTCACCATTTAAATACAGTTTGCAGAGACGAAAAGATTCAGTTTCGCATAATTTTTGGATCTCATACGGCTCTTTAACCTTACACTGTACGAGAACTTGTTTTCGCCTAGAGGTTAAGATGATTCTATGTCCATGAGAAAACCAGTCAAAACCTCCAACTACAGCTTCTGCATCTCTGGAATAGCTCACGTCATCGAGAACAACAAGAATCGTTTTATTGTGGAACCAGTCTTTCATGAAACTCGGTTTTATATCACAAGCACTTATACTTGGTTTTTCTTCCCCAAATACTTTAGAGAAGAAATCATCACGCATTTGCCTCAGCCCTTTCTCTTGGCACATTAGATGAAAGTCTTGCAGGAAGTAGCACAAATCATATTGTGGAGCTAGTGTTCCAAAAATTTCTCTAGCAATGGATGTCTTACCGATTCCTGCCATACCCCAGAGTCCTACAATTTCAGCGTCTGAAGGGTGGGAGTGATTTAAAAATCCTAAGGTTCTAGCCAAATTTTTACTACTTTTCAAATATAGCCTTAAACACGCGTTTCTAACAACTTCCTCGGCAAGCATGACCTCAGTTCTGCAGAAGGAACACGGAAACGAAATTAACACCACACTGATAAGAAACCATTTCATAATATTTGAAAATGTTAATAAGCACAACTAAGAGAAGTCAATTTACCCTTTAGTCCATTCATGTCCATCGATGGACGCCAATTCAGTCATAGCCGCCTTCCATTTCTGAACTCTACCTGTCTGGACGGAATGCAGATATACTGCTTCAAACCGGTCTTCCAACCGACAAATGTCTGCATGTGTCACTTTAAAATAAATAGGGATAATGACAAGGTATTTTGCTTTCCAATATTCCATGAGTGCCACCAGATTATCCAAGGAGTGACGACTACTACGAGCAAAACTATTTGAAAGTACCATAATACCAACACTAGGTTTGTAAAGCATCTCCTCATCCAGATTACATGTCAAAGAAGTGACCTCTCGCTCGTGCAACTCTTTCAAGATGCATTTGATGAAAGATGTTTCCTCTACATCAAGGTTGTCGTTGCAAGAAAAGACTACTACACATTCTTCTTCTCCAGTCTTTTCTCTCGCTGCCTTCAAGATGATCTGGTAAAGATATATACATGTGTGTCCACTGTTTTATTAGCTAAACACAACACATACAAATGATCATGTCAAAATCATGTGTATGTTGAAAAGATTTTTTACCGGATCAGAAGAATTTTCATCAATGACAATAGGGGGGCATTGCCAGTTCTGGAAGTGAGCAACCATCGGGGTTTTACCTTGGACCCGTGCAGACGCCAATGAATCAACTTTTCCCCTGTAGAAAATATCGCCTGAACCTGCACTTCAATTGATTCTGCTTCTTAGCAACGACCAAAGAAGCGGATATTTTAACTTTGAAAAGAAAAAGGATAACCAAATTCCCCGGCCCAGATTGATCAAAAGAAAGCAGCAATCAAATGAACCAAAACTACATATCAGAGATGAACAGAGAAATATTCTTAAGGGAAACAAGAAATCGCAGTGCACGGAGTTTGGAGGGTAATGGAGTATGGGCATTGGTTTTGGCACAAAGATATAGAAACAACCAAAAGAACGCAAAAACCTGAACATAAAACCTCAGATTGCTTCTAGAATTTTCAAAAATCATCCCCATGAAATGACATAGCCATGCAGAAACTTAATGATCACCCAGAAATCACAAT
The DNA here is from genome assembly GCA_963576765.1 of Draba incana. NCBI lineage: Eukaryota > Viridiplantae > Streptophyta > Magnoliopsida > Brassicales > Brassicaceae > Draba > Draba incana. The sequence continues at coordinate 2,310,252 of OY755210.1, read as the reverse complement.
CCTTTTTATCAATCATTTGCCAAGTTAGAAGCAACTGTCAAGAACAAGGGATGACAAAGTAGATTCTACGCAGAGGTGGCTTTGCCACTTGCCCAAAGTGCATTCCAACATAATTCTCTCACAAAATTTCCACAAAACGTAAAAAATTTCACTTTAAACAACAATAACCCAATCATTCAACCAGACAAAACGCATTATTTACGTGAAATGTAAACAAATTAATAAATTTTTTACTAACCATAATTCTGGTACCTCCCAGTGATCATAAATTCGGTGAATGCTGAAAATGAAGAATTAAACCCATCTCTTCCTTTGATCCCTATGTACTCTTTCCACCACTTCATGAAACTGCTTTTCTCCAAGAAAATCTCAGGCGAAACCTCACGTTTATGGATCATCTTCCACACGTATTCCTCAAACCTCACAAGTTTTCCTATCGATAACTCTCTCTCCTCATCTCTCATCCCCACCTGTGTTTTTAGCAAATTGATTACAACCATAGCTTCCTCAACTTCAGCCCAGAAACAAGAATCAAACGTTAAAAGATCACTCAAATCACTCCTTGCACTTCTAGTCAATTCCTTTCCATACGGACCAAACCATTTCTCTAGCATAACATAGTGGCGAGACCTTCCCAGGGTTCGATACTCTTCCCTACCGCTGAGGTAATATTCGGCAATGTCGAGTGGTTCGATCATCCGTCTGTAATTGTTCGCAGAGAATAGAAACCACTGATCACTCAAATCACTCAAATCACTCCTTGCACTTTTGAGAATCAATATATCGCTCTGAACCCTCTTCTCTAGTTCTTCAACCAATGATTTCCAGATATTGTTAAGCTCGTTTTTACACTTGGTGACTGCCATACTGACTGGTGAAGACGGAGACGCGGTCTGGGTCTTAAAGCAATCATAGAAACTGATTTTTGCCTTCTTGCAACTCCTTATGTAGCCCTTTATATGCGCCATAGATATCTTCATATCCTTTAGTCTCTCAATCAATTCAGAAAGCAGCTTCTCCTTCTTTGGACGTTCCTCCATTCGATCGATAACATCATCACTCATGCTCATCGGTAATGAATCCCCCATTGACAACACCGAGTTGTCTAGGCGATGTAGAATTTTGCCGTAGTCTCTCCAGTCCACTAGATCCGCATTCACATTGAATAGCAACTCTACGACTGTCTCTGAGTCATCGATGCATATACATTGGGAATCAAAACAGATCAAGAACGTTCCAAAAGGCTTAAAGAAACCCGCTGTGATTGGACTTTGTGCGGCGTCGGCCACGTGAAGGAAACATGACCCCCTCACAGAATCCTCTAGAATCTCCTGCAGAGAAGCGTCTCCTATTAAAGGCGAGCCAAATGTGATGCACAAGGGTTTTTTTTTCCATAGGTCTATAGATTCAAGAAGCCATAGCGTAAAAAGAGATGCGACAGATCCTCCTAATGCAGCTCCGGTGATGATCAACGGTCTCTTAGACCGGAGTAACTTAGACCGGAGTAACTGCAAGATAGATGATAACTTTCAAGATTCTGATTTGTCTTGAATAACCTTGTTTCATAAAGTTGTTGACTTGAAAACCAGAAATTTCTGGACAGAGTACGAAAAGCTATTGACTGGAAATTTCATTACCTCGGTTTTGAGATTGGAGAGATCTTCATAGGCAGAGAAAAATAGCTGAAATGCAAGAGTGTGAAGAGAGAATGAGGGGATATGTTGAGAGCACAAGAAATAAAACGGATTTTGCTCTTGTGACCCATCAAGAAGAGTAGAAGCAGAGTTAGAAGAGGTGTTTCTGGGTGCCGCGAAAACCACAACTCTGCAATTCGCCTCATCGAAAATCTTGATTCCTATACCTGAATTTGGATTCCGATAGGTTAATGCATGTATCTCCGAGACCTTACTCCATGCGAGGTCTAAGATACCCGAGCTCAGCACAAGCTTCCCAAGCTGAGAACCCTTGCTAAATAAAAGGAGAATCAATTTAGTCAACGTCCAAACAACTAGGTCGAAATTAGAAAGAGAAATCGCAAATTCGCAATACTAACAGTGATGAAGAAGACTCCATGGCGTGAGGAAGAAGAGATCTGTGTAGAAGAAGAAAGTTTGATTAAAAGGAACGAATCATCGAAAGCAGACAAATAATTTCTCAAATGGCAAAAGAGATACAACAGAGTCAACCAACCTTCTGGTGTTTGTACTCCGTCGTTGCGCGGCTTTCACTCCGACTCTCTCCGGCAAAAGATTCAACCGTGTTTTCTTCGCCGGCGGTGTTCGGCGTTTTTGTCGATATAAAAAAGAAGAAAAGTCCGATTTTTTTTTTTTTTTTTCGTGAAGAGAAAGTCCGATAATTGCTTTTCGATTGGTAAACGTAATGATAAGCTAGGTTACATGGAAACTCCGTCCGAGGTGCGTTTCCCGTTTCGGAAACCAAAATTCTTAGAAACTCCATGAAAACACGTTTCTTAGAAAAAGAATATTTGGAAACACGCTTCCTAAAAATTTTTAATTTGGAAACTCGTTTCCTAAAAATCTTAATTAGGAAACACATTGAAAACATTCGATTCTTTATGGAAATACGTCGAAAACTTTTTTTTTTCAATGTAATGATTAATTACTTTCGATATTTTGAAATATATTTAGAACTTAATAGGTGAAAGTAAAAAAACTTGTGAAAATTTGCATTTGTAGGTGAAAAACAACAAAATCATCATAATTTTTAATTTTGTTAAGCTATATAATATATTTATGTATATTATTAGTGTTAGTCAAATTCTTTTTAAATATTGTTTCGATATTGGTTTTTCATTAATCAATATATATATATATATATGTATGTGTATGCATATAAATATAAATATAAATATATATATATATATTTATGTATGTGTATGCGTTTCCAAAACGTACCAATTTCCTAATTTTTTCTAAAAACTCGTTTCCACGTTTCCAAACGTTTCATTTCTACGTACCCGTTTCCGTTTCCAGGCAACATAGATGATAAGCTTGTGGTATCGTTTTTTTATTATTGGTCAATGTTCAAAAATTCGAATGGCGTTAATCGAACGGTCGGAGTGGCCCTAGCGATTAATGAAATATATAGTATATATATTAGTTTACGCATTTTTAAGGAAATATAGTAGATATATATTATTTTTGGTACGATGAGACTAATTAAGTAATTATACATAGAGAACGCACGTTCGAATCTCTTATCTGCATTTTTGATACATTGAGAACGCGTATTCGAATTAATCGGTTAGGAGTAAAAGTCAAAAGTGGATGTTGGTTTTGTTAAGCTTGTTACCAAGCTGAATTTTGAAAATTATAGGCTATTGAATTTCTTCCATTTGCGAAACTGATTTATTCCATTCCACACGCAAAATAATTCACAGTGACATTTTGATGAAACATTTGAAATCCTCTAAAACCGAAACAAAATGAAAATACCTAATATAATAATGCTTCTAACCACATCCCTCTGAAAATAATATATATACGTCTAAATCTACTGCTTACCTCTTTCAGAAAACTTCTGTCCAATCACTCGTACCTCTTACAAATTCACAAAAAGGGATAATAAAAAGTAACATTGAGGACAATGAGAAAAAAATCCAAACAAGAGAGAATGTTACTTTATAGAGATACTTTTGCCTTCCAAACTTTTGGTACAATCATAATTTGATATAACACTCAATATTCATCCGAGCCAACAACTGTAATATGCCTGCATTTTGAAGGTCCAAACTATCAGAAATCTCTTTTAAGTTCTTATGCACTAAGCTCAACAAAACGTGGGTTTGCTTTCCGCGAATCATATTTTGTATTTGATGATTGATCGGTTAGTGCCTTGGTGTTCACTCGTAATGGAGGCAGAGGGAAGGAATTTGTTACCTGTAAGCTAAATCTACAGGACGAGTGATCCATCTTCGTACCCAAACTCTTGAGTTTTTTTGACTTTATAAAAGAAGTGAGAAGAAACAAATTGCTGTACAATGACGACCTCATCACTCAGCTTCACCTCCTTCTTCTTCTTCTCTAAAGTGTTGTGCATAGTATTCATCTAGCTCTCCCCAGTTTGGGATGTCTGTTTGATTGGTACTGTCGGATGGTAACGACCGTATGCATTTGAGGATAAGCTCAATGTGAAGCTTTAACCTGATTAAAACGAAACGAAATGATTATTGCAGAATTTAAGTTTGGTTCTCTCTGTTTAAAGGATATAATCGAGGTGTTACCTTTTCTTTGCCTCTGGAGAGCTTATCTCCAAGCTCGTAAGCGTTTGAGAGGTTTGTGTGTGGATAATTAAAATCACCTGCCTACATATTTGAGTAAGGTAAATATCAGTTTGACTTTAGAACCCAAAAACCCATTTCCTGCCTAAATATCAGCTGCATTATGTGCTCACCTGAAGATAGCTTGAACATCCGCTTCATGCAATGTCTCGGACAAGACACGATGAAGGTAGCCAACTTCCTGTAAAATCAAATGCACATTGTTAAAGCAACTACTATTCTATCTTTAGAAGATTAGTGAAGAAGAAGAATAATTCACCCTCGTGAGTGGCCACGCAAACTCTTTAGTTTGTTTATTGGTGTCTGCTGGTCTGTTCCAATTCTCAATAACTTTAGGCAACCCTTGAAGATGCGCCAATAGTCTTTCTCTCATTATCTGAACCAGTTTTGTGTATATTTCATCTCGATGAACCCTATAATCCTGAGAATTGGTGAGAAGTCGAAGTTAATGGAATTGGACATTAAAGCTGTCATCCTAACACTAATATTCTAGAAACCTAGAGATAACTAACTGGTGTGAATTTTTCTCCCGGCTATTTCCTTATCAGGTGTGCAACGACCTCGAAAACCTCACGACCTTTAAGAGTAATTGAGTCAAAAAGCCAGAAGGCAAAAGAGAAATGTACCTGAGCAACTTTATCAATCTCTACTGACAACAGTGGCTTTCTCATCTCAGGTACTTTTGAAAACAGAATTCTTCTGGTTTCTTCGGCCACAAAAACAAACAAAAATAACCGTTATCCAGGAACCCAACTTACATGGAAACGAGCTAGGGATGATTCAAACAGAACAATTGGGGAGCTGTATAATAGACAGGCTAAGCTAATCATCCTATACCAGATCCAAACCACAATAACCAAAACAAACATCATAAGAAAGCTCATGTTTTGGATTAAGTTGAGTAAATAAATGCTTGGTTAACACAACACTTCTATATCAAGACATTAATCCGGCTTAACACATTATCACTGCAACAGTAAGAAATGAAGAAATGAAAAATCACCTACCAGGAATAATAGTGTAGGTGAAGTCGATTACTTGACTTGCAAGCGCCAAGTGTTTTGCCTTTATGGACTTCAAACCAGATACCTATAATATGAATATGGCCACTTAACAGGTCAATATTAATGCACACTACATTTGGATTGCGCAAATAGAAATCAAATTTCTTGTATGTCAAAAAATTCAATTGCAAAACACATGTAGGTGAGGTGATATGGAACACTGGTTATTGGTTAGAAAATTCAATACAGCTAATCAGCAATGAAAACTACTATTTTAAAGCAAATTTATACCTGCATAGCACCAGCACCCAGAACAAGTTGGCATGTCCTAGTGTTGAAAAATCGCAACACTTCAACAACACGAAGAGCAATTTCCGAGGACAAAGCTGGCAACGAATTGTTCATATCAATGTATTCTGACAACATCTTGAGCAAAATTAACCCACTACAAACAAAACAAAAAGGATTGCATCAGCTAATTAAAAAGTTATAGCCTAGACAGCAACTAAATGTTAAGCAATCTAAACATAGCAAACGGTACAAATAGTTAGAGAGAGTAGACCGCCCATCTCATGCATGCATGACAACAAAAGTCTTATATGGTGAATGGAAAGCAGAGAAAAATATTCATCAACGAACAGCCAGTCAAATTACTACAGAAAACAGGCATATATAACATTAAAATGAGTAACAGGAGAACTAACCAGTTTACCATGTGGTAACCAATTCCTTGATAGAAAAGGTTAGATTTTCCTCGCTCCTTCTGAGTACTTTGATTATTCGGAACTGAAGATACACCAGCCTTGCTTCTTTCAAGAGACTCAGGCGAGACTGTGGATATCACTTGTGCATCACTAACTGCAGGAGCTTCACTAGATTCAGATTTTTCATTTCGCAGTTCAATATTTCGATCCCCAGTTCCTGAAGTGAGAGAACCATTGAGAGGGAGCGGATTTGTGTGGTATGTCTTACTATTAGCATCACCAGCTTTCCCAGAAATCAACTCCTGGGGTGCAAAAAGATAACTAATTATGGCTTGGAATTCCTCGGGAACATCCATCTCATCCCATGTTTCTTGATCAAGCACAGCTTTCAGTTTTGCCATCTACAGCAAAGGAAAATACAAATTAGATTAATGGCCAGAATTCTTGATAAAGAAAGAAATTAGATGGTAAAAGAATTACAAATATGCATCTATGGGAAGAAAAGAAAAGATGGATGAACGATGAAGTCAACATAGTTCAACACTACTTAGTTATCGAAGGTAACTTTAACCTTTCTGCTAGACAAAGTATAGATCAGCTGGCTTGGGCATAGTACTATTGGTATAACTTTTTTTGCCATTTATTTTCACCATTTTTCCTTTTTGTAAGCCATGGAACTGAACAAAAGTGTATGTGCTTGCTGGAAAACCGATAAAAGTATATACACAGAGACTAACCCGAGCTTCATGCTGGGAATCCACAAAGGCTTTGGCTTGTGATTGAACCGTTCCACGAATGCTAGATCCCAACCGTCCACCAATCTGCTATTCCGTAAAAATGTTACACAAGAATAACCAATGCAATTTCTTCTCTCTTTTATGGAGAAAAGTTCAGAACAAATACCTTCTCCGTAGCTGTTATAAATTCTTGGGTGAGATCATAAATGCTCATGAACTCCTGCAATTTCAATTTTGGATGAAGAAGAGCACGAACTCCAAGTAGCTTCGCCCACCTAGCATGAGTAACCTCACAAGCCGCAAAGACAGCTTCTGCGTTTTCCCACAAGACATCCGCCCTATAAAAATAAGAAAAATGCCTAATTTAGTTCCAAGCCTAGAATAGAGGTCTGTGGTACAGACAACAGCGAGAACTTGAAAGAATGCACAAAATACAACTAGACAACCTGAAGTTTCTTGACATGTTCGTCAAGCTTGATCCGTCGCTTAATTTTCTTTGCAATGGGAGGGCCTTTGAGGTAGCCTTGCCCAATGGAGACCCACCTTGGAAACCTGTTTCCTGGGCTGTTTCGGCCGCTACAGCACCAACAGCAATTGCAGCTGCAACTGAGTCAGCTGCATAATGTCCATCGACATTGCAGAGAATCCATTCAATTGCCTTTTTCACTTCCGAAGCTCGGACTAGATGTACCTGCATTCACTAAATGAAATGAAATCATATTACATCTTAATCAATCATCTAACTGCTTCAGAAGGTGAAAATGGCTCCAATACCTCTATAAGGTAAATGAATTAAAACAAAAAAATGCTGCTAAAGGTTTAACAAAAGTAGATATACAAATAACTTCCTATGATGCTTGTTTAAATAATTAAAAGTTTCAGAACTGATGCATATATTACCTGAACAATCCTAAATATAGCAGTTAAGAGATTAACAAATGCCTCAGATGACAGAGTCCTCAACTTGCTCGCGAGAGATAAGCCTCCACCTGAATATGCACTAGGAGTAAGTATGGATTTTGGAGAGACAAACTACCATCGAAGTAGAATACATTATCCTAAGAGAAGGATAAAAATTCTATATAATCAACATAAATGTCAACTAACATTCTACATCAGTTAAACCAATCGCCATGTATAATTCCTTCCCAGTCGGGTCTCAGGTCATAGTAGAGACCCCCAAAAAAACAAGTAGATAGGAATCTACAGTATACTGATAAAAGCATTTGCGAAAACAAGAATGTGTACCAGAGAAAGTTTTCACTTTTCAACTGCTATATTCATGTTCAAGTATGTTTCCATGCGCAAACTAAGTCACGAGGCAATATTAATAAATAGTAATAACAATCAAAATCTCACCATCAACTTCTACTGAGCGCTCCCCATGTGAAAAATCAGATTCGAGAGATCTGGCAACCAGAACTGGAAGCAGCTCAGCAACTACATTCTTGATTGCATTTTTCATCTCGGATGTGAGTGCCTCACGATACATCCTCAAAACCGAGGGGAACTTTGCCTAGGAAAACAGTCCAAAGAATAATACATGAGAAACTGAATTCAGAATAAACACTATGAACAAACACTAATCACCAGTCACCAGAAACAGCATAAACAAAGAAATTCAAACAATAAAGCATTGGCAACTTCGGTGGGTGCATATGTTGAAAATATTCAGGACCAGGCACTCACCGTTCTTAGCAATCCAATAACTAGAGGAAGAAGCCGATCACATAAGGTAGATGTGTCCTCTTCTTCTAGCTTAACCTGCAAAGGTGTAAGCCCAATATTCAGAGTTTGACGGAGGAGCGTTGATAGTACACTATAGATGCTACAAAAGATTGAAGCAAATAGCAAATAGTCATGCTGGAAGTTGTTCTACTTATTTTCTGATTAATCTACCACTTCCCACAGTTTAGGATCTTCCGTTCAGTTTTTACACTGACAATGGAGCTCCACGTGGTACAAAAGAAGCGCACATATTCATTAAAAAATATACATCTGTATCGGATGAGACTTACTTCATTACCAGTCTTCCCGTTAGATGAAATGGGTCCTCGTATTTTTGCTGCAGATAAAATCAGTACAGCTATTTCCCCAGTATCTTGTATTGAGATACGCATGAATTCTGCTGTGAGAATACTACAATGACCAAATTAACAGAACTATCAGACACTGGACCAAAAAATAAATAAAATCATAGAGAAAACAGAGCAAGTAGATATAGAACTTGAACTAATAATAATAACTACTAAATCTTCTGGAAAGTGCACTACCAAAGAAAATCAATATAGTTGACACAAATGCCTATAATTCGTACAATGTTCTACACCTAAGAAAATAACTAAATTCGAACTAAAGTGGTGAAGATCAAAGTAAATTTCAGGCGCAAACCAGGATTCATCACACTAAGGGGAATATAGCCAGCAAGGCATTACTGCATAAAAGACACAAGTTGAGGAGTAAGGGAAAGAGTTCAAAACTTATGATAGATTACTCATAGAATGCTACAAGCCTGCATACATTCATAATCATCAGATGGTAAAAGTATCCGCCACAACTATAACGATTAGCATCTTATCGAGATACAGTGACTTTTGCAGATTATAAAGAGAATGCTCTATCTCCTATGAATAGAACCCTGCTAACATATTTCAAAATATTGCCTGCCTTCTCTATCCAAGAAATTCCAAGAGATTCAGCAGAAATATAGTTACTACTTTCACCTCTTTTTCACCATGTTGAATTTTTGGTTGCTTTGGATAAGGTGCTTAGCACAATTTACATGAAATCTAACTGAGTCTCATTGTGTACCCATTCCATCCACGAACATAAATAAACACTTTATTCATGCTCAAAACAAAAGCTCATGAAACTTACGTTTCTCCTTAAAAAGCATTACAAGCAGACTGAACACAGACTATTATAGACATTTATCATACACAAAAAGAGACACCTGTTTATGGAATCTATGGAAGTAGTCACATGATCTCGAAGATGACGAAAGCAGTGTAAACCAGTTAGCTCATCCCCAGCCTAAGAAAATGGAAAAACATTTTAGCTTCTTAAGAAAAAGACCCCTAAAGCATCTAATAGTATCTAACATCAAATCAAAGACAAACTTACCAACAAATTCTGGAGCTCATCAGTTATATCCAAAGCTCCAGCACAATCTGCGGACCCAACAAGCTGAACAATAAAGAATCAAACTTCCATCAAGAATACACAAAAGTAACTAACTTGACACTACTCTAAACAAATCAGTCAGAGAAAAAATTACCACTTTGAGTGCAGAGAGAGCTTGGTTAACATCCAAAATAAGCCTCAATTTACGTTGCAGCTCCAACATATTAATCCTAGTTGAGCTCAGCTCTTGAATCTGTCGAGCCGAATCTACCAAATTCCTATCCAAGAGCCGAATCGTCTCTTTCAACTCTCGGATCCTACTACAACCCTCAACAATCTTCACATTCAAATCCTGTAACTGTCCCTGAGCTTCAAAGAACGAATCAGACCTCACTGAGATCTCCTTCACAAGATGCAACTCAACCACATCTAAATACTGTGACAATTTCTCTTGAAGACCTAAATTCTCCGTCAAATTCGAGAACGGACAAGCAGAACGAAATGTAGCTCCATCCTCAAGAGCAAAATCCTCTTTAAAGTAAAGCGAAGGAACCTCACGTAAACACGCAGCTAAACCCGATACATGACTCTCCTGATCAAAACCAGAACTCTCTTCCCTAGTATGATTCCTAATATCCTCAAACCTACCATGAGACTCAGAGATCGAAGAAACGTAGCCATGGAAATCGGATCTGGTCAATTCCGAACCGGGAAGCTTCGTTGAAGCAACAGGTGCGAACTCAGACGGAGCTACAAATGTAGACGAAGACCACCAACCAACCCAAGACGCATCGGAACCGTAAACACCAGATTTTCCTCCATGTGGATTGTTGAGAATCGAAGAGAGACTTTGACTACTTGCATCTGAGATCGATTTGGTTAACGATGAAGGAGACGATAACGAAGAAGATGAAGAATGGCCAAGATCTAAGCTCGATCGGTTAGTGTTGTTGCCAATGGACCTTCCCATAAAGGAAGGAGGCGAATCCATTAAGGACTCACGAAATCAAAATCATGAACCAGAAAACTGAATTGATCTGGGGAAGAAATCGAATTTCGAAATCGGAGAGATTTTTTGGGATCGAATTCGAATTTAGTTCTTGTGGATCTGGAGAGAAGCGAAAACGAAGAACAGAGAAGGAGGACTGAAGAAGCCCTCTGGGTCGAGACTCGAGGGAGTTGGTTCGAGACGTGGTGGTGTTGCAGTACGGTGTTTAACTGGGAAGATTAAATTGACGGTGGATTAGGTGTCCACGTCATTTACGAAAAAGGATAATTCATGATGCTGTAAGTTTTTTTTTTTTTTTTTCATTCAAAGGTAAAACTTACAACATCCATTTGACTACATATCTGTGGGATTGTTCTCTAGAGATTCTAGCCAAATGATCAACATATTGATTCACATCTCTAGAAACATGCAGAAAAGAAAAATTACATCTCCTAGCTATATTGATGATGTCTTGCATTTGAACCATAAAAGGAGAATGTAATATTTTTGTTTCATGAATCTCCTTACTCACATTCTGCAATACCGCATAAACATTTTGACAATCACCACAGAATGTAATACCTTTGTATCCAAGACGTTGCAATTCTACCACTGCAAGTCGCAATGCTTCAACCTCAGCTTGACCAGGTGACTGAACAGTTTGAAAAGATCCAGAACCTGAGAGAAGTACACGTAAATCTCTTGCATATAACGCCCAACCCATTCCCATTCTTTGATTTCCAGGTTTCCAGGACGCATCAACCAAGCAAAAATCTCCATTAACTTGATCTAAGACCTGAGGTATAGACTTAGGAACATTCTTAGAAATCAAGTTAACAGAATACCTTACAATTTCCTGCTCTGCATCCTGCAATTCTAAAGCTTCTTTCCATGAATTATATTCCTGCATTGCCTTAGAAATCACAGAGGGAATAGGCCATCATGTATTATTAAAAACTGCATCATTCCTTTGCTTCCAAATACGCCATCCTATAAAATGGAATAACATGACTTTTTCCTCTGAATCATGATTCTTTGATAAGAACTCAGAGTAAGTATCTATCACATTGTTAGGAGACTCAACTGTTATTTCCATCGGACTAAGCTCCCAAATTTCCTTGCTTACTCTACAATGGAAAAGCAAATGACTCAGAGTTTCTTCCTCTTCTCCACACACAGAACAAACACTATCTTGCATTATTTTCTTTTGTTTAAGTTTAGTAGCTACCGGCAAGATATCATGTAACACCCTCCACCAAAAGTGTTGAATTTTAGGCGGCAACTTAAATTTCCATAATGATTTAAATAAAGAAACTGATAGGGTGGAGGATTGACCTTTTTCTTCTCTGAGCAAGTTATATCCTGATTTCACCGTGTACTCTCCATGAGCTGTATGAATCCAAACAACCTTATCAGTTTCTCCTGTAACAGATGGCCATATTTGTTTGATTAAAGGAACATTCATTGGATGAAGCATCAAATTCAACTTATTTTGATCCCATACGGTTGTGCCACTTATGAAAAGATCCTTCACCTTTAAATCTGGATCAAAGTTGTTACCCAATGGAATTGGTGCAGTAGATGGAACTGTAGGCAACCACTGATCTTTCCAAACAGAGACAGACTCACCATTGCCAATACACCATTGGATCCCCTTCCTTAACAACTTAATGCCTTGAAGAATGCCTTTCCAGGCATAACTTGAAGCCCATTTTTGTCTAGCTTCTAGCAAAGTTGTAGTAGGGAAATACTTAGCCTTATACACCCTGGCAAATAGAGAATTTGGAAACTGAATTAGTCTCCAACCTTGTTTAGCAATGAGGGCAACATTAAAATCTTTAAAATCTCTTATTCCAAGCCCTCCTAACTGTTTTGATCTTGTGATTTTGTCCCAAGCAACCCAATTTATCTTTCCTCTATCCTTAGAGACAGACCAAAAAAACTTTCTAACTGCTGCATTCAATCTCTCCAAAAGCTTTTTTGGCAAAAGAAAATAGGACATACAGTAAGTTGGCAATGCTGTTAAAACCGACTTGATTAAAACCTCTTTGCCCGCAGGGGACAACAATTTTGCATACCAACTTTCTACCTTACTAGTCAGCTTTTTAACCAAATAAGAGAAAGTATATGTCCTATCTCTTCCTACACATTTAGGGACTCCCAAATATTTACCAAACCCCCCTACTTTCTGAATATGAGTAGCCTCAAGAATGTAATCCTTAAGAGAAGAAGAGATACCTTTTGAAAAGTGACAGCTGACTTAGCAAAATTAACCTCCTGTCCTGATGCTTCTTTGTACTGCTTCAGTATTTGTAACAACTTCTGACACTCCTGCTCATTTGCTTTACAAAACAAAAGTGAATCATCTGCAAAAAGCAAATGAGTAATTTGGGGACCCTTTTTTGCGACTTGAAAACCAGATAGATACCCTTCTTCTTTAGCTCTATTTAGCAAAAAAGACAAAGCTTCTGTACAGAGAATATAAATGTAAGGAGACAAAGGGTCTCCTTGACGAATACCTCTAGTAGGTATTATAGTTTCTGATGGAGACCCATTTACTAATACAGCATAAGATACAGTAGTTATACACTTCATTATCCATTTACACCAAACATCCGCAAACCCCAACTTTCTCATAATCTCATCAACAAACATCCATTCTACTTTATCAAAGGCTTTACTTATATCCAACTTTAAAGCCATATGAGCATCCTTTAACTTTCTAGTTTTAAGAGAATGTAGCATTTCCTGAGCAATTAAAACATTGTCTGTTATCATTCTTCCAGGAATAAATGTTGATTGTTGTTCTGAGATGATATGATCTAACACCTTTTTTAACCTTTCAGCAAGTACTTTGGACAAAATTTTGTATGCTACATTACTCAAACTAATAGGTCTAAAGTCTCTAACCTCTCTAGGATCTTCTATTTTCGGAATCAGACAAATATGAGTATGATTCAAAGCAGGTTCTAATTCCAAATTCTGAAAAAAATTGTGAATGAAACTGACCAGAGAGGTTTTGACTGTACTCCAGTTATCCTTATAGAATGCAGCAGTGAAACCATCTGGACCTGGAGCTTTATCAGGATCCATCATTTGTAACGCCTGATATATTTTCTCCTCAGTGACAGCCTTGGTCAAGAATGAATTCATATCATCTGTCACTCGTGGTTGCAACTCTTGGAGAAAATCAGTAGCATTTGAATCTCTTGCAGTAGAAAAAATCTGAGTAAAATAATCTACCACAAGCTTATTTACATCTTCCTGCCTAAACAAAAATCTTCCAGAATCATCCATCAAGGAGATAATACTATTAAAAATTCTCCTTTGCTTGGTCTTAGCATGGAAATATTTAGTATTCTTATCCCCTGCTTTTAGCCATAAGACCCTACTTTTTACCCTCCAAAACTCCTCTTCAAGCCTATAAGCTTGAGCTAACTGAGCTTTAATTTCTCCTACTAACACATGATCAAAAACCTGGTTTTCATAACATTCATGCAAAGTTTTCTTCAATTGCTTAATTCTAAGCTCAGTATTTGTAATATTTTGAGATCTCCACTGAGAAAACCCTTTCTACACACAGTTAAAGCTTTACTAAACTCTCTATTAGAAAAAACTGTACATTTTTCTACCCAAAGTTTCTTGACTCTATCCTGAAACTCTGGCTCAAATCTCCATCTCCTATCATACTTAAAAAGTTTCTTCCTTTTCCAGCTATCAGCTTCAGTATGTAAGATAAGAGCTCTATGATCAGAACAACTCCAAGGCAATAACTGGACAAAAGCAGTAGGATAGAGATCAAACCAATCATAAGTAGCCATAACTCTATCTATTTTAGTTCGCACAGTATGGGAGTACCTATTACCCACCCATGTAAATCTACCACCAATAGATTTCACATCATGTAAAGCACACTGGTTTAACAGTTTCCTAAACATCCTAAAAGAGGATTCTGACATGTTCGCACCACCATCCTTCTCAGTTGCATTCTTAATATCATTCAAATCCCCCATCACCAGTCTAGGGATATGGTTATATCTTCCTTCTTCTACCTGAGAAATCATATCACACCATTGTTTATTTCGTATTTGCAACACAGGATTACCATAAACATACGATACACAAAAGACCTTGTCTTCATCATTTATATAAACATCAGTTTGAGACATCATAAGAGGAGATACTATGGTTAGCTTAACATTTACATCCCAAAAAATAGCCAACCCACCCGATAAACCATTAGATGGCAGTACAAAAGAGCCTCCATAGTTTAATTCCTTACACAGATCAGCTACTACATTATACCCTTGCTTAGTCTCTACGAGGAACATTATGTCAGGCCTATAGGATTGCCTACTCCTTTAAACATTGAATTGTAAAGGTGTTCCCCAACCCTTGACAATTCAAATGCATAATTCTCATGGCTCCATATAACAAGATAGCCTCCAAACTTTGACAGCCACAATATACAAAACTCCAATAATTAAACGCTTATGCCAAACCCAGAATCTTGTTCTTTAACCCAATCAGAATCAGAAACCAGAACCCTGAAATTGATTTTTCGCAACACCAATTCTAGATTTCTGACGTTGGTCACCAAAGCGATTGAAAGGTTGGAGTGATCACTTATTTATGATAGAGCTTAAACTGTCTTGCAGATCCAAAAACCAACAGAGAAAGATGCTCGATCTGGAAAATTTGACCCGATATCACCGGAAAGAAGATCAGACAAGCTTCACTTCAGAAAAGAGATATCTCAGGAAAAGTTTTCAAGAGAAGGGAAAAGCTTCACTTCAGAGAAGGGAAGAAGTGAAATTAAAATCGACCAGAGTCGAAAACAGATCGAACTATGTCGAAATCAGATCGAGATAATCTCGAAGTTGAAATCGCCATCAAAGGGTCGCATGCTGTAAGTTAATATATCTGGTTTCGGCAAATAAAATAAATATTATTGTAGAATAAGATCCAATTTTTTGCATGTATATATTTATATTTTTTTCATTAAAATGAATTAAATAGTTCTTTAACTACATTAACAAAATTGTTAATAAGAAATTGTAGAGGAAGAATATCTTAAAATACCATGATTTTGTTTTTAAAAAACCTTATGTTAAAATGTTTTATTACGTACCTAAAATATGTAATACAAGTGTTATATTGACACAACAACGTCACTAAGGGCATGATCAACGGTTGCTCTTAGGTGTGTTTTTAGTATTAAAATTATTAAAATTTGAGTAAAAGGAAGAAAGAGAAGGTATAAAGTTGAGTAAAAGGAAGAGAAAGAGTGTTTTTGGTAATATAAAATTAATAAATTTTGAATAAAGAGAGGAGATAGTTTTGGAGTTGTTCTTATTTTGGAACTTTTGGAAGTGTTCTTATGAAATAGTGGGGTGTATTTAAATATAAAATTAATAAAAGTTGAGTAAAAAGATGAAAAAGAAGGTATAAAGTTGAATAAAAAGAAGAGAGAGTGTGTGTTTTAATAATTTTATATACTAAGAACACACCTAAGAGCAACTGTTGAACATGGCCTAACGAACTCATGGTATTACATGTTTTGATCAGTATCACATAGAGTGATCATTTGGCATTCTCATCCAAATGATCCACTCCAATGGAGCATTTGGATGAACCATTTGAATGGAAATGATTCAATTGGTTCAGCCAAATGACTTATAAAATTATACCTAATTTTTAAAAATCTATTGAAATGGACAATTTGAGTGATGCTCGATTTTGACGCTAAACGAACATCAATTTCAGCCCCTTAATACAAACAAATGATGATTTTAATGTTTTTTTATATACTGATTCTTCCTTACCAATAATCGAATCATTACACCTCTTGATGTGACAAAAGCTTTACTTACTCTTTGATCCTTGCTATGTAACAATGGTCTCTTCTCTACCAAATGCTCTCTCATTATGATGCTTCTATTTTACTTACTCTACTATCTCCATTGACAAAATCAACTTCTGGTAGCTTTTTCTAACCTGATAGCCTCTCCAACGAGCCTGCGAATCGCCAGTCAAAACCATTAAGATTTTAGAGTCTTAAGAAGAAGATAAGCGAACGAAGAACATTTCATTTGATATCAAACGTTTTACCTGTATTAAAAGGATTCCCTGTTTAGTAATCAAATGTTGTTTTCTACACTTGTAGCCGCGGAAACTGGTCTGAATCCGGATAGCAGCATAATCATGAATGAATCCATCACTATGGGACCTTCTTGGTTTGTGTGTTTCAGGAAAAACTATGGAACCTCTATCTCCAAACTCTAATATTTGAATCTTCTCCAAAGATTGAGCCCTCGAAACCTGATGTATCCGAGCTGCTGATTGAGTAGGTTTACCTAGTGAGCTTGTTTGGCTCCGAGCGGTTTCAATCTTTAAAAACTTGTGCGAGCCTAACTCTTTTTCCTCATTCTTCTCTAGATTTCTGTAGCTTTTATCATTTTCCCAGCGATCAGAAACTCGACAAAGATGAACCTGCAAGATGAAGCTAGCTTGAAATCCTCATATTCATATTTTGTTGATGCACTTACTATCCGTAAAATCATTAGTTATTCAAAAAGAAGAAACAAAGCAAATGGTGAAGACAGATATTGAATGGTCAGAAGTAATATGTAATACAAATCAATTTGATAGTCTTCAAAGTGACATCAGAAGCCTACCTTGCGTAGATGTATTTGCCAATGAAAGAGTCAGATGTTTTACCTTGGAACGGTTTTGGCCGCTAGAGACACTCTTTTCTCGTTTCCTTTTTCTTAAGCTCAGAATAACAGTTTCAATAACACTCTTGAATCGGCATCTCTTACATGGTGGTGCTATATGATCCACTGGATCCATGCACGAAGCATGACGTTTTGCACTAAGTGCCGTATCACATGTTTCCGTAGTAATTAAAGAGACTCCGCATCGCTTGACGGTGCAACTATCATCTAGATGCTGATCTTCCGCATTGATAGGATTGAATTCAAAGGTAACTAAATCAGCCAGGACATCATGGTCATCACCTTCAGCAGAATTCATTGTGACATAACCAAAGAGAAACATATGATCCTTTCGTATAGTGAGGGCTTCCTTTGGAGCCCAAAATTGGAAAATTCTCTCTAGTGTAGGTAAGAGGTCTGTTTTAGTCTTCCTGCATATGCACTTGATGCCAAATCCAGTAGCGTTGCAATAATTATCCCCAAATTCAACAACTACTGATAAAGCAAAGCCTGAGAGGGTATTTCTCATGCTAGGAGTTAACTCTATCCTTAAAGAAGAACCAGCTTGAAAATTAACAGAGGATTTATGACCTGCAGAGGCAGGTACACAGATGCTGAATCCATGCACGTTGCTGTGCTCCTGTTTCAGTGAAGCCAAAAAAAACTTATCATATACGTAAAAAGTGCATCTAAAAATGCATGTCAGAGAGATGAAGAGAGTAGTACCTGTCGATCACCCTTGGCCAAGACTTCAACACCATTTAGAGCTTTTCTCATATATTTTCTGACCACTTTTGGGGACAACGCAAAGCAATTACTGAATGTGCATTGCCTTGGAAACTGCTTGGAGCTTGAAGAAAATGATTTAAGAGACACACAACCATGCGCGTTCAAAACTTCTAGACTTTTAGGAAGCTCTGGTAATGATGTAAGGTTTTTGCAATGACATAATCTGAGGCTGTGTAGTTTACGAAGCTCCTTAATGCTTTCAGGAATCTCGCTGAAAGAGTTTCCACCAAGATCTAACTCCTTAAGTGAAGGAAGCCAGAATAACTCTTCAGGTATATCCACTAGGCACGCGTTACAAAGGGACAAAGAAACTAGGCAATATAATCTTGACGCCAATGAGTGTGAAATTGATGAAGGCAGGAAGATAATTCTGATCCATGACAGGTCTGATTCAAATGCCCGTAAAACTTCTTCTGCACCACCTCTGCACAATCATGAATCGTTTATATTTTAATTTAACTACAAATTATAAGAGTTCAGAAGGCTTTCAGCCATCTAACCTTGATTCTCCGATAGCAGAATGATGTTCTGTTGGCACAGAATCTTCCATGGTTATATTTTTGTTAAGACCTTGTGAATCTCGTAAAGTTGGATGGCTCTTCAGATTTGAACAGCCAGACAGCTTAAGAGTGACCATAGCTTTCAAGTTACTTATCCCCGGTGGCAGGTGCTGAAGTCTTTTGCAATTCTCCAGATCTAATGTAACAAGTCTAACGAGATCTTCGAGTGACGATGGCATTTCTTTAATGGCAGTCCCAGCTAGATATAGCTCTTTCAGGTTTGGTGAGAAATCCTGAAGGTCCTCGAGCTCTGAGCAGCCAGATAGATTAAGAACTTCAAGAGATTCTAGATGAACAGTGGTAGGCATAATTCGTAAATGAGAACAGTCTTTCAGACTCAAGAAGGTAAGCTTGTGATGATGAAGAATAGATGAGTTTAATTTAACCAGACTCGTACATCCTTCAAGATCAATATGCTCAAGGTTAATGGCCTTTGAAAGTCTTGGGAATTTAAGCAACTGTAGGGAGTGACTTAGAACGATCCTCTTTAGCTTCTCGAGATTCTGTTTCCAGAAACGAACAACCAAAATTAATCATCGAGTACAAGCTAATTATCCCATGTATGCAGCAGAATACACCATAAAGTCAAGAGATACCTTTGTTCCTTTCCATGGTTTTGTCAGATTGCTATTGGGCATGTTCAGTTCTACTAGATTTTTCGGATTGAAGTTCCGAGGTAAGGATCTCAAAGGGTATCCCTCCCAATGGAGTAACCTTAGCTCATCAGGCAAAAAGTGGAGCCCTTGAGGTAGAGAAACCTTGCAATGGCTTCCAGAAATTGGACAGTAGAGCTTAAGCAATCTAAGTCTATACATCCTCTCAAATACAGTAGGACTCAACTCCAATGTCAAGCCAGACGCATCCAAAAATATGCCTTCAAGTGCTTCTGTTCCCTGAAGAAAAAGAGGAAAGAAATTGGGAAACATCAGTTTACAGTTTTGATTACTGAAAGAAAGGAACCTAAGAAGAATTCTAAAGTGATTAATAGAACACAAGATTGTGCATTTTCATAGACTTACTGTCTTGTTTGTCAGTACATCAGCAATTTCTTCAGAATCCCACAATCTACTACGCTTGCCTGCCTCTTCGTCTTCTTGACAAACAACAAATCGACCCGTGTCTTGGAAAATGTTGGGCATTTCTATCCTCTTATCTACAAGGCTGATGAGTGACTCATCAATGAGACCATAGATTCCTACATCTGTAAAAAAACCGCAACCATCAAGGATGTTACCACACGATCTTTAATCTCCCTCTGAAAAAACATGCGAGGTCCAAAAATATGTTCTTCTCGTCATCATCCAGTCTATCAAAACTTCTTCTAAATGCTTCCTGAATTTTTATGGGAGGCTGTTGACGCAATCTTCTCAGATATTGTTTCTCATCGTTAATACGTTGCTCTTGTATAGAAGAACCTAAGACACGCAGAGCCAATAGATTACCACTAGCATAGCTCACTAGCTCCGTGATCAAGGGCATCCTTCCTTTCCAATTTTGTTCAGTGACAAAATGGCAGCAAAGGCGAAGCGATTCAAGCTCGGAAAGCTTCTGGAACTCGTAAATCTCTTTGACGTTACACTGTACAAGAACTTGCCTATTCCTAGATGTGAAGATAATTGTATGTCCACTAGAAAACCAGCCAAACCCTCCAACCAAAACTTCTGCATCTCAAGAACAATGAGAACCCTTTTATCAAGCAACTTATTCCTTAAGAAACTTAGTTTTGTATCACATGCGTCAACGAAAACTTTTTCTTCCCCAAAGATTTTCGAGAAGAATTCATTACGCAAATGACTCAACCCTTTTGTTTGACACATTAGATCAAAGTCTGGCAGAAAGTAGCACACGTCATATCGCTCAGCTTGTGTTCTGAAAATTTCTCTCGCGATGGTAGTCTTCCCTATGCCAGCCATACCCCAAAGTCCAACAATACGTGGGGCTGGAGATTGAGAACAATTCAGCAGAGACAATAAACAATTTAATTCGATCATAGCGGCCTAGTATTTCAGAACCTGAGATGCCTGGAAAAATTAAGAAGCCATGAGACACTAGACCAAATAAAAATAATAGCAACATCAAAATCACAGATGAACTTACCCTACAAGTTCAGGAGATCCACAGCTCCAGCTCTAAGCTCAATCAGACATATTACCAATTTGAGAGCAGAGAGAGCTTGATCAATTTGGAAATTGACACACTGACTTGGTTTCAAACCAAAAACATGTATAAATCCCAGCCGGAACATACCGACAAACAGAGAAGACTCAATGTTCATAGTCAGCCAACCATCTAATTCGTTTTCACATAGTGATACAAATCAAACCTTATCGTCTCTCTACATTCCCAACCACGAATTTATCCATGGCGGCTAGTCTTTTTGTCTTCTTCGTATTCAGTCAAATTTGAACGTCGTTTCCACACACAGATCAATACAAAACATGTTATTGCTAATACACAAAATTTCTCCATGAATGCCAACCCCGAGCGTATGACCCACTAGGAAAGAGTTTCCACATACCGACATAAAACCCTTATTGTTTTCTGCACTACTAATCTTCATTGAATTTGGTTTTCCATGGCTGCTACATCTTCCTGCAAATCGTATCCTTCCCGCCGGAAATACGACGTGTCTCTTAGTTTCCGCCGGAAAAGGTATAGACGCTTCCATCGACGAGGAACTTCTTCGAGGCAAGGATCTCTCGGGAAATTCTGGAAATGATCGAGTAGTCAAAAATCGCAACCGTCATTTTCTTAGAGAACTACGCGAATTCCGCTTGTTGCCTAGAGAATTTCCGTTGATTTGCACACAGAGTTCCGACATGGAAGGAAATCCAGCCCTAAGAGCTGCTTCTGATATCGCCGGCGAGAAGGTACTTAAAACGGATTTTGGTTTTGGAGATTTAATCGAACTCCGGTTTAGGATTTGGTTAAATGGCGGTTTGTTATTGGGTTGGAGTTTTAATTGAATTCCGGTTTAAAACACTTTCTTGATCAGTGTCAGTGTCGATCATTATGTTCATTCGGTCGAAGCTTTTTAAAGATCGTCTTTGAAACAAGGAGTTGTTTATTGTGCTTGATGATGTGACCAAGGAGAACCAATTAAGGCATCTTATTGGAGGAAGATGAACTCAGATTGTTAGAACAACAAGAGGCAATAAATTGCTGGAGAAAGTTGTGAATGAAACTTTCAAATCCCCGGATAGCATCATCTCTTCCTTAAATTTGCAGATCAAAAACAGAGTATCAAGTCTACGTTGAGACAGACCGGATTTTGCCTCTCATAATAACCTCTTTCAATAGTCTCAAAACAATGGTCGGTCGTCAGCTCTTCTTAGCTATGAATGACAAGCACATTCAGACAACGCCACAAAGAACATAGCATTTGTAAAAGCCCAAAACTAGATTCCAGGAGAAGTTGACTACATGTTTTCATGGAACTGCTCTATTTGAGCTCCCCACCCGCCAATTTTTTGCATAGCAACTCCTTGATGTCTTAAATTATTCCTTGGGAAACCAGAGCTCTGACGCCGAAGTACTTGCACAACTTCCTCTTTGGAAAGATTCGCCATCTGTAAAAGCTCGAATAATCAGCTAAGAACATATCAAGCATACATTTCTTCAATTTATCTACATTCTACAGTATATCTGTAACCAAAACCTGCTTGATATCCTCTTCATAATCCCTGATATTGAAATTGATGTCAGCCTCCAGACCCCGAAATTTAACAGCAGCTCGATCATAAGCCCTGAAAAAAACGGATATTTAACTTATGAAACACCCATTTTGTTGAAAGGAGAAACAAACAATTGAAAGATCAAGTAAATCACACTAAACAACATAACTTCCAAAGAACATTTACCTAGCTGCAGCATGAGCAGTGTCGAATCCACCTATTCAATTCAAAAGTTAAGCTTCATTAGAGAGTTAAGATCACAACATAATTAAGCTCACAATGGTAAAACCAATAGAATCCATACCTAAATAAACTAGCTTTCCACAATCCCTGCAACCACACAACTTGACATAAGGAAAAAGATATACCCAAAAGTTCTACTATATCAATCTGAAGAAAATTACCAGATATGAGATTCCCATCTTCCAGTCCTCCTGTAGAAAGTGACGCCTCTATACTGCGAACTCCTTGACCTAGGTCCTCTCTTACTTTTTCCTAACCTCTGAATAACAGATTCGATAACTCTCTTCAATCGGTATCTCTTATATGGTGGAGCCATATCCTCCACGCTAGATAGATCCATGGAAGATTTTGCGCTAAGGGTGACCACAGCTTTCGGGTTACTTATCTCCGTTGGAAGGTGGTGAAGTAAATTACAGCCCTCTAGATCGAATGTAATAAGTCTAGTGAGATCCCTGATAGACGATGGAATTCCTTTAATGCCAGTCCCGGCTAGATATAGCTCTTTCAGGTTTGGGGAGAAAACCTGAAGGTCCTCGAGCTCTGAGCAGCCAGATAGATTAAGAACTTCAAGAGATTCTAGATGAACCGTGGTAGGCATAATTCGCAAATGAGAACAATCTTTCAGACTCAAGAAAGTAAGCTTGTGATGATGAAGAATAGATGAGTTCACTTTAACCAGACTCGTACATCCTTCAAGATCGATATGCTCAAGGTTCATGGCCTTTGAAAGCCTTGGGAATTCAGTCAACTGTCGGGAATGACTCAGAATAATCCTCTTCAGCTTCTCAAGATTCTGTTTACAAGATGAACAGCCAAAATGAGTCATCAAGTACATGCTAATTACTTCACGTCTGAGGCAGATTACACAATAATGTCAAGACATACCTTTGTTCCTTTCCATAGTTTTGTCATGTTGCTATAGGGCATGTTCAGTTCTACAAGATTTTTAGGATTAAATTTCCGAGGTAAGGATCCGAGAGGATATCTTTCCCAATGGAGTAGCCGTAGCTCATCAGGCAAAGAGTCAAGGCCTTGATGTAGAGAAACCTTGCAATGGCTTCCAGAAATTGGACAGTGGAGCTTGAGCAACCTAAGTCTATACATCTTCTCAAATACAGAAGAACTTAACTCAAGTGTCAAGCGAGACATGTCAAACACTATGCCTTCAATTGCCTCTGTTCCCTGGAAAAAAGGGAAAAGGAGTTCGGAAAAAATCAGCTTTTATTATTGAAAGAAAATACCCTAAAAGCACTAAGCAGTGTTCTACAGTTTTGATGGAATTAAAGACTATACATAATCAAAGACTATACATAATCAAAGACTTACTATTTTGTTTGTCAGTACATCAGTAATGTCATAAGTATCCCATAATCTGCTACGCTTGCCTACATCTTCGTCTTCTTGACAAACAATAAATCGACCCGCGTCTTGGAAAATGTTAGGCATTTCTATCCTATTATCTACTAGACTGATGAGACACTCGTCAATGAGACCACAGATTCCTAATTCTGTAAGAAAACCGCAACCATCGAGGATGTTCACCACACGATCTTGATTCTCCCCTCTGAAAAAACATGCGAGGTCCAAAAATATGTTCTTCTCGTTGTCATCTAGTACATTAAAACTTCTTCTAAATGTATCCTGAATCTCGATTAGAGGATGTTGACGCAATCTTATCAGATGTTGCTTCTCATTGTAAATATTTTGCTTTTGTATAGACAAACCTAAGACTCGGAGAGCCAAAGGATTCCCACTAGCATAGTTCACCAGCACCGATATCAACGACATCTTTTCCTTCCAATTTCCCACAGTGGCATTCTCAAAGCAAAGGCGAAAAGAATAAGGATTGGATAGTTTTGGGATCTCATAAAGCTCTTTGCTGTTGCACTGTACAAGAACGTGCCTATTCCTAGATGTTAAGATGATTGTATGCCCACCAGACAACCAGCCAAACCCTCCGATCAAAACTTCTGCATCTCTAGCATTACTTACACCATCAAGAATAATGAGAACTCTTTTACCAAGGAACCTATCCCTTGTGAAGCTTAGTTTTGTATCACATGCGTCTATGAAAACATTTTCTTCCCCAAAAATCTTTGAGAAGAACTCATCACGCAATTGACTCAGCCCTTTTGTTTGACACGTAAGATCAAAGTCTTGCAAAAAGTAGCACACGTCATATCTCTGAGCTTGTCTTCTAAAAATTTCTCTACTAATGGTAGTCTTCCCGATGCCAGCCATACCCCAAAGTCCAACTATATGTGGGGCTGAAGGCTGAGAACAATCTAGCAGTGGCAAGATACTCTCTAATGCAACCTTGATTCCGTTAGTTCCAGAATTGAGCAGTAAGCAGACATCCCTAACGATATTCTTGGCGAGCATAACCTCATGCCTGCACAGAGAAGACATTAGTAATAGATAAAGTACCCAAACACCATACTTTTGATAAAAAAAATACATTGCCGTATAGTTGAAATGTTGAATAAAAAAAAACCTTTGGAAGGATTTCCTTTTTCATAAAGCTAAAACATATGATAATTTGTATAAATGTTTGCAGAGCAACAGAGACAATCACTTCCTCATACAGATAGATGATGGCCTACTGAGAGAAGAGAAATCAATTTACATACCCCTTCATATACTGATGATATCCATTGATGGAAAATAATTTGATCATAGCCTTCTTCCATTTTAGAACTTGGGGTGCCAGGATTGATTTCTCAAGTTCCAAGAATGCTCTTTCAAGCGAGCCACTTTGATTCATAACATCAAAAAGACTTACTTTAAAGAACACAGGTATAAGCTCAAGCTTGTTTGCTTTCAAATGGTCCATGATTGCCACAAATCCGTCCAGGTACTCTGTGGAACGAGCATAGTTCTCCGTGAAAATCATAATACCAACTCGGGAGTGGTATAGCATCTCCGGGTCCCCAGTCACTGTACTCCTCGTTAGATCATATCTCAAAGGGGTGAAGCCGCGGAGACACAACTCGTTGAAGATGTAGCTGATGAAGTATGTCTCCTCTGCGTCCTGGTTGTCGCCACAAAAAATAACTAATATAGGGTCAAACCCCGTATTGCTATGCTCAGGCAATCTACGCAGCCCGGAGGATGTTGGATCCGGAAGAACATAATCCCGCTGTCCGAAAGCAGAGCGACCCTGGACAGAGGATGTGGCCGGTGATGTTGGATCCGGAAGAACATTATCCCGCTGTCCGAGAGAAGAGCAACCTTGAACAGACGATGTGGCCAGTGATGTTGGGTCCGGAAGAACATTATCCCGCTGTTCGAGAGCAGCGTCACCATTGTCGCGCCTTCTGCAGCCAATGAAGAGCCTGCTGCTGTCCCACCGTTGCCGTTGGAAGAAGACAAAGTCTCCAGCACCAAGCTGCTTCTCCCTAACGTAGCTGCTCCAGCCTTCTGTAAAGACATAGCTTCGGTTGACATATGTGCAATTGATCTTCCATGGCTTGCCGTCCTCATCCTCAAATGAAAGGGGTCTCGTGGTGCCTCCGAGGACGATGGAGGCGAACAGAAAGTCTTCCTCTGTGTAGCTGGTCGCGATGACGAGGCAATTTTGCTTCCGATATCGCCGGCTATGTACTGCAGGAGAAAAGGTACCTAAAGGATTTTGGTTTAGTATATTTAATCGATTTCCGGTCTAGGCTTTTGGTTAGTTGATATTGGTTTACTTGAAGGAACTTGGTTTGGTTCCGGTATAGAAGTTCCAAGAATGCTTTCCAAGAGAATCACTTTGATTCCTAGCATCTAAAGACTTACTTTAAAAAAAACAGGTATAAGCTCAAGCTTGTTTGCTTTCAAATGGTCCGTGATTGCCACAAATCCATCGAGGCACTCTCTGGAACGAGCATAGTTCTCCGAGAAAATCATAATACCAACTCGGCAGCTGTATAGCATTTCCCGATCCCCAGTCACTGTGCTCCTTGTTAGATCATATCTCAAAGGGGTGAGTCCACGGAGACACAACTCGCTGAAGATGTAGCTGATGAAGTATGTCTCATCTGAGTCCTGGTTGTCACCACAAAAAATGACTAATATAGGGTCAAACCCCGTATTGCTATGCTCAGGCAATCTAAGCATCTCGGAGGATGTTGGATCCGGAAGAACATAATCCCGCTGTCCCAGAGCAGAGCGACCCTGGACAGAGGATGTGGCCGGTGATGTTGGATCCGGAAGAACATTATCCCGCTGTCCGAGAGAAAAGCAACCTTGGACAGAGGGTGTGGCCAGTGATGTTGGATCCGGAAGAACATTATCCCGCTGTCCGAGAGAAAAGCAACCTTGGACAGAGGGTGTGGCCAGTGATGTTGGATCCGGAAAAACATTATCCCGCTGTTCGAGAGCAGCGTCATTGTTGTCACGCCTTCTGCAGCCAATGAAGAGCCTGCTGCTGTCCCACCGGTGCCGTTGGAAGAAGACAAAGTCTCCAGCACCAAGCTGCTTCTCCCTAACGTAGCTGCTCCAGCCTTCTGTAAAGACGTAGCTTTGGTTGACATGTGTGCAATTGATCTTCCATGGCTTGCCGTCCTCGTCCTCAAATGAAAGGGGTCTCGTGGTGCCTCCGAGGACGATGGAGGCGAACAGAAAGTCTTCCTCTGTGTAGCTGGTCGCGATGACGAGGCAATTTTGCTTACGGACGACATCGCTGTCAGTCAAGTATTTCTCCAACAGATTCACCTTGTCATCATCACCGTGTCCTCCCTTGATTTCGGACTCGTGTCCTTCCGGAAGACTTTGGTAATTGAGCTTCTTTTTGCCAGATTCTTTTTCTTCTTTCACACGCTCCTTCAAAAATGTCCTTACCAATGGGCTGCCAAATGGATTTTCCTTATGGCTTCCGTCCATCTCTTTGAACGTCACTGCGATGAGGCTGCCGGCGACTTTGTTGATTCTGTGGGAGGGCAGACTAAGGAGAAATTCAACGGCGTGTTCGTCGGTGCTCTCCGAAAGCGATCGCGGAGGTTGTCGGTTGCTCAGGAACTCACAGAAAGCTTCCCAATCCTCCATTGATTTTGAAATTCTCGATCGACCTGATTTTACACTAATTTATATTCTGAAAAAATTGATTCCAGATCTGGTTTCAATCTAAAATGTTGAATGCGAGCCCCACCCAATTGTATGACCCACTGGAAGACTCACTGTTCATAGTCAACCATCACTGAGAAGACTCACTCGAGCACAAAACCTTTCATGATTGTTGTTCCTGCACTTATCCTCATTTCCTAACCACCAATTTTTTATCCTCTCCATGGCTGCTAATACATCTTCCTGTAAATCGGATCCTTCCCGCCGGCAATACGACGTGTTTCTCAGTTTCCGAGGCGAAGACACGCGTTATTCCTTCATCTGCTTCCTCCATGATTTTCTTCGCCGGAAAGGGATCGATGCTTTCATCGATGAGGAGCTTCTCCGAGGAACAGATCTTTCGGGACTTCTCGAAATGATCGAGCGATCAAAGATCTCAATCATTGTTTTCTCAGAGAATTACGCGAATTCCTCGTGGTGCTTAGAGGAACTCGCGAAGATCATGGACTGTAAAGAGTCCTTCAATCAGGTGGTTTTGCCGGTCTTCTACAAAGTTCCGGCATCGGACGTGAGCGATCTGACGGGAAGATTCGGAGCTCCGTTCGAGAGATCCGAAGAGTTTTTTCATGGATTTGATCACAGAATTCCGGCATGGAAAGAAGCCCTAAGAGCTGCTTCCGATATCGCCGGCTATGTACTGCCGGAGAGAAGGTACCTAAAGGATTTTGGTTTAGTATATTTAATCGAATTCCGGTTTAGGCTCTTGGTTAGTTGATATTGGTTTACTTGAAGGAACTTGGTATGTTGAACCTTTAACTAAGTTCCGGTTTAGAATTTAAACTTACTAGTTACTACTGATAAGTGATAACTGATAGGAATTGACCGTTTGAGTTTTAATTGGATTCCGGTTTAGGATTTGGTTGAATCTCGGTTGAGTGTTTTGATGGATTCTCGGTTTCTCTGTTTAATGCTTACTAGAGCAAAGTCTGAAAAAAGCTTGAATTATATTCCATTCATTTGGCTGGTTAGGATAGGAAATGGACCAAACCATAACTCTTTTTGGTCTTTAGTTTTCATGAAATTTTCATGGCATTTTACTAGTTTTTGTTGTCATTCTTCATTGGTTTTCAACCTTTAGAGAGTTTTTTCTGCCAAATTATGTGCTTTGTGCTGTGTCACTGTTGTGAGTTCTAATGGACATCAATGATTTTCCCTGTTTTTCCTTCTCTTTTCCCGTTTGCTATATTATAACTTATCTTTTTGTTTTAAGGTCATCCACATCCATAGATCTTAGAGAGATCTTAGAGGAAAAAATGAAGAAAGAGAGTGTTTTTGTGGGGTATATTGAATATAAAATTAATAAAATTTGAGTAAAGAGAGAAGATAGTGGGTGTGTTTGAATATAAAATTAATAAAAGTTAAGAAAAGGATGAAAGAGATCTTAAAATGGAGGGATAAGAACTTTTGGAGAGTGGTTTTTGAAAGGAAGAGATAGTGTTTAAATATAAAATTAATAAAAGTTGAGCAAAAAGAAGAAAGAGAGTGTATAAAGTTGAGTAAAAGGAAGAGAGAATGTGTGTTTTAATAATTTTATATTTAAGAACTTGGTATAAGAACTTAGTAAGACACATGGATGGAGATGACCTAATGATGATGCATTTTGCCAGCTCGGAGTGTGAAT
This sequence comes from Draba incana, assembly GCA_963576765.1. Classification (NCBI taxonomy): domain Eukaryota; kingdom Viridiplantae; phylum Streptophyta; class Magnoliopsida; order Brassicales; family Brassicaceae; genus Draba; species Draba incana. The sequence continues at coordinate 2,280,687 of OY755210.1, read as the reverse complement.
TTGTTGACAAAATTGCCAAGGAAACGTTCAAGTTGTTAAACAAGTTGTCTCCATCTGAAATTCGAGGTCTTCCAGGGATTGAATGGCGTATGATGGAACTGGAAAAGTTAATGGATTTCAAAGAGACGAGTTGTGTTCGAATTGTCGGGGTTCTTGGTATGGCCGGGATTGGTAAAACAACTGTTGCAGATTGTGTGTATAAGCGAAACTATGGTCGCTTTGATGGTTTCTGCTTTCTTGCAAATATTCACAATGAGTCAAAACTACATGGAGTAGATTATCTGCAGCAGAAACTTCTCCGTAAGTTACTAGACGAAGAAAATCTTGATGTTGGCGCTCCTGAAGGAGCACACGAAGCCTTAAAGGACCGTCTTCGAAACAAGAAACTGTTTATCGTACTTGATGGAGTCACCAACGAAAACCAAATAAGACTTCTTCTTGGAGGAGAGGGACAAGACCTGTACCGAGAAGGAACTCGGATTGTTGTAACAACAAGAGACAAGAAACTGCTTGACAAGGTTGTGAATGAAACATATGTGGTTCCGAGATTAAACGGAAGAGGATCTCTGGAGCTTTTCTGCTTGAGTGCATTTTCTAATAATCTTTGCACCACTACAGAGCTCATGGATTTATCAAACAAGTTTGTGGATTATTCTAAAGGGCATCCATTTGCTTTGAAGTTGTTAGGTTCTGATCTATGTAAAAGAGAGAAGTTTTATTGGGTGAAGAAATTGGAGAGATTGCAGACAAGACCGGACGGGAAGATTCAAGAAGTGCTGAAAATGAGTTACGAGGAGCTATCCTCGGAAGAACAGAGCATATTTCTAGATGTTGCTTGCTTCTTTAGATCAGAAAAGTTGGATTTTGTTTCGAGGATTCTGAGTACTTGCCAAACGGATGCTTCTAATGTGATAAATGACCTTATCGACAAGTGTTTGATAACCATTTCGGATAACCGGCTTGAGATGCATGACTTACTGCTTACAATGGGAAGGGAAATCGGGTACGAATCATCCATCAAACAGGCAGGTAAACGCGGTCGGTTATGGGACCAAGAAGATATCTGCCGCGTTTTAAAGTATAAAACGGTAAGCCAAAATGTTTCATTTGTTCTTATGAATGTGGTTTTGTCTACTATCTTTTTGTTTTGTTTAACCTTTTCCCTTTTCCAGGGCACTGAGGAAATTAGAGGCATCTTCTTAGATATGTCTGCAGTAGAAAGCATGAAGCTAAGCCCTGATATTTTCACAGGGATGTCTAGTCTCAAATTCCTGAAATTCTATAATTCTCATTGTTCCAAATGGTGTAAGAATGATTGTAGATTCCGGTTCCCCGATGGGCTTGATTGCTTTCCAGATGAGCTGGTGTATCTCAATTGGCAAGGGTATCCATTGGAGTATCTTCCATTGAACTTTAACCCGAAAAAACTCGTTGATCTTAATCTTCGTTATAGCAACATTGTGCAACTATGGGAAGATGAGAAGGTACAACCATAGCTGTGAAGTCTCTCGTTTTATCATTAAGTATGTATGTGATTACTAAATTATTGATCCATTTGATTGCAGAACACAGGAGAGTTAAAGTGGGTAGATCTCAGTTTTTCGAAAGACTTGGTGAATCTATCCGGCTTATCAAAAGCTCGAAAACTCGAGAGATTGAGTCTTGAATGCTGTACAAGTTTAGCCAAGTGTTCATCGATCCAGCATATGGACAGTCTTGTTTCGCTGAACCTGAGAGATTGCATAAACCTCAAGAGACTTCCAAAGAACATCAATCTGAAATATTTGAAGATTGTTATCCTCAGTGGCTGTTCAAAACTAAAGAAATTTCCATCTATCTCGGAAAACATCGAATCTCTATATATGGATGGCACGGCAGTAAGAAGAGTTCCTGAATCCATACAGAATCTCCGGAAACTAGCTGTGTTAAATCTAAAGAAGTGTTGCAGGTTGATGCATCTTCCTGACACTCTTTGCAAGCTGAAATCTCTTAAAGAACTGATTCTTTCTGGCTGTTCAAAGCTAGAGAGCTTCCCGGACATCAATGAGGACATGGGAAGCTTAGAGATTCTTCTCTTGGATGATACCGCCATCAGGCAATCTCCGAGAACAATGCGTATGAGTAATCTGAAGCTGTTTTCATTTGGTGGATCTAAAGTCCAAGACAACACAAGTTTGGAATTGCTGCCTTTCTCAGGCTGCTCTCGGTTATCAGACATGTATCTCACAGATTGCAATCTGTACAAGTTGTCGGACAACTTCTCCTGCTTATCCTCGCTTCAGTCTTTATGCTTGAGCAGAAACATCATCAAGAATTTACCAAGAAGCATCATGAAACTCCATCATCTAAAGTCACTTTACTTGAAGCATTGCAAAAACCTCATTTCTCTTCCAATGCTTCCGTCAAATCTGCAGTACTTGGATGCTCATGGCTGTATCTCACTCGAAACAGTGGAAAATCCGATGACGCTTCTTGTGAAAGCCGAAAGGACCCAGTCTACTTTTGTGTTTACGGATTGCTTCAAGCTAAACCGAGATGCTCAAGAAAACATTGTGGCTCATGCTCAACTCAAGAGCCAAATTCTTGCAAATGTGTCTCTTCAACGTAATCATAAGGTCCAATCTCTCTTTACTTTTTCATTATTATTCCAGTGACATTTCGATTCACATCTCATTGTTTAAATTGGTTTTATCATTTCAGGGACTTGTTTTAGAACCTTTGGTTGGTGTAAATTTTCCAGGAAACGACTTACCTTTATGGTTCCGCCATCAAAGAATGGGATCTTTCATGGAAACCCACCTTCCTCCGCACTGGTGTGACGATAAATTCATCGGTCTTTCTCTCTGTGCGGTTGTCTCCTTCAAGGACTATGAAGATCATACCAGCCGGTTCTCGGTAATATGCAAGTGCAAATTCAGAAACGAAGATGGTGATTGCATCACCTTCACATGCAATATTGGAGGATGGAACGAGTCATCGGGATCATCTAGCCACGAAGAAGAACCGAGAAGACTTAGCTCTGATCACGCGTTCATCAGTTATAACAACTTTTTCCACGCCAAGAAAAGACATGACCACAATAGATGTTGTAACACCACTGCCTCATTCACATTCTCTGTTACCGATGGAACCAAAAGAAAGCCAACAGCCTGTGAGGTGGTGAAATGTGGGATGAGTTTGCTATATGCTCCAGATGAGAATGATTATAGGTTGCAGGGATTACAGGAGAATGGTAATCTCGATAAAGCGGTATTTGGTAAAGAAATAGATCAAAACGAATGCTCGGCCACGGATGAGGTAATTTTTTTGCCTAAGAGAAACCGTAACTGCTTAGAAGAAGAAGAGCTACGGAAGAGTAAGAGAATAAAGGAAGAAGTCGTATTCGCTTTATGAGTTGTTCGGGTCTTAGTTACATCGAGCCAGCGAAAATCCTAATCTCTGGGAGTAACTAAGTGTGGAAAGCTAGTTTTGTGGTGAGGGATGGGACAGAGATTGGATTATGTTTCAATACAAACACTAAACAGGGGAAAGAAGCTAGAACAAAACTAATCAATGGTTCATGTGGATTTAATCAGTATTGGATCAGTTTTCTCTGTTAGTGATCTTATTGATTAGAGTGATGAGTGATGAGATCTTTCCTCCTCTCTGTAACCAAAACTATAAAATTTTCTTTGATTTTGTATTTATTGTGATTTCTCTCCATATTTATTGTGATTTTGTATTTTTAAACATTTCTGTAATAGAAACTAACAGTTTGACTTGTAATAAGATTCATTGGGAGTTTGAAGTAAAGTTCCTATGCAAACTTATTGTGATGGTTAATAAGATTCTTTGACACTTGAAGTAAAGTTCCAATACAAATGCATTACCACAACATTTTGCCACCTCGCAAATGTTAACTTTATCCACAAGTTTGATAGTATTATAACAAAATGTATAGTCTAAAAAGTTAACTGGCAGCAAAGGCGAAGCGATTCAGGCTCGGAAAGCTTCTGGATCTCGTAAATATCTTTAACGTTACATTGTACAAGAACTTGCCTGTTCCTGGATGTTAAGATGATTGTATGTCCTCTAGAAAACCAGCCAAATCCTCCAACCAAAAATTCTGCATCTCTAGCATTACTCACACCATCAAGAACAATGAGAATTCTTTTATCAAGGAACCTATTCCTTAAGAAACTTAGTTTTGTATCACATGCGTCAATGAAAACTTTTTCTTCCCCAAAGATTTTCGAGAAGAATTCATTGCGCAAATGACTCAGCCCTTTTGTTTGACACATTAGATCAAAGTCTGGCAGAAAGTAGCACACGTCATATAGCTCAGCTTTGTGTTCTGAAAATTTCTCTCGCGATGGTAGTCTTCCCTATGCCAGCCATACCCCAAAGTCCAACAATACGTGGGGTTGGAGAGTGAGAACAATTCAGCAGAGACAATAAACAATTCAATTCGATCATAGCGGCCTAGTATTTCAGAACCTGAGATGCCTGGAAAAATGAACAAGCCATGAGACACTAGACCAAGTAAAAATAATAGCAAAAGCAGAACAGGTAAACTAATATTGTGAACTATTAAATCTTCAGGAAACAGCACTACCATAGAAAATCCATATACCAACATTTAATTGACAAAAGTGCCTACAGGTTATACAATGTTCTACATCTATGAAAGTAACTAAATTTGAATGAAATCTCCAAGTGATGAAGACCAAAGTACATTTCAGGCGCAAACCAAGAAAGGGAAATATAGCTAGCAATGCATTACCGCTGAAAGACACACTTTGATGGGGAAGGTTAAGAGTTTAGAAGTTATGATAGATTACTCATAGTATGCTACAAGCATGGATATTGAAAGTAACTAAATTTGAATAAAACCTCCAAGTGACAAAGACCAAAGTACATTTGAGGCGCCAACCAGGATGCATCATACAAAGGGGAATATAGCCAGCATGCATTACCGCATGAAAGACACAGGTTGAGGGGGAAGGTTAAGAGTTCAGAAGTTATGATAGATTACTCATAGTATGCTACAAGCATGGATACATTCATAATCATCAGACGGTACAAATATCCATCATTATAATTCCATCTTATCGAACGACCCCAACACCAGATTGATTTTAAACTTGTTGAGAAAGAGCACCGTAAGCATCTAAAAGTATCCAATTTCAAAATCACCGATGAACTTACCGACAAGTTCTGGAGATGGTCAGTTATATGTATCCAAAGCTCCAGCTGGACAATAATGAATCAAACTTTCATCAAGAAAAAGAGGAGATAATACATAAAAGTACCTAACTTGACATTACTCTAAGCTAAATCAGAAAAACTACCAAATTTGAGAGCAGAGAGAGCTTGATCAATGTGGGTCTGCAAATTGGAAATTACAAACTGAAAACTTGTGTAAATGCCAACCCGAACATATCATCAACAAACAACTGTTCATAGTCAGCCAACAATCTACATAGTGCTACAAATCAAACCTTATCCCAACCACGAGTTTATCCATGGCGGCTATTGTTTGTCTACTTCGTATTCAGTCAGCTTTGAATGTCGTTTCCACATACAAACGGCTCCAAAATACATTATTGCTAAACACAAAATTTGAGCGTATATGACCCACTGGGAAGAGTTTCCACTTACCCACTCAATGAATCTGCACTTATCCTCATTTCCTAACCTCGAATTCAGTTTTTCATGGCTGCTACATTTTCCTGTAAATCACCGGCAATACACGCGTCATTGCTTCAATTGCTCTATCCACGAATTCTCTTCGCCGGATCGATGCTTTCGTCGATGAGGCAACGATCGAGCAGTCAAAAATCTCAATCGTCATTTTCTCAGAGAACTACGCGAATTCTGCTTGTTTCTTAGAGAATTTCCATGGATTTGAACACAAGATTCCGATACGGAAGGAAGCTCTAAGAGCTTCTTCTGACATCGCCGGCTATAGTAATCTCCTCATGTGATAGATGGTTCCGCCATCAAAGAATGGGACCGTTCATGGAAACCAACCTACCTCCCCTCCCCATTGGTGTGACGATAAATTCATCGGTATTTCGCTCTGTGCAGTTGTTTCTTTTGAAGACTATGAAGATCATACCAGCCAGTTCACAGTAATATGCAAGTGCAAGTTCAGAAACGAATATGGTGATTGCAGCATCACCTTCACTTGCAATAATGGAGGACACAACGAGTCATCTGGATCATCAAGAACCGAGAAGACTTAGCTTTGATCATGTGTTCATCATTCCATTATGCAAATGATGCTTGAGAAATGTGAGATAAATGAAAATGACTTATACTGATTCACTGAATAATGTGAACATTAAGAAAACGCGACATTTCCCCAACCAAAAACGGACAGAACGAAACTAAACCCATACCTGCACAGTGCACACTGAAAGAGAAACAGATTGATCTTTTGTGCAAACCTTACGTTTTGTACCAATGGTGTCTCTAGCAATGTTTCTTGTGTTATCTCAGACACAGTTGATGCTTCGATAAGCTTATTAGGTGAAACTCCAAGCAAAAGAGGAACGTCTTACCAGATTCAAGAGCGCTGTATTGGAAGCCATTGAAGATGTGTTCTTGTGTATTCTGGCTTTCTTAGTTGATAGAAGTGTAAGACACATTCCTAGCAGATTCATGTGAGGTGTCTCGGAAGCCATGCAAGTTGTGTTCTTGTGTGGTGACACCAATGTCGGATGATCAAATATACAAGTAGGACCAGAGGAATTGGTGTTGTATATTAAATGCTGAGCTCAGTGACGTATCTTCTATAGAGTCTTCTTCTTCTCAAATTATCTGATGTCTTCATAAACAAAGCTTAAGAATCTGAGTCAATTTCATTATCCGACATGTATGCAGAAGAAGCTGAGTCAGTTTCATCATCCGAGATAACCTGCAGAATGAAACTAGCTGGTTTAGAAGATGAAAGAAACACGGTGTTTTCATGCCACCAAAAAATCTCATTCATATGAGTTCAACGTGACAGTCAAAAGCCTATTAACATGTATCTGCCAATGAACGTGTCAGATGTTTACCTGGTTTGTTGCTCTAGGAACATTCATCTGTGGCTTTGGATAGTTGGTGTCTTGTGTTATGTCAGACACAAATGATGAAGTCCCAACTGAGGGCGAAAATCTTAGACGATTCAAATGTGGTGTTTCTGAAGCCATGGAAGATGTGCTTTCAGAAAGATGGGTTTCTCTCTTTCTCGGATGAAGATATATACAATCATTACCGATATCGCAGTATCCTGTCTTCATGTAAGATTGGCACTCCGGTTTGCCGAAGCTTTCTAGTAAGTCATGGAATCCCCAGGAATATTTGTAAGAGGGATCATTTACTAAGGTAAAAGCTGAACCTGCAGAATGAAGCTAACTGTTTTAGAAGATGAGAGAAATACAGTGTTTTTAGATTATCAAGAAATTTCATTCACATTTGGATAATTGAATTCAACATGACGGTCAAAATCCTATTAACATGTATAGTCAGATGTTTACCTGGTTTGTGGCTAGAGACACTCTTTTCTCTCTTCCTTTTTCTTATGCTCAGAATAACAGATTCAATAACTCTCTTCAATCGGTATCTCTTATATGGTGGTGCCATATCCTCTACGCTAGATAGAGTCATGGAAGAAGCTGGACGTTTTGCGCTAAGGGTGACCACAGCTTCCAGGTTACTTATCTCTGGTGGCTGGTGCTGGAGTCTACTATAATTCTCTAGATCGAATGTCACAAGTTTAGTGAGATCCCTGATTGACGATGGAATTTCTTTAATGGCAGTCCCAGCTAGATATAGCTCTTTCAGATTTGGGGAGAAACCTGGAAGTTCGTCGAGCTCTGAGCAGCCAGATAGATTAAGAACTTCAAGAGACTCCAGATGAACCGTGGTAGGCATAATTCGCAAATGAGAACAATCTTTCAGACTCAAGAAAGTAAGCTTGTGATGATGAAGAATAGATGAGTTCACTTTAACCAGACTCGTACATCCTTCTAGATCGATATGCTCGAGGTTAATGGCCTTTGAAAGCCTTGGGAATTTAATCAACTGCCGGGAATGACTCAGAATGATCCTCTTTAGCTTCTCGAGATTCTGTTTACAATATGAATAGACAAAATGAGTCATCAAGTAAATGCTAATTACTTCCTTGTTCTGCAGCGCCTGTAATTACACAATACCTTTGTTCCTTTCCATAGTTTTGTCATGGTGCTATAGGGCATGTTCAGTTCTACAAGATTTTTAGGATTGAAGTTCCGAGGTAAGGATCCGAGAGGATATCTTTCCCAGTGAAGTAGCCGTAGCTCATCAGACAGCGAGTGGAGGCCTTGTGGTAGACTAATCGTGCCTTTAAAAGTTTGACTGTAGAGCTTGAGCAGTCTAAGTCTATACATCTTCTCAAATACAGAAGAATTTAACTCAAGTGTCAAGCTAGACATATCAAAAACTATGCCTTCAATTGCCTCTGTTCCCTGGAAAGAAAGTGAAAAGAAGTTCGGAAAAAATCAGCTTTTATTATTGAAAGAAAATAACCTGAAAGCACTAAGCAGTGTTCTACAGTTTTGATGGAATAAGAGACTATACATATTCAAAGACTTACTATTTTATTTGTCAGTACATCAGTAATGTCATAAGTATCCCACAATCTGCTACGCTTGCCTACATCTTCATCTTCTTGGCAAACAATAAATCGTCCCGTGTCTTGGAAAATGTTAGGCATTTCTATCCTGTTATCTACTAGACTGATGAGAGACTCGTCAATGAGACCACAGATTCCTAATTCTGTAAGAAATCCGCAACCATCGAGGATGTTCACCACACGGTCTTTATTCTCCCCTCTGAAAAAACATGCGAGGTCCAAAAATATGTTCTTCTCGTTGTCATCTAGTACATTAAAACTTCTTCTAAATGCATCCTGAATCTCGATTAGAGGATGTTGACGCAATCTTATCAGATGTTGCTTCTCATTGTAAATATTTTGCTTTTGTATAGACAAACCTAAGACTCGGAGAGCCAAAGGATTCCCACTAGCATAGTTCACCAGCACCGATATCAACGACATCTTTTCCTTCCAATTTCCCACAGTGGCATTCTCAAAGCAAAGGCGAAAAGAATAAGGATTGGATAGTTTTGGGATCTCATAAAGCTCTTTGCTGTTGCACTGTACAAGAACGTGCCTATTCCTAGATGTTAAGATGATTGTATGCCCACCAGACAACCAGCCAAACCCTCCGATCAAAACTTCTGCATCTGTAGCATTACTTACACCATCAAGAATAATGAGAACCCTTTTACCAAGGAACCTATCCCTTGTGAAGCTTAGTTTTGTATCACATGCGTCTATGTAAACATTTTCTTCCCCAAAAATCTTCGAGAAGAACTCATCACGCAATTGACTCAGCCCTTTTGTTTGACACGTTAGATCAAAGTCTGGCAAAAAGTAGCACACGTCATATCTCTGAGCTTGTCTTCTAAAAATTTCTCTACTAATGGTAGTCTTCCCGATGCCAGCCATACCCCAAAGTCCAACTATATGTGGGGCTGAAGGCTGAGAACAATCTAGCAGTGGCAAGATATTCTCTAATGCAAGCTTGATTCCGTTAGTTCCAGAATTGAGCAGTAAGCAGACATCCCTAACGATATTCTTGGCGAGCATAACCTCATGCCTGCACAGAGAACATTAGTAATAAATAAAGTACCCAAACACCATTCTTTTGATAAAAAGACATTGCTTTATAGTTGAAATGTTAAATAGCAAAATCTTTGGAAGGATACTTTGTAAAAATGTTTGCAGAGCAACATAGACAATCACTTCATTTTACAGATAGATGATGGCCTACTGAGAGAAGAGAGAAATCAATTTACCCCTTCATATACTGATAATATCCCTTGATGAAAGTTAGTTTGATCATATCATCCCTCCATTTCTGAATGTGAGATGCCTGGACTGATTTCCCAAGTTGCCAGAATGCTGATCCAAGAAAGCCACTTTGATTCAAAACAACTGAAAGATTTACTTTAAAAAACACAGGTATAAGCTCAAGCGTGTTCGCTTTTAAATGGTCCATGATTGCCGCAAATCCATCGAGGCACTCTCTGGAACGAGCATAGTTCTCCGAGAAAATCATAATACCAACTCGGGAGCTGTATAGCAACTTCGGATCCCCAGTCACTGTGCTCTTTGTTAGATCATATCTCAAAGGGGTGAAGCTGCGGGCACACAACTCGTTGAAGATGTAGCTGATGAAGTATGTCTCCTCTAAGTCTTGGTTGTCACCACAAAAAATGACTAGTATAGGGTCAAACCCCGTATTGCAATGCTCAGGCAATCTAAGCTCAAGAGGAGTTTCAACTTCCTTGAGTTTCTCTCTCAATTCTACCATCTCGGAGGATGTTGGATCTGGAAGAACATTATCCCACTGTCCGAGAGTGGAGCGATCCTGGTCAGAGGATGTAGCCAGTGATGTTGGATCCGAAAGAATATACTGCTGTTGTCCAAGACCAGAGCGACTCTGGATGGAGGATGTGGCCGGTGATATTATTGATTCTGGACGAACATAATCCCGCTGTCCAAGAGCAGCATCACCGCGCCTTCTGCAGTCAATGAAGAGCCTGATGCCGTCCTTACGGTGTCGTTGGAAGAAGACAAAGTCTCCGGCACGAAGCTGCTTCTTCCTAACGTACCTGCTCCAGCCTTTTGTAAAGGTGTAGCTGCTCCAGCCTTCTGTATAGGCGTCGCTTTGCCTGACCCTGACGCTGACCCTGAACCTCCATAGCTTGCCTTCCTCGTCCTCAAATGCCAGGATTCTCGAGGTGCCTCCGAGGAGAGCCGCCAATGGAGAGTGGTTCTGGCGATTTTCTGAGTCCCTGGCGAAGATGACTAGGTGGTTCCACTCACTGAAATCGGTGCCTGCCAAGCATTTCTCCAAGAGATTCTCCTTGTCTTTTTCTTCTTTCACACGCTCCTCCAAAAATGCTCTCACCATGGCGCTGCTAAATGGATTTTCCTTAGGGTTTCTGCGCTGAGATTGGTAGCAGCCTTGTTGATTCTGTCGGAGGGCAGAGTACGGAGAAATTCAACGGCGTCATCGACGGTGGTCTCCGACGGCAGACGCGGAGGTTTGAGGTCGCCCATGAATCTACAGAAAGCGAACCAGTCATCCATTGATTCCGATCGATGGTGATTTGAAATTCTGCAAAACTGAAATTTGGTTTCAGATGGGAAAAGTTGTCGTTCATAGCTAGTCAACCTTCTTCGTTTCGTTTTCACCTACCTGTATTTCTTTGATAGTTTAATTCAACTTGTATTTCGTAAAACATTTTTAAACCCAACTTGTATTTCTTTGATTCAAAATATGTAAACGATATTTTTATATCGATTTCGAAAATGTAATTTTAACTCCAACATTGTGCATTTTCTAACCTCGATTTTGTTCCCATGGCTGCTGCTGCATCTTCCTCCAGATCAGATCCTTCCCGCCGGCAATACGACGTGTTTCTCAGTTTCCGAGGAGCAGACACGCGTCATTCCTTTATCTGTTATCTCCACGATTTTCTTCGCCGGAAAGGGATCGATGCTTTCGTCGATGAGGAACTCCGGCGAGGCAACGATCTCTCAGCGCTTATCGAAAGGATCGAGCAATCGAAGATCTCGATCATCGTTTTCTCAGAGAATTACGCGAATTCCTCGTGGTGCTTAGAGGAACTCGCGAAGATCATGGAATGCAAAATGGCTTTCGATCAGGTGGTTTTGCCGGTCTTCTACAAAGTTCCGGCATCGGACGTGAGAGATCAGACGGGAAGATTCGGAGCTCCGTTCGAGCGATCTGAAGAGTTTTTTGAGGGATTTGAACACAGAATTCCGGCATGGAAAGATGCCCTAAGTGCCGCTTCTGATATCGCCGGCTACGTTCTGCCGGAGAAAAGGTATGTAGATTTTGGTTTTGACTTTTGATTGAATTCCGGTTAAGGACCTTAATGTTGAGTTTCAATTAAATTCCGGTTTAGAATTTGAATACGCGTTGGTTTGGTGCTGAAACTTACTCCTAATGTAGGGTTTGAGTTTTCATTAAATCTCGGTTTAGGATTTGATAATTGTAGGTTCAGTGTTTCGAAGGATGATGCTTGCTTGGTTTTGAGTTGTGATTGATTCGGGTTCATGATTTGGTTTAGCCTCGGTTTACTGTTTGAAGCTTGTTAGTTATATGTGTACAACATTATCTTCTTGATCAGTGATCACATCACACAATCTTCACTTGGTCGAAGCAAAGTTTGTATAAGTTCGGATTATATCCATTGCTTTTGGCTCATTAGAAAACAAGAAATCATCCATAACTGTTCTTGGTCAGAAGTTTCATGGAATTTCTCACCATTAACATTCGTTGTCAGTCTTCATTGATTTGAAATCTTATAAGAGTTCTTCATGCTAAATTTTGGGCCTTTTGTTGTGTTGAATTCTTTGATGAAGATATCCTTTTCGTTTATTTTAAAGCTCATCATTGTTAAACATGATGCATTTTGCAGCCCGGAGTGTGAGTTTGTTGACAAAATTGCCAAGGAGACGTTCAAGTTGCTAAACAAGTTGTCTCCATCTGAAATTAGAGGGCTTCCGGGGATTCAGCAACGTATGACGGAACTAGAAAAGTTAATGGATTTCAAAGAGACAAGTAGTGTCCGAATTGTCGGGGTTCTTGGAATGGCTGGGATTGGTAAGACAACTGTTGCAGACTGTGTGTATAAGCGAAACTATGGTAGCTTTGATGGTTACTGCTTTCTTGCAAATGTTAACAATGAGTCAAAATTACATGGAGTAGATCGTTTGCAGCAGAAACTCCTTTGTAAGCTATTAGAGGAAGAAAATCTTGATGTTGGAGCTCCTGAAGGAGCACACGAAGCCTTAAAGGATCGTCTTCGAAACAAGAAATTGCTTATTGTGCTTGATGATGTAACCAGCGAAAATCAAATAAGACTTCTTCTTGGAGGAGAGGGACAAGAGCTGTACCGAGAAGGAACTCGGATTGTTGTAACAACAAGGGACAAGAAACTCCTTGACAAGGTTGTGAATGAAACTTATGTGGTTCCAAGATTGAACGGAAGAGAATCTCTGGAGCTTTTCTGCTTGAGTGCGTTTTCTGGTAATCTTTGCACCACAGCGGAGCTCATGGATCTATCAAACAAGTTTGTGGATTATTCTAAAGGGCATCCATTTGCTTTGAAGTTGTTAGGTTCTGATCTACGTCAAAGAGATAAGTTTTACTGGGTGAAGAAATTGGAGATATTGCAGACAAGACCAGACGGGAAGATTCAAGAAGTGCTGAAAATGAGTTACGAGGAGCTATCCCCGGAAGAACAGAGCATATTTCTAGATGATGCTTGCTTCTTTAGATCAGAAAAGTTGGATTTTGTTTCGAGGATTCTGAGTACTTGCCATATGGATGCTTCTAATGTGATAAATGACCTTATTGACAAGTGTTTGATAACCATTTCGGATAACTGCCTTGAGATGCATGACTTACTGCTTACAATGGGAAGGGAAATCGGGTGCGAATCATCCATCAAACAGGCAGGTAAACGCGGTCGGTTATGGGACCAAGAAGATATCTGTCGCGTTTTAAAGTATAATATGGTAAGCCAAAATGTTTCTTTCGTTCTTACGGATATGGTTTTGTCTACTATCCTTTTTCTGTTTAACATTTTCCTTTTTTCAGGGCACTGCGAAAACTAGAGGCATCTTCTTAGATATGTCTACACTAGAAAGCATGAAGCTAAGTGCCGATATTTTCACGAGGATGTCGAGTCTCAAATTCCTGAAATTCTATAATTCTCATTGTTCCAAGTGGTGTAAGAATGATTGTAGATTCAGTTTTCCCGATGGGCTTGATTGTTTTCCAGATGAGCTAGTGTATCTTAACTGGCAAGGGTTCCCTTTAGAGTATCTGCCATTGAACTTCAACCCGAAGAAACTCATTGAACTTAATCTGCGTTATAGCAACATTACGCAACTATGGGAAGAAGAGAAGGTACAACCATAGCTGTGAAGTGTCCCCATTGATCAGATTATAGAGTTATGTAGTTATTAAATTATTGATCCATTTTATTGCAGAACACAGGAGAGTTAAAGTGGGTCGATCTCGGTTTTTCGAAAGACTTGCTGAATCTATCTGGCTTGTCAGAAGCTCGAAAACTCGAGAAACTGAGTCTTGTATGCTGTACAAGTTTAGCCGAGTGTTCATCTATCCAGCATATGGACAGTCTTGTTTCTCTGAATCTCAGAGATTGCATAAACCTCAAGAGACTTCCAAAAAACATCAATCTGAAATCTCTGAAGATTGTTACCCTCAGTGGCTGTTCAAAACTGAAGAAATTTCCGTCTATTTCAAAAAACATCGAGTCGCTATATTTGGATGGCACAGCAGTAAGAAGAGTTCCTAAATCCATACAGAGTCTCCGGAAGCTAGCTGTGTTAAATCTAAAGAAGTGTTGCGAGTTGATGCATCTTACTGACACTCTTTGCAAGCTAAAATCTCTTAAAGAACTGATTCTTTCTGGCTGTTCAAAGCTAGAGAGCTTTCCGGACATCAATGAGGACATGGGAAGCTTAGAGATTCTTCTCTTGGATGATACCGCCATCAAGAAATCTCCGAGAACAATGTGTATGAGTAATCTCAAGCTATTTTCATTTGGTGGATCTAAAGTCGAAGATAACACGTGTTTGGAGTTGATTTCTTTCTCAGGCTGCTCTCGGTTATCAGACATGTATCTCACAGATTGCAATCTGTACAAGTTGTCGGACAACTTCTCCTGCTTATCCTCGCTTCAGTCTTTATGCTTGAGCAGAAACAACATCAAGAATTTACCAAGAAGCATCATGAAACTCCATCATCTAAAGTCACTTTACTTGAAGCTTTGCAAAAACCTCATTTGTCTTCCAATGCTTCCATCAAATCTGCAGTACTTGGATGCTCATGGCTGTATCTCACTCGAATCAGTGGAAAATCCGATGACGCTTCTTGTGAAAGCCGAAAGGACCCAGTCTACTTTTGTGTTTACGGATTGCTTCAAGCTAAACCGAGATGCTCAAGAAAACATTGTGGCTCATGCTCAACTCAAGAGTCAAATTCTTGCAAATGTGTCTCTTCAACGTAATCATAAGGTCCAATCTCTCTTTACTTTTTCATTATTATTCCAGTGACATTTCGATTCACATCTCGTTGTTTAAATTGGTTTTATCATTTCAGGGACTCGTTTTAGAACCTTTGGTTGGTGTAAGTTTTCCCGGAAATGACTTACCTTTATGGTTCCGCCATCAAAGAATGGGATCTTTCATGGAAACCCACCTTCCTCCACACTGGTGTGACGATAAATTCATCGGTCTTTCTCTCTGTGCGATTGTTTCCTTCAAGGACTATGAAGATCACACCAGCCGGTTCTCGGTTATATGCAAGTGCAAGTTCAGAAACGAAGATGGTGATTGCATCACCTTCACTTGCAATATTGGAGGATGGAACGAGTCATCTGGATCATCTAGCCACGAAGAAGAACCGAGAAGACTTAGCTCTGATCACGTGTTCATCAGTTATAACAACTTTTTCCACGCCAAGAAAAGACATGACCACAACAGATGTTGCAACACCACTGCCTCATTCACATTCTCTGTTACCGATGGAACCAAAAGAAAGCCAAAAGCCTGTGAGGTGGTGAAATGTGGGATGAGTTTGCTATATGCTCCAGATGAGAATGATTATAGGTTGCAGGGAATACTGGAGAATGGTAATCTCGATAAAGCGGTATTTGGTAAAGAAATAGATCAAAACGAATGCGCGGCCACGGATGAGGTAATTGTTTTGCCCAAGAGAAACCGTTTCTGCTTAGAAGAAGAAGAAGAGCTACGGAAGAGTAAGAAGATAAAGGAAGAAGTCGTATTCGCTTTATGAATTGTTCGGGTAACTACTAAATCCTTATTTCTTGAAGTCTAGAAAGCTAGTTTTGTGGTGAGGACTGGATTTAGACAGAGATTGGATTATGTTTCAAAGAATCAGGTAAGTTTCAGCACAAGCACTAAACATGGGAAAGAAGCTAAAACCAAACTAATATATAATGCATGTGGATTTAAACCAATTATAGGTCTTTTTTCTCTATTGATGATCTCATCACTCTAATGATGAGATCTTTCTTTCTTTCTGAAACCAAAACTAGAAAATCTTCTTTATATTATTTGTGATTTTGTATTTTTAAACATTCCTGTAAAAGATACTAGACTTGTAATGAGATTCAGAGTGTTTGAAGTAAAGTTCATATGCAAACTTATTGTGATGGTTAATAAGATTCTTTGACACTTGAAGTAAAGTTCCAGTACAAATGCATTACCTCTACATTTGCCACCTCCCATATGTTTACTTTATCCATAAGTTTGTTATTATTATAACAAAATTTGTAGTCTAAAAAGTTAAGAAGTCAAATGCTTAAGTTGTAAAATACCAAAATATCCGCACTAAAAGAATGAAAAAAATTACAATCAAAAGTCAAAAAGTGGATGATGCCAAACACACTAACAAAATTATTTGCTTCGAACCAAAATCATTGACCATTGACCATTGACCATTGACCTATATATTATATAAATAACTATTTTCTTAAACAAATATCATGAGACTCCATGAGAATAAGGAGTGCTCACATGTTTACGCAGCAAGTCACATGAATGCACATGAACGCACAACCAAAGACCAAAGTAACACATCACGAAATTAATTGGAGCCTCACGTTTCTTTCTTGGTCATTTTTAGACGTTACCAAACCACAAAAAAAAAACTTTAAAAATTAGAAAACAACTTTAATGGACCATCTCCACTTTATCAATTTACTTATATTCTAAGCTTATGATTACATTCCCGAAGATGAAAAATAACATTTTTCCTCTTATGCATCATTTAATCCAAACAAACGAACCCAATACAACAACAATGGCTTCACAAACCAAACTCAAGAAATCTAATTCTCATTTTAGCCTTTGCACTTTCCTCTTCTTCACCGTTCTCTTCACCATCCCGGCTCTCTTCCTTCTCCGTTCCTCCTCTTGCTCCTCCTCCACCGCCGCAATCTCCTCCTCCGACGACACACACCAGCCACCATGGTCCGGCGACCTACAAACCGCCCAATTCGCTTGGAACCGCCTTGCTTTCTCCTCAAACAACCCTCCTCTCAAAACTCTAAAACTCGCGGTTTTCTCCCGGAAATGGCCCACCGGGCCGAATCCTGGCGGTATGGAACGCCACGCCTTTACTCTCTACACCGCTCTAGCTCGCCGTGGACACCAAGTCCATGTTTTCACTTCTCCCTTAGACCCTTCCCCTGAAACCAACAAAATCACCCCGGTTTCTGACCAAACTCTAAACCCTAAAATCCATTCCCACGCCGACGCGGAGCCCGGGAAATGGCGGTACAACAAAGCATGGGAGCTTTACCAAGAAGAAAACCGGAAAGAGCCTTTCGACGTGGTTCACTCCGAAAGTGTGGCTTTACCTCATTGGATCGCCCGGGAGGTCCCGAACCTAGCGGTCTCGTGGCACGGTATAGCACTAGAGAGTTTACAATCAAGCATTTACCAAGACCTTATCCGTAAACCAGATGAACCAAGATCACAAGGCTTCAATGCAAGCTTATACGGTGCCGTGCTTCCCAAGATACTCGACGAAATCAGATTCTTCCGCAACTACGCTCATCACATCGCAATCAGTGATAGCTGCGGAGAAATGCTAAGAGACGTTTACCAAATCCCTGAGAAAAGAGTTCACGTGATACTCAACGGAGTCGACGAAAACGGATTCTCATCAGATATGAAGTTACGTTCTCTGTTTAGGTCAAAACTAGGGCTACCTGAAAACTCATCGGCGATTGTTTTAGGAGCAGCAGGGAGATTGGTTAAAGACAAAGGACATCCAATTCTCTACGAAGCATTCGTGAAACTAATCGAAAGACATTCAAATGTTTACTTAGTAGTAGCTGGATCAGGACCATGGGAAAACCGTTACAAAGAACTAGGTCAAAAAGTTTCCATTTTGGGATCATTAAACCCAAATGAGCTCAAAGGTTTCTATAACGGGATCGATTTGTTCGTGAATCCGACGCTTAGACCGCAAGGTCTTGATTTAACGTTAATGGAAGCAATGTTGAGTGGTAAACCAGTAATGGCTTCTAGGTATGCAAGCATAAAGAGGAGCATTGTGGTGAATGATGAGTTTGGGTTTATGTTTGCTCCAAATGTGGAGGCTTTAACGGCGGTTATGGAAGTCGCGGTGGCGGAAGGAGCCGAGAGATTGGCCGAGAGAGGAAGGAAATGTAAAGAGTATGCCGCGGAGATGTTCACGGCGAGTAAGATGGCTTTGGCTTATGAGAGGCTTTTTCTTTGTATTAAGGAACAGAGGTTTTGTATCTATCCTTAAAATAGTAATTAGTTCATTTAATTACTTAAGTATCTTCTATTAATACAATTTAGATCCTACATATACACAAGCCATTGAGAGTTGATGCAAATGTCCTATGAATCAATGTTTGAACTTATTCGAGCTTGTTCGAACCGTTGATAAGCTCTTCTAGTTCTAATAAACAACACAAGACTCGAACCTAGCCCGAGTACGGACAAGCAACCCCACCACACAAACGTCAAGTAATAGCAACCTCGTCCCATACACACGACTGAGTCAGTCATCGATCTGATCCCGGTCAAGCCATGCGAGTCGTAGACCAATGCAGCTAAGAATCCGTAGATCAATGATCCAATTGGTATGTTTGTGATCAAGATATTGTGGTTAACTCCAACACTGTTTGGTCCAAAAAGCTCCGATGTGATCGAAACCGCTGCTGCGAATATGAATCCAGAGCTTAAACCGATCAGTGCGGTTCCTGCTTGTAATGCTGATGCGGATCCTGATGACGCGAGTAAGAAAAGCGCGATTGGTGTTGGTAATAACGCGATTGCTAACCATCCGGTTCTCGCAAAATATACCTTCCTGCAAAAAATTAAAACATTCACTATCCGCAATCAAACCATAGAGACTTAACTAAACAATTATCGATGCACTAACGCTCGGATATAGTCTGGTGTTGCGGAAAGCAATCTGCCGAAGAACGAGAAAGAGGAATAAAGTGTGACAAGAGTTGTGGTATTCGAGCTTTGTCCTAAAGACTGAGCAATCTGTCCGAGGTTGTTGCTATAAACGAGTCCAATAGTTCCACCGCAGAAATACGCGATATAGTATAACCAGAAATCCGATCTGCGTAAGAGTAACCCGAAAGAATGTTCAATTCCCAAGATCTCAAGCTGATCTCTATTAATAAGATTCTTGCAACAAGACTCATCAACAATATCGTCTTCTTCTGCAACTACGGTCTTATTAACCGGGTTTTGCACTACATCGTCATTAAGCAATTGGTAGCTTTCACGATCCGCTTCATGTGCAACCATCCCTTTATGCAACTCAAGCTCATCAGGATGAACAAGAATGAAACCAGAACCTTCTAGACGGAAACTAGTGTGGATTGTTCGTTCATACCAATTCCGAGCGATGACTAAACCGGGTATACATATAGGTAGGATCAAAAGGAGAATCGCTCCACCAAATAAGAGACGGGAGGACGTTAAATCAGACGATTTATACCCAAAGAGAAGCAGATAAACACCGTTTAAAGCAGCGAGAATGTTAAGCAAGAGAAACATTAACGAGTCACGTCGAACTCCATCCGGTGGAAGAGGTTCGAAAGGCGGTTGACGAAGAATCGGGATGATTGCAGTGAAAGAGACAATGAGCGGTATAAGAGCGTTTAAGAGAAGGTATAGCTCTGGAGAGGTTGGATTGATTGCGTTGTAAGCGAGAGTGTATAAAGCGGCGCTTACACCATTGAAGCTAACTGTGAGGGAAAGAGCAAGTGATCTGTTTGCAGGGAAGTTACTAATGCAGAGCACAAAGCAAACTGTGTTGAACCAACAGATACTTAGACCAGCAAGTAAGCAACAGAGAAACACCTGCACAAAAGATAGCCAAATTCAATTATTTTGAATAAACATATTATATATACACATAATTCATAAAAAAAAATATATATAAAAATGTGAATTTGTCCAATCTAAATGCAATAATGCATATTTTCGAAACAGGCAAATAGACATTAAACAAGGGACCAAGCAGAACAAGCCAACAAAAAAATAAGACAACTTGTTGCTACCAACCAATTTTCTAAAAGGTTTTTGAAAATTATGCATTTACCAAAAAAGAAAGAACAAATCTACCAATCATTCTTCACCCAATCTGGGATTCATAATCTTGTTTTTCGTCTCAATTGTGACAATTATATATCAACCAATTAGCTTTAGAAGTCCATTTTTAGGAAAAAGATAACCCACTAAATTTTCCAAAAACACTAACAAACTCAAAAACTTACATCTTACATTTGAAAATCTATCTTTGACCAATTTTGTAATATTATTTTTAAAAATATTTTCAGAAATCATGATTAAATTACAAGAAATTTTACAACATACTACTAAATATTTGTTCTTAACAAACAGCAATACAATTTCATCCAATCCTGATAGTAAAGGAAAATGAATCAGTTTGTATTTATAAAGCATTTAGGGCATGTGCATTGGAGACATTTTGGGGTGTTCTTATAATATAAAATTATTAAAATGATTGTAAAAGGAAGAAAGAGAGTGTTTTTGTGGAGTATATTGAAATATAAAATTAATAAAATTTGAGTAAAGAGAGTAGATAGTAAGTCTGGGCACAAATACTTGGTACCCGCCCGACCCGTCCGACCTGCCCCGTAAAAACAAGTACCCGCCTTGAACAAGCCGGGTAACAAGGCAGACATTGGATTACTTGCAAGTACCAAGCCAAGTACCAAGCCACAATTTTTTTTTCAATACTTGTCCCGTTACCCGCCCCATACCCGTTACCCGCAAATTACCCGCAAGTACCCGCAAATTACCCGCTATTACCCGCAAGTACAAGCCAAGTACCAAGGCGGCTCAAAAAAGCGGGTACTTGTTTAGGCGGGTACCCGTTCGGAGCAAGGTAAGTATCAAGGCGAAATTTCAATTACCCGCAAGTAACAAGGCGGGTATCAAGGCGGCCGAAAAAACTGGGTACCCGTCCCGTGCCCAGCCCTAGTAGATAGTGAGTGTGTTTAGGAAAAAGAAGAGAGAGAATGTCTAAAATAGGATATTTTTGAGAGTGTTAGGAAAAGGAAAAAAGAGTGTTTAAATATAAAATTAATAAAAATTGAGTAAAAGGATGAAAGAGAAAGTATAAAGTTGAGTAAAAAGAAGAGAGAGTGTGTGTTTTAATAATTTTATAATGTTTAGACAAGCTAAAATGTGTGCATTGCATATGCCCTTAAGAGAAACTAATTTTGAAGCTAAACAACAAAAATATATCAACTCAAAATTAGAACTTTTCTTTCTTCAAGTAACCAATGAGTGTTCTTGAAATAATACAGAGTATTCAATTACGTGTAACTTATTCCAATCTTATTTAAACAAAAATGTTGCAAAAAAATTAATAAAATTAGGTTCAAAAATTTTAAAGATGATTAAAAAGTTTACCATAATATAAGGCAAAGTGATGAAATTAGTAATAACGAGCCACTGGACTCCATAACCGACGAATCCCATAAACGCCGCCGCGAAAAGCACCGTCCAAAGCGGAAAATACAACAGAGCAAGCCCAGAAGACCATCCGAATACCTTACCGAGATCTGAAGCTACGGCGAGGTAATTTAGCTGCACCTGCGAAATCTCTAAAACCGATTTTAATTCCGATGAATAAGCAGAAAAATCGAAATTAGTTCCTGTAAAAGCTTGAATCCAAATCGTCGCTACTAGAATCATCCATTTTCGTGATTGTCCCGCCATAATCTCTTCGCCGGAATCGGAGAATTTGGGTTTTTTTTTTTTTTTTTTTTGTATGGTAGAGAGAATTTGAGAGGTTTGGGTTTGGTGTGAGTGTGTGAGTGTGAGCTTCTCTAATAGAAAACGATTCTCTACGTGGCAATCTTTACACGATAAAATATGATTTTTATTTATTTATTTATTCAATAAGATATGATAAGGGACCAGAAAAAAAGGTTACGATGAAAAATGCTATTAATAATAAGGTTTAGAGACAGCACAAAACTTAATGGGTGTATTAATCAAAATTTTAATTATAGATTTACTTATGCGATTAGTTCTTCGCTTAAATATATAATTCAATATGTTCACACAAAGAATATCAGAGTAATTAACATAGCCTCTAAATTTTAAAAACTCCAAAATGCGATTGCTTCGCTTAAGCCTATTTCCAAACAGTTTTCTTGTTTTGAGCATTGAAAACTCCAAAATCAAAAAGAAGATTAATTTTCTATTATCTTAACTGTCTCTGTTTAGTTTTAATGCAGACGTACCCATATTTCATACTCTTTGTTAGAAAATTAAATATGAATGGACAATAATCGTGACATGCATCATGTGAGGTTAATTAATTTATACCTAATTAGTTTTGCACTGCTCGATGCTTTGTGTGTTGTGCCTAATAGACTAATACTCGTACTGCTCGAACACTAGAAAACAAAAAATATTGAACGATGGGTCTTATTAAGCTTAGATTATTAATTAACAAGTGGTATCTGTTCGGTTACGACAAATTATAACCTGTTTTTAGAATTGTATACGTACGAATGTTACTATAATAGGTGAGATATCTGAATAATTTAGTTTCCACGTGAATCATAAGCTAAAAGTTTATTGCAAACGGGACATTAGAATTTTGCATGATTAAATTGAATTATTAGAGTGACAAAATGACAATGTGTAGGTCCGGTCATGATATGTCACACCGAATAAAGTTTACATTTATTTATATAGTCAAATAAAAACACCTAAAATAATTCTCATTAAATACCGTTTGTAATGAATTCTTCTGTTACCGAATTATTGACGAGTCCACTTGTCTCTAAAATCCTTTCTTACATAAAATGCTTCCATACCATCTTCCACGTTTAATTAAATAGACAAAGATCATAACCAAACTATGAACAATTTAGGATAGAATATGTTCGTTTACTCATTTAGCATTATCATTTGAATGATCTGTCCGAGTGCGATACAATCCGGTTCAGCCGAATAGTCTTTTTAAAAAATTGCCCTAAATTTTTGAACTCATCTAAATGATCTATTTGGTTGTTGCTTGTTATGACACCAAACGTACGATTCTTATATCCATCCAGATGAATCCGTTGAATCATAGCTCAAGCAGTGGTTTACCACATATAGAGACAACGAAACAACGTCCTCCATAACCAACAATTTGTTACGAATCGGGCCATCTTCAAGATTTTGGACAGGGACATTCGCAACATTATTAACTCTCGAAGACAGCGTAAGCATTGGTCTAATCTAATGCATAACTGGATTAGGTAACAACAACAACAAATTCATCTAGATCTACTCCAAAGTATTGTAATCAAGTTTTTTTTTTTTTTGTCTTGGTTGCTCTTGAAAAAGGCTCTCCCTTTGGAAGCCTAAACAATTCATTTCTTAATGATATTTACAGTTTAGCAAAAAAAAAAGAAAAAATCCGTTGAATGAACAAACGGACATGTCTTTAATCCGAAAACCGGTGCGGATATAAGAAAAAAATATGTTGACGATGGGCCGAATTGCATTTTTCAATACACTTGATACATTGTTATAGTCCGCACGAATCTTAATATGGGCTTTATAAATAATGGGCTCAATAATAGGCCCATTTAACTCAATCCCGTTCGTGTCCTCCAAGCCTGAACCCTGGGTTTTTGCCCAAATCGCCTCCTCTCTCTCTCCCGTGAACAAGTCTCTCTCTCGCTCACTGCAATGGCGTGGCTCAACACCATCTTCAATTCTTCTTCTACATTCATCAATGTCGATGACTCTTCTCTATTACCCTAAAATCACTTCAAAAGTGAGTTTCCTCACATTTTCTTTTTCTCTCTCACCCATGGATTTGAGGAGACTCTCTCTCGCAACCTACTTCTTCACTCGCCGCTTGAAATCCATACCAAATCCCAGAAAAAGCTTCCACACATTCCGATTCCGGCAACAGGATTTTCGTCGGCCGGTGGAATCATCCTCTGATCGGCATTTGCACGACCGATTATCTTCCGTTTTGACGAAGAGATCTCTAGATTACGAGCAGTGTAAACAACTCGTAACTATTTTATCGCCTCACGAGTTCGATACGTTGTTTCATGACCTTGGATCCAAAGTTAATCCCAAAACGGCTTTGGAATTTTTCCGATTAGCGAACGATTCGTTTAGTTTCGAATTTAGTCTTCGTTCTTATTGTTTATTGATTGGTTTATTGGTTGATTCGAATCTCTTATCGCCTGCTAGGTTAGTGTTGATTCGTTTGATCAATGGAGAATTCTTGGTTTTCCGTAATCGAGTTGCGATTGCCGATTCGATGGCGGATTTGAGCTCGTGTTTCGGTATCGAAACGAGAACGAAGGTTTCGGATTTGTTGATTGAGGTTTATTGCACTCAGTTTAAGCGTGGTGGTTGTTATTTAGCTCTTGATGTATTTCTTGTTATTGTGAACAAGGGTATGTTTCCTTCGAAGACGACTTGCAACGTTTTGCTGACTTCTTTAGTGAGAGCTAATGAGTATCAGAAATGTTGTGAAGCTTTTGAAGTTGTTTGCAAAGGGGTTTCTCCTGACGTTTACTTGTTTACTACAACGGTTAACGCGTTTTGTAAAGGAGGGAAAGTGGACGAGGCGATTGGGTTGTTTTCTAAAATGGAGGAAACTGGTGTTGCACCGAATGTTGTTACTTACAATACTGTCATTGACGGGCTGGGGGTGAGCGGGAGGTACGATGAGGCACTCGTGTTTAAAGAAACGATGGTAGAGAGAGGTGTGGAGCCGACACTTATTACTTATAGTATTCTAGTTAAGGGTTTGACTAAGGCGAAGAGGATTGGTGATGCTTATTGTGTCTTGAAGGAAATGACGGAGAAAGGGTTTCCTCCGAATGTTATTGTATATAATAATTTGATTGATAGTTTAATCGAGGATGGAAGTTTGAATAAAGCTATTGAGATTAAGGATCTCATGGTTTCGAAAGGGTTGTCTCTCACATCGTCGACGTATAATACTCTCATAAAGGGATACTGCAAGAGCGGTCAAGCAGGTAATGCAGAGCGTCTCCTGAAGGAAATGATATCGATGGGTTCAAATGTAAATCAGGGCTCTTTTACATCTGTTATTTGCTTGATGTGCAGTCATCAGTTGTTTGACTCAGCGCTTTGTTTTGTTGGAGAGATGCTACTGCTTAACATGAGTCCTGGTGGTGGATTGCTAACTACGTTGATTTCTGGGCTCTGTAGGCATGGGAAACATTTAGAGGCGGTAGAACTATGGTTTAAATTTATAAATAAAGGTTTTGTATTAGACACGAAGACTTCAAATGCTTTGCTTCATGGACTCTGCGAAGCAGGGAAGCTCGAGGAAGCTTTTAGGATTCAGAAAGAGTTATTAGGGCGTGGTTTTGTTATGGATAGTGTTTCTTACAACACATTGATTTCTGGATGTTGCAGAAAGAAGAAATTGGAAGAAGCTTTTATGTTCATGGATGAAATGGTTAAGAGAGGACTTAAGCCTGACAATTATACTTTCAGCATATTGATCCGTGGGCTGTTCAATATGAATAAAGTCGAGGAGGCCATACAGTTTTGGGGTGATTGTAAACGTAATGGTATGCTTCCAGATGTTTATACGTATTCAGTGATGATAGATGGATGTTGTAAAGCTGAAAGAGCAGAAGAGGGTCAGAAATTGTTCGATGAGATGATAAGCAAAAACATCCAGCCAAATACTGTTGTTTATAATCATCTAATTGGAGCATACTGTAGAAGCGGGAGGCTATCTATGGCATCGGAGCTCCGTGAAGATATGAGACACAAAGGAATTTCTCCTAATTGTGCTACATATACTTCACTAATAAAAGGGATGTCGATCATTAGCCGTGTTGAGGATGCAAGACTCCTCTTTGAAGAAATGAGGGAGGAGGGTTTGGAACCGAACGTCTTTCATTACACAGCAATTATTGATGGATATGGTAAATTGGGTCAGATGGTTAAAGTGGAATGTCTTTTGCATGAGATGCAGTCGAAGAACATACACCCGAACAAAATCACATATACCATGATGATTGGCGGGTATTCTAGAGCTGGGAATGTAACAGAAGCTTCTAGGCTTCTAAATGAGATGAGGGAAAAAGGAATTGTTCCAGATAGTATCACATACAAAGAGTTCATATATGGATATCTTAAGCAGGGAGGTGTTTTGCAAGTTTTTGAAGGCTCTGATGAAGAAAATTATGCAGCCATAATTGAAGGATGGAACAAACTCATACAGTAGCTGATGAATAAGTACAAGAAAAGGTTTCTATTCTGGTTATTTCGGTTTACAGTTCTCCTGTTGATTGCTTTTAGTGCTGTTAGCTTATTAGTGGAGATTGTTCTGATTTTTACAGGTGTGCATCCTGCTGCCTTGTTCTTACAGTTGGATAATCCGGGATCCATTGGGGTTGTTCTCAGATTTGACGGAGGATTGCTTCTACATATTAGAAACGTTTGATACCATCTCGGTAAATGCGTATGCTCAACAACCTCTTCTTACAAGTAGTTTAGTGTAGAATTCATAGTGGAGAGCATTTTTCTGCATCAATCTGAGGGAAAGAAAAAAGTTGCATTTATTTACATCCAATGCTAATAATATGCGTTTGTGCTATACAAAGTCTGACATTTTTGGTGGTGCACAGGTTTGGGAAGGTGAGTGGCGAGAAATCAAAGCGCAGAATGCAAGACTCTTGACCAGAGCAGGCTCTTTGGACAGCAGTCCTGAAATATACTACACAGGTAAATAATAAAACTGTACGCAAATCATCGATCTAGCTCTCGATTCAATCCCATCAAGTTTAGTGACACGATTCTTATCATGTAAAGACCATTCTGATGCTTTCATTGGTTTTCGTTTTCTTTTAAAGAATCTCACAATGCGCATTACTCTTGTTGCAGATCCAATGAGAGATCTCTTTTCCATTGACAGTCACTAAAAGCTTAATACATATGTGGGGATCCATAGCAGCTCCATGAGACTGGACTATATTGGCTTCTCTTTTCCAAGTCACACAAAAGTAAATACACTTTATAACTCGAGTTCTTCTTTTGCTCTCTGTTCTATCTCTTGCAATTCAGAGGGTTTAAGCCACTGTTTATCGGAGTAGTTTAGAACTAATTCTAGCTTTAGACGTTTCCAGAAACCGGAAATTTTGTCAGATGTGTACAGAATTTTTACCTTCAAAGGTAACTTTTATAACGGTATAAAACTAATTCAATAAGATTCACCGTCTTCGAAGCTTTTTTCAGTGGGTTTAATACTGTTTCTATTTCACACAATTCTCTTGTTTTTATTATATTGTTTATCAATCTCTTAGAGAGACGTGAAACTATCATTTCAGATTTGTATGTATATGCTATACTAGCAAAATTTGATACTCTATTTCAGAATGATAACACAAAACATCATAGAAGAACTCCCATTTTGTTGTCCATCAGAGCTTTGCGCTTTCAACTTCATAAGTTGTCCAACTGCAACCACAAGTAGTACCAATTAATAACATTGAGTTGTAAGCTACTAGTTGTACCAAGTAACACTTAGTTGTACATTACTAGTTGTACCCCATATTAGTTATCAGTTGTCCCAGTAATACATCCCAGTCATAGTATAAACCTTAATTTCGTATTTTTGACAAATTAGCCACAAATTGTAAGCAATTAATAGTTTAAAAACAAAACCCATAAAACAAATTCATACTAGACACAGATCCATACCTTAGAAAAAAAAGAGATATACCTTTTACGAATTAGAATTCGAGAATGAATTTGAGATATTTATCGGAAGAAGAAAGAAAAGAGAATACATCTAACTGCAATGAAGAGGAAGAAGAAAAATGAATAAGAGATTTGAAGAAGAAAATTGAAGAAGAAAAAAAGGAAGAAGAAGAAGAACAAAAAGAGAGAAGCTGGAGAAGAAGAGATCGGCGACAAAAAGAGAGAATAAGTGAAAAAGAGATTGTGGATTAGGTTTAATGAAAAATTGGAAGTAATAATCAGATTTAAATAAAAAATTAATTCAGTTTTTGCTCATGGCATTTAAGATTTGAGCCAAACATTTTGTCGCATTTAAGGAGTTGATTCATCTATATATCCTACTAACTAAAATGACATGTTTGGAGCTCTAGAGGGTAGCCACGTCATCAAAAAACAGAGCCACAGGTAAGTTGCTTGATCCGGTCATTATGCCATATTGAGAGGATCGAAATTAGGGTTTAGTATATTTGAATTCCCTAAAGACGCTCTGATACCATGTCAAGAAAACAGAGTATTAAAAGGTTTTCTTGTCTTGATTGTAGATGACCTCAAGGCTCTATATATACATACGGAGGATTACCTTTAACGATAATATGCAGAATATAAACATTCCTAAGTTAAGGCAATCTAAATATTCACAACTTATTACAACTTAATATGCAAGCACAGCTACTTGATATGCACGCATATCTCAATACAAATCATTCAATTCATGCAAGGATTCAATCCCATCAACTTTAGACGTTTAGTGACACGATTCTTATCATGTAAAGACCATTGGGATGCTTTCATTGGTCTTCGTTTTCTTTTAAAGAATCTCACAATGCGCATTACTCTTTTTGCAGATTCAATGATAGATCTTTTCCATTGACAGTCACTAAAAGCTTATGTGCAGATCCATGAGACTGGACCATTGGCTTCTCGTTTCCAAGTCACACAAAAGTAAATACCCTATATGACCCTTTCTTCTTTTGCTCTCTGTTTGCCTCAAAGTGTAGATCTCCCTCTATATCTCTTGCAATTCAGAGGGTTTAAGCCTGTGTTGATCGGAGTAGTTTAGAACTAATTCTAGCCTTAGACGTTTCCAGTGATCGGAAACCGAAATTTTTTGTCAGATGTGTACAGAATAACTCCAAAGGTAACCTTTATAACGGTATAAAACTACTTCAATAAGCTTTTTTCAGTGGGTTCGATAATTATATTTCACACAATTCTCTTTGTTTTTTATTATATTCTTTACCAATCTCTTAGACCATCTCCATCAGAGTGTTTAAGGAGTGTTTTAGAGGAGTCTTAGGCTTAGGTGGATTAAAAATTAATGTTAAATAGGCTTAATAAGCAAGACTCGGATCCATAACGGGACTTCTAAGACCTGCTAAGACACAGACACGTGTTACACCGTGAGGAGTTTTGCGGTTTTAATTAAAACAAATTAAAAAAAACATTCCTCTCTCTCTCCTCTCTCTTCTCCGTTTGCAGAACAAGTGAGTTATGCTTCAAACTCAGGTTTTCTAATACTACAAATCAAAATTAAGATCTGGTTTTGATGTTTTTGGTATTTGTAACTTTGATTTTTGGTAGGGATTTTCTCAATATGTCGTAAGTAGTTCTCTATTTGCTTACAAACCCGAGCTTGTTTCGATTTTTTTTTCTTCTGAAATTTGATTCATTTTTTCCTGTTAATGGTTGAATCGATAGGGATCCAAGCCATGGAGGTACACAGGAGAAAAAGCTAATATGGACAGAGAAGAGATCAAAAATTAAAATCTCCTAATATTAAGATCCACCAATGGAAGCCAACAAAATTAAAATCTCTTAGTAAAGATCTTAAGAGGTGATGATATAACAATTTATATTAAAAATATTTCTAAGATCCAAAATTAGGGATCCATTGATGGAGATGCTCTTAGAGGGAAGTGAAACTATCATTTCAGATTTGTATATGCTTTACTAGGAAAATCTGATACTCCCTTTTTAAAAAAGATATTCTATATTTTTTTCTTGTTTCATGACATAGATTTTTCCAAAGTTTCTTAGATATTACTGTACCATAAAGCAAAACACAAGTTCTCAAAGAAAATCAGAGCATAAATTGATCACCAGAATGATAACACACAATGACGAATTGATAGATAAAAATAGATACTATTTTGTCAACTTTGAGTATTAAACTTTCCTCCCTATGTCTTATTGTATATTATATGGTTTTAATAAAATCCTACAAAGTCATGTGTGAATTAAAAACGATTGATTCCTAGACAATGTTTCACACGGAGACAGGTAGACAATGCAAAAGATGATATGATTTGGGGACTGTAAGCACAACACCAACCCATTCCAAATTTCCCCAAACCTCACCTCCATCAAGTTTTCCCAGCACGATTTCAGCCCCCCAAATCTTCTTCATACCATTGCGATAACGCTTTCTATACTCTTCCCAGATAAGTAAGTGTTTCCCACCACAACTAACTAATTTACTTGTACCAACACCACCTTTCGTCTTGCCTCGTAGTTCGTCTAACCCTTTAACCTTTTTCCACTTTTTATCCTTCCTGTCATACCACCGGCACTCCAAGGAATCGTGACCGCATGAGTAGGATTCATTCTCTGGATACATCACAATCTTGTTTTCACAACATTCACAATATTTACCTTGCTTTATGTCGTAAACATTCACATTTTCGTTCGATCTCTTTGAATATGAATTCTTTCGGGAAAGGCTTACTTTCCTTAGGACCCGGAATAGGGAGGCGTTCCCAAGTCTGAGTCTTTATGTCGCATGTCCGCCTCGAAAGAAACTGAAAGGTCCGGATGCTCATTTGTATGATCCCAAGAAGACAGTCTTTTTGTGTAATCGATGTCAAGGTTAGTTAGTAGTTGGCCTCTCATGGACTTGTTGTTCAATTGTTATTATCGAACATAATCTTCAAATCTTTTGCTCATCTGTATTGCAGGACGAGGAGGTTTATCAACTGTTTACTTGTAAGAGTAATCTGGAGAACCATGTAGAAGCTGTTCGAGTTATCAGCGATCCTCACTTGAACATTGGAAAAGGTTTGTTCAACAAACCTTCCATCTTATTAAATCTTGAGTAATGACAAATTATATATTATGACATTTGGTGATCTATATATATATGTACGACTGCTGATAATTTATTTTCCATAGATTTAATTTAATTTCACCAAATGTCTCATGTAATTAAATGTTTTGTTGGCAACAAAATAATGTAAACAACAAAATTTTGTTGGCATACTTGCAAAAATAGACCAAAACTTGAAGTCAAAGCAAAAACTAACCTCTTCCTCTCCTCTCTTTCAAAATCCCACGAATTACCCTTAATGAATCTGTGTATTAACGAATATGCCACTCATCAGACTGCTATTAGAGTCTAACCATTTTTTCAATAGACCTAAGGGCATTCTCAGATCTAACTTATTTACGGAAATGCCATTGTCATCCATTCTCAACCTCCACGACAACCACCATGGTCGACGAGTTAATGCAGTAAGTTACACGTTATTTCCGCCTTTAAAGCTCAAGGATAGAGCACTCCAACACTTTTCGCGACTACTCTCTCCGATTTCTCCAGATTTTCCTTTGCGTTTCCGTTTAAAACCTACCGAAATCGGAAATAATGTCATAAAAACGGCAAACGACGACAGGGCTGGCGGGATTTTGGTGGGATTATATGATCTGGGCGGCCAACGAGGGCGAAATGAAACTCGAAACCGATATAGGTACGATTTTTGCATATCGTTGAATTGCAGATCTGAGTTGTATACTCAGACTGCTTTAGAAGTCTGTTCAAACTCAACTAGTCAACGAGAGGGTAGTTTTGCAATTGACATTTAACTAGTCAGACTCAATATGAAGTCTGCTAATTTCCTTTGAAACCAAAAAAATTATGAAAATTCCTCTAATCGAGGCATAGGGTAGTTTTGCAATTGACCGAAAAATTGACTTTCTATTAAGACTTCATTTTCTGTTTGCAGGAAAATCAGTCACTTTGACCGCAAGTTGACTGTCTATTCAGACGGAATCGGAAATCTAAAAAAAAAGGGTACTAGTTGTAATTGACCGAAAATTTTCATATGTTGACCTATTTGGGGGGAATAATATCAGACTTCTATTTAAGTCTTGGTTAGATCGAAAAACTTTCAGACTTCTATGGCAGTCTGCAATTTATGAATTTTTTCAGACGGCTTAGATAGTTTGATTTCACAGATTTTGGTCAACGCAAAAAATACACAAATTTTTGTCAGACATCTTTGGTAGTCTAAATGATTTTGCAGACCGCGATGAAAGTGTAAATAAAAAAGTCAAAGTTCGGTCAATTGCAAAAATACCTCACCACAATTTTCAGACTGCCATGCCGATAAAAGAAGTCTGACATGAAAAGTCAATATTTTGGTCAATGTCAGAAATACCATTCGATTTTTTTTCAGACAGCTAGAGCAGTCTGACAGAAAATTCAAAGTTTGGTCAATTGCAAAAATAGTCTTTTCAGACTACTATAGCAGTCCTCTACATCAAAATCGAATTGGTAACTTTATCAGACGGCATCCGCAGTCCTCTACATCAAAATCGAATTACAAAAATACACTCCTCTTCAGACTAACATAGAAGTCTGGAAGTTTAAATCTTCAAGACTTACTGGGCAGTCTGATGTTTTAAATTTTGAAAACCGTTTTTTTTTGTATATTTGTGATGAATTTCGTTGATTTTAAATTTTTAATAGGTGTGTTACTTGTATATGTTCACCCTGTGTTAGTATCAAATGTTTATGTTGTGTAATTATTTTTAAATAAAATTTTCATAAGTTCAGGCAATGTAGCTAATTAAATAAGACTTCGGTAGATGTCTGAAATTTCCACTGAGATCGCTAACTTTGGTTTAAATGATTTTTTTGGACAGATAATGGTGCAATTACTTGTTAATGTTGGTGAATGGATTGTGAGAGACTTGATATGGCATTTTGTGGTGGATCCTCTCAAAGGTGGGCGGTTTATCACTTTGGGCGACGAGTCTACATATTGTGAACTTGTTGAGATGATTCAAGATGATTATATGCTGGACAAGAAAACCGACTTGGTGGACTTATCATATCCATTACCGGAACCACTCTTGCAACAGTTCTGTCCGGATAGCCCTCCTATTTATGTCACCAATGATAGGCAAGTAAGGAGCATGGTCGAGTTAGCTACTGCCCATTTAATCCGTCTTTGTGTCTCGAGGCGATCCGAATTGCCTACTCAAAATGTGGGGAATCACGATGTAAAAGATGAAGATGAAGATGAAGATGAAGATGAGGAAGACGAAGACTGGGAAGATGAAGATGTGGGCTCAGTATCAGATGATTCTATTTGTGGTGCTTTTGGACGTGGTCGTGGTGACGAACCAGAGCAAGATTTCATGAAACACGCAGAGTCTTACTATGATGGTGTAGATTATAGCGTGTATGGTAAAGTGAGAGGTGAAGATGAAGATGATAAAGAAGATGTAGATTATAACAGATTTCATAATTAATCTAAATACTGTCAGATATAATCAAATGACTTATGTAAAAGTCTGATATTAGAGTGAAGTTGGTGTTATGTACGTCTCCGTCAGACTTCTCCAGAAGTCGTGTACTAGACTTATCCAGAAGTCGTGTACTAGACTTATCCAGAATTCTAATAACAGACTTCTACATAAGTCTGAAACACGACTTCTGTAGAAGTCTGACGGAGACGAAAACAACACCATCATCACTCTAATATCAGATCACCATGTTCATATCAAAGACCACAATAAAGCGAAATATGTATTTGTTCATATCAAAGGCAACAACAAAGCGAAATGTGATAAAACAATGTGGGCCTCAAACAAGGCCTTGCTATTCTTTTACTCGTTTACTTCTCCTTAGTTGATTATTTGCTATAGGGTTTTGGACACTAACCCCGACATCCACCGTAGATGGAGCAGGCTTAGGAACCTTCAAAATCACTTTATTCGGGTTCTTGCGGGCTTCCTTTTTGGTTTTCTGCACCACAGCTAATGCAACTATTGTGGTGTCTCCTTCATCATTACCTGTTCCATCAACATCAACCCCACCATCCTCACAACCACCATCCTCACCAACATCAACCCCACCATCCTCACTATCTTCCAGCGCTTGTTGGAGAGCATCCATCAGATCTCTCTTACCGCTGAAATAATGTATACTTTTGTCTGGTTCAGGCTCATACCCAGGTCTGAACATCCTTGGAGGGAATTCAGGTCCTCCCATTTTGCCTATAGACGAAGACGTCATCCTCGGTGACCACGGCGAAGAGAGAGAAATAGATTTGGGAATCAAAAAAGACAAGAGTTCAGTCCTGGTGATGTTCTAGAAATCAGTATCGAGAAGGTGACGGATTGAGGGGAGAGAGTAGTAGAAGAAACTTACCGGCGCAGACACAGGGGATGATCGAAGCGACGAATTCCAGAGAAAACGATGAAGACGAAGATGTCGGTTCGGTTTCTCCGAGAGAGAGAGAGAGAGAGAGAGAGAGAGAGAGAGAGAGAGAGAGAGAGAGAGAGAGAGAGAGAGAGAGAGAGAGAGAGAGAGAGAGAGAGAGAGAGAGAGAGAGAGAGAGAGAGAGAGAAATTGTGTCGGTTTTTTTTACTCGGTAACTGTAAAAAAATGATGGGATAAAAAAACCCTTTTATATTTGACCTAATTTGCGGTTAAAAAAACATGAGACTTCTAAAGAAGTCTGAAAGTTTGGGCGGCAATATTCCCGCCTTTTTACTAGTGCTTTTTACTAATATTTTAATTCCCGCCTTTTCAATTCCTGGTATTTTCGATTATTTTAAAAACGTCAGACTTCTAAAGAAGTCTGAAATTGTTGGCGGCAATATTCCCGCTTTTTTCTAGTGTTGTAAAATATTAGATTTAGGGCTTATCAGACTTCTCCGACAGTCTGACAGATTAAATTAGTAGATTTAATCTATAATATTGAGGTTTACGTCATACTTTACCTTACATGTTTAAAATCGTGAGTTAATACCACGATACATATATAGAGACGATTTGGGAAGTATTGAAATTAAATTTCGTGATATTAAATCACATTGAATACATGTAAGGTAAAGTATGACGTAAACCTCAATATTATAGATTAAATCTACTAATTTAATCTGTCAGACTGTCGGAGAAGTCTGATAAGTCCTAAATCTAATATTTTGCACTTATCAATGAAAATATTAAAAACAAACCTATATTTTGCATCAAATTCGTTAAATATAGGTACCTTACAACACATATGTGCAAATTTAACATTTCAAAAGTAAATTTGTTAATCCATGAATCTAAACCCTAAATTTATAGGTAAATGCTTCTTACATGTTTCTTACATTTCAAAGCATGTTTTCTGCTGAACATCATACTTTACCTTACATGTAGTCAATGTGATTTAATATCACGAAATTTAATTTCAATACTTCAATAATCGTCTCTATTTAATTTATGTACAAGTAATTTTGAGAAAATAATTTTTTACAATTTTTAAATTTAAATTTACTAGTTAATTAAATATCAGACTTCTCCAGAAGTCTGATATTTTTAGGATATGTGCATAATTAACTAACCTTGTTTAATTTGATTGAAGTTTATGAAATTTTAATTTCTAAACATCGACATCGTCAATATTTAATTTTTGTCCAAACAATTGCTAACAAATATTTTTGTTTTATTTTATAATTTAAATTTACTAATTTAATCAGTATCAGACTTTTGTTAGAGTCGAATATCGGACCTCTAAAGAAGTCTGACACGCCCGAAGGTTAAAATGGTAATATCGGTTTCGCGTTTTTTGTTTGGTCATATGGGGGTAACTGTAATTTTTCACGCCCGATAGGTTAGAGCTGCATTTAATTCAAGTTTTGGTTTAGTTTTTTTGAAAAAATGAAATTTTGGGTTAAAAACAGCAATTTGCCAATTTTGTTTGGGTCATTCTTTGCCACATTTGCACAAGAGTCATCTTTCCCATCCACAAGTTGTTTTGTCATAATCGTTGTACCCGGTAATCATCTACTTTCAAGCTAAAGAGAAACATAATTAGATATTCTAATATAGGATGAGAGAAATAGGTTATAGTAACCTAGAGAGAAATAATACCAAAGTCAAAGCTATTACTTTTACCAGAGCCGTGCTAGCCTTGTAACAAATTAGGGAATTGCCTAGAGCCCCACTCCAAATCATATATTTAGGGACCTCCAAGATTTATATTCCTTTAATAGAGACAAATTAAATTTCATTCATATTTATACTATAACTTTTGTAACGTAATCTCTAAACTTTAATGAACTATCATAAATTACTTATAATTTTCATTCGTTTCCAAATTTAATCGTTTTTCGTCTATTTTTTTGTCTGTTCAAATTATTTTACAGCATATTTTTTTTTAACCCCATTTAGTTTTATATATTCAGCATTAGTAGATAAGTTGGTAACTTTATAGTTACATTTAATTTATTCAAATTAACAAAATGACAAAGATATACGATCTATAAATAATATTTGAATATGAATTATTAATTTTCATTTCATAGAATTAATCCCTTATTATAAAAAATATTCAATAATACGTTATACATTTTTTTACATAAATTTATATTTCAAATAAAAATAAATTATATTATTAATACCGCCTTGGGCCCCGGAAAAGCTAGGCACGACACTGACTTTTACAATATTGTGAATTTAAAAAGACACAATAAATTAATCAATAAACGTTGTAGTAGGAATAGAAATTTGCATCGATCCTGAAACTGACAACTACTTATGGACATGTATTTGAGAACATGCATTATCCAATTAGTCAATATTTTATGTAGCTATTTGAGTAACACACAGAAGAAACTCCCCTACTTGGTTTTCTGTATGTGCAAATGATGGAAGATTTTGGTGATAAGATGCACCACGAGTTGATACAAATTCATAAAGTTTTACTGCCAAGTGCATTATCTTGTGGAGCTCAGCCCTTTCAATATCTCATTTCTCTGGTAAGCAATGTTTTTTTTAATGATGTGTCAAAATATATAATTTTTCCTCTCTTATTTGACATAATATAAAAGAAAATAATTTTATTTTATTTTTTTCTTCTTTACAATAACACAATTTTAGTCAGTGTATATAGTAGAGCTCTTCTTCATCTTTGTTTCACAATAGCGAACACCAGGGTCTGCTTAGGGTTCGTCTCCGTTTTCTCCTTGATTCACGAAATTGTTTTTTTAGAGTTTTGCGAAATGCGGTTTTGGATCTATACAAGATCTTGCTAGATTTAGGTTTCGAAACATTTGTAGAGATTTGAGAGCAGCTGTGTTGTTGCCAGGCCCGGCCCAGAGGACAAGTCAGTGAAGCCACCGCTCAGGCCCTAAATTTAGAGGACCTTTTTTGGTTAAATTTTTGTTATAGCTATATTTAAAAAAATTATAACTTTTTTTACAATATTAATGTTTATTTAATGTTTATAGCCTTCTCTAGACAAAAAAGTTAATTATTCATTTTAAAAATTAATTTGAAATTATTAGTTAAAATTCGAAGTTGAAACTGATAAAAAATTTATTTGCGGTCTACCATGTGACAAGAAAGATTGAATGAGTTAGTTTTGCCAACCATTGAAACATAGATGGTTGGAAAACTCAACAATGTGAGTTTAATTAATGAATTTGCAGGCAAAAATACAAGGAGAGCTATATTTCAAAAATAAATTGTATTTTGTTGTTTTTTTTTATTTCTTACTAACTATTTGGAATTATAAATGGTTTAATGGAGTTTTAATGTGTTTTTATTTAGAAAATTGTAATGTAAGTTTGAAAATTGTTTCTTTAAGTAAATGAAGTATAGATTACCTTATATTTGCATATTTTGTAGGTTCAAGTTCTAGTCGGAACTGGGTACACTTACCTCAACATCAAGCTCGAAAACATAGATGCAATCTGGACGAAAGAAAATTGTTTTCCTTCAAACAACAGCGATGGAGAGACTTCTAATATTAACGGAGAGTCGTATGTCGAAGATACTTACTCTGACGAGAGTTATACTGCGTACGGTACTCTAAAGGATACACAATCGGGAAGTGGGACGAGCAAGTAGTAGGTTTGGAATTTTTATGAAGGAAAAATAAAGCCATTTGTGTTGGTGTTTTATAAATTAATAAAATAAACAGTCTTTTGATTCTGTAATATGGTAGTGTTTCTTTTGTGGACCACGTTGTGCTATATAGTTTGTATAAATATAATAACTATACCGGAAAAATGTATAATTTTTAAATAAAACAATCCGTCGAAAATCCGTCAAAAATTTCCGACAGATTTCCGACGGAAATCTTTAAAATATATAAAATAATTACAATCCGTCGGAAATCCGTCGGTCATATCTGACGGATTTCCGACGGAAATTATTATTTATATATTTTCACTTTATTCCGCGTAAATAATATATATATATAGGAAATTCCGTCGGAAATCCCTCGTATTTTGATGTCGGCAAAGTTTGAGTGGTTACCATATCGTTAGCGGTGGCCGATGGGATTGGTGGGGTGTTATGTCGGAAGGTTTTGACGGTTTTCCGACGGAAATCCGACGGAATCCGTTCTATATAAGATTCGCCATTTCTTCATTTACTCGTAAATCAATTGACAGTATCAAAAAAAATTTCAATTCACATTATCTAAAAATTTATTAGCGATGAGTTCATATTTTCGGTCTTGGATGGACGAGCCAATGATGGATATGGGCTCGAACTTATTAACGTCCGCATACGCTACAGGTATTTGCGAGTTCATGAATTTACCAAGAAATCAAGATGCAGCCAATAAAGGTCAGGATATCAAATGTCTATGTTCTAATTGTTGTAATAGAATTAGTGTTGCGGTTCATACTGTTTGGAATCACTTATATAGATATGGATTTAGGCCAAGATATAAGGTTTGGTTTTTTACATGGAGAAATCAATTATGAATATGGTAGTAGTAGTAGTAATGCACCTTATTTTCCGGATAGCGTAGGAGAACGTACAACGGAAGTAGATGTTGGGGTAAGTACGGTCGCGATGGTTAACGATGCGTTTAGAGAGAATTTGCAGTCGGGTGGTTATGAGGGTGATAGGGCTGAAGAACCTAATTTAGAATCTCGAAGGTTTTTTGATATGTTAGACGCATCAAAGCAACCACTATACAGCGGTTGTAAGGATGGTCATTCACCGCTATCTGCTGCTAGTAGGATGATGAACATGAAGACTGATTACAATTTGTCCGAAGAAAGTGTTGATGCATTCGCCGAGTTCGTTAAAGATGTTTTGCCAGAAGATAATCTTGCCCCAGGATCATACTACGAGATCCAAAAACTTGCCGCCGGTCTTGGTTTGCCCTACCAGGTTATAGATGTGTGCATCGATAACTGTATGCTATATTGGAGAGAAGATGAGAACAGAAACAAATGTAAATTTTGCCGTCAACCACGGTTCCAGGACACAAGTGGCAGAGTGAAGATTCCATTCAAACGGATGTGGTATCTACCATTATCAGAGAGGTTGAAGAGGCTGTATGAATCAGAACGCACATCTAAGGCTATGAGATGGCATGCAGAGCATAGGCAAGATGGAGATATTACGCATCCATCTGATGCGGAAGCGTGGAAACACTTCCAATCCGTATATCCAGATTTTGCATATGAACGACGGAATGTTTACCTTGGCTTATCCACTGATGGTTTCAACCCATTTGGAAAGCATGGAAGAAAATATTCATTGTGGCCGGTCATCGTAACACCTTACAATTTGCCTCCTTCAATGTGTATGCGGTGAGAGTTCCTATTTTTCTCAATTCTAGTTCCCGGGCCAGATCATCCAACACAGTCACTCGATATATTCCTCCAACCATTAATCTATGAGTTGCAGATGTTGTGGGATCATGGTGTTGAGGCATTTGATGTTTCAATCAAGCAGAATTTCAAAATGCGTGATGTGCTTATGTGGACCATAAGCGATTTTCCAGCATACGGTATGTTATCTGGATGGACAACGCATGGAAGATTGGCATGTCCTTATTGCCAAGACAATACTTCAGCATTCCAATTGCAGCACGGAAGGAAGACTTCATGGTTTGAGTGCCATAAGTGTTTTTTACCGGCAAATCATCCATATCGTCGGTCTAGAAGACATTTCAAGAAGAATTTACAAGTGTTACATGGTCCACCTCCTGAGATAGATGGTCGCAGCATATTGGAACAGTTACGAGATTTTGGTGTAGAGCGAACTCCTGAATGTGGGGGTAATGGCCATCACCCCGTCGATGGTTGTGGGGAATATCACAATTGGCACAAGAAGAGTATATTTTGGGATTTGCCTTACTGGAAAGACCATCTACTGCGGCATAATCTAGATGTCATGCATGTTGAAAAGAATTTCTTTGACAACATCATGAACACCATCTTAAACGTTCCAGGAAAGACTAAAGACAACTGGAAGTCTAGATTTGACTTACCATTGGTTTGTTCAAGGGAATCGCTTCATGTTTCTAACGGTAGATTACCGATGCCCGCGTACCGGTTAGACGCTGGGCAGAAAGCAGTATTTTTTGAATGGTTCAAAAAATTTGTAAAATTTCCAAACGGCTGCGCATCTAACCTACATAATTGCGTGGATTCGACGGAAGAGAAGTTTATAGGAATAAAGAGTCATGATTGTCATGTCGTGATGCAGCGTCTTCTTCCATTTGCATTTGCTTATCTTCTTCCAAAAGACATCCATCAAGCAATTGGAGGTATATTTTGTACTCCCGTGAGTTTCTTACTAATATAATGTTACTATATATATGTATTAACTTGTTTACTTTTCTTTTGTAGGAGTTGGGTCTTTCTTTCGAGATATATGTTCACGGACACTAACAGTGGACGGGATCCGTAATTTAGAGTCGAACATCCCGGTACTCCTGTGTAATCTAAAGAAGATATTTCCACCGTCTTTTTTTGATGTTATGGAACATCTTCCTATTTACCTCCCACGAGAAGCAGCATTAGGAGGCCCTGTTCAATACCGATGGATGTATCCGTTCGAGCGGTACATGTTCCACTTGAAGAAAAAGTTTAAAAATTTAAGCAAGGTGGAGGGATCTATTGTTGCATAGAGCCTAAATGACGAAGTCTCACACTTTACCGAATATTACTTTCCATCGGGAGTTCGGACTAAGGCTAGACGTCCGGCGCGACATGATGATAGAGGTGAGAGAGCAATGTATGACGTGGTTGTACCCGAGTTGTTTTCCCTAAAGTTTGTCGAGTAAGTGGAAAAGGAAAGAAACGCAGACTATCATCAGAAGAGGTCACACATTTGCATACGTATATCCTCAGAAATTATGACGAAATTATGGAGTACGAAAGGTATATCTGTTTTTTTTATACAAAATTGTTGAAAATTAATTGTTTTAATGTAATTACGATTTTTATGTTACAACATTTACATGTCCTTAGTCCAAACTTACCATCCTGATAAGACAGAATCCGAACTTGCTATCTTAAAAGATGAAAAATTTTTGCCATGGTTGAAATTTTATGTAAGTTAAATACGACGTTCCTTACTCTTACATTTCCAGAATTTGACGTTTTACTTTTATACTTTTATGAATTATATGTTAATGATTTCTTACTTTTATCGTTCATTAATTAGGTTTCCGACGGTTTAGCAAGTGGTCAAGCTATCCCGACATGGTTAGTGGAGTTTGCTAATGGTTTGCAAACCACTGCGACTTCATATCCCAGGTTTTGCACTAGAGGTTATTCGTTTAGGATTCATGAGGAGGGACGACCGAGGTCAACTTCAGACTATGGTATTTCTTCGCAATCAGGTGATATTGTCTACTATGGTATTTTAAACGAAATCTTAGAAATACGGTATCCAGAAATGTTGAACTTGAGGTGCATTGTGTTTATGTGCGATTGGTATGATCTATCCAATGGACGTGGGGTTCGAATTGACCCCCTTGGTGTGATTTCGATAAATTCAAGACGTAAACTACAGAAATACGATCCATTTATCCTTGCGTCGCAAGCAGACCAGGTATGAAGACAAAAAAAGGGTTTTCCAACATGCTCATACTATATGTTTTGTTATCCATGTATATTAACAAACCCAACTATTTCATTTCAGGCGTCCTACATTCCATATCCTCAAGTTTCCTATCGTACAAATCCTTGGATCACAGTAACTCCAATTAACCCGAGAGGAAGATTATATGGAGTTCCAGAACATGATGCTCTCCAGCCATCGACAAGTATTCAAATGTCACCTGTCGAGGAGATGGATAACATTGACCTTGTTATTGATGTAACACATATCGGCGATGATTTAGTTCATTCGGACGAAGAGGAATCACGTGACGAATTTGATGACGATTCGGACTCCATCCCTAGTGAAGGTTCCTTAAGAGATTATGAGTAATATTTTATGAAAAATGTTTGTGTTTATCCATATCTTGGTGTGTAGTTTGTGTAATACGTTTCGAAATATTTGATAGAATAGCCTAATTCTCATAATACCATAATTTTCATAATCCCTAAATCCCATAATTCCTAAACATTCTCATAATCCCTGAATTACAAAAATTCTCGTCTTCCAGTAAGACTCCAAATCATAAATTCCCCTTAATTCCAAAATCTTGAAATTTATAAGATTTTCATAATCCCTAAACCCCTTACTTCCTAAATCCCTAAATTTCTAAAATTCTAATCATCACTAAGTCTCGAAATCGTAAATTCCATAAACCCTAAAACCATAAATCCCTAAAATTCTCATAAGCCCTAAAATTTTCTTAATTTACAAATCCACAAATCAGAAAATTTAAAAATAATATATAAATTAAAGAATCCGTCGGAAATCCGTCGGAAATTTCCGACGGAAAACACAAATAATTTACAAATCCACAAATCCACAAATCAGAAAATTAAAAAATCATATATAAATACAAAAATCATATAGTTATTTTTATGTTTCGGCAAATTACTTTCGATTATACGAATTATTTGTTGTTTTAAGTATTACAATTTACGAAATTTTATGAATTTTATAAACTTACGGATT